>OY754890.1:8182500-9432500 GCA_963576445.1 Lithosia quadra | reverse complement strand
AACGATAAAACATATTCTCTGATAGGTATGCCGACTGTGAACTCATTAAAAGTCGACTATATCGAAGAACAAACAGTAGATCAAAATGGCCGAACCTGTATCTTATAAGAACTCCACAACGAAAAAGCATTCTCACATGTCTCGCCTTATTCAGAACCCCGGGTTTACGTGAGGTCAATTTAAAGAAGATCTACCTAGATTTTATTGTGCGGTGTGTGACAAACATCTATACAATAAAAATACATACCTATATATAAAATTGTAAAGTAAATCTTCTTCTTCAACCTAGCGTTAATTCCAGTCGTATCCAAAGCTTTCACCTCGGAGTCTGGGGTCCGCTTTACCAGTCTTAACTGCGGATTTGGCTGGGCCTCGATATTTTCCGTGAAGCGACTGCCATCTGACCTTCACAACCCAATGGTGACATTAGGCGATATCGAAGCATTGCAGCTAGACCGTTGTTGTTGGACTTTTTTAGGCTCCAACTACCCGTAACGACTGCTATAGATGTTTGTATGGCAACCGGGACCGTGGGCTTAACGTGCTCTCCGAGGCACAACTGTCTCTGTATATTGGAGATTTTTAAAAGAAAACTTGTTTCTGAACACAAACATTTTTTTTTAAATTCTTGTCCGATTGTGTGCGATAGACGCATAATTTACTGGGGCGGATTTTCTCCGAGCACGGAGAGGTTTCGAATCTCGATTTGTTAAGAATGGTCAGTGATACTTAATTCGGTCACCCATCCTAAAACTGCCTGGCTAGTGTTGTTTAACCTTGCTATGTGTTAATCTACTCGGTTACCACTTAACCACGAGCCCCACTTGCTTAGTAGATATTCACAATATAGAACCTATCCACTACTAAAATTTCAAATTTGTCGTCTCAGTGATTTAGGCTCTGCGTTGAAGAATCATTCAGTCACCAAGTAAATGACATGGATAACCTCTTTGCCATCGCGTGGGTCTAAACTAATAGGTTATCATAAGCGTAAACGCAGTTTTAATGCATAAATAATTACACATCCAGGTGAACTACGCAGGTGGACCACGGGCAATAAAGGGATTAATATATATTTCCAACAGAGCTACTGTTTTGTTTGCCGGTTGGGTGAGCCACAGGCGATGACAGCAGGCTACTTCATCCATCACCCGTCACACTTCAACAAATACATAAATACCCACACTACATTTAGTCATGATTCTGTAAAAACCGGTCAAGTGCGTGCCTCTCAATGTTAACTCCATATTTATGTACTTATTTCGTTTTATGTTTTTTTTATTCATGATATGGCCTACGTTTGACCACTAACTCACCTGATGGTAAGTGACGATGTGGTCTACGATGAATCACGCTTGCCTAGAAGGCTCCTACTCACTTGTGATTTGAATATTTCCAGGTTATAGCTTTCCGGAAACATAATTAATACGTTAATATAGGTAAAATGTAAAATTGTATATGAGCTGTGTTTATATACGTTGGAGATATTTAAAAAAACAGGTTATGTTAAATGAACGTTTCTGAACACATTTTTTATTTGAATTCTGATCTTTGTTTGGACGTAAATATTACAAAATGGATTTTGATTCGGTTTTTTTATTAGAAAGTGGTTAGACTGAATATTTGTAATTGGTCAAATAGAACCGGAGATATTAGCAAAATACGATAACCGACCTCCACTCGGGTGAAGCAGTTGGCATCAGCTAGTTGATAAATTAATTGAACTACCGTCCTTTGCGTAGTTTAGACCAAACTGTGGACAGTATTGATCCAATGTGTATAGGCAGCTTTATTATTTGCTTCGTAATGCACTGCTAGTGTGACGTATTCATAGTTAAAAATGGAGGCAAGGATTAACAACTTACAAATGAACCGAGTGTAGTTCCCCCTGTCAATAAAGTGCCAAAGACCACCTCCGACATAATATGAGAACAATTCTCACGTGTTAACGATGTACGTTACGAGTTTCCTGTTCGTCACAGCTGCCCTGTCATTGACAGGGACAAAGTTTAGTTTTATTACACTACGCTTGATTCTTTAGCACTTAAATGTTTAGTTTGATTTCATTTCCTTTATTAATGTATGTTAGTGTAGCGAGGTTTAACAGAACTCTATTAAGAAAAGATACAAGTAAAGTACAGTCAACGACTAAAGTGGCTTAAGAAATTCTAATTTATTGTTTACCTTAGTTCAAGCGTCCTCTGGGGATTGGGCATTGCTTTGGTAAGAGCAAGAATTCGCAGGGAACATTTAGAAATGTAATATACTACCTCTTAATGAACTACCTGTATCCGTTCCGAGTTCCCGGCCGACCACTGCAGTTCATACCACGGTGGTAGACTTTCGGCAGGTTTGAAGTGAGTTTTCTGTGAGCCTTCTGGACGTAATTTAAAGTCGTGGCAGGTATCTAAAGGAAATTGTGCTATTCATGATAATAATGTATGTCTGTGGTAAAGTTCATTCAGATTCGTTCAGCCGTTCTCGCGTTATTCAGTTACAAATATTCACCAGCCCCTCCATCGATACATGTCTTGATTAGGATGTCAACTTTGAATATAAATTCCACACATTATTGAACTATTTTTTAGGCGCTGCGCAAACGTAGACACTTTTGTTTCTTGTGTCGGATACAAGCTACCGATGAATATTTGAATTCTATAAAACAAGTATGAAATCATTCAACTCCCTGCGCATACGTGAGTCCAGTTGCTTCCACTTAACACTATATTCAGGACGATCAAAAAGTGTTCGGTGTCGGTAACTGAAAACTAAAAGTCGTCAGTTGAAGACACAAGCAACATTCACAAACGACCATCATGAGACTACGGAAAACAAGCAGATACAGCAACTACAGCTACAGTTTCTTGTGGTGTGCCGTGTCGGTGACAGGGAACCGGCAACTGTGTCCGATTGTTGATACGGGACACAGCAACTACGGTTTCCTGTGGCGGTGTGCAGTGTCTGAAACAAAAGTGTCTACGTTTGCGCAGCGCCTTAACAATACAACAACAACTCACGTCATAATTATTATTGAAATCTCTAAGTGACAGATTTCATTTTTATTGCTTTGGACGTAAAGGTTTAATCTTATGGCTAGTTTTATTCTCACAAGAGACTATAAAAAACACTTCCAACACGTGTTATGAACACCCTTAGAATATCCTCTTCGTTCCAGCTGTCCTGTCATTAACAGGCACAAACTTGAGCTTTATAACTTAACGCCTAATCTTTTAACACTAAAACATTTTTTATTTATGTTTTGTTCGTATATTTTAAAAGCGCTACGAGGTTTTCTATCGACATGGGTGTTATAAGTATATTAAAAATTACAATGTCCTCTTTGACGACCGTTTTGCTTAGGAAATTTTATGAGCGTTGATAATGGGTGAGGCGAGAACGCTCCCGATATTCTCCACTAATAAATGTTACCCAGTTTTGATCATGCTTAACTTGTAACAATTTCTGGTGAAAGAAACTAATTTTTATAAATAGTATCCACTGTTTCATGGTTATTACTATTACCAACTACCTAAATCCGTTAAAACTTAATGACAAATTGGAATATAAAAAAGCAACATTTCTTAGACAACAAAATCAACAACGAAAAACTATATTTAATTAGATATATGAAGAGCATCCTGTATATTATGTATAATATACCGGGCACGGCTGGCGACGGGTGGCGGGTCGGTATTCTGTGGTATCCTATTACGGATTCTTTGCCGCGCCATCAAAACCTGAAATTCTTTACCAGCTCACGTGTAACGGGGCGTGAAAAAGCATTTGATGAGGCCGTCAAACTGAGGGCCACTATTGTGGTACTTTCGGTGTTTGTAATGGTGACTCCCATTTCAGAGACTTTACCTTTAGCTTACCATCAGGCGAGTTGAAGTCATATTGACTTGACCGACATAAAAAAAAAGAAACTTGAATATTCCCAGGTTACAGCTTTCCGGAAATTCAGATTCCACTCCACACAGTGGTTTCTATTTCTCTGTTGGGTTACGGAACTCTAAAAATTGTTAGCAAAGACGTGGTGTTCGATATATCGCTAAAAAGTCGTTGCTCATTAATAAGTCGAGCACGTTCCAGCTTGAAATCAGTCCCTTGTCTTTCGAACACAAATTCTGGTAACTACAGTGATAATAATGCTGAACTGAGTCATTCTGTAACCATATATGTATCATCTACATCAGAAATTTCTTGACGCCAATGCAGGACCATGAAAATACTTCATGTTTAAAATGATGACCCTCATTAATCGCCTTTTTCATGTGAGTCGAGTCGAGTGAGAGATTTTGGTCCTAATTAGGTACGATCCAATTTTATGGCGGTTTGTTGTCTTGTATCATCTTTGTTCAACAGTTTTGTTTCTGGTACAATGTCTATATAATAATAAAATTGAATTACTTTTCACATGAAATATTTAATTCTTGTCTTTGTTTACCTGCTTGGTACCTACTTACACAGCCAAAGAAATGAATACAACTTCACCGTCCTAATTTACCTCGTTATAAAATTTCATCACAACCGTTTCAGCAGCTTATCTGTATAAAAGTACTAAACAACCAGACATTCAATTGTAAACATCAAATGTGAATTACTATTTTAGTTGACGGGATATTCACCATGTTCGTTTGTTTTGTTAAATAAGTATGTCAATCTAAAATCCTATATCAAACGTGATTCTTGTTCCCCCATCATATATCTGTCCCTTACAACTTATAATAGGTACATTCCAGTTATTAGAACTGTCGTTATTCTAATATTTCACGGTCTATATACACAGAATAATATTGTTGTAACAAGTCAGCAAATCACCAAGTGCGTAGAAAACTCTCACGACTGCGAGTATATCAATCCGACATTTTATGTTTTCATTCTTTCAAATCTCAACCACTTAACATAATTGACCCCGACTTTTCTACCCCATAACAAAGTTCTGAGGGTCAATTCTCGTAATGAAATATGTTCAAAATTCAGTGCCGATCTCATCTAGATCATACAAATGTCAAAATTAACGCACATCTAAAGAAGAAAGAGAATATGAATTACGTTTTATTCGCATTACAATATTACAATATCTATCCATTACAAATTCCAAACCTAGCAAAATACCTTGATATCATCCCATTTATGTCCCTCTGCTGGGTAAGGGTCTCCTCTCCTCTAATGAGAGAACTGAGAGGGTTTAGACTTTAATGCACACACGCTAGCCTAATGCGGGTCCTTAGAATTTCTTCTAGGACATGTGGGTGTCCTAACGATGTTTTTCCTTCGCCATGAGCAGATGGTAAATCATGTAATTAGCACATAAATTCCACAAAGTGAAATTCACATTGATACTGTCCGGCCGGATTCGAACTCGATAGCAGAAGAGGCCGCGTTCTTATCCATTCAGCTACCATCGCATAATATCATAGCATAATAGCAGAATACCTTACTTGCCCTTTTTTCAACTTGTATGTTGAAAATTTTGCTAGAAGATTACTTTTTGACATTTGTGACATCGAGATGAGATCGGACCTGAATTTCGAACATATTTTAAAACCAGAATTGACCCTCTGTTTGCCCTTTGTCCTATAAGTATAAAGAAATGTAAACAAGTAATGCTGCTTAGTGAATTATTTTCTATTTAAGTCTTCAGAGGGTACCCTTGGTAGTGCGCTCGTAAAAGCAAATGGCCGTAATTTTTATGACCGTCTGCTCAACCCCTTTGTGGCTGTGTCGTGCTAATAAAAGGTGAAAAAGTTATAATTGTGTAATGGAATGGACGGGTTTGAACAAAATACTTTTTATTAGTTTTAGTTCTGACTAGAGATTAATTAAGACATTTCCTGGAGAAGTTTTATAATTATATTTAGGTATGTCTTTATAATAAAGTACCTACATCTATACTATTATATAATTATAAAGAAGCTGTATCTGTACATTGAAGATATAAAAAAAACTTATGTTAAATATACGATTCTGACCACATGAACGTCTAATACCAAATTTCAGCCAGATCCGTTTAGCCATTTTTGCGTGAAAGAGCATCAAACACCCATACATTCCACAAACTTTCAGGTTATAATATTAGTAGGATATAAATTTGTGGGAATGTTAGACTAAATAATTTTGTTCTGCAGACTTGATAACAAAATTGTCGTAACTTTAGAATTCATCTCTGCGGTCTGGATTACAAATTAGAAAATGAACTTTAATTGGTTGTAATACGGTTGTGTTTTGATTTTGACGTTAATTTAATGAAATTGTTTTTTAACCGCAGAAGTGCGCAGTCTAGTTTTATTATTAGTAAAGGTTTCGTCGTCTGCGAACACCTCTTGTGTACTTGATGAGATTGCAGAGTGATGAGAGATGAATAGGGCTTCACCAAAAGGCTTAAGTCAATTTTACCTCGACGGACGAGGCTCTGGCTTAATCAAGCTTACCTCTTGCATGCAGTTGAGAGGTCAGATGAAGACTCTCCCACAAAAGCCCGATAAGCCAAAATAAAATAAAAATCAAGACAAAAATTGGGTGAGCGAACCCCGCGAAGTACGAATTTGATTTTGAAAAAAATATATTTACGACTTTTCGTGTACCTACTTAGAAATCATACGTTTTAAAAACGTAAGGCCTCTATATATGGGGACGAAATAGGGAATAATAGTTCATATGGACATCTATGTGCGATACCTGACAGCCACGCGAGCGGAACCGCTGGCAACAAATAGTTTTATATTCCGTAGACATTAAATACATTCAGTGGTGCACCGCCAATATTACGTAGCTTATGATTAATGAATTATTAACACATGTATTTATAAAGCCCTCGCTACATTGCAAACGTCATAAATAAACTCCAGATCGCATGCGCTCCCCGGATGTTATCTAACAAACAACACTTTAAATCAACGGAAAACGACTCAGGTCCTAAAGGATAGTGCACACTGCATGTGTCATATCTTATCGGACAATCTATCTGTGTCAACTAAAAACTAGCTGTAAAATACCCAAGTCTATATTAATAAGTAAAATTAAACTGTTTGTAACGTTAAATTAACAGCTTTTCTAGGAATGAATGTATACACGGTATTATGATAAAAATTCTTTTTTTAAATTTTTGCCTCACTGTCTTTTTGTTTGTTTGACTTAGGTGAACTCTGGAATGGCTCAATTTTGACGGGATTGTTTCTGTTAGGTAGCTAATAATACAAGGCGTAAAAATAGCTACTTTTATTGTAGTAAAACATTAAGAGTTCCGCGCAAAAAAAAATTAAACCTTAAAAATCTGAATCGACGTGGACGTAGCCGCGGGCACAACTAGTGATAAAATAAAATACTTGAAGCAAAAACGTCAGTACACCCGTTTTTACGAAAATTACGCAGGTGGAGGAGTCTGGATTTTGGCACAGTTAAAGTTTCGATTTAGGGTATGGTCAATTGGTCAAGTCTGTAAATTGTTTCGACTCGTCAATTACTAATTAAGTTTCGTTTCGTCAAAGCTTATAAAGGTTCTAATGCGTATTGTCAGTAATAATTATTAATTAGGCAAATGTTAATAATACGAGTATTTCCTGATCGGTGAAGCCTGTTATTGGTTGTTTAAGCATTTAGCTTAATGTTTACCTATTTTGTATTGATCTACTTGTTATTTTTATAATGAAGACATAATTATTATAATTAATCCATAATCAAAGGAAAAATATTTCAGAGGGCGCTAGACGCACATTAAATGTCCCATTTAATTGAGAGGAGTGTATTGATTGAATTCAGGGCTCATGTATGTATGTTTCTTTATTCCACTTTCAGCTTCATAACTTTTAAATGCCTATACAGATTTCAACGTAAGTACCTATAGGTATAGAATGATGTTAGAATCCCTATATCACCATCTCATCCCTAATGGCACTGCCAACACTTGACACTCGTTCACAACGTAATTCAATCAGAATCCTTAAAAAAAAGAGTATACAACAAAACTAAAAAAGAGTGAACAAGAATATTGAAAACTGTAACAATCACAAAGAGTTTAAGCAACACAAAGTATTTCTGTCGCATAAAACGTATTGGAAGGTGAAATCCATTTGTCAATACGAATAATGTGGTCCGGCACAACAGGACCACGAAAGTCGAGTCCCGGTTGGTGTAGTGATTGTTTTGGAAATAAACGCCGTAGTCCGGTCACGCGCGCGTGATTTTAACGAAAACACCGACCCGCGAGCCCGCGCGTCTGTCCGTGTGCGCCTAGCTTAGCAACACGGCATAATATTTGTCGTACATCAGTAAAAGATTACGCGCCGAGGACCAGATGTTTTATGCGATTATTTCTGTCGTATGCCGTTGGATTGTAGTGCGTAACTTATGTTAGGTAATTAACAGCTTAAATTAGCAATCCAACTAGTACAACTTTATGCAGGTGTCTCGTCTCTTACAAGTGCTAAAATGATGTGAAGCTGTTATTTTACACGTACCTACTTACATCTTGTATTCGGTCGGGTTCGCTTTTCTTCGTTTACTGCTCTTCATGGGGCTTATCTTGACTTTGAGAGCAACTGCCGTCTGACCTGTCAACCTTGAGGAAAGCCTACGTCAGAACGTCACCTCAATGCTGTGAAGATACAATCGCATTGCCAATTATTTATGCTATCATAAATTTTGACAACGCGATTGGCTCCTAACATTAACTTTTAAGATGGTTTTTAGTTTGGTAGTATTTTGTGTTTCGACATACTAATTTCTGTACAGCTAGATTCAAGATCATTTTCTTTTACTTTTTCTTATTCTTTTATTATACGAACCGTCCTAACTTATTTGGGGGTCGCTTTTCTGTCTTAACTACGACGGCAGAATTAGGTACCTACGATATTTACACAAATGATTTTTTGGCCATTGACGGACCATTTGACCTCCACAACCCACTGGCGATATCGAAGATATTTAGTCAGATCAAATTATCGAACTTTTTAGGAATTCAGTAACCTGTGACTAATATCACAGATGATCGTATGGCAAAGATCGACGTGCTCTACGAGGTACGGATAGGTCTCTATTTGTTAATAAACATATTACCACTCCTTTGCGTTGCACAATCGAATAAAATATGATAACCCATATTGATGGTCCTTGGTCTAATCGGTTACTTACCACTTAGCCACGAGCCCGTCAAGTATACTTACTTAGAAGTGGTATACATACTTAAGCACTTGCGATGGTGACTCACCTAGGTATTATGATGTGAAGTGTGACGTTTGAAATACATTGCTTCTTATGTTTATCAATTGGTTTGATGACATTAGGAACTTAAATCAAAACGTGACTTCTGTTGCAAACATATCGAGTCGGCCAATAACCGCCTACTTATCGTAGGGGACGCAACTACGGAACACCATTTAATAGGAGAAGGTACACAGCTTTGTGTATTTCAAACTAGTTACTTTATTGCCACAGGGTGTCTTGGGATCCACCGAGATCTTCAGGATTCAAACCAACCTTACCTGCAAGCCGGCACACATGCAGATTGACAAACTATCCTGGTGCAGATAAGAGTCACTTCCGTAAAAGCTATAACAAACTAAAGTAAGCCCCGGGCTTCAAAGTGCAAGCTTTGGATGCAACCGGTAGTAGCGTCCAACTCCGAAAGGAAAGCCTGCGCCAGAACTCACTGAACCCCTCCTCCCCCCACCCCTTCTTAGCCCTCCCTTCAGGCTAGGCAGCGCATCTGTGACACCCTTAGTCTTGCACACGTCCATAGGCCACGGCGACCGCTTTCCATTAGGTGGGCCGTGTGCTTGTGTATAAAAAAAATCATTTTCTGTCAATCAGCACCTGTACAGGCTGGCAGGTGTGGTTAATTTGGGCGCCGCAGATCTCGGTGGAGCCCCATTCATTCCATCTTTAGACTATTAACCGTTGCAATGATAGTGGTACCAAATCGATAGACACCAATTTTAAAAGTAAGATATTCTAGAATATGTTTGTATTTATTTGTAATCAAACTTGCATTACAAGATATACCTAAGCAACCTATTACTTCTCAATTACACTCTTTACTGACAAAAATGGCGGCATAAAATAAGAAGCCATAGAGTCAAACCAGTTTACCTCAATAGTTCAATAAAGTTGCAATGGCTAGTAAAACTTTGTTAGTACATAGTTTGCTATACACGAGAAGTGGACACTAACCCCTCGCGGCTCCTAGTCATAACAAATTATAGGCTTTAAAAACACAACTACACAACTATGAAACGGCGGTTTAGGGTTAGTGTTAGTATTTGTTGAAGATAAACGAGAAAACGGATTCCCATTGACGAGGTTTTTTTTTTTTTATACCACTTAAGCGTAAACGAAGTCGCGCGTAGCTATCACAAACACTATAATGGCTACTCTGACTGTATTGCGAACTGTGACCCCGTTTAGTTGCAAGTAAAATTCAACCTTAACCCTACGAATCATAAGGTTAATTTCGCATTGGAGGTTACAAATTCAGTGCATTTGAGTGTATGTCATTACTGCCCAGTGTTATCTGTTTAATAGATACACTAGTGATGATTTTATAATAGAGCGATATCGATAGTGACGGTAGAAAGCAGGTCCGAATATCGACGCGAATATAAATTTTATTTTTAACCTAAGAAACCGTATTGATATCGGTTTTTTAACAGACTTAGAGCTGTTCCATGTGCTTTTGAGACAGCGTTTGGATTTTGGTGCTCATTCGGACATTAGAGAGCTCGAGAATGTAAAGTTTCGTTCCCCTTTCAAATCAATGCCGAAAGCTTTGTAAAATGCTGATACCTTTATTAAAATAGCTGCCATTACCTTGACTAACGCTTGAGAATTATTTTGTACGTTGTATACTTATTAAGTTTTTAATTAAGGCGACATAATCGCCCAGTGCGATCAAGCCTTTCAATAAAGAATAATAAAAGTGCTTTTAAACGGTGTTTTTGTGGGTGCTAGCACTTCTGCCTACCCCTTCGGGGATATAGGCGTGAGTTTATGTTATGTTATGTTATGTTATGTTTAAACGGTTTGCTTTTAAAACGGTTAAGGTTACAATACAGGGAGTATGATTCAAAGTTCTTTTCGAAGGGTTACGGTGACCAAATGATATGATGGATAAATAAAGAAACACATGAAATAAATTGACCTCTTACCGAAATCAAACTTATAATTTTTTCAACCTTTCAACGCGATTAAAAGAAAAATGTAAAAGGAACCTTGCATTATCATCCAAACAAAACGTTTTCGTGGGATGAAGTAAACAAACTCATAACCTTTCTATTTGTATGAATGTGTGTCAAATTCCCGCAAAAGCCCAACTTACATTGTTGCAGAAGCGAAGCTACTTTTATAAGAAAATTGTCTATGATATTGTAAATTTTATCACCGCCAAGTGATGCTGCACTTGGAGGAGCATTTTCTAGATATTTACTTACTTACCACAAATTATATTAATAGATGTCAATTATGTATTCTGTTTTCACACGATTTTCCAAAAAAGGAGTGTGATGTTCTCAGTGTCTTTAGGTATACAATTACTAGCTGTCCCCCGCAGCTTCGCCCGTGACATACTTGGTGCGTAACACCTATTTAACCCAGACCGGAATTAAATTTCTTATGGCGGAACCACACTTTGCTATTCACCTTTATTCACTTGTATACAACGAAGTGAGGAAGGCCTATTCGTGTACATTTGCTTTATTCGCACGAATATTCATCTTAGTCGCTCTTATAATATGACGAATTATGAAGGGTTTAGTCGAGCACATTATAGGCGAATAGCGAAGTGTGGTTCCGCCATTATGGTAATACAGAATATTTTTCTATTCAAATCAATCATTTCATCAAAGTCAGTCTAGCGTTTTCAACGTAAAGGAATTACAAACTTACACAACTTACCATCATAATCACAATATTATAAATCGCTAAATGCAAATTATGATATTTCGCGCTTTTTACCTATACTGTTAAGGGACCCAATGATAAATAATAATTTAGTGTTTCGATGTTCATAATTTAGACTCCACCTAATATAACCCATATTCTACCAAGAATAACATTTGTCAGTCAAAAATTGTCTCTAAGTGAAATGTAATAAAGACGATTGTCGCATGCGCTTATCGGACTTTATAAAGTCATAATTTTGATTCCACTATATAACTCATCTCAAGAATAAAATTGATCAGTCAAAATTTGTCTCTATCATAAGAGACATAGAGATGATTGTCGCGTGCGCTTATCGGACGCGATAAAACTATCGGTTGTACACTGTAGTCAATCGTGTGATCACATTGTCTTCATTAATATACTGGTTAAGTGTTGTGCATTGCCGTTAATTGCAATCAGTTAGGGTGTTCACGATTACTGAAGTATTTAAGTCTAATAAAGTACCTATAAAGCCGATTTCTGTACAAACATGTACTTGCGATGATAAATAGAACTGAAAATTAGGCTTTTAAACCCATTTTCATAACTCTCGGCAATGTCTCTAAATCAATGATTGTGCACCGTTTATACAGATAAAGATTTACCTACTTAGTTGAAAAAAAAAATGCATTTTTTAATGAGTTGGCTATGGCAAATTGTGCTTTGAGTAATCACATAAAGTAAAAAATTTCGTTTTTCTTGCGTTATTAAATTCCATCAGATTTTTGTTTAGTTTTTTATTGTAGGTACCTATTGCACAGATTTCGAACTCAATAATCTGAATAGAAATGTTCCTTATAGTGTAATAAAAGTTTAAAAATATATCAATCGAGCTCATTAATTTGTAAAACAGCATTTTCATTACGAAATGTGAAATAAATAATAATAAAAAAACAAAATTTGAAATCTGAAAGTAATAGATAGTCTACTTTTGTCGCCGACTGTACCTACGTAATTGTTGTGATTAGCAATGTGTAAATTTTTGAATGATTGAAGCATGTAAATACAGTTTTCTTTTCTCCATTACCGTAAAGAGTCAGCGGACCGTATCACCCGATTGCGTGATGCGTAGGTAATGTGTTTAGCACTCTTTGTAAGTATGTTTATTCCTATGTGGTAGGTACTCTGGATATGAAACAGATGAGCAAATTTTTATGACTCTGGCGTCAAAGGATTTATCCCAAGATTGGGATAAATCCTTTGACGCCAGAGTCCATCTATACCCATGTCAATCTTGATAGTGACACTTTTATTCCATTTAACTTCTTTAAACTGCTTAGGTGGCCAACAAGCACACGGCCCATCTGATGGGAAGTGTGCTGTGTGTAGTCACCGGCATATGAACGTGTGCAACATCCGGAAAAAAGGAGCATTATACGGTGATTCTCAAAAACTTGGGCTCGAATTATAAACTTCATTACGGACAAAGTGACATATTTTTTTTACATACGTAGAGTTGCTAGTTGCTAGTCATTAATCTAAACTATCGTAGTATTGTAAATTAGCTGTATCTGTACTATGAACATATTCAAAGAAATACTTGGGTTATATTAATAAACAAATTTGTTTATTAATATAACCCAAGTATATTATATGTCTGTTTGTTCGCAATGGACGCAAAAACTACTGACCGGATTTTAATGTGGGATTTTTCTGAAAATCTGCCATATATGTTTAATTGTAATTGGTGTAGAATCAGAGATAGATATGGCTAAAAAACGATAACCGACCTACGTGCGCGCGCTAATGCGCGCGCGCGTAGGCGGCCAGCTATCAGCCATCGGTCAGCGGTCAGCTAGTAGCTAATATCGTTGCAACGCTGTCATTCCTGTTATACAAACTAGATTGGTACGACATTTTATCACCTGTCAATTAATATTAGTAGCCAGTTGGAATGAGAAATTATTGATTAATTAAATAAGCTGACGATAACGGTCATAATATAACGACATCAATAGAATCATTACCTACTGCGATAGTGAAATAAATAGACATTACTAGCTTGAGATCTGCCCGCGCTGAGATCGATTAACGTTTTTAGTTTCGTGAGCCTATCTATATCTATACATATAATAAATCTGTAACTGATCGGTGTCTATACATGGAAGATATATGAGAAAAAAAGGGTACTTTATTTTACTAAATGTAATAGATGCCAAAACAATGTTTTTTTTTTAATTTTTGTCTGTTTCTCTGTTTGTCTGTGTCTCTGTGTCTCTGTTTGTCCGGACCAAATTTTTATTCACGCTGGGATCAAAAACTTCTGGAGGATTTTGATCAAACATGGTACGATTATAGTTCATAGTTCTGGGCAACATAATAGGCTACTTTTTATACAAGCTGATACCCGTGGCTTCACCTGCGCTTCGTTTTTGGTCATATCTACGGTTCTACTTAACAAATTACAACCAAACATACGGTAAATTGCCGTATGTTTGGTTGTAATTGGTTTCCGTTCAGTACGTATAGAAGCCGTTAATAAAAATAAATAAATAAAACGACTATAGATCTTCTGCTTCTATAGAAACCTAAATATAGTGCACAAGACTAGGGACTAGGGTTATTTTACTCAAAAAAAGCTAAGATGTGTTACAACAACGCCATAATCACGTACGCGGTGAGCGTTTGTGTGAAACTTATAACATGTTCTCCGCTCGCTGGTAGGTGCGCGTGCGTTTACATAATTAATTAGTTGATCCTTAAGAAGTTGTCAAGTTTTTGTCCTATCCCACTCCGCCATCTAGTTGGTTATGATCGTAGTGCCCACCTCCAATTAGAGCGAGCTGCATTGAAACACGCATGCACATGTCAGTGCGTAGATTAGATGAATAATTTATTAACACTTATTATCCACTTCTTAGAACGTAGTAAAGCCGGCTGCCTCTATGTTTAGAAAAAAAATATGTATCTTTAACTGTTGACTATATCGCCATTGACTTCTGTGTAAACAAGGTGTTTAGTGCAAAGATTGTGTCATGGTTCCTGGCTGAGGCGAAGTAAATGAATGAGCAAATGAATTTTGACACACTTAAACGTAAGAACACAATTTAGTTGAACGTATTTTCACCGGTGAAACACAGCCTATATAGCCTATATATCTACTAGCTGTCTCGATAAATTTCGTTCCGCCTTAGGAACAAGTTATGTTGGTTACAGCTGAATTACATGGGTCAGTCGGGGTGCGAGGAAATTGTCTTATTGGGTCACCTTAATCGCCAGTATATGAGACTCAAGACGGCCACAACCGCCACCGCTGGCCGATGGGAGCGGTATCCATAGGGATTCCGCCGAATCTGTGTACCTGGAAAGATACAACCTGGGAGTCTTTTAAGTCCAGAGTGAATAGGGCGCTTCTAGGTTAGCTTGCTCCATCGTCACTTGCCTACCAACAGGAGAGATAGTGGTCAAACGCGAGCTTATCGACTACAAAAAAACAAGAAAAAATGTCACACAAGTTTTGGAGATGTCTAATTTCTGACTAACACGACCTTGTTTTATATTATACCTACCTAAAACTTGCTTTTAAAAAGATGCCTCATCCAATCTATGTGCAATTAATTCCATAATTTATGAGCTTTGGCGGACAGAGCCTGGATTAAATGCAGTTTTACGACTGAGAATAAATTAGGTTAACTGCACTACTGCGCAGGATCAAATATGACTAAATCTTTGTGTGAGGCGACAAAGAGTTGCTTCTTATAAACCAATGGAATACATAAAAAAACTATGTAGAGCAATCGCAAGTTTTTTTTCGTTTGCATACTAGAGCAAATAGACAGAGAGTTTGATACTAAGTTATGAAATTGTCTACGATAGAAAGAACGCTTTACGTAATTGAAGCAATGTATTACACACACACCCATACACACTTTCACTACACACATTATGTATTTGCACCATACACTCGCTCCATAAACACTTATTCCATTTGTCTTCTGTGCAATAAAAACGGATCTCGGGCTCCACGTATATCTTGTTAAACAATTGATTCAAATTAAACATTTTAACGGAATCTGTCACAATTTACATAAACTCATGCCTATATCCCCGAAGGGGTAGGCAGAGGTGCTAGCACCCACATTTCGCCAGTTTATGTTTAGGTCCCAATGTAATAGGTGGCGAGCCTATTGCCATTAACCGGGCACTTATAAACCTGCGATAAATACACACATAACTTTGAAAAGCATCGAAAAGTCATTGGTGTGTGCCATGGTGAACCTGGGATCGAACCCGAGACCTCGTCTTAGCAGTCCATTACCCAGACCACTAGGCTACCGCGGTACCACTTTATTTCGTGATATTATTATTTACATTGTACGCGACGTTTCGCGAAAGCTTTTCAGCAGCGATGGTCAACAACATCGTGATAAAATCCGTGTGAAATTCGCTTAAACTTCCGACGATATCAAATAACCATTATCATTATTTTGAACCCACATCTGAGTCTCAAGTGTGTACCAGTGTCGCTACTGTACCACTTCATGGACAAAGAATCTACGTAAATGTTGCCATACAAACATCTATGGCAGTCGTTTCGGGTAGTTGGAGCCCACAAAAGTCCAACCAGTCTAACTTGGAACTTCGATATCGCCATTGGTCATAATGACCATTGGTTGTGGAGGTAAGATGGCAGACGCCCCACGGAAAATATCGAAGTTCAACCGCATCACAGTTAGACTGGAAAGCCTAACTCTCCAACTGAGTTGGGAAAAAGGTTCAGAGAATGATGATGAATGTCCGGGTCACAAGTGTGTACCAATGTCGCTACTGTACCACTTCATGAACAAAGAATCTACGTAAATGTCATAATATGTGTGACGTTTTGCACTTACCTATTGCATCAATTGCATGCCAATCTGGCTGCAATATGGTGGAACCTAAATGTATTGCCTGTAACCTGTGTAGTAACATAAGGACCTATATCGCAATAAATTGATTTGTTTTGATTTAAAACTACGAAAGAGTTATTCTCCAAATCTAACAATATTCCTAAAATGATACAGAATAAACCTTCAAAAAATGTGTGCATAGCATAGCATAGCATTATATGAAATCTTGCCGGCCATAACTGAAGCTATTAAAGTTTCTGCATATTGAGTTATAAACGTAATAACATGCGCCTTGGGCTGAAATGGCGGATATTTCGACGAACCAGTGTTGCCTGTCGCGAAATATCAGATTAATGTTGCTTGCTTCGAAAACAAGTGATTAATTTAGTGGATATGTTATTTAGAAATGTTGTAAATGTCACTTGTAAAGTTTCCGAAATGTTAATTTTTGGAAGAATGTTATGTTTTACGGCTTAGGTTACTTCCATTGATTTATGATAGGCATATAGAAATAACTTAAAGTTCAATTTCTGTGCTGTAGGGCGAGCACGCGAGTATCGAGAGAGTCAGTCAATATAATTATATGACAATCCTGTATCATGATTGTTCCTATATTATTGACCGGATTGCGATGTACATTGACAGTCTCCAGTCTCTGCTTACGATTACAATGGTTTCTGTGGGACGCATTTTGCCAAGTTAGATGCCGTACACTATACTTGTTTCTATGCGACGCATTTTGTCATAAATAAGTATAATAGTGTACGGCATCTAACTTGGCAAGGTTTTGGAGTAGTGGGGCCCTCACTACTCCAAAATCTTGCCAAGTTAGATGCCGTGTACACTACCCATTTGAAAGGATTTTCGTGCGCGTGAATCTATTTCTGAAATAGGGCAAAAAATATAACTTTTTAGGAACGGCTTCTTAAGGGCAGTAAAACGTATTCGATAGGTATTGTTAAGCAAATGAAACGTAATTTGTATTCTCTTTCCGCTTTAGTTATTCGTTTGACATTTTATGAGATCAAGACGAGATTTGAACTGAATTTTGAACATATTTTATTATGAAAATTGAGCCTCAGCATTAACGCTGTAATTAAAATATTGAATTACCTAAATAGATACTCTTTTCATTCGTGTTTCGTGCCGGTCTGAATTTTCGTATATGATAGGTAAGTATATGTACGTTTCATGGCAGCCATGATTTGATCCAAAAGTGCATAGTCGAATTTTCAGTCATCCAAAATTCCTATCTGGAAACTTCGTCCAGACAACACTGGTAGCCGGTAATAAAACTAAGTGGATGCCGCGTTTATGCCCGTTTTATGTCCCTTCGTAAAATTACGATATCCACTGCTATGATTAAACTATGCCCTGTATAATCTTACTAAATTAAATTTCCAGCGAATCTTGGTCGATCCGTAAAAGTTTTTCTACTATTCTAATGGTAGGGTTATAGATTGCATAGTGTAGTTTGATGGTGTTCAAATAATACCTATGGGGAAATTAAACTAACCCGTCACTCGCTACTATAATTCAAATCTATCCATACTATTATAAAATTTTAAAGTTGCAGTGTCTGTACATTGGAAGTATTTAGAAAAATACTTGAACGATATTGAATACAAAAATATATTTTTTGGAATTCTTTTCTTGAACAACTACTGAACGGATTTTGATGCGGTTTTTTAAAGGGTTTTGTCGGGCTTAGAATTTTAATGTTTAATCACAATCGGTTGAGTAGAACCTGAGACAAAGTAAAAAAACGCGAAAACCGATGTCCACGCGGGCGGAGCCGTGGGCATAGGCTAGTTATGATTAAGATTTTCTAGTTTAGCTCATTTCCAAGTCATTTTGATATAATCTGTTAAATTAACAATCAATGGAGTTGAGATTTTTGCAAAATACGCCACTCTATACGAGGCCTTCGAGATCTTCGAGGCCCAAGCACAGCAGCTCAGCAACAATCTCACCTATTGGCAAGTGATGATGTGGTTGACGATAGATTACGCCTAGAAGCAACTTATTCACTCTAGACTTAAAGACTTTTCGGAAAAAAATATCCGTGATGAAATTCCTTTTCTTTGAACCGGCTAATATGGATACTTAAGTATTTACTCATAAAACCCCTAAATTATTTAATAAAAATATCTAAATACACACCGCAAAATATAAAACCGTCTCTTAAAACTCAAAAAAGTCATTAAAAAATGTAATTTGGTGTCGTAAAATTTATATTGCCAAATGACATATTGTACAGATTTGTGTTTCTCAGAACGGGTGGCAATTTTAATATGTAAAGATTTTATTATATACTAGCTAGTGTCTGCGACTTCGTCTGCGTAGATTTAGATTTTTTAAGATTTTGTTTCTTTTTGCACAGAACCTCAATTATTTTTCATAGACTATGTTACGCCTTATAATATTGCCTACCTAATCGTATCAGTGAAGTTCCGTCAAAATAGGTCGTGCTGTTCCTGAGACTACTTTACTTAATTCAACCAGACAGACAAAATTAAAAAAAAACAGCTTTTTTATCACCTGTACTATTATAAATTTGAAAATAATTGCGTCTGTAATCTGTATATTGGAGATACTTGTATTAATACAACAATAATACTTGGATTATGTTAAATGAACGATTCTGATCACAATTTTTTTTATTTGTATTCTTTTGGTTTTGCGTCCATATAGAGATGGACCCAAAACCTACTCAACGGAATTGATGTAGGTTTTTCTATTAGAAAGATCTTGGTCAGGTCTAAAACCTGTCGTATATTTGATTGCAATCCGTTTAATTCAAACCGGAGAAATCAATAAAAAACGTACAAGTAACCCCCAGAGTCGCGGGCATCATTCAGTTTAAATCAACTATTTATTTGTAAAATTACTCCATTACGCCTGAAAATGGAGTGTGCTAACGGAATTTATGTAGGTTTTTCTATTAGAAAGATCTTGGCCAGACCTAAAACCTGCAGTATATTTGATTGCAATCCGTTAAGTCGAACCGGAGAAATCAATCTAAAACGTAATACTAACCTCAGAGTCGCGGCCATCAGTTTAAATCAACAATTTATTTGCAAAATTACTCCATTACGCCTCAATATGGAGTGTGCTGTCAGTAATATCCCCATAAATCATTAAAATACAGTATAAATTAACACAAACTCATCATTATGCTAATTTATGCTGGACGGTGAACGCGAGTTTGTAGCCGTGCCGTGCAGATCACACAGGGTAGGTATAAACATTCGGTAATTCTCAAGAATGTTTACCTAATCAGTCAAACATTAACTGAGTTTAATGTAAATGGACGATTATTATTAAACATTATCAGCACAGTTATTTGAAACACCGTCTATAATATTTGTAGGAGTGGAGAAAACTGTGGTAACACGCTCGTGTTATTATGGACATTGTAAAACAATGGAATCTTGTGAACTACAGGTTAATGATTGTGTAATAGCTATATTTATACTGTTATAAAATTGTAAATTAGCTGTTGTGTCTGTACATTGGAGGTATTTACATAAAAGGGTTATGTCATAGAATAGAATTATAGATAGAGTACTATATTCGTAGAATAGAATGTCAAATGATTCTACGACATTTGACACAGCGCTATCTAGACCCAAAGTAAATACATGCCTTAACTACATATAAATATACACACACCTTTTCCCCTCCTGGGTAGGCAGAGATAGCAGCCCGCCATCTGTTAGTCCTTACATACTTACTTACGTGCTTCCTCTACTGTCATTAAACCTTTCATGCAAGCCCGCCGGTTTCGAGTGCTTTTGACCTGTTCTTTCTTCAAAAACTCATTAATTGGGCAGTGTATGCTCTGCGAGGTCAACTCCGGCTTTGCCTGCCCATATACATATAGCTTAATTAGGTTATGTAATGGGTTCTAGAATGCGGATAAACATACTTAGCTACTTTTTTTGTAAACAAATATTCTACACACATTGCAAATAAATGCAAAATTACAAATGAACAATTTCCGTTTATAAGGCACTTGCTTACTCCGTAAAAGCTGATTCGTTACGTGATTCGATTTCCAAAGTTGCAGGTGTGGCTAAAAAACATGCTAAAAGTGAGACGTACATCATTTCAGAAGCTTAACCATAATTAGGAGTGTGGCCATGAGTTAAACCAGTCTATACTCTATACGCAAATAAATAAAATTGGAGTGGCTGTCTGTATAAAATAACAGCTTTTTACTAAGTGCATAAACGGTAACAACATATTTTACCAGTTCTATGTCTGTTCCGGCTAACCTCTGACATACCTGAACCTATTTTAATGTGACTTTCAGAGGTCGATAGTTAATATAACAAGGAGTAACTTAGATTACTTTAATTTTGGAAATATTTTACCAGTTTTATCTGTCTGTTCCGGCTAACCCCTGACATACCTGAACCAATTTTCATGGTACTTTCAGAGGCAGATAGTTAATATAACAAGGAGTAACTTAGGCTACTTTAATTTTGAAAAAAGAGTTACGGTTCCGAGTAAAAACATAAATCCTTAAAAATCCAAAACCAGGCGAATGAAGTCGCGGGCCCAGCTAGTCGAAAATAAATGTACCGGGAGATTTCGCAGCGTTTCTTGCAAGTACGCATTTAAAATAATTATTATACAAAATATAACGCCTGCATTGAAATGTAAACAGTTTTTCAAAATCAAATCAAAACCATTTAATTTTATTTGCAAGAATACCTATGGTATGGCATAGCCTCTTCTTAAGAATTAAGGAGAGGTTATACAATACTTTATACGGCAAGTTTATGTCATCTATACAATTATAAAATAACTTAAAATAAGTCTTATAATTTGATCTGATTATACATCTCACACCATGTAAATCTCCGCGTGGTAATGGCCAAGTTCTTCTAAAATTAATTGTTCAAAGGTTAACGTAATATTTTGACGAAAAAAAGCCTCTGTGGCGTCATAGTGCATTTTACTAGATTCCATAACATAAGCTACTTAAACTATGCTTACTTTGGGTCTAGAGAGAGCTGTGTTAAACTTCGTAGAATGTTTATAAGTATTACGTATATAATTTCTAAATTTTGTCGAATTTTCATCCTCAAGTCTGTAAAGAAATCGGATTTTTCCAATAAATTCAAAATAGCGTAGACGTCAAAAATGAGATCATTTTCTAAGTTGAACTATCAATAAAATTCTGATATAATTAATTCCAAAGTCGATAAGCAATGATGGCGTGGCGCTCGTAAAGACTTCGAATGTTAAAACTTCGGCGATCAAAGTCACTTCTATAGAATACGCTCGTAAATTGAAACTAATGCAGGGTTACGATGCACTTCTCTAAGTACCCACTACTGTAAAAATTTTGAACGTAGGTAGGTATTAAGTTTCTACTAGTTATTTTTCGCGACGAAATTGTACTCGTAAGCATCTATTACTATTACTAGCTGACCCGGCAAACGTTGTATTGCATTTTAAGGGTGAGCATGAGCAACCCTTATCAATATTACTTAATTCAATATTGTCGGAAGTTTACGCGAATACATTGCAATAAAACAATTTTAATAGATTCTATCGGGATCGGAGTATCGGAAATCGAACATGAAATAAACCGCGATGAATCCGTTACATTACAAATAGGTTTTTTTCACATAACTTGTGACAAAATACGCGGTGAGTTACGATAATTGCACATCATAACTCACCGCGTAGTGGTTACGTATACTAAGTAACGAATGCCCGTAGAGTTACGATGCTTAGGTACACAGTGATCAATCAATAGTATAGCGGTAGTGTTTATTTACTTGCAATCATCATCATAACTCACCGTAGTGATTACACGTAAAGAACCCCGTAGAGTTACTAAGATATTTGAGGATGATTTAAGAATGTGATGATTTTTTTTGGATGAAGATAATTATGGAACAATATAAAAAAGTCGTTAACCTTATTTTATCGTATTTACTTATTTGTTTTTAAGCGTCCGTCCAATCACTAGGTAACAGTTAGTTTTTTTTTTTTCATTTCTTTATTTATCTAATAGGTTTATTCACAGCAAATGCATTACGAATTGATATATTATGACATGTTTAGCGAAAAATAAACCTAAATTAGCACAGAGAATACAGTGCCTTATTGTTGGCCACAATAAGGCACTTTATTCTCTGTGCCCCAGCTTCTGTAGATCCAAGACGCTGTGCGGTTTTAGTAGGTCCGAGTCCGAGATAACCGCCCCCGCTGGCCAGCGGAGGGGGTATCCGTGGGGATTTCCGCACAAAAAAGGTAACAGTAGGTAAATCGCATTTTTGCTATCAACCTGCTCTCGCTTTGCTTCGGTTCATATGATTTTTCTATTTATAAATCGCATCGCAACCGCAATCTGATTCAGTTTTCTCCATACAAATAAAATCTCACAAAATGCAGTTTCTTTTTATGTGTGTAGAAGATATCATACTTTTTTTTTCACACTAGTTGCTTGTTCAACTTACCCTTATAAAATTTAATAAAGAAGACCGATTTGAATTGACACTCGAATATCCAATTTGGGTTATGCGTTATGATTCATATCTAATAACAATCAAGGACATACAAGCATATCATAACGGTTTCCCGATATTAAAAGAAATTTTGTTTGATATAATTTGACTAATGTTTGTAATAAGAGACCGCTTCCAATAATATTATGCGATACAGAACGGTCATGTAACTCTACACTACGAAAATCTATTACACTTGTGGGAATATTAGTACTTAATATTACGTACCTACATACTAGGTACCTGCGAGTATATTTATGATAGTATTCGTACACCACATCGATGATCAATTCGCACTTAGCATGTTTAAGAATGTATGGTTCCTTCTATTTAAACGTGTAAAATAATGCACAAATTTTGCGAGCACGAAATTTTTTTATTAGGTACGTCAACATGACTTCACCTCACCTGATGGCAAGCTAAAGGTGAAGTCTCAGGATCGGGGGTCACCACTACATACACCGATAGTGCTACAGTGGTGGCCCTCAGCTTGACGGCCTCATCAAATGCTTTTTCACGCCCCGCTTAAAGGACAGAAGCCTATAGGATAGAAGGAAGGAAACACATGCGCTGGTAAAGAATTTCAACTCTTTATGGCGCGGTAAAGAAAAGAGGCACCGAACCGCTTGGTTCTTGATGGAATATCAGCGTATCTTTAAATTTCACCCCTAAGGAAGTAAAGTAAGGAATGATGGGGTGGAAAATTATTTTACAGATATCGGTTCGTGTTCGACACACCCCATCGTTATTTGGAGTAGTTAGAAACTAAGGGATTTCCGCGCGAAAAAAAGTGAATCAACAATAACCAGCCTGATAGATTACGTCCTTCACTATGCCTATGCACTTTCAATTCTCTATTGTCTATGAAACGATTTATTCGTTCTGTAGTCGCCTATTAATTAAGTAGTCGATTACAGAGTACGGGAAGTCATTATTAGCAATTCCAACTTAATTTGATTTATTACAAACACGCAAATATTGCTCTATTCTACTTAATTTATGGTTTCCATCCGCCATACGGTAGGATTTCACATTGTACTATTTAATAGATATTGGTTGGATTTAATAGATATTGGATGGTTAGCCGCCGCCATTTCTGTGACACAGTTTCGTCTTCAGCGCGTTCTTTCTGTAGATTTTATACGTTCATGACGACAACATGAAATAAGTCTTAACAAAATGTTTTCTCTGATTGCTGATGTTTTATACTGATGTGCATCTGAACAGCATCTGTTGAGGCCGTCAAGATAGAGAGCACGATTTTAGTGCAGTCAATTGACGGACTGATTAAAAAAATCACGGTTAAAACTGTGATAATTAAATGAGGTTACGATGAATTCCTTCTCCGGAACTTACCGCCTTTTAAGAAGTCGGTTAAGAACAATCATGTAGGTACTTCAAAATGTATATGTACTGCCACAATGAAAACAATTTGAATTTCGAATTTGGAGTGGAACGCAGAAAGTAGACAAATGAGTTGAATTTTGACACCTGTCATGCCATCTGCGTAGAAATAGCGCGCCTTTTTGTAATGTCATTTGTATGACAGCTACACAAAAACGTATTATTGTAGTCTTTCGGAATTCCAATCTTTTGCACCTTTCCGTACAACTCTGGTAATATAATGTAGGAAACATTGAATTCAACCACAAATTAAAGTATCAGACTGGATTTTGGTTACAATTGGGTTTTTGAGCCTAATAATTTGTACCTACTACAAAAAGTCCAATGATAACCTACTTTTATACTTTTAAAATCTCTATAATTCAGAAGCACTACATGACAATGATTATAAATGTTATATACAATGTATTTTCATTGAAAAACGTGTACAAAATGGGAGTACAACAGGGGAGAGTAGGGGGGGGGGGTCTACCGCCGAGTGCGATCTCTTGTAGCATTGAGTGAAACACGTTCCATTACTGTTGGTACAATTGGATCACGGGGGTACACCGGGCATGGCTTCTAGTACTGTACAGAATGAAATAATATTTTGATGCAGTTAGGGGAGGGGGAGGCGCTTCTGAATAAAAAACCATAATTGCTAATGCGCGGCTAACCAGATCACTTTGGACAGTATTGGTATAAAAACGACATTCCTTGGCCGCTGTCACATTCAAAAATGGAATACAGGCATTTGATTTTTTGACGTGCCATAAAGGTTATCGTTTCCAGTGACGGATTTAGACTTCACATTAACGAAAACATTTTTTCAGGCAAATAAATTTAGGTACTAAGTAATAATATAACTGTTTCGTTGTAAAAATAGGCTATCTAATTGTTTTCAAAACTCTGTGTTACGGGTGTAATGTAGTATTTGGGTGTGGTACTTCTTTTCTTTATTGCATGATAAAGAGCTGGAATGCTGCTTGACAAAGTATCTGTTGAGGCCATCACGGCAGGGACTACTATTTATGAATCGTCAACATCTGAGTGGTCCGTAGCTTCTGGACATCATCCCAGCTTCTTATCATCCAATGGCGGGGTGCAGTCAATTGACGGACCGAATATATCTATATGTGTTATGTATAAATAGTCACATGTGCGTTTTTTTAGTAGGTACTACCTAAGGCGTAATGCGAGTCTTATTACTTAAAAAATGGAAATAACACACACAGTAAACAGAATCATTTTAATCGCAACGCGTCAGTCGGTACAATGTGGCATTTTTGTTGAGTATCGACCGGCAAAGTTGAACTTGGACCGAAGAAGGTACGCGGCAAGGTGCGGCAAACTTCAGCACTGTTTAACATGCTGAGACGAACGGCTTACGGTACGGCATGCATCTAGCATTCTCTCATGTAGCTAGGTGTTATTGTGCTATTCAATTAATAAAAGACATCCTAGACATAAATTTACAGCTGTCTTTAGAACAGGGATGTATTATGAATGATCAAGTTAAATTTTGTTATCATTAAACTATGTAGTCATTCTCAAATTGAGTGTTATTTGTTTTATCTAGCATTCATGCTTGAAATATATTCGGACTGATAATAATTAAAAAATCGCTTAGGAGATAAATTTGAATAGTTCTTCCCTAGTGGATGCTTACGGCATAAAAGCATTAACTGCTAAAATTTCAAGCATGTAGCCGACTCCGCGTTGATAAATCAGTCAACTCAATTTATTATACTATGTATAGATATAAACTTTTGATCGGTTCGTGATGAAGTACGAAACATAACGTTCATACTCGTAGTCATTTGTCAATTTCTCCGTAAACTATAAAATGAAAATACAAATTTATTTTCAGTACCCTTCCACAGAATCAATAACAAAACACATGTTGGAGACGCACTCCAAGTTTTCTCTTCGTAGAAATTGTTCGTTCTGTCACACCGTATAATGCAATTTAAATTTGTTTCTGAAATTTAGCTATAGCGTCGAGATTTAGAAGGCCGAGGGCGTGTGATAGACGGCCGTGCTCGTTGAATATTTTATTGAACAAAGCAGGTATCAACCACGTTTATGTGACACTTCTTGCTAACAGTACAATAAACTACTGCATGCTTTAAGTGATTTAGCTCGATTCGATATAGCCTGTCTCCATTTTTAAACATATTTCAAATTATGAGAAGTGAAATCAATAACGTCTATGTCAGTGAACAAGTAGTTACTGGCTAAAGAAACATTCGTGCAATCAATATTCATACACATAGTGTGTACGTGTTTCAATTTTAGCAGTTACGGACTGCTCATTGCAGTCATGAATACCTAAAAAGAATGAAAGTCATGAAAGAAAACTGTTTGCGAATTTATAAATATGAAGGCAATTAATTGTACACAGATTTTTCTACTAAATAACTAAATTAAAACTTTTTTTAATATTCTACGAAATTTTGCACAGCTCTCTTTAGATCCATAGCAAGCATAGTTTATGTAGCTTGTTTTATGGGTTTTAAATTGCGTATAAAAATATCTACTTATGTACTTTACTTATTATACATATAAATATATGCTCACGCATACAAATATTTGAACTGAACGGGAATCGAACCCGTGCCCCTGTGTAGCAAGTGAATGCATTACCGCTACGCTAAAAAGGATGTCGTATGTTCATTATTTCGTACTTTTTTTCAATCAGCGTTATTTGAAACCAATAGGTTAATAATTTTTAAAAAAGTATTTTCTAATTAAAGTTTCAATCTCAAACTCCACAGATTACAAATTTTGCTTAAAAAAATAAAGTTATATGTATTGGACGTTTTACTCAATAAAATTCATTGAGGATAATATAATTATCTCAGTTTAATTTGAACTGATCGTGGACCCTATCACTGTTGAAATTCACTCTTTGTCGTATTTTTTATTATAATGAGTATACGACGCTTAAGACTTTATGATCGCTGCAGGCTGCATACAAATCATGCAGGGTTTACTTAATATTTTCCCATGTTCAAGGTAAAAAAAAGCTTATGACGCCTCACTATAAGATATTCCGAACATGTTACAACAATAAAATAGTTGTAAAATATATTTTATACTCTGCAACTTGCCAATTTAATCGGTCACTTTAAAGTATCAAATGCGGCCCTGGCTCCGGACGGGTTTGCAACATTGTTGCTGTCGGCATGTAATTGTTTATTTTGTTTTTTATCAAGCTTACTATAAAATTTAATCCGGTTTTGTAGTGTAGCGATGATGTTCGTTGGCCTACTGACCGATATCGTTTTGTATGTCTGCTTGTAGTTTATAACGTTAAATTGCGTACCGAATATGGTTAAGCATGAATGGGGCATCACCACCTCGTCTACAAGCCGGCGGCGGTACACCTGCTGATTGAAAGATGAGAAGCGAAGCAACTGCTGTCTGACGTTAAAAGGAGTCCCTGTGCCAAAGCTTGCTTATTCTGCTCTCGAATCTTAGTTATCCTTCGAAAAAACTCCAAACACACTCGCTCCATAGCCCTCTGCGTTATTTTTAGTTTTTGAAATACACCATCATCAATTCCACGTCCATAACCCATAATAGGCAAGACGCACTGCTGGTAGAATCTTAGTTACAGTTGGTGAACTGACTGGGAACTATGTCGACCTATGGGTAGGTACAACAGTTTTCCAACAGCAAATTGAGTAGCGTAGTTGACCGGCCGAGCTGTTGCCCTTGGCTTCGTTCCCCCACTCCCGCTCATCTTGAAAACTAGGGATATAAGCTTATGTGTTATTCCAGACTATAATAATCTATCCCTGTACTAAATTTCAGCCAGATCCGTTCAGCCAATAAACGTGATTGAGTAACAATCATCCAAACTTCTTCACATACTTTCACATTTATAATATTCAGTAGGAAGTTACATAGTAAGATGTAGTATTTATAAAAACACAATACCACTCCTTTGCATCGCGCAGTCGGGTAAAATTAGGCCCATCTTAGTCGAGCCTAGTATATTAAAGTCAACAGAAACAGCGGCAAATTATTAACAAAAAGTGTGTTACAAACACGTGTGGTTATGTGTGTGTCTCTGTGTGTATAAATGTGTGAGTTGAGTACAAATGTGTGCAAAACATTATTGTGTGTAAGTGTAAATGTGTGTGTTCTATTCCTTCTGAGAAGGTTGCCGTCTTATGATCTAACTTTTTTACGCCAATGGAGAAGCAGTCATGCGTAAGGTGAATGTCTCATTTGTTCTATAGGCAATGACGTCATCGGATCAGACGCGTTAGTGACCAATGAGCGTACAGTGCGCAGGAGTTGTGCTGCTGTGGCGAAGATTAATGAATTCCATAATCGCAAATCACAACCCAATCTCCGTTTCCGCGACCCATGTGAACATATAGCGGTGATAAAAAGTAGTCTATGTGTTATTACAGACGATATTCTATCCCTGTACAAAATTTTAGACGGCTTCGTTCAGTCGTTTGAGCGTGATTGAGTAACAAACATACAAACATCTTCATAAACTTTTACTATTACACACATACATACAAATTACGCCTACCCCAATCCCATTGGGGTAGACAGAGACAACATCTTTCTACTTGCTACGATCTTGACATACGTCTTTCGTTTCTTTCATATTTTTTTTGGTACTCTTCACCTGGCCTTTCTCCATTACTTCCTGGATCTGATACTACTTCCCTTCTCTGATCTTTTACCATTACCTCATAATAGCTAATGCCTACGGCTCCTCTCGCTTGAAATTCTGTTCCCACTACCGTGACCCACGGGAACCTGTTCCCGGATTAAAAAGTAGCCTACATGTTATTCCAAACTATAATCTATCTCTGTAGCAAATGTCAGCCAAATCCATTTAGCAGTTTTTGCGTGAGAGAGTAACAAACGTTCTATCCATAAGTACATACATTCTTACAAACTTTAAATTAGTACGATTATGGCTATAATGAATGTCGCATTGTGTTAACGCATTGCAATGCAACACATCATTAGTTCATTAAAAAAATATCGAGTAGTGAAGGAACGCGTGAAGTTCCGCCGCCGCCGCAGGTGCGTCTGCGCAACCTCGTATGACTATTATAGCGTAACCTTTGAATGCTTCTCACATGCTTGTCACTTCTGTTCCATCATTTATAACCAAATTCTAATTAGGAGGTTCACAACCCACCCATAACTTATTTGGTACTTAAAGTGCCAAAAAAGCGGTGATATATATCATAATGGTGCGTGAATGCCATTCTGTTACTTTTTGCTACCTCTACTTTAGACAGGCTAAGAACCGATTTCTAATAATGTTCATGAGGAATTCGGAATTCAGATCATATTTACATGTTGACGTCGTCAGCAAAAAAAAATCATGGGAAGATACCAACTCGCTTGAACGAGCGAGTTCCGTATGAGCCAGTTAGGGTCAGCCAGGATGCGAGTGAATTACACGCTGGCCCAAGAGAATTCGCATCACCAGCCCAATATGAAAGCAAAGACGGCGATCGGCTTTGGTCCGGTTGAGTCTGACATAACCACTCCACCCCCCCCCCCCCTCCCTCTTCCCTCTGGCTGGTGAGGGAGGTTATCCATGGGGAAATACGCACGAAAAATAAAAGTTCTTACCTAAATTAAATAAAAATTATTATGTTTTCAGACGGCGCAAGACTCAGCAGGCCCGGCACCTTCATCGTCGGCGGGCTCAGCCGACAGCTCGTAAACCAGTGGGAAACTGTGTACCGGACAATAGTGCTCGTTCTGTAAAGTACGTGAAACACGCCCACGCGATTATGTACCTTATGTTATGTTGTTTTAAGACTTATCGTTGCACACTGACATGTGAACATTTGTATCATAGTTTGTCATACATTCGTTTTAACGGCTAGAACATTGATGTGAACTGTGAAACTGTTACGCAAGGACTTACAGTTTTATGGAAAACGTGGAATTATAGATATTTAAATGTAAATGAAAGTTATTGAGTCCAATTAATGAAGTCCTCAACCCACTGGTCGCTTACAGCCTCACCAGGGCCCACTTACCCCTTGAATATTTTGAAAGTTCCACTGGACCCCTGATTATAATCTGTGCAACGTACAGAACGTACACTTACACAGAAAAGTGTTTTTTTTTTCTAAATGGAATCCATGGGTTAGTTTGTTTTTAAAGTAATTACTAGCCATAGGATTCACAGATTAGATCACACACTAGAGAAAATGGTCTTAATTATAAATTCGAAATACATTCATGTAAAGTGCTACCAATATGATAAAATAACCGGACTATTGCAACGCAATTTAATGTTGCTTGCATTATTTAGGTACATAAAATATTAAAAACGGGCTATCGTAAATAAAATAAAATACATAGAATTTTCCCCTAAGTAAAATAAATTTATAGGGGTCAGTGGGTCCACGGGAAACGTTATAAGGGTCCAGTGGGCAGTGGGTATGGGATCGTTAATGGTATTAGTATACATTAATACGCTCCATTTGAAATTACTCCGCTCCTGTATCGAGTACTACTCTCAGTAATGAGTTCCACGAAGTTAATGTAGGTACGTAGTAACAAAAAATACATAGGCACGGAAGGCCAACATTATGGAAACGTCAGTTTACTTATTTATACTTACTGAAAAACACATGTGTGTAGACTTCTTAGAAATATTGGAAATATACACGAGTTTATTTCCTGTGAAAAATAGATATATTAGCGCCCTCAAGTTACTGTAAACGTCATCACTATCTTGTGTGATATCATGATTGTGTGATGATGACGTAGCCTATCACGAAAATAAAAGTACACGTAAAGAGTACTTTTTTTTTCGTGAGGATTTCCCTCATGGATACCTCCCCCGCGGCCGGGCGGGGCAGGTTAAGTTGGACTCCTACCGACTAAAACCGCACGCCGTCTTGGGTCTATGCGCCGGGGTGTAAAGAGTACCTTTTTAATTTCACAAAAAATAAGAGCACTTTAACTGAATTGTCCTTTTCTAAGGTCAATTTCAACAGTAAAAATCCGTTCAACAATAACAATACATTTTCAGGACTTATATTGTAAATTTGCTAAGTTGTTCTAGTTATTATGTTTCATCATAAACAGGACTCTAAAGCCTGGTACAGTCAGCGGCAAAAGTCTATGATGCTTGCACAAATTTCAAACTTGAAAATTCGAATAATCTATGTTTAAAGGTTCACTAGAGCCAATTAATGTTCATTAAGAACCAAAAGTTACTTAGCTCAAAACTACTGTTCAAAATCTGAAAATGATCATAGACCTTTGACGCTGACTGTACTATCGTGATATTCAGCCAGTGAGCTTCCAGGACCTGTTGATATGTCACGTGTACTGTTACACTTGACATGTCGACAAATAATGTCACTCCCATTCATTCCGAACTGTTCATAACATAACATAAACTCACGCCTATATCCCTGGAGGGGTAGGTAGAGGTGCTAGCACCCACACGACTGTGCAATGGCGTTTTAAATTCTGATATCGCATCGCTATATCTACAGGCCCTTTTTTTGCTCGCGTCCAGCGGGACAGATTATGTTGGACACTTACCGACTAAAACCGCACGCCGTCTAGGGTCTTCTGGTGTAAGGTGGCCCATAGAGCATTTCCCTCGCACCCTTTTTTGGCCATCGGGGTTGGTCATGTCGGGATCGAACCGACTAAAACCGCACGCCGTCTCGGGTCTTAATTACCGGGGTGTAAGGTTACCCAATAGGCATATCCCTCGCACCCCAGCTGACCCTGGGCCATCTACCCTCGCACCCTGGCTTGACCCGGGCCATCTCCGGATTCGAGGGGAAGCTTAGGTACTGGCTGAGCGTCAGTGAGTGTCCAGGGTCTGTAGATAAGCGAACACCAAAATGTCCGAAATGTAATGGAGGTGACATTATTTTGTGGGTCCGTAGTGTTACACGAGACATAATTTGTTAAACTAGTAAAACTTAGCATAGACATTTTTATCGTACGATTTACATCCTGAGTCCATCATGGGGCCTACTGGGTAGAAATTTTAAATCTTTATTGTGAAAAAACTGAGTTAGTCGCAGTGTTTTGACCGTGTTACTACCCAGATGTCGATACAGAGTATTGTTTCTTGGTAAAGCCGAATCATTGCAAGACATTTTTAATTTTGTAAATGCAATCAAAGTGTTTTACACAATGCTCCGTTAATTTTGTACTCAAACCTTTGAGAATGAACTTATTCTGATGGTGGTACCACACTTCGCTATTCTCTATTCGCCTATATTGTATTCGATGAAATTCTTATAGATGACTAAACCCTCCAAAATTCGTCACAGAAGAGTCACTAAGGCGAATATTCGTGCGAATAAAGCAAATATACACCTCCCCACTTAGATTTAAACACGTGAATAAAGGCGAATAGCGAAGTGTGGTTGGAACCATGAGATTTTATGAACTTATATCACCTGAGAGTTCAAAATCAATTCAACCTTATCTCGATCTCACAAATGCCAAACTTAACGCATACCTACAGAGGAAAGAGAATGCGAATTACGTTTTTTCCGTTATTACAATAGCTATCAATTAAAGTCGTAAATCCAGGAGAATACCTTACTGGCCTTTTTTTAACCTTCAGTCACGATTCAGTCACAATCACGTTACAATCTTGGTTGTTGAAAACCTACACCAATATTTTTTGACATTTTTGAGATCGAGATGATTGGATCGGAACCGAATTTTGAAAATTATGAGAATTGTCCCCCTATAAGTTGTAATTTCATGACGGAGTACCTATTAGTAACTCTAGAATACTGGCCTAAGACAATCGCCTTTTATACGTGCTATTGTTGATTTATTCGTAGAAATTTGACAGTAATAAATCAAATTATTGAAAAATTCAGGCAAATTTGAGTCATGGTTGGGAAAAACTCTAAAAGAACTGAAATTTTTCATTACTAAACTAAGAAGCCAATAGCTAAGTAATAACAACAAATCAAAAATTCCAGATTTTTTTTAGCTATAATGTAGACTAGCCTGCTGTGCCCCGCGGCTTCGCCTATACTTTACTTTAATACAATTTATTACAAACATTCCCGTGATTTATTAGTTCTACAATAATGTATGGAAACTTCAGATTCGTTGACACTATATGATTACTTCTATACATTATACCTTCAAACTTCAAATCTTCCGTGATAAACAGGCAGACAACACAAAAATAACTTTTCAATGCAAAGGTTTGGCCATCACTATTCAACGTGGCAAAGCAACCAGCCTAATGGCCACCTTTGCACCCGGTGCCATTACCATTACGGTGGCCATTAGGTGGGTTAATAGATTAGACATTGACCTTATTGTGTGACCATGCTTCGTTAGTTTCTTCTATACACATAATAAAATCATAACTCTTTAGCCTTATAATATCAGTATAGATTTCGGCATTACACAGATACGGAACCACAGAACTAATATACTATAGAAGTGTGATGCGAGACGGAAAAAAAATTAAGCAAGAACACTTTCATTTTTATTTCATTAGATCTGCGATTGGAATTGTTGGATATAAATAAATAAGAAATTGAATCCATTAATGAAAAACATGACAAAAATTTTTATTTTTTTATTTTTTGTAAGTGCAGAACATTAATCACTGCGTATATTACACAGGGTGATATAATCTACGCAGGCGTCGGGCGGGGCTAGGTTAGCACCGCCCTTCGGCCTACATTCCGCTAACGATTAAATCATAGCTCGTTCTTATCTGTGGTAGCTGAGCTACAAACATGGTGACCATATCCGACTTGCTAGCGGTGGGGAGCTAATTATTGGTACATACCAACTGACTTCTTCTTCGAATAAATGGCAATAATTTTAATGTATACTATTAAAAAAATTTAAAGTATCTCTGTCACATTGTAGATATTGAATAAAAAATACTTGGGTTATGATTATTATGAACGATTCTGAACACAAAAATATTTTCTTGTGGAATCTTGTCTGTTTGTCTGTTTGTTCGCAATAGATGCAAAAACTACTACACCTATTTTAATGCATTTTTTGCTTGAAAGGTCTTAGCCACACTTAAAATTTTGAGTTGAGTAGAATATCGTTAAAAAACGCAAAAACCGTTATCCAAGCGGGTGGAGCCGCTGGCATAAGCTAGTTAATTATATGTGTGCAGCCCAAAATCCGGTGACACTGACTGAAAGCAAACAAACGGCATTTGAAACACAAATCGCTGTTGAACGACACGGCGAACCTAATTAAATAAATTAACTACAAGTAGATCACACTTTCAAAACAAAGTCGGTAAAATCGTGTTTTAATGAACTGTTCACCACTTAAACTGGTGCAAGATCCTATCTAGTAGAAGATACCTATCTACGATTTGTAAAATATAGGATCAGCTCCATTTATTGGCGAATTTGTGAAACGATATATTTGTACCTACATTGAAATTTTCTCGTTGTACAGGGTGTCCTTTTTAACTGAGACAGTATGAGGGGACCCGATACCATATTGGATACAAGGAAACTGTCTAAATTAGGTTAATTCTTTTTTTGTTACAATAATTTTGGCATATTTCATCTCTTTTTTGGCTACTTTGTCTCTATATACAAAAAAGAACTAATTATTCCTTAGACAATTTTCTTGTATCTACCATGTTTACGGGTCGCAGATAAAAAGACAAAAAAAGTGAAATTACTTCTCATAAATATATAAATCTACCATAGTGATTGCAATAGTTCGGCTTTATAAAAATAAGTAATTATATTGCAAGTATTCTCTACACAACAGATACAGGCAATTAGCTTTACAAGTGTGATAAGGCTAAAACATATGCCCATCTCTTTTTCTATCTATGGGTGAGTCCAGATTAATAACACGTTATATAACTTATGCTATATAACACGCCTAATAATACATTGATTTATATAACATGTGTTATATAACTTGCTCCATCCTAATAAAACATGTTACATAACTTTCTTATATATAACATGTTTTGTTATAGTCTAGACGCACTTTAATGCAAGACAAAGGGAATTAAGTGTAGTTCTATTAAATGCGTTTAGTTTAATTTTTAAAACTACAGACGTCATATCAAATTAAAATTAGGTAGACTGACATTTACACTACTGTTTAAATCCGAGAACATGTCAACTGTAGTTTCACATAATGCAGGCCTTCTTTAACATAATGTAGGCCTTGTTTTACATAATGCTGGCCTTGTATTACATAATACAGGCTAAGCTTAGATTAGAGACACGACAGTCTCAAGACAGACTACGTGTCTACTATATATCGTGACGTGACTACAAGATCTGCCCGGCGACAAGTCTCTCTTAAGACTGTTGTTCTCGAATCTGCGCCTTAATACCATCCCTACATAATTTTCTATAATCATATCCTTCCTAAAAAGTTGAAAGTGCGGTCAGGGCATCAATTCTGCTATTTTATATTTAACCAAGCCACTGTCATTCGACAGACAGTCTGAAAAAATGATACTCAATTTTAGACTTTCGCTTCTTATATTTAAAGTGTAAAATTAAATGAAGAGAGGTCATTATATATTATCACTCATGCTTTATTTTTTATTAGACTTTATTTTCATGTTGTTGAAGTCTAAAATTAAATGGCATTTATTTATAGTGTCAGTGGAATGACAAAGGCTTGTTTTAATACAAAATAGCAGAATTTAAGCCTAGTTCTCTAAGCCGGACCTTATGGTTGGAAGATTATGTATGGCTGTAACATGCATCCACATTTGTATATTCGAAGGGTTAAGCAGCGGGGCTACAATACATAGAGCTCACACCTCGCAATTGCAATTTACTTTAAAACATATCAGATTTTAATAGCAACTTAGTCTGGCACCTAGTCAAACCAGATTTGAATTTACTTCACATCTCCATTGAAAATTAAGGTTCCTTTTTATTAAATTCTGTGTGTCAACATCAAAATGAAAATATGCAACCCGTTATATGAAAAAATAATGTTATAAGTTGCTGTTAGAACAGAATGCTACTTCATACGCTCAAAGTTCTTTTACATTTTTTATAAATACATGATTCTCTTTTACATTAACACAATATGATATTAGATATTATTTTTAGGTCATGTTGCCCATTTCTTAAAATGAAATAATTGTAACATTCATTTATTGTATCGATTGCAACTTGTATTCATTCCATTAATAAAATTTGTATTTACGCAGAGCTTGTCAAATGTGATAACCCATTACTCATCATTGTGATTTTAATAACATCCCAAAATTATTAACAAATTAAACATAATTATGTTACTTTAAATTCTAAATTTAACATTACACTTGAATTAATAAATCAAACTTACACTTTAGTAAAAATGATATGTAAATTTAATTTAAATGTAATCTAAGGAGTTTTTGTTCTGTATTTTGATATTAAATTATTGCTAGTCAAGATGAACGAACAGATTAAAATTTCTGATATTTTGATTCTCTTACTTAATATATTAAGTATTTGACATGGCCAGTCATCTTGTAATATTATACATAGCGAACATTAAGCAGTGAGGATAGCACCATTTAATGTAATTTACTTTAAGTTATCAATAAATTTTATTGTTAAAAAATATTGTAAGTCACAAAATTTGTTAAAAATTTAATTCACAAGTTAAGCTATCTTTTAATACTAAGAGAATTAGAACGTCCATAACTAAATTCAGCCGTACCTATAATACGTCCTTTTGCATACAAAAGCCGTCTCAAATTAGTTATTTCATATTTTTCATATTCAGCATGAGTATATTCAAAATATTAATTACTATATACACATCAAAAATTGTATGAAGGTATACTACTAGATCGGCTGTGTGGAACAAAAAAAAAACATTTTAATTTTCAATAAAAAATGTTGAATTCACAAAAAGTTGATTATCAAAATGATGAATTTTAGAGAATGTTGATTCGCAAAATGTTGTAGATCGATTTACAAAATTATTTTATTGTTATACAGACATTTTTTTCTCTCACTTGAGTTCGTTTAGCTTGCACCTGTTAAGGGCATGAAAATGATAGAGACGAATTTCCTTAAATTTTATTACGGTTTATCTACAGGTATTTTTTTACGTGTTTTCTAAATTCACCACTTCCCCGAACTGTGACATCCTTTTGTTCTGAACTACTAATGTCGTAGCATACCTACATAGAAATATTAAATCATATAATTGTCATTTGAATTACGTTATGTAAATATTTTGTAAATATATTATACTTGTAGCAGTCGGCATATAGTATAAGTAGGTACATTAAGAAAAGCTCCACTGGAGCGGTTACCTAAACCGTTATAAATCCTCTGATTACATATTCGTTTATAATGATAAAGAAATGTGAAGTTTTTGATCTAGCTAAGTAAGAAACTAAAGTGTAACCTATTCTAATGTACGTAGTTGTAAATTGTGAATGGATCCTAGTAATTTTTAAGATCTTGTAATTATTAAGTTAGATGTAATTGTCATTACTTATTTATGATTATTGTTGTAACGTTTAGATTGTAATTTAAAATTTCCGCCCAGCGAGTCGAGGCATCACAATCTTGTGATATTCAAAATAAAAAATGTAATATTAAAATAAAGTTTTTTGTAATTTATCCAATTCGTGAGTCCATTAAAATTTTAAGTAGACAAAAAATTAAGTAGATTTTTTAACTTAAAGCAACTTAAAAAAGCCAAAGTTTTTAATGTCTAGCTGCTTTTGTTGATGAAAATGAAAAATAAACGATGTAAAATACCTACCCGATCGTCCTTAATATCTGGTGCTTACGTCACAATCTTCTAAAAGTAATTATATAGAGTTTTCTCTTTTACATAGTAGTAAGGAGTCAGTAACAGCACATTTAATGTAAGCGACAGTCCATCACACTAGTTTATCTAACAAATTAACGATTTAAACATTTAAGATAGGCATAAGATGAAAGAAAAAGGTGGTTTGGGTCGTAACTCATAAAGGTAGTGGCGCCATCTTGTACAGAACAAAGGAAACGTTTAGTTGAATTATATTTTCCATTTCCTACTAGTTTGCTTGTATATTACCAGCACGAATCTTGATAACAAACGTTAAATATTGTATGATTTTCTTAAACACGTACCATAAATAAATATTCGGACATTTTTAAAATTCAATTATGAAATAAACCAACCTGTATACAGAGTGGAGGATACTTTCTTCATTGCTCGAAAATCAAAACAAAGTTATGCACTTATAAATGTGACAAAATGTTATGAGAACGTAAAAATTTAATGACTTATTTGGTTAAATGACTTTTGTGCTTAAGCATTATACCTACTTGTTATAATATTGCGTTACTACTTAGGATTCGTGTTTTTGGTAGTAGGTAAACAAAATGAGACGTTATGAAGTTTTATTTGCAAGGACGGTTTGTGAATCGTTTATGTGCCTACAGACTTCGTATTTTTATACTTTAGTACGCATCGTCAAAGTTTTAAAATATTGATGAATATTGATGAAATTCCCATGTAATATTTCCACAAGATTATTATTATTATTATCCATCAATTATTAATTTTTATTTATTTATTTTCTGCCACGAATTATTATTTTTTAAATATTTTTAATTGTTTTTAATTATTTTTGTGCCTACCCATTATTTTTAAAAATAAATTTCAATTTTCCTACCCTTGTTAAATTATCATTGTGGTATGACGGCGGCTGTCTACAGTGTCTACTAGATTTTTCATTGGCAGATAGAACCCCTACAAGTGAAATTTTATATCCTTACAATAAGTTATTATGCGGTGGCTAGACCATTCTCAAGTCCTCTAGTAGTCATTTTTAAAAAATAATTGTAGGTATGTTAGCAAAAAGTTCATTTAGCAATTCTTTGAAGGAAGTAAAGTTAAAATATTACGAACAAAGTTACGAAAATTGGTTAAAAATATTTTTATATTTATTTTTTAATATTATTTTGAATGGTCATAATATATTATAGGAATGGTCGGATACATGAATTTTGCATATTTTTTATTTATGTAGTTGTATTCTTTGCCTTCAATCTCTTTTACTACAATGCTTTTTCATTTATTGGGCACTTTCTAACGCGAGCCTATCGACTATAAAAAGAAATTCATGACTAACTTTGACATATATTATGAAGTCTGTACCTACATCTTAACGAGGATACTCCGCTTTGTACAACACTGTCTTACTGCACAACTTGTTGAATTATCATTATATTTAAATTATTTATATATCTTATTGTCACTCAGTCCGAAAACGTTTATTAATAAAACAATAAAAAAAAACAAATAAACAATAATAAAAATTAAGCTATTAATAGCAAATACATTAACTAAAATAAAAATGTGTGCTATAATTTCTATGTCCGTAAGTATACCTACTACAAAAATAATACCAAAATATATCCTACTACCTATATACTATTATGCTTAAACAAATCTGTTAGAATATGCTAGAGTTGGGAGCCCTTTCTAGTGTATCCTTCATAAATTATAATTCGCAAGAAAATGTGTAAAAGTAAAAGAAAATTTTATTACATTTTATTGCTAATTTCTTTTGATCTAAATTACTCAATATTTCTGTAACATATTTATTAGTTTCATAACAGCACAAAACAATTTAAATAATGATTATAATGCTTTGGTAAGTGTGTACAGATAATAATATAATTATTTTCTGTAATTCGCGTTTTCGGACTTGCAATAAAGAGATTTTTCTTGTAATTTATCAACTTTCTTTATGTATTATGGTATCTACCTATATAATTATACAATATTTTTCTAAGTTTGCTGATTTTCTAATGTGAAAAGTGATATTTAAACTATTTCTTGTCAAATAAACGATTTCCGAGATCGTTCACGTGGTGTTTGATTTTTAACTTCTCCTTAAAGATTTTCTAAAAGACTTGTCCGCCCATTTGCTTCACATACTGATTAGGTGTTAGAAGAACGCTCAACGACTAGTCCTCCATGAGCGCAGGCCTGTGGGTGACGGGTGGAACCGCCTGTCACGCTTGCAGAAGCAAGCAGAGGCGGCGCCGGCGGCGTGACACGGCGCATCCCCTCTCTGTCCTTTTCCAAGGGGGAATATCGTGGTTCCCAACCCCAAGGGATCATCTCGAAGCCGGAGATGGCTCGGGTCAGCCGGGGTTGCGAGGGAAATGCCTATTGGATCCCCTTATACCCCGGCGTTCGAAGACCCGAGACAGCATGCGGTTTTCCGACATATCGGTGATATCCGTGGCATTTTTGCACAAAAATGTCAACTCTCCTTATAAAATACTAGCTGGCCCTGCTCAGCTTCGCCCGTAGCGTATTTCGAACCATGATGCACTCTTTTTAACCCCTATAAGTATGCCCATAATTTATCAGTTTCCCTAAAATGTATGGAATCTACCGGATTTGCTCACATTCATGATTATTGCCCCGCTCCCTTGGCCAGTAGAGTGACGATATTCAGCCTATGAGACTCAGCAATAATGTGGCTTTCTATTGGTGAAATAATTTTTAAAATCGGTTCAGTACTTAGATCCCGAGATTACCCCTTACAATTTAACAAATATACAAACACAAACTATGTTGAAGTCCGATCTCATCTCTATCTCACAAATGTCAAACTTCGTCTAAGTCTAGCAGAGTAACCTTACTTTCCCTTTTTGCAACTTTTGGTCACGATTCAATCGCAAATATCGCTTTAATATTGGAAGTTGAAAATTTGGTCACAAATAAGTTCAAATAAAATTTTGAAAAGCTAAATACGAATAAACTGCGATCTTTGGGCCTATTTATGAACTTTTTCGGCACGTGGTAATTTAGATTAGTGTAAAGTATAAAAGTTCTAGGTTGTACGTAAAGATGGCGCAATTTAGGAAAACTTTGACAGTTCTTATGAATTACAAAAGATGGCGTTTATCGGCGCAGCATTTGGATTTTGGAGTAAAAACAGTATGAATAAAATGTAATAAAATTGTAGTTTCGAATCGAATGAAAACTTAATTAGTGGAAGATTATCACTATTTAATTAATTACATTTTGCGAAGATTCAAACAAAAACTAAATAGAAATGAATCATAACTAGATTCATAAACTCGACTTAGAGTTGACACTTGAGTTGAGTAGTGTTGTCATGTTGTTAGTGGTCAACAGTGTTGCCAGTGTTCCTATACTGTCCAGTGCAGTGTTGCCAACTGCACCGTAATTACGGTAAAAACACCGTAATCAGCACCGATCTACCACCTACCGTAGGATTATAATTACGGTAGCAAAATACACCGTAACCCAATGAAGATTGTGTTATATTAAATCACGATATTTTCATCACGTAAAGGTATTTTCGTGTCATGCGTTGAGAAATCCCCGAAAAGCGCGGTAGACTTGCTAACTTGACAATTATCATCCAAACGAATTCGATGCACCTTTATGTATTTGAATTTCTATGAATACTTAGATGTTTTTAATTAACTTAGTTTATTTGTCTCTAAGTCATAATTGCATATATCACTACGTTCGAGTACATTAAATTTGTGTTGTGTTGACTTTAGCGGCAGGCGACAGCAATACTGATCGAAAAAATAGCTTAGCACAAGTACCAGCTAAAAGAAAGCGTTATAAGCAGAAGTTTCAACAAGAGTGATTGGTGAATAAAGAATAATTATAGTGATTGGCTAAGAAAATATAACAGGAACTTATCGAAGGCAACCTGCAATGTTTGCAACACATCTTTCAGTGCCAAAATAAGCGTAATAAAACGCCATAAACAAGCAACTAAACACGTGAGTAGTGTAAAGAGGTGAACTTTGACTCTCAAAATAAACAAGGTAATTCTACCATATTTTAGACGAATTCTACTACCCATCAGGTTTCAGAGTTGGCAACACTTGTTGACGTTTGACATTTTTTGCATTTTTAGGTTAGGATAACCGATAATGTTTATGGTATTTACACAATAATGGTATTTATTTATTTACGCACTGGTCGGCACCGGCACTGGTCTAAAAAGTATTCACTGCACTTTCATTTCATTTATTTCATAGTTAATATAAATGCGTAAAGAAACCTGTTTGATTAATTTGTTGTGCTAAGTTAAACAAGTATCAGTGTTTTGAATTAATTTGCTATAATATCACGCCAAATATCCCGCATCGCGATGTCACAAAAAAATATTGACGAGACGGTCTCAAAATATGAACATTTTATCAACGACGTCCTCAAAGAAAACCTACGTAAGCTGGAATTACGATTGCAACAAGTCAACGCTGAGATATCCGACTTAATTCAACAGAAACACACGTTGAAAGTTGTTACTGACAAGAGTATGCACCCGGATGGTTTCAAAACACAAATGAATATTGGTTGTAATTTCTTCATGGAGGCAGCAGTACCGGATACTTCGTCATTACTAATGAACGTGGGATTAAATCACTACTTGGAATTCACAATAGATGAGGCAAATAAATATCTAGATGTAAGAATAAAGGCATTTGAGCAGATGGCTGAAGAGTTACAAACAAAATCTGCAGAAACTAAAGCTCACATAAAACTAATGTTGTTTGGCATAGGAGAGTTACAAGATAAAGTTGTGTACACTAGTTGATAGTGCCATCGAGTCCTGGGTGCCAGGATATAGTCACATTCTACAGTGGAATCGCTTCAAAGCGATTGGTTAAAAGTCTGAGATGTATGTAAGTGACATTATTGTCGACATGTCACATGTAACTGTGTGTAATTCGCTTTCAAGTGATCTCACTAATAGAATATCATTTTGTCTAGTGGCCCGGTGTTATTAGATAGTAATCAAATTGATAGGTTTTTGAGATTTCAGTAGGTACAGTTTTGTGTAATAAATCACATCAAAAATGTCGTCAGCTAGTTGGTAAGAAGTCAAGTTTTCAGAATTAAGGTTACTATGATAATTACCAAAAGTGAGAAATGTTTAAATCATAGTCCTCGGACTCGGACTGGTCTCAATATTATGAGAACTAATTCTATTTGTACTTTTTGTATTGTTCAGTATATTACACATTGTAATTCTAGTTTTAATTATGTATAACTTGACATGAAGTGTTTTTTTTCTAAGGTACTATATTCATAATTATTTGTTCAAAATAAAATGTTATTCTGGCATTTGTTGTTTCATTCTATTTTAGGAAGTCTACTATGCATTCTATTGATAAGTTACATATTTGAGGAGCTGGTTGTTTCACTCCGAATGTGTGTGTATGTGTATTCACTCATTATGCTTCTGGTACACTCATGATTCCCTTCAACAAACAGCGATGGACGTCAAGAGCACTGAATGGGTTTCGATGCGGCTTTTTTTATTAGAAAGGTCTTGATTAGATTCAAAATCTTACGCATATTTGATCGCAATCTGCTGATTAGAACCGGCGATATACCTAGTAAAAAAACGCGAAAATCGACGAATTAATTAATTATTAATTAATTCAGCTGTCGGTTTATTTTCAAAATTGATAAAAACAGGTGCAAGCCGTGATATTATTTTATGTTTTATAAAAAGATATAAAACAAGCAAAACAGGATAAAATCGATAAGTAAGTATTAAAATTTAGAGATTTTAGTTTTAAGTTTAGTGAAAATGTATATGACAGAATCGACAGCATTGTTAGATGTTCAAAGTAAATTTCGGGTCGTATCATACAAAACTGCATCCGCTGTGGTAGGTTTTGACGCCCCAAAAATAAATACGTATAGATTGTACCATATCGATATCGCCTAATGTCACCATTGGGTTGTGAAGGTCAGATGGCAGTCGCTTCGGGGAAAATATCGAGGTCCAGGCAAATGTGCAGTTAAGACTGGTAAAGCGGACCCCAGATTACGAGGTGAAAGCTTTGGATACGACTGGGATTAACGCTAGGTTGAAGAAGAAGCATACGCACAAAGCGCTTTGCTGACACGTTCATCGTGCGTACCTACAGCTAAGGAGTGGAATTCCTTGCCTGAGTCTGTGTTTCCGGAAAGCTATAACCTGGGAGTTTTCAAGTCACGAGTGAATAGGTTCCTTCTAGGCAAGCGTGATTCATCGTAGACCACATCGTCACTTACCATCAGGTGAGATTGAGGTCAAACGTAAGCCTATCATGAATAAAAAAAAAAAAGAAAAAGAAGAAGAAGATTGTATAAGATGTTCTATTTCACGAAGGCGGTTTAGCTGTCATTGTAGTAAAACATATTAAACACATTGCTTTTAAAAATGAATTACTTGCAATGCAATTATTGTTCTACTAACTGCTACATGAATTTCTTTTGACGTGACATGAACTTTCGTACACACATGTACGCGTATTTACAAGACACAGGTACTACTATTTAATTGTTCACCCGCCTGCGTGAGATAGAATATCTATACCATATCAACGATATGTTGCTAGTACTAAATGCGTAGGCGCTGATTTGATAAGCGCTTGAACCGAAAGAAATTTATTTTGAAGTGGGTGTTTTCGGGGAATAGAAAGGTCCTAAAGTCGGCACTTCCAAGCTACCTATCATCTTAGCACGCTGTTCCATGCAACAATGTCACTCCAGCTACCTAACCTATACCAACCGATTTTGCAATCCTCCCGTACCTACTTAAGTACGTACTCTTAAGCAAGCTGTCCCTGTTTTAATTTATTCTTTCTACCTACTAACCTTAGATAGGTACCTACTTAATAGTGGAATTAAAAATCAAGTGACTCCTTGAGACTTATTAATTGTCTTACTCGTAATCAGCTCAAAAGTTGCTGCCCTAAGCGATTGGCTGGAAATTAGGGTTAATTTGCATATTTGATACTATCAAGATGCAGGGGGGCAATATTACTCATTGATTTGGAAAGTACTTGAATTATATTAGCATTGTGATTGATTCCTATGATGCGTAGATACAGCTCCTTCAATGGTTGCTGAACTGTAACAAATTTAGAAAAATCTACCTAAAACAATAAATAAATTGATGCGTATCGTTAACTTCAATAACAGGTAAACTACGTTACCATCAGGTAAGCCGAGTGCTTGTCTGCCACCTAAGTTGTAGAAAAAAAAACTACCCAGGTGGACCACGGCTAATACCTACTAATATACGGCAAACGTGGATCTGTTCAAAGGTTCATAAGAGGCTCAACCCTTGAACCTTTGAATATATTATGTAATTAGGTAAATCTATAGATAGATTATAATATATGATGGATTATAAGTCTACCTTAGAATTCTTGCAGTCTTCATCTCACATTAAAATCTTTTTTGATCTTGAAACAGTGACATCTATCGGCGGCTCAGTCGCATAATGTACCATTCGCAAAATGCACCCCATGTGCAAAACGTACCTTTCTCATAATGCACCTTTCTCAAAATGTACCTTTCTCACAATGCACCTTTCTCAAAATACACCTTTCTCATAATGTACCTTTCTCAAAATGTACCTTTCTCAAAATGCACCCTTTTACAACATGCACTTATCTATCGCAAAGATAAGTTTTTTTTATATATTAACTCGTTTACAGGTGCTACAAGGTCATGAAAAGTAAAATTAGGGATTGATTAATTTTTTTTTAATTAAGTCATAATGTGTTGTATTATACTCTGTCTAATGTAGGATGATAAAAATGACAGTTCATGTCTATGAAGTATCGTATTTTTTTATACAAAATTATACCCCTAAAATTATTGTTATACATAGACAAGCCCCGCCCACTTGTCATAGTGAAGCGTCTTAGCACAATTGACTATAGTTTGTCTAATGAAAGCTGAACCACGACATTTATTGATTTGCAACACCAGTAGACTATAAATGTCACCTCCTGTCATTTCTCTGTGATTGCGCGTTGACATTATGATTTTGATACTTTGTTGTTTTCACATCAAATATTTACGAGATTCAGATGCGATATTCAAAAATATTCGCTTTTATATGAGGTATTTGTACTTTTTGACAATATTTATTTAATTAATATTATAATTGATTATGAGTGTAACTGATGATGAATCAAGCAGCTCGGATGATGGTGAAGAATATTTGGAATCTAATTTTAATTATAATTAATAATATTATTTTCTAATAAATGAATTGCGTCTGATTCCTATAAGCCCGCTTGCAGGTAGTTTTTAGTCTTGAATAACACAGGTAAAATGTCTTGCACACGTTCATTAGGCCACATTTTGTCCCTGAAATATATTCCCAAGGGTAGCGGGAACGGGATCATAATTTCACGCAGGCAACAGCTAGTCTTAGTCTATATCTCCACTACATCTGCGGTTTTAGTCGGTTCGATTCCGACATAACCATCCCCGATGGCCAACAGGGGTGGTATTCGTGGGGATTTCAACATGAATAAACCTGCTACCTTTTCCTATTCCCATTCCCATTCCTATTCCCATAGTACCAAACTCCCACGCAGGCGAAGTCGTGGGCAAAGGATAGTATTTAATAAAGAAATCAAAATATTAATAAGAATAACACCAAATAAAGCGCAATAAAATTCTTTAAAAATACCAGTTTTTAAAATACAGTCTTTAAAATTTAAAAACTATAATAGGTACCTACATACTTTTATTTCAGGATCAAAATGTTTTTATCCAACTATAGCTGATGATACCTGCCCTATTTTTTTAAAATTTGCCGTGGTTTTGTTGGTCCAGCTTTCATTAGACAGAGTATATACATAAATGAATCGAATTTAAAATAATTTATTGAAATTATTAAGTTCTTATACTACTGAAATTTTTGTGATATATTTAACTAAATATGATACGAAACATAAATACTATACCATAAAACTTCTCTTTTGTCATCCTGAAGTAAGTTAACTAAAATAATAAAAATAAAAAGTTTGTGTTTTTGTAAATATCGATTCCATATTCTACGGGAACGATAATCGGAAATCGAAAGATTCATTTACGATTATACTATATGGGCTACCCTATTTAGAGCTGTCATTTTTATCATCCTACATTAGACAGAGTATAATACAACACATTATGACTTAATTAAAAAAAATTTAATCAATCCCTAATTTTACTTTTCATGACCTGTAGCACCTGTAAACGAGTTAATATATAAAAAAACTTATCTTTGCGATAGATAAGTGCATGTTGTAAAAGGGTGCATTTTGAGAAAGGTACATTTTGAGAAAGGTACATTATGAGAAAGGTGTATTTTGAGAAAGGTGCATTGTGAGAAAGGTACATTTTGAGAAAGGTGCATTATGAGAAAGGTACGTTTTGCACATGGGGTGCATTTTGCGAATGGTACATTATGCGACTGAGCCCTATCGGCTTGTATACAAACTAAAGATGTAGTTATTTGAAAGTTTAACGCCATCTAGCAGTTTGTTTCGTAACTACGTGGCTAAGTGTGTTGTAAAAAGTTCCTAAGATTTTAGTTAGATGACACCGACTTCTAACAAAATATTTCACGAAAGACGATAATAATGTTTTTATATAAAAATACTTTGATTCTTTTTATAATCTATCTTGTAAAAAACTAAAAAATACGCTAGAGAAGAACAACTAAAAATTAAAAAAATACTGTTGCGAGGCGTGGGGCACGCGATGATGATTGTTGTAAGCACTCCGCACTTTACTAGTGCACCTACTACCGACGTAGTTTTTATTAACTTTTATTTATTTTGATATTTTAGTAGGTAGGTTATTTTTTTCTTAACTATTATACCGTCATCGGTTCTTGATAAGTAGGTAGGTAATCTATGCAAAATGTTTCATCAATCAGAAGTTTGAAAGTTCTCCTAACCTAAATCGAGTTCAAGGGTTACATTAGTAGGTAACCTACCTATTATAAACTTACAAACACATAACCAGTTATAATACCTAAAAGCGTGTTAAAAATAGGAAAACGGAACCCAGGCTCATCATGTGGAGCATCGGCAGCAACTGGGACGCAAATAATTTTATAAATAATATACCTAACATCAATTTATACACCTACCTAATGTAAATTTTATTGCACAGTGCGCAGTGTTGACAACAGCGTGAACATAAAGGACATTTTGAAATAAAAAAAGCAAGGTGGGTTTGTGGTTGATAAAATAAAAGACTCCGTTCAAATAAAAGCTTAGCTTTATTACTCGTTATATTCACGAAGAAACATCCCTCACTGGTATCAACAAGTCTTCATGCTGACATTGTAAGTAGAGATACAACTTATGTTTCACCATATTTCAAATATTCAATCGATTAATTTTGATAATTTTGATCAACAGATTTTAGAACCGCCAATTTTATACCAATAAACGAACGCAATTTGCAACGAGCCGTTGGTGTTTCCACCGACGGACTCAATTTAGATACAATTTAATTTTCTTCACAATAATCCACTTTATGTCTAATACACCGAACAGTGGTTAGATCCTAAACATTCACGGACAAAGACACACGCTCGTAAATTATAAGCATTATGACAATGTGATATTATATTAATGTATAAGTATTGTTGTAGTATTAAGAACCGTAATAATTAATGCATAGTTAGGTTAGGTTAGTTTTCGTGACATTAGGTATGACTTGTCTGAGGCCCACAGATTACAATAGTGACCCGCTAGCAGCCATTCTAACACAAATACCGAAGAATCGTTTACAATTTTCACATTTTTCACCTTAAAATTGCTTTAAATTTATCTTTTTTACATCCAGAACCATATAAACATCTTTGAGTTATTTATATATTTTTTTTACCTATATAACAGGCCGGCCGCGCCCCTGCACTCAGCAGCGCCGATCAACTTTTTATTTACAAATGGTTAATGCTCCTAAACGTTTTATATCCGACACTATTCTTAAAATTAAATACAAAAAACGCATGACATTCTAAATTTACCTAATGTCCCATTTTGTCATCGCTATAATTTATGAATTTTGACCATTACACCAACTTTAGAAATATTCAATACAAAAATACTCTTTTTGAATAAAATTTTATACACGACTCATTAATATCGTAGGTGCATGCTGGGGGCGGGTGCGCGGGCGCCTCAAAAGAAAAGATTTGAGCCTCGTAACCTTAACATCATGAAATTTGTACTAAATATATCAAAACCAGCGGACGCGGGCACTTATACTTAGCCGAAATGCGAGGATACCGAAAAGACGCCTAAACACTAGTCAAAATTTCAATTTTATTAATGGCACGTCATCGTTTGTCCGGAACACGAGCACACTGTGTCGGAATAGGTCGTGATCTGAACAAAAAACATCGTGTCACTATCAAAAATAATTTTGTATTTTTTAAATTTTGTCACTAATTTTATCACTGGCGTCCGCGTCCGCTCGCTATAGTTTACAAATATATTATAAAAAATGACCACAATTATGGACTGTGGCTCGCCGAAATAACTAAACAAACTCATTACATACGAACACACAATACTGAACAGAACGTGTATCGCTGTTACCAATGAAGACCACAAGGATATTTAAAACATAAACTTACTACAGTTAATATCGAATATAAAATTATGAACGCTTTGAGATCCCCGTGCAGGGGCATAGTACTGTACGTCGACATAGGTGTACTTGCATCAATATGGGCGCTTGAGCTTATCTCACTAAACATTATAAGCGTCGGCAGTATTTTGTTTCAAGACATCCTAATAGTATATCCGTGCTCAATTTTGTCTTCTTTTATGAGATAATAATATATATATTAAGAATGATACTTATTTTCATAACTACCTAAATTTCAGCTTTTTCCTTATTGAATTTCCACGTATAGAAAAGTTGATACAGCTATTTGGTACATCTAAATGTTCTAACCTCCAAAAAATGAAATGCTACATACAATAGAGTCTATTACAATTTCGAAAATTTAGGAACCATAATACCCAAACGTGAAACCAAACACTTTCTACATATATTGTTTTTTATTTATAATTAATTTTGAAAATAATAAATATTTATTCCATTTTACATTGATAATCCAAACGTTTTTGTAGACGGACTTCAAAATACAAAAGTATAAAGCAAATTTTTTCGATAATGTACATTTCATTGAAACATAAATAAACTATCATCTAGATAAATAAATAATATTGAAACAATGAGAAATGACGCCGAAACGGGCAATTTCAATAAATCTACATACATATTAGATACAAACATGAGATTTAAAAGTCAACACCGAATTTTGTACTTTTTCTGCGGGATAGCCCCCAAGATCACTGTGGACTATAATATTTCGATGTTTCAAACTTGAGTCTTTATTTTTTCAATTAAATTTAGAAAAATTGTCAACCGATAACTTATACATTTTAAAATCGAACATCGAATTAATTTAAAAAAGTCAGCTCGATCGCATGTTATATCCATTGTGGTCTTGTTATATTGCACAGTGAGTCACTCAAGTAAAAAATCCGGACAAAAATTGTATCATAATTACAAAATATATACTATTAATAGTGTTGATCGTGAACCTATATCTTAAAACATTTAACGGCTCCAAGTATCTGCAAATTACGGCATGTCGGTTGATAACTGTTGATGGGAAACCAATACATTTCTATTGTAATATGTGTCGTGTAGCCTGCGTAACACATCTATTAGATATGAAGAAATCTATGAAGAGATCGGAATAACGAATTCATTACATACTATACAAGGAATTAATCGGTAATTGCCAGTTTAGAGCTAACAAGAGACAGGTAATAATTAAAAAGTTTCATACTTATTCCATAACCTATTGTGTTTAGAAATTATTTGCGATCAATTCCGCTCGTGATCAATAGAGAATCGTGCACTTATCAGCTCTAAAACGCCAGTGCCTATGTTTACGGAGGAAACAAACAACTTGTAACAAAATTCAATCGTAAACGTAACATGGAACGTTGCTCGATCTGGAATAAGCCCAGCGACGACTGCGCACCTGTCGTACGGTGCAAATCGTATGTAGAAACTTAATCCGGGCTATTGCTTACAAGAGTGGGTGGTAGTGATACGGCACTGAACATAATCTAGTGTCAGGAGTAACCCCGTCCAGAAGCAGTACAGCGCCATCTAGGAAGTAAATTTTGAACAAAAAACCGGTCATCCGAAAAGGGGGGAGGCTGCGTGTTAATCTATGTATGTGTCGATGTCTTAAATCAGTATCTCTAATTGTCACCTAACCTGAGCTACTTAGCGCACCAGTCGACGCCTGGTCCATCCTAAACTGAGGTACTCTTATATTATCGTAATAGTTCAAAATGGTTACAAATGAAACGATAACAAACATGTAATATCAAATGAAATATGCTTACTTGCTTAGCTATGGCCGGTCGCCCGCCAGCGCGATTACATACCGATAAATCAGGATGGTTTAAACACTTTGTACACTTCAGCAAAACAATAGATATTCCCGTTTTGTCTATTGTTTTCTTAATTAAAATATCATTACCGCTAAGATAGTTATCGATAATCCTCTCATCTGTATTAAAACTATCGTATATGTACAAGTTGCTATACATTACTGTACAACTATCTAGCTTACCGTTTTAATATCTATTTGAAAAGCGAAATAATTCATCTGTTTGTTCTGTCAACTGAGGATGTAAAATTAAAGTGTTACCGCATAGCGGGCTGGCGACCGGCAACTACATGATATAACAAATACATCGAGATCAACGGTGCTCTCGGACTTGCACCCAACCGACGAAGGCTCAAGTCCCCAGTCTATCGCTTCTGAGGCAAAACGTGATCACTATCGACGGTTGGAGAACTGTAACGAGACCACCGCGCTACATATATCTACGAATCAAACTAATTATTCTTCTATAGTATAATAGTAAGTGTGTATGTATACTGAATGTTCGATATGGGCGAACTGGGTTTTGCGCGGGTAGGCGGTGCGCGGACGCAGCGCAGTGGCTTCGGGTGGGCGGCTAGTGCTATTGAGGGCCCTTTTGTATTTAATTTTTGTCTTTTGTAAAAATCAAAAAGCTTTTGAAGGCACTTCTTTTCGGACGAGGTGGCCCAGTGCGAGTGAGTGACTGTCAGATGCCAAGAATGGAACTGTGTTATCTAGATTTCGGTTATTTTTGTGGTGATAAGATTTATTGTGCTGCCTTCATCTATTGCTGCTGTATGGGTATGGTTAAAATGGTCTATGTGTTTGATAGCCACTGCGGAGCGCCCAGTCGCCGAGCACGGACGTCACTGTGGGAAAAATCGACTCGAATCGAATCGTGGACTAAATTATATTAATTACTGTCTTAAAAATAATAATAAGTGTTATAGTAGAATGCCTTATCATTATCGGATATATGGTGTATATTGTATGGATAACATCGGAAATGAATATAGTGAGAAATCTTTAGAGAAGGGGGTGACGCCTTGTGCTCGCTATATTAATAGTACGCCCACGCAAAGTTTCGGAAAATAGTATTATCTACCAAATAAACTTAACCCTAGTCCGGAGTGGTGTGGAACATCGCAACATTCCGGACGAACTGAACTTGCGACCCGAACTCTGCCGAAATATTGTAAATACAAATAAGGATGTTTACGGTAAACTTGACGTAAGATGTTTAACTATTTTTGAATTTCCTGATTGCATTATTGTTATGTTATTGATAAAATTCTCTGCATGAACATAAAACCGGTTATCAGTATAAAAATAATCTTTAAATTCTTTATTTGTGTTTCGAAAAATAACCCTGCTCTATTGTACTAATGTCTATGGTTAACTTTAATTAATTACTCCTAAAATAAATATGACGAGGTAAAGGTTGACAATTTTCGGCCGCACGTGGCGTGCCAATAATATAAACACTACTAGGGGTAAATAAACTTAGTTGGCTCCAAAGGACAAGGAAACGAAGGAGAAACAAAAATAAAAACAACAAAAATTCAAAACTTAAGCAGTTAATATATTAATCGTTTTTTTCCTTAAAGAATAAATCAATAAATGATTTTCAGATATACACAACTATAAAAACCATTTTAAGATAATACTTAATAATAATATAATAATAATTATATATAGCGAAATATATTATGTGCAGAAATAAAATTCTAGGTGACTTAAATTTTCTCTTACTCGTATAACCTAATGAATTTCCTAGTAGAGCGCGGGCTGTGGCATGGCGTCTCGCCACGCCACTCGACGTCCAACGTACAAATTCAAAATTTCTTTTAATAATTTAATTTAACTTTTTTTATCAATAATTTTGAATCTGAAGGCCTAAATGCGAGTGTCGTAAAATTTTGGTGTGCGAAACAATCGTCCAATGATTTGTTTAACTTTTTTATAATTTAATATTTTGCCGAAAGGATGTGCGTCGCGTCGATGTCGCGCTCACTCCAGTTGCTCGAGGAAGTTCGGCGACTTGAAGTACTCGGGAACGGGGTCGTCGAGCCGAGAGATCACCTTGTAGATGGATTTCTTCCAGCTCTGTTCCGCGTCTTTACCGCCTTGGATAGCGCGGAAGAACTCTCTCAAAGTCTGCTCAACCACGTATCTGAAGTTTGGTGGAACCTGGAAAACAAACGAAGATTATATTTAGTACAATTTCTTAAGCTGTTAAAAGGCTAGTAATAATACGGTTAACTCAAAATAGTTAGGTATTTCTAAGAGTGATGTTAATGCTCACCTCAATGTGGTTATTTCTGTTGTAGTGAAGATTGAGCACTCTGTATAGTTCTGAATCGCCAGCGACGTGGATGTCTTCTGCCGTTTTCAGACCTTCGCTGATTCCTTGCCGAGCGTATTTTTCCATTTGGATGTAGTAGAATTCTCTGTAAAGATAGAAAATTACATTGTTAATTTATACTCATGAATAGCTGATTCACTGTTTTAATGGGATTTAGGTACAAATAAGTGGGAACATGTTTCTCGTCTGCTTGACAACCGTTATTATTAACGAGTTGTAGCGTTATTTTGTCCTATCTTGACTCATGTTTATAACAGATTTTCGATAGTATTTATGGTTGAAATTCGATCATGGGTGGACACTAATCATGATTACGTGATAGTATTCATGGATTTCTTCTATATTTTTTTATCTAATTATTATCTCGGATTTCAAAAAATGTACAGAATTAATCAGTAAAGTCATGTAACTTGTAGGTGTCCTATACCGTGACACTTCACGTCACAATGACAATAAAAAGCCCTCGAATACCGTCGAGAGCGGGAAAGGATTTGATTAGCCATTTTTGCTCTCTCGTCGCATCGCCTCGCTATCTTCGCTTCGGTTCGCTTACGAGAGCGAGTTGAGCGAATCGAGAGTCTCGCGAGGCTAATTACTTACGAGTTCGCATTCAGACAAGCTAATTCGGTTTTTCACATTCCTGCAAGTGACGAACTAGTTGCGAGGGGTAATTTTATGAGACTAGGGTCATGTTTCCTACAAAGTTGAAACGAATTAAAAAAAAACAATTTTTGAATAGTGTCAGTTAAAACAAATAATTTTAAATTTATTCATAATATGTAATTAAACATTTAAATTACGAAGGAAAACGTGTTAAAAATTGTTTTTATACATTTAATTTTTGTAAGACAAGTATGTAATGTATCACAATACGGAACGAAGACACTCATATGTGAATGGGTGCGAATCATCTCTAAACCTCTTGTGACAGCCCTCCCAAACCGGAGGCTTCTATTATTTTTTAATTGGCACTCTGCACGATATCGCAGCCTTACTAATTGAATAAGTAAATGAAGTGTCTAAATAATTAGATGTCTTTTTGCTTGGTGCGGGAGGTGACATGACGCACTGTGCACTTGAGTAGTTCGTAAATTTCTATGTAAATAACACTCATAAAACGTTTTCCTTTGGTTTATCATGAAAATAGTGGTAAATTCAAGGATTTTAATGTAAGTGCTATAAGGATAAGTGCTCTACAAATGGTGTGAAGTAAATTTTAGGCTATCTTTCGAGTTCCAAATATATCATAATTATCACAGCGGTGGTTCAGGTTAGGTACATATTAATTTATGGAGTTATCCCTCCCATATACCCAAAATTTGAGTTTCATACATATACATAAAAGAAAGTGAAGCACAGTTATGAGTAAGACTTTAGTCATATCTGTTACTCATGATATTCGTCATGTGATATTTAGCTATTGATTATTCGTCAATGGGACACACATTTTTTTATCATGGCAATTAAGAGACATGTGGTCTGGCAACACATTTGTTTTTGTGAGTGTTTTTAAAGTGGGTGATATTAATGACCTGTCTTTATATAGATGTTATTTGAATCTTGACGACTTGTGTGGCATGGTGATAAAGCGTTCGACTGCTGACTCAGAGGTCGCGGTTTCGGTTCCCGATCAATGTAATTTCAATTTCAATTTCAATTTCTTTATTTTTCAAAATAGTGTAACGTAATTACATCTTTTTGACGTCAAAAACTACTTAATACTAAGTTTACCACCGCTTCCTAGGCGCTAGTGGAGAAGAAACGGCGCAACAAACTCCACTGCTGCATTTTAAGACGTCAGGTTATACATAGTTATCTTAAGACTAAATATGGACGAATGTACATTTTGTCTCGTGTCAATATAAAGGTATATAAAAAAAAAAAAAAAAATATAATAAATTTTAACCGAAGTTAAACAATAAAATAATTGAAAATGTCAAAAATATACAAATATTTGGATATCCCATTATATAATTTGGGTATAAATAAATACAAAGTATTGTAAGTATTTTATTTTATTACCCAAAAGATATAAAAAAACTACTGGCAGTTTTGCCACAGCGAATTTAAAAATGGAATTTATTATTAAAAACAGTACCTAATTTTGCACAGTGGGCCTAGTCAAGAGTAGCTTCGGACAAAATTTTCACTTTCAACTTTTTTTAGAAATGTCTTGTTTGATTCTACAGCATTTTGTAGAGTAACAACCTATTTATCCACGTAGGAAGATAAGAATCGACGTAAAACGTGACGTATTTGTAAGCGGTTAACGTACTGACACTTCGGTTATGGTAATCACTATGCGGGTTAGATGTTGCGAAAAGAAAAAGTGTGCCTTCAGCGAAAACATAATAATGTTGACAACCTACATCTAAGAACGATACACCTAGGGCGAAATTATGTGAAAAAAAAGAGAAACCCGGTCTCATATAAACATGTATTTGATGATGATACAGACCTGAAAATCAAGCATTAATTGAAGTATTTAGAAATACTTCTAAAGCCCCATTTCACAATTAAACCTAACTACAGCGTATGTTGTAGGTATGGCTAGGTTAAGTTTTAAGTATTTTGACAAAATGCATTTTTGAAGGACTTGGTTTGGTCAATGTCTAAGTAGATATACCTACGCGTACGAGGCTAAGATTTAAATGTGGTAATAAGGTTTATAAAACAAAGATTTTTTCGGTGTTTAGCTAAGCATCAGATTAAGTCTGAATTATCAGACTAGTCAGACCTAAAACTGGGTTTATCCGTCTTCAGTAGACAGCGAAAATTTTAAAGGGAAGCTCCTACTGTCATAGCAGAACTTGTATTTGAATAAAACCGTTACGTGTGGGAATCAGCTGTTCTATTATTCACACAGCTTACCCTTATACGATTTGGCAAAACGTCTTACGAACGGATATCGATTCTATTCCTCGTTTCTTAGAGTACAAAACCACTTGCCTTGTTCTGAATTACAATAGGTGAAGTTTTCAACAGGTAATAAACTGTTGTATTACAATTTGAACTTTATACCTTAACGTTTATAGCTTGTATTATAATGTTTATTACATTACTATTATTATTTTCTTAAGATTTCGCATCTTACGATTACCTGAACCCAACGACTTTCATATTTTTCTAAGAAGTTAAATTTAAATGATTCGAAATCGAATAGTGGCAAGAAAGAATTTGCCCACGATTGCATTTTTTTTATTCGATTTATTTCTTTTGATTCAAAGTATCAATCGATTATATTTATTTGGTAACTCTAAAAATTCGAAACCAAATTCAATATTGAGTTGCTTTAAAATTATTTTCTGAAACTTTCTTTTTCAAAATTCAATGTAATGAAATACTTATTACCATCTAAAAAACTGCAAAACTTTAACTAGTGATTTTGACTTTTTGTAAGTTCAGTTTTAATGGTCTATACACCTAAATAATAACAAAGTGTAGGTACTCAATTACGGTATTAGGGAATCTAATACCTAAGTATCACATTTATTTTCTGCAAGTAACATTTTTGAAGAATTCGTACACGTTTGCACTGGGTTACGTATAGTATAATGTTATTTCGACTTCGAGTAAAGCTTGAACCCCTCAAGAAAACGATTTGATTCCCGTGTGAAACGCAAGAACAACCAAGTCATAGACGAAGCAATGTGATAGAAGGGGCACCAAGAGTAATTCATTAGAAAAAATGTGTTTTGATTTTAATTGTTTTTATTTTGCAATTTTTTATTAGTTACGGTTAAGACTCTTGAGTTGTATCTATTGTTAATAATCAGAAAATATAATGATATTTTCAGATTATTTTGAATTGTAAAGCTAGTAAAGGCATAGTTTATTCAAACTTTCCTAAAAAGCGGTATGTCATTTTCACCTTATGCTATTAATATATTCACTTTTACAAAGGAATAACACCTACCTACGCAAATATACCATATTTGACCGTGGTTACTAGTAAGGAGAAAGTATTTTCCCAGTCAGTGGCCATTAGTAATATTGTGTAAATTGGTAAAATTCCAATACATCAATCATCAACGTAGGTAGAGTGGTAGACTTATATTTGCCGCTAAAGTAATTATCCTTAAACTGAAGGATACCTATATGGGTTTTGCCCAAATCTTTGTTCAAATTTCTATAAATTATAACTGTCGTTTTATACTTATTCCAGTTCAAAGTCAAAAGAATGTCTTGACCGAATTACGACATTGCCGCGTCTTAAACTTTCAAAGTCTATGTTAAGACGTAAGTCTGGGGTCATGCTATTGTTTATTTTTTCTGGTTTCTTTTCATCCCTTTTCATTGTTACGTATAGCAAATGTGTGGATTTTATTGTCAGCTTAAAGGCGAATATTTCGTTTATAGGTTTATGGAACTATGAGATTTCCGTTGGGACATCTTGAATTTGTAGAAAATTTCGTTAAGTTGCAAAAAGATGTCAAAAAGTTAAACATCGTTTTAGATAATGCTTAATTAACGATCAAACTGGTTGCTTTGTCTTTCATGTAATAATGAGACTGTGAAGTATCATAGATCTATATATTATTTATCGATCTATCTGTTTGTAGCCTGATAGTGGCAAACACTTTCAAATATATATCAATGCTTTCAATTTTTTTTCGTTGTACAGTTCCAGTCCAAAACCGAATTCTATGCGGGTGAACCATGATTCCTTTCTTCTCCATGTCACCTTCAATGTTATCGTTGACTAACGAAATCAAAAGTGCGTCAAATGCTTAGGTGAAGTAAATATTTACTCTAGTTTAATTTGCTGTCATTATCATCATTACGACATTAGTCCCGGTTGCATCTAAAACTTGTACTTTGGAGCCCGAGGCCCGCTCTTAACTCTTTCTCTTGTTTTGGTTTATTTTGACTTTTGCGTGTGCAACTGACCCACTAATCCTGAGAGGAAAGACTGCACGAAAGCCTCTTTCGTTAAACATCAGGTGAAGTTGGATTGGGGCCTCAACAGTTTCACTGTATCTATTCTATTATTGTTTATAATATATATCAAAAAGTAGGTTATAGTAAATATTATACAAATTAAAGAAACATTGTTGTTGATTAGCAAAACATTTAAGTATGTAGGCCAGAGTCTATGGCGATCTTTATTTCCATAACTTACGGTTCTCCGCGATGCGGGCGACATACCGCTAAGCGATAGCATGGTAAGAACCCGAATAATAAGAGACATTTCTGTTATATCAACCTTCTAATGACTACACAGCCAACTGACGTATGGGATACTATTATATATGCTGTAGTCTGTAGTATGGGTTCAATTCCCACAGGAGATAAAATCCCTGTTATCTTTGTTTATGTCATTCACAAATCATTGTTGTGAATTTGACTCTATGTTTTCTTAGTGTTTAAATTTAAAAAAAAAGATCACACAGACTTGTAAACAAAACAGACAGATTATTAACGAAATATTGATTCCACAATTTGGCAAGCAATTGTGTATAACATTTTGTATCCTAATATCAAAGTGTTTTCTACGCTATGAAATTGTTTACCATAAATAGGTATGTGAAAAATAATGCATTAATTATTGAAATTAAGCAATTATCGGTAAAAATTTACACCTATTTCAGTTATATTAACGAGAAAATTAGGTTAATTGCAATTTTATATAGGTACTTATGTAATAAATGCGCAATATAAATTAATCAAGGAATGCGTAGTTGTGGGTATGCTCGTCGACTTTATATTATTTCTAGAAGGAGTCCCTGATATAAGCGGCTTAAGGAAATGATAAAATATAATATTATAATTATGTAGAATATGTGAACAATGTATAAATATGCGATTGGTTTCCTTTGTTAATTGTAAGGAATGACGATATCGCTCTATGTTAGGTTATATTTATTAAAGTTTAAATGAAAAATTGTCCTTATCCAAGTGATACAGTACAAGAATTGATCATTTTAATTAGAAACACAGTTCCTTTTATGTACAAACGGAAAATCCGTTTACTGTTATGTACCGATATATAAACATGTTTAACTACAAAATCTTGCAAAAATAACCTAAAAAGATAAGGCATATTTATATTTAAATGGCTATATTATTTGTTTAGTGGTTTAATGAACACTACAAATATTTTAACAAATTAGGTAGGTACCTACTTGTTTGTGGCTAAACACTTGTAATTACTGAAATAATGATAAAAACTTTTGCGTGTATTGCGGATATTGGTCAAAAGCGTCCTTTAAAATGATATGGAACAGGACAATATGAGTTACTGCTGGTCTGTCTGAACTCGTCGCTTTAGTTGGGATAGCGATCGGATTGTTGCCAGATTAATGGGAAAACAGTGGAGGGTAGATATGAAAGATAAACTGGATGAATTTTGTCCCTTCATCTCTGCAGGTAAAAACGCATAAGTGATACATTTGGTATTTAAGACACCTTTAGTAACTGCCTACCATCAGGTTGACTTTTGGCTGCTTTGCTTTCCTAGCATCAAAAACCGTTTATAAAGGAACAGAAACATCATGATTAAATCAATAGTTGTGGTTAATCCCAACTACCAATATGAACCTAACACTTAGCAGTAAGAGTGACTACGTATGGACGTAACAAAAAAATCGATATTCCAAAAACGATTATCCCAGTTTTAATAGCGCCAGTAAAATCTCATCAAAAATAGTTTCCGGCTATACTCCCAACGACTGCATAAAACATGCTCATTTCGATCGTTTCCAAATACAATAGTTATTAAAAACCCGTAGGTACTTACTAACGGAACAGGTATATTCTATACATACTATGCACTGTGTACTTTCGTGTTTGTATTCGAATGTGAGCTATGTGTATACGTGTCAGCTGTACATGTGTGTGTGAGTGGACGGCGTCCAGGTTTCGAGGAGCACGGGAGAATGAACCGACAGACTGCATTTTACAGAGTACTGCGATTATAGAGAATGCATTACTTCCCTCAGAAAATATTATTTGGTTATTTTATGAAAAAAATATTTTTCTAAAATGAGCTGTACGCGATAAAGTGTGTATATATGATGTAGTTTTTAAAGGTTTTCATATAAAATGTTTACGAAATATTTTAGTGTTCTTTCGCATTAACAGGCGATAATAAATATGACTTCCTTTGATAAGGAATTCCAATATACCTTAAAACCAGGATAATGTAAGCTACTGCGTCTTTGTATTTTATTAGTTAGGCGCTAATAAAACTTATAATTTAAAACCCTCATAACGTCAATCCGTCTGCTCTACCCACTAATTACAGGGACTATTTAAATTGCCGCATCTGCATTTTGCACACTCTATGGAAAAAAGTTGGTCGGCATCGCACACATGCATAATACACACACAAGTAAAAGCGAGTAAACTAATACCAGGCCGGATTAATGCTTCAGTTAGTGAAAAAACTTTTTTTCAGACTGCGCCGTCCGGTACAGGGCTGAACTCGGACAGGGAAATTATGAGACAATGAGTTTTAGTCGATGTTGTTTAGATACAAACTTGATCGATCGTTGTATCGATGTGGAGTGCTTTTATGAACTACTTCAACTATATTGTGTGATATAATTATTCTAATAGTTTTTAGTTAAGTATAACTTAACTCACAATATTGAAATGTAATAATTATAGACAATTTAAACGTCTACCATGTAACTTTAGTACACGCATTTTTCATTCTGTCCATGTCTCGACGCATGCGGGTAGTAGACGATTATCTGCGGTTGCGAGCGGGCAACTTTCTCGCGAATGTTTGACGTTATCTTGCTAAACCCAATAGTCCCACTGTGTCACTAGCTAGCGGTAGTTTATAAGTACTTCTAAATTTGTATGAAGTTTTGCGAACAAAATGCCAAAAAAGGTGTAAATAGTTAAGGAAAACTGAAGTGCGACGAAAAAATGTGATTGTCATAATTAAGATACTTAAGCATTTACGCCTAATTAGCAGCATTTTGATCATTAGGTGCTATTAAATAATATGTTCTACCTTGTTCATACGTATATACCTACCTACTTATAATCTAATAACTACATGTTTTACCTACCTGCACACAGCAGCTATTGAATTATTTTTGATGCAGGTGGTGGTAATCCATTATAATAGTTGAGGGTAAATAATTAGATAAGCACGATTTATCCTCGTAATAAATGATTATACCGAGAATATTTGTACCAATTATGATTAGCTGATTCAACAAATACCTAGCAATAACTAAGGTATAATTTTGACATGTTGTTAAATCTTTATAATTGGCAAAATGTTGCATTTGTCTAATTGAAGAAATTTGATCTTGAAACACCCAAGAATAATTTGAAACACATTGGAATTTGATTTCTATGTAGTTATTAGACACTAAAATTTTATCAAATGATTTTAGGATTATTTATTGTTATGTTTTTCATGATTTTAGGAGTACGTTTAAAAGTGTTAACGATCTATGTCAGAATAAAATTTTGTTGTCAAATATGCCTCTGTCACACTACTTACTGTCACATTACTTAAATTAGTTTGAGTAGATATAAAGAATGCTCTACATGACGTACATAATATAATAGGAAATTACATTAATAATATTATACGATTATGTAATATAAGTTTGAGTACGTCCCTGTCCCCGACTCCCTCGCTCGCTGACCCGTCTGTCTTGTACCGTAGGCTTCAAAAGTTCAGCTCATTTGAGAGCTCGCCGAGATTTTATTACCCCAACTACTCAGTTCGTTCCGGTATTAATTTTTTTTTGAAAAAGAAGGGGTTAAACGTACGCGTAGCCTTTTAAGGGTTACATAAAGCTGACCATTCACGGTAACTTGATCGTTGAATTAGTTCGTTAATTACAGTTGAGAGACAATTTCAAAACAGTTTTTTTACTGTCATTTTATTATGATATTTCGTTTGCGAATGTTTTGCGTTTACGTTATCAAAGTATTCTACAGTGTGTGCTTTTTATGAGTGACAGTTGGTGACAGTACAAACTATGAAATATATCCTTACTACTCAATAATATTGGTATGTGTGTTTATTAGTGTCAACAATTGGTAAGAACTCTTGTGGTGACAAATCTGATAAAGCTTCACTTAAAGATCTAGCGATACACCTGTATCGCTAGATCTTTTTAAGTTCGTTAAGACTCGGTCCTTGTTCAGAAGTTAGATAAAATAAAATAAAAATTCCACCACAAAGTTCAAATAGTTGAAGATATTCTATTATTATATTCTCTCTGTCGCAATACAGAACTAAATAATATTTCATAAGCATCAACATGGTATTAATATGGCGGGTGTGTCTAATGATAATTACTTTAATGCGACTAGATATAAACTTGCTTGCGTCGTTACTTAAGTTATTTCCCCAGGGTGGCTATCATTGCCACTCTTCAAGATTTTACAACGATATTAACACGGTAGATGACAGTAGTCATATTTAGCAGAATACACTATGTTAAAAGCCTTTTCGATAATTTATGGTCAAAAAGTCGGGCATGTGGTGAAAAAAAAAAAACTATTAATATCGGTTATGGCATTTTGTGCTGTGCTACTTGTGCAAAAAAAAAAAATAGGTGCAATTGAAAATAAGCACATGTTATGTTCTATTTTAAACAGTTTTATTTAACTCAAGCTGTTTGTTTGGGTCAAATCTAGTAATTGAAATTTGAAACCCTTTCAGTTGTCTGATTTGTCTGATATTCGGCAGAAGTCTTTAGTTCTGACGACAATACAATTTAAAACTGTTTAACTTAAAAAATATTTTTTCATAATTTATTAAAATTTTGTTATACCACAGTATAATAATAAATTTTAATTTAGGGAAGTACTATGGCTGTAGACTGTTATTATGAATTATATTATTTGGTGATATCGGCAAGAGGATTTAATATAATGTCATAATAACGAAATATAAGTCATATTTAGTTGTTCGTTAAAACAATTAATTTAAGTACTTAACATAAAGTTATAATAAAAACGAACTACAACATTCTCATAAAAATAAGGGTAGGTACACACACACCTTAATTAATTACGTCTTAGGGCGGGTCGCGACGACTTGTCGCACTTTCCTAATTTCCCATGTGTATACTGCCTTCCACACTTTTTTACTATTCAATGCACATTCCTTACACCTTATTATAGCTTTTCGTATATTAAAGGTTAAGTAAACATAGGTATTTATTATAGATAATATATGATAAAATTATGTCTTATGTAGTTTTCGGTGCCTTATTATTTCAGGTTACGATAGTCAATCTAGAATTTTAGTTTTTGAATGCTTTTTGAAATAACATTTGCCTACGACGTAGGTGAATCTGCGAGTTTAAATTTAGGCTCGTATAGCCACTGATCAGTCTTTTAAACTAAATTATAGTTTAAACTAAAAACCAGTAAAAACGCTTGTGCTTATTACCACTTAAATTTCCTTGAATGAAGTGTGAAAACTCAGTTTAGTTAAATAAGGTTTTACTTCTTAAATCCAGTCTTATAAACCTAGGTATACCTACTCAGTAGAATTTAAGTTTCAATTCAAAATTACTTCTATTTTTTTTATATAGTCCTTCCAAGATTTATAAAAATCAGGTTAGCGGTCTTTTTTAGTTTTCGAATGATGATCTAACAGGCTAATATTTATAGCTTTTAATATTAGATTGATTAACTGGTTTTTCTTATTATGTGCAACAAGGTAGGCACTAATTGTAAATATCTTTATCTATTTGCTACAATTGTGTCTTTGTTTTCCTGCCATTGATTCGTAAAGCAACAATACATTTTATGGATAATAAGATTACCTACTTATTAAGAACGTACAATATAATGAAACTATTCCATTGTATGTATCTGCCTACTTATATTATAAAATTTTAATAATTATTCTGTTAGATGATTTTATTTGAAAAAAAAATCGATATACGATCGATAATATAATATATATATAATATATAATCGATAATATCGAATATCTAAAACGTGCCAAGGTAATTCAGTTGGTCAGAGTATTCCCCCTGTAAATGACTGGTCGCGGGTTCAGGTCCCGTCCTGGATGTACACTTTTTCCGATCATTCGATAGCATACTAGTTGCTTTAAAATTATATTGAAGAAAAAAAATTGTTAATGCAAGTGTTAAATATAGAATGACGTAATGTTAACGAAATTATAGCGATAAAATTAGAAATGTTATTTTCTAATTTTATCGCTATAATTTCCTTTCGCTTTACCACATTCATAACAACGTTAGGATATAAATGTACCTACTGAAAATAGACCCGTTATTAATAATTGTCATATAAATGCAGTATGCAGTAGGTAAAAGCACTTTATGGCATGTATCTAACTATCTTACTAAAAAAGTAAAAATCTGAGATTGATACCAATGGACGGACTAAATTAAAAAAAAGCGCGATATCAGATTTTACTGCAAGCAAAATGTAATTTTTGTTTTTTAGTGCTTTGTATTTTGTCCGATTAATGTGCGCTGAATTTAAATTTCGATTACAAAATATGTACTGTTATGACAATCATGGCAGCTAGTCTTGCTGTGCCAGATAAGAACGAACTGGTCGACTTCCGTTGGCCCCGATAGTGGCCACAGTACCTAAGGATACAGTAAGGACAAAACAATATTGCAGATAATGTGTATTCTAAGAAATATTTTATAGAATTATTTTATAGGAATATTTTGTTTTTATCAAACTAAGTTAAATCTCTAGAACATTAAAAATGGAACAGAATATCAATTTCGAATAACTGTGATTTTTAAAATTTAGAACCAAGTATAATTTTTTTTAACTACAGCATACAGGTACCTAATAAAAGTTCTATAGAAATTCTATCTACATACCTACTCATATTCTGTCCTCGTAAAAAATCGCGTGACTTTACCGCCCAAAAACTCGTGTCATTATACTGTAAGGCGCAGAGGCTAATGAAAGACGCGCCCGCTCCTTCGAGACCAAGCAAGGCGTGGACGACCTCGCATGACAAAACACTAGTTAAACTTGGAGTTCAAAAATTCACATTTTTGAACATTTTTGTTCCTTTAATACTTAACCTTTTTTAGGTTAAGTATTTTTCATGATAATATTTTTTTCATTTTGAAACAAACTATGATTAATGTTACGTAGAATATCAGTCATACATTATTAGACTACGCCGTGATTGGCCCACTCAAGGGTGAAAATAATTAAAAAGCTTCCCCACAAAAGACAAGATAAGGTCGATTGTCGGAAGAAACCGCCACTTTTCTAATTACTCTCTCATTAGCTGATGGATGGCAGTACATTTTGTGTTACATCGGCCGTTTGCTTGCGTTTGCGGCTACTTTGTGGTGGGCCATTTTCAAAGTATACGCTTTCTAATGGTCATAACAGAATCGACTATGTTGCCAGACTAAAAAAATAGATTACTACCTATTTTTGGGCAATACTGTTAAAACATTATACGAATATCATTAAATCAAATAAAATAATTAATTATTTAGCCTATTGACGTCCCCTTTTATTAGGCCGCTCACAATTATGTGTCATATTTATTTTGTGTAATCTACACTAGTTACCTATGCCTGACGTTTTGATTACTTTTCAGCAGAAGAATAAGCATTATAGTCGTCTAAAATTATCTCCAAGAACCTACCCGAAATTTATTTAATTGTTGGTGTTATTATTTACGTACAATTCACATACATCTGTAAGTATCCGTATTACATTATGTTCTCATCAGATATGAATAGAATAGACGGTGTATGACATGTGTGGTTTCGAAGGTTATGTTAAACCCCCTTCTACACGACTCACTCCTTGATCGCAGCGATAAGTAAGACCGCGCCTTCGCGTGTTTTAATTATATTATTAACGACGATGGCTACGAAAGGCTAATATTTTATAATAGCCAACGTATCGCAATGATATGTAAATATAAGGCCGCACCCTCTACACCTATTACGTACGTCGTTGCGTGCGTGTGAACTTTAATTCGGAAGTAAAGACACGTTAGCGAGAATTTAGTACTAAGGCGTGACGTTCTTTTTCGCTTGTGTATGAGGCTTTGACGAATTCTTATGCTAAATAAACTAGCCTACTAATGGGATTGGCGGTTGAGTGGCCGGGCGCTCCTAGCGACATTTCCACAGAAGTAAAAACTTATTACGTGTAATTAGCAGGTTTTGAAGGAAAACTACTCATAAGCTTCCTCGAAAGGGTCCTATTAATTACTGGAGGTACTCGTATGTGCGTGGTACGATATAAATGGCCGGCCACTTGGCGCCCTAGCATCGCCGGGCCTTATTAAAAATGTTAACACGTAAATTAGACTCTACACGGGAGCACTGTATTAGCTAACCAATTAAATTTTACAGTTTTCGTATACAATGCAGCACGAGGCGACTGCAAGGCGGCGACTGAGTAACTGACACTAACTAGGCCCGTGTGTACACTCTTTTATATTAAACTTCATTTATTTACGCTGCTCACTGTTCACGTTATTTTTTTTTCCTTTGCCTTGTAACGTATAGAGTATGTATATCAAAGCGTATAAAGTAGCGATCCAATAAAATTGTACACTTAAGTTTTAATTACAATTTAAATATTTAAATAAATATGTACAGCCTGAGGCAGTTAACACGGTAAGTTAAATAGGCATGTGAAAATTGCGACGTAAGGCTGGTAACATTTTAGTATTTCGAGCGTAAGAGTCCTTACAGCTGGTGGGATTTAAATCTCAGTTAAGTATAAAATATTTTGCGACCGATAATATTTATGAAAACGGTTTCTGTTGTTATTTTTATTATTATTTGCATTTAAAAGGAAGATAGATACCTAATTACCTAATGTATTTTTTATTTGATCATTTTATTGATAAATACGAAATAATTAGGAATATTTTGAATAAAAGTAGACTTTATACAAGCTAAGCGGCAGATATTTTTTGTTATACAGTGTACCTACACACATTTACGTTACGCGGGAGGTCGCGCGGGTATGCACGCTTGTGTGTAAACCGCTTAAAAGGTTTTTACCTCGACTGGCGTAAGTGCACACCCTCATGCGACTAGTTGGATGTGTAAAAAGATTAATTGGAGTGTTGCCCGTGTTTCTAACAATTTACGTCGCCTTCTCCGGCCCGGCCAGCCGCAGACCACTTCTGCGCAACTTAATTAAGTGAAATAACTTAAACGAGTCACCGTTGCTAATTAGTGCTATCGTCGCGCCCGCAACGGCTAATTCTACGAGTGACTCTTTGTTTGCAAGCCCGCTCACTTCTTTGAGTTCGCGCGCCAAAAGAATTTGTCTTTGCATCGACTTTGAGTAAAGGATGTTTGTTTTGCCCCCCTTGGGTGAGTTTCTGTGAAGACTTTTGTGTTTGTTTGAACTTTTCCAACGTTATTCAATGTGATGAAGATAACCAGTAGACTTGTTTAGAAAAGTTGTCATAAGAAGATACTATTGAATATTTAAAAAAAAATCGGCTTCATAAAAGTTTTCTGTTAAAAGCTTCTAAGAACGCGAATATCGGCATATTTGGTTACCCTTACAAATTATTGTAAGTTATTATTTTCAGTGGATTAACCGAGATAATTATTATGGTTGTGTTGAAGTTAAACACTAAAGAAAAAACTTAAAACGAGCTGAGGAACGAGGCATCTAAAAGACACAAGGAGCTCTCGGCAGTTAGAGCACTCAAGGTGTCCTACACGTCAACAAGTGGCCGGTTGTGTATGGAGGTTTATAGAGTAGAGAGACGTCTTCAAATGTAGAACACTCTATGGAACATAGATGTCAATATTTAAAATAAGAACCACCAAAAATACAATCTCATTAGCATTATTTGAAATTAGTGCCTCAATATTTAAAAATAGAACTTTAAGTTTTTTTAATACAGTAAAGAGTATTGTTTTTGTAATTTATACTCTATGTTGGTCATAGTGACTGAACAAATACAATATAAATTAATTCTAAACAGTTTTTAACGAATCAAATTTATTTATAACACTATCAAAACGTTTATTAATCAAGTAGATTAGTTTGTTCCTATTAAATCTCATTAGAATTATTTTTACGATTACAAATTGCTTATTTCAATGGGAGGGCCTGATTATGGTTAATTAAAAAAAACTCTCATTGTAAAGTTAAAGTTAGCGATAGCCTTTTAGCTCGCAGATAAGTTTAATTATGGTAAATGCGATAAAAATAATAATATTGCTCTGTTAATTATCAACAAATCAAATGTTCATGTGAACATACATAAAATGACAATTGTGAAAGAAGTATAAAATCCTCTATGGGTGACCATCACTATCGATAACTTGGAAAACCGGCACAAGTACAGTGACGGCTATTACCTTAACGATTCAAGGTAGTTTTTAAATTTACCTAATCGATGCCCCTTTAAAAAAGCATTTGCCGGACACCTTAGTAATTGCGTTTCGTGTAGAACTACCCCTCACCCTTTCAGTCCTTTCAGAGATGTTTATCGCGAAGGAAATGGCCGTTTTCCGTTGTCCACAATGCAACCATTAAGGGGACAATGCTAATGGACTAAGTTGTACTAAGTCGTAGAACGAAGATTTCCACGTGTTTTGATTTTACAGATAATGTTTATTCGTCATTGCGTGCGACAATTTAAAAAAGTAATATAACCTCAAAATAAAAATAGCGCGCGAAAAATATTTTCCGAAAATAAGATTACAAAATGTTCTCTATAGAAATATTGGTGAGCTTTATCAAAGCTTTCACTCAGTTACGTTTTATCTATTTAGATAATGATAATACAAGCAAGCTTGAGATAGCGATAGAAAGCTTTAATATGAAAGTCGATATATCAACATCGTTGAAGTGTTTGTACACATAGCGACACCGGGCGTATTCTGCGAGCGACCTACAACCAATACGATATGAAAACGACATGAAATCGATCGGAAGGCGTTCAATTAGTCTGTTATAAGCAAATTGAAACATTTTAGTTCGATAATTAATATTTATGGGCCATTCGGTACGATGTGTTTCTTTGCGACTTCTATGTACATAATTATAGAAGCAAGTCAAGCAGTGTATTTAAAAATGTAATATAGTTTTACCGTTTGGGTAAGTATATTTTAGTTTTTTTTTAATATTTGAATTTCACTTTAACAAACGCGAGAGATCAAACTACTCCATACAACCGATCCTTACTCCGAGTCTTAGTTTCATAATACTCATTTTATATTATGGAAGGAAAATTTCAAGAACCGAGATACCAAATACACTTAGTTTCATTTATTTATCAATCGGACAAATTTGGCTGGATCTAACAGGCAAATATAACGTAGAGCTTAAACTATTTCACGTGTACATATATTACAAGATTCGATAAAAACGAGTACGATATGCGTTATCGATAGATATCGAATCGAATGTATCGGAATAATCAGCAAGCGTAAAAGAAGGGGGAAGGTGTTTATCATAGAAACACGCAGCTTATGGCAGGTGCCTCTTATCAATGGACTTAGATAACGTGAAAAATTAGTCGAGTAGAAATCAATACCAGGGCGGATTTTTCCGTTACTTGTAGCAGTGTGATGGGCGGTATTTCACTTTACGTGTCAAAAATTTCTATGTGATTCTTTTTGAACTAGAAACATTTATTTGTATTACAATTCTTTCAATGCACACCAAATGCCTAAAAGTTTTGAAAAGTACGCAGAAGATTTGTGTATCTATAGGTGCATTTAAGATGTTAATTTAGTAGAGAAAAATATTTGTAATCAATACCTATAGGTATAAAAAATTAAAGATTGATTTGAACTATTTTTATTTTTAGATAAGTCCTACTCACCGGGAAATATAGAAAAGTACCAAATTATTTCTGGGAATCCATAGTTCTCATTCAATGAGTTACAACACTAGTTCCAAATAATATTTTTTTCTATAATATTATTAGAATTTGTAATTTCATAAATAATATTAATCTATATTACCATATCTTGTTGATACTATATTATCGATACATTGTCGGTCTACTGAATAGCTCTATTATTCCCTATTCCTAATCCATGCAATTCCTTGCCTTCTTGTCTAGGAAGTGTTTTGATTTTTCTGGAATGTCTCATTATATAATATTAAACGGTTAGAATTTGTTAAATTAGAGGGCATTTTCCCCCTCTGTCTACTTCTTGGTGTAATTTCTTCATTATACATTCTGCTTGTTGTCTATGTCTAATAAGCTATTTGAAACGAAAACACTGCTGTACAATGTTACGTGCATTGCTTCAAAACTATTTAGAATTTATTTTACTATAGAATTTAGTTTGAGTTTTGATTTTATTGAATAAAAATACGTTAAATATGTCGTCAAAGTAAACGATTCTAAATGGTTTATTTGTTTATGGTCGCTGTCGTTCGACATTTAGTTTGGGGTGCCACCCCTACTGTGAATATTTGATAATTAGGAAATAGTGAATTCAAAACCCTTTACTGTAAAGGAAGATGTTGGAATTGCTATTAGTCAATCGGTTTTACCCTATTATGAAGGTTTAATAGATTTAAATAATATTCAACTGATAATTTGAAAAACCGACATATATTTTATCTTAACTTCTTTATGTAGGTTACCTAAGGACCTAATTAAACTTTTTCTAGGGCTGGCAACTAACAGTACCTAGGTATCAATGAAAGGTCAATGAAAAGTTTTTAAATTTATTCATTAGTATCAACATAATAATAGGTAACTTTTATCGTGAATCGATTAAAAATACTTTGACTCGGTTTATCGAGTATTATGACAATGAGGTATAATTATTAATATTAGTCACAGCACAGGTATTATAATAAATATTATATTATTATCTACTATTATCTAATATAATGTTTACCGAAAACTTTCCTCATGAAGTCGATAATAATAGCAGGTCGATATTTAATTAAATAACTTCCGTTAATTATACAGTTTAGATCAAGTAAAAAGGTAAATTATCTACCTCACCGTTAATAGGGATATGATATGATTATTATATGTAGGGAAATAGGTAAACGGAATTTATTATCAGACTTGTTTTTCGCCCTAAATGAGTACATAATATCTAAAACGTATTTACCGCAATGTTATGTAACCGTTTAAAAACTAAGCCTTGACTGCGAAGTCTTTAATCAATTCACATATCATTTAGTTATTCATTATCCGGACTGGTATAATAGGTAGGTATATTATTGTATGGAATAACAAACTTATTGAACTAAATATATTATCTTCCTAATATTTTTACAAAAACATCCTTAGTATTGTATTTATTTATTATACTTTTGATAATACTAGGTATGTAGATATTCTTTATAATAATACTAAAATTTGATTAGGAACTAGAATGGAACAACAGAATATTTTTGAAAAAATAGAGGCAGTTTTGGCTGTGTGATTTTGCAACCGCAAACTGCTTTAGGGTTAAATAAAAAAGTGTAAGATGGGGTGAATAGAAAGAATCGTTAGAAAATTTTGCGGTATAATGGTGTGCAAATTCGTTAAATTCACGCTTGAAATTTTTCAAGAAATTACTAAAATATTCATAGACTATTTTGTTTTTATTCACCCTGTTTTACCGATAGACTGATATTTCGACCTAAACTGCTAACGAACTTTAGAAACAAATATTAGTAAAAAAAACAAAAAAATATTAAAACCTGTAAGCAGTTCTTAACTAAGGAGTTCTTGATACCAAGAGTTAAAAAAGTGAAAAATAATGTTGTAAACTTACCGGAAGTTAGAGAACCATTTGACAAGTTGTGCCGTGTTGTTCTTGTTGAATTTGATGTCTGGGAAGTACATCTTGAGGACGGCCGAGCTGGGGTACCGCACCCAGAAGAACATCAGCTTTGCCTTGCGTAGGTGCATCGGCGTCAATGTTGAGGAGTGCAACGGAGTTAAGGGCAAATTGGATTCAGATTATACAAGTACACGGTAAAAAATATAATATGTTCTGGGAATCTTCAAGTCTTGAGGTTCTAACTAGGCTAGCACGTGTCATCATCAGTAGGTGAGATAGTGGTCAAATATGAGCATATCAATGATTTTATTTGTATAGGTTTTTGAAAAATGCCTGTATGAAGTAAATTTATATAGGCAAGTGAAAAACAAGCTTTATTTACTGATGACCTATAATTGCTTATTAAATTCCATAATTAATGGAGTTTAATAAGGTATAGATAGCCCTCAAGATACTGTTTAAAGATATATAAAATCTGATTACATCGTGAACACAACATGAAGCACCACAAATACTTAATCCGTTTGCATTTTCTAATCTTATAACGTGCCTTAGCCACTGTCTGCTCTTCGTACGTACTTGTGTTAACCTACTGTGATTTTATTATATTGGTATAGATATTTAAAAAAATGTGTTCGATTACAAATTTAAAAAGAAAGTGAGGACCGAATTCTCTTTAAAATGATGTAGGTAAATGATGTATTGAGGGTAAAACTTTGCAATTATTTTAAAACAGGTTTTTTCAGTATTGCTGTATGATTGCAAGGGAAATCTAGTGAAATATAACCACTTCGTAATTATGCAATGGGCCTGGGATAGTAGAAAACGCAGAAACCACAGCATTTGTAAGGCTTCCACACTCGTAATACCTTACCAGTAAGTAGGAAGTAGGCGGCGGCAGTCGTAAGGTTAAACACTACAGAAATAAGATATGAGTGGGCGTTTTGCGGTGAAGGATTTGTGTACTAAGCTCAGATTTCAACGTCGAAGTTGACCTCGATCTAATAATCTCTGTGAAAGTAATTTTGATTATAGTAGTCTATTTAAAAAGGATATAGTAGGCTGGACTCCGTCGTAAGGCAGATCCGTGGAGTTGCAGTCAGAGTGCGGGTCCTGTGCGTCCATATGGGGGTGGTGCGGTGGGCCAGCATGGTGGCCTACGCTGGGGTGATGGTGGCGTAGGTAGTCCGGCGAGGCGTGATGCGCAGCTGCTAGCAATGCGGGGTGCAGTAGCGCTGGCGCGTGAGGTAAAGGCGGAGATTCCCGCTCGGGCACCGCCGGAGGTGACCGCGCTAAACCCGCCCCGAAAAAAGGAGAATACGGCGAGAACACTTGGCTCTCGTGGAGTGATGGGTTTGGAATTGCTACAGTCGTCGACAGCCCCGTGAGCCCCGTGAAGGGCCGCGGTGATGGTGACTCGGGAAATTTACTCTCCGGTGAATGTCCCACACCCTCTCCACCTAGGATCCGGCTGACTGTGCGAGGTGTTATTCTCGTGTCCGTCACCTTATGCCGCTTCTTTTTCGGTGTGGCTACCAGGTTGAGAGCCTCATTCTGCTCGCAATTCGGCTCTCGGTCGAAGTGTCCGTTCATGTGTCCGTAGAGGGGTGCCAGTGGCTTCGGCGGTGTCTGGAACATGCCTGTTGGAGGTCGTACGTGAGCACCGTGGCCAGGCCCGCTCGCCTCGGCGTGCAGCGGAAACGCCGCACCACCCGGCGCGCGGGGGCCATTCAGCTGAGGCATCAGCATTGGGTTATGTGTCATAAATGACGGGACGCCATTTGGCGCGTTTGGGTGATGGACGGGTTGATTACCTGACATCTGCATTGAAGTTCTCTCTGGTTGCTTCAGGTTCGGTGACTTTCTCTCGGCGAGTATCCTTTGTGCTCTCATGAAGTCCATGTTGAGTTTATCGACCGCCGCTGCCGCTATTTCAGACTGCTTGCCTATGAATCGTCGTTGATGCACGAAGCGTGTCACGATGGAATCTATTAGGCTCGCAAGCGACGCAGTTATTTCATTTTTAAGCACCTCCGCTAGTCCCTCGAGATCAGCTCCAGTGACGGGTCCCACAGAGCCTGTATTGCTTCGGAGGGCATCAAGGCGTTCAGCCAATTCCGATGATTGTGGAGGCTTTGGCGTTTGTCCCATCTGTCGATGTTGTGGTGAGTGTTGATTCGATAGTGACTTTTGTTGCTGACTATTCTGCTGTTGTTGTTGCTGCTGCTGCTGCTCAGCAGCTTCTTTCATACGAGCCTCCTGCTCTAGGAACAATTTCTGACTTACATTCAGGTACATGGCTGCTGCATTGTTGAGGTGTTGGTGTGGATGTGGTGGGTGCATGTGGTCACCCGGTTGCAAGTGTGGTAGCATTGGTAATGAACCATTAAGACCCGGCACAGATAGGTGTGGATGTCCTACCGCGTGCGCATGCATCTTAGATGTCATCATCTTGTGCATTACTTGCGTTAGCATACTCGGCGCAACACTATTTGGTATAGGCGGGGGCACTTCCTTAGCAGGTGACGCGGGCTCTGACTTAGGTACCGGGTCCTCGGTCTGTTCTACATCACTAGAAGCACCATCGTTATCAATTGTCTCTGACTCTTGTCCCATTCGATTACACAATTGCACGTATTTTTCTTGCATTTCTGCTAGTTGCTCTTGCATAGTTCTAAGTTGTGACTTCAGAGCGTTTTTCTCTACTAATTTACGTTCAATAGGGGGTCGCTCACCGTCATCCTCGGAATCGTCCGACACTGTCTGTGCACTGCTACCGTGGCTGGTCCCGTAGCGCTCCGCAGCGCCGTCGTGTTGCTGCGGATGGTATAATTTCCTTTTCTTGCAGCCATTCACTTGTGGTTGTTGCGGCGCGGGACTGGAACGCATAGTTGACACTATATTTTCCACACGGGCACGTTTCACATCGAGTGGTCGCGGGGAGGAACGTTGAGCGTCACTGTCACGGTCTTCAGGTTCAGACTTGGGCGCGAGAAGTGCGTCAGATCCATTGGATTGATGTGTCATAGGCGGAGGTGTGCGGGATTCGCCAGCGCTATCAAGCGCCAGCAATGCGTCGTCCAGGTCTGGACGCGAATCTCGCGATAGCGGCCGTTCCAGAGACATCTTGGACTCCTTGGGTTCGTCGTTGTTATTATTGGCGAGCACATTATTATTGTCCGGTGAGAGGCGGAGGAGCTCCTTCTTGCGGCTCTGCAACATATCACGCAGCACTCGGTGCGCTATGTCGCCACCGGACGTCTCATCACTGGTGTCTTCAAGCTTGGGTGCACGCCCAAGCAGTTCGTTGATCATTTCAGCCGGAGGATAGCCCGGTCCGAAGAGGCCGAAGTGTTGGCGGCCCTCGAAGATGGCGCCGTAAAGTCCGCCACTCATGAGTGCGGCGCGCGCGGGCGCGAGTCCGTTCGTCGTGAGAGTCGAGTAAGAATTGCGCGGCTCACCGGCGTCCACGCGCTGTCTGGCACGTTTCTGTTTCCTTAGCAGTTTATCCGAGTAGGGCGCGTGTGAGTCTGCCTCCTCCTCCGATGACATCATAGGCGAAACGCGCCGGGATTGGCTGAGCGGGCGGCGGGTAGAGCCCCACCGCGCTACTTGCGCCGCATCGCCCGCTCTGCAACAAGGAGGGGAGCGTCACGGCGAGCACACCTGCTCGCGCGCTGCGGCGCGGGCGCGTGCGCTCGGTCCGATGCATTACTTACAAGTCGACGCATTATGATGCGATCATACTACAATACAATGAGATATTTGAACTTTACTTGCAACTTTCTTGAACTTGATAAAAAAATGAAAGTCTCATTTTACAAATTAACGAATATTAGAACCAACCAGACTTTACTTTTTAGTACTGTATGAGAAAATCTATCTAGATTCTTATCTAGAAATCGATTACCTATTATATTATTTGACTACCAGACATTGATACGCGGTCTACAAAGTTCTACTATCATACTACGATCTGGATAATTTCTCGTAATGATCAGTCGTAAAACAAAAGCACATATTGTTACGAAGTACAAGGAAAACATGATTGGCTGATAAAACATGTCAATATTGACAGACTACATAATAGGCGTAATTCATAGTTTCATAGTGATCTAAAATAAGTGGAAGTCATAAATGTTAATTGTTTGAAAAAATTTGACAACCATTATAGAAAAAATATTCAGTAATCAGTTGTCTGTGATTTAAAAACAGAGAGGCTATAGACTAGGTAGGTTAGTAGTAGATAGGTACGTAGATATATAGATTGTTGTATCTACCGTATCGTGTCAACACATGACGGCATTAATTTCTTTTGGAGCGTGACGCCTCGTTCAAAGTACAATGAAGCTAAAATATCTAAAATTATTCCGTGAGACACACGATTTTGACTGAACACATTGTTGATACAACCCGAGTTTGTATGTAAAATGTTAATATCATTCTAATTTCAAAAACTGCTAGACTTGTTTCTGTGTTAACGTCACATTCCAATTTGTTTCTCAGAACTGTCTTATAAGAATTTCTGAAATAATTTTTAGATTTTCTGCTAATCTGATATCTTTTCCCTGTCTTCATATTTTTAATTCTTTTATCATATTATCGAGAGAATGAAAAACAAATTTTATTAATAATTGTTTCAAGAATCTAATCTTAATCTTATGTAATTATCTAAGTTTAATCTTATCTTCATTTTTAAGATTTTTAATTATTACTTTCTTTAGCTTGGTCACCATGTATTTGTAATTAAATTCGGGCAGATAATCAACCTATCTCAATTAGAGAACCAGTGAAAAAAACAATACCTTGAAGTATTTAAATGGTGATTATACAGTGATAGACGTAGGTACCTAATGCTTTTGAAACATCTTCTAATTGACTTTTTGATTTCAGTCTAGGTGTCGAAAGCTGTCTTTGGGAAGGTGGGAGAGTTATATCTTCGATGTAGGTATTTTCAGTGTAAGAAACAAAGGCACTTCACCTTATCATTATATGTAGAGTCTTCTGATAATGTTTGGGTGACATACCTCACTTGAAGGAACACTGTTAGGTACAAACGCCCTCAGAAGTTGCTAAATTGAAATAACTCAATAAATAATGGAAAAAGTAGTAAAAAACCCATTTGTTTTTTTTTTATACAACGTAGGTGGCAGCACCTGTTGGGAAGCGGTCACCGTGGCCTATGGACGTGTGCAACACTACAGGTGTCACACAAGCGCTGCCTACCCCGAAGGGAAGGTAGGAGGGTTAGGAAAGCGTGGTGAGGCTAGAAAGGGAATGTTTCTTGTTGACACATGATTTTTATAATCTTATGAGCATTTTTTTTCAAGAAAGTTTAATTCTTTAATTCTTTAATTAAAGAATTAAACTTTCTTGAAAAAAAAAATATGATTTTTGTAATTTATGAGGATTTTTTTTCAAGAAAGTTGTTTATTTTATGCAAAATTTTAGAGCTAAGCTGTGAAGCTAATACTTATAGTGACTGTACAAAAATCTGCAACCGAATGAGGATAAGTGGAAGAAGGATAGATAGAGCATTACCAGTTTGAAGATTGCTAAAATTTTCCAAGACATTACCGTCATAATGAGAGCTATATATTTTCTCGTATGTAAAGTGTATGGGAGGTCTATTGTGAGTGGATGTGAGGTACATCCGGCTGCAATTTGCTCACACAATGAGATGGTATCAATAGCGGATGACTTCCGATGGTGGCGTGTCCACTTGCGACCGGCGTCACGGCTCGCGGCCTGCTTGTGTGGCTGCTAGAGTGGAAGTTACGGATAATTAAGAACTTACTATGTTTTATGGCTTTTCAAAGTAAAAAAATCCGAATTGCGATTCTTCCCTACAGGGTAATTAAAGACAGCAATTCATCATCTGCTTATATCCTTACACATTTTACGAGATTTCTCTATTGTCATTAAATCTTTCATGCAAGCCCGCCGATTTTCAGAGGTACAACTTTGTCTACCAATTAGGTATCTTAAAGTTGTAAGAAGTAAATTTACTAGAATCATACAGTTTTCTAAAATTTAAAAACATAAGAACGTTTCCTTCCTTCTAAATTCAAAATTCTACATTTTTCAATTTCAAAAAGTAAAAAAAATGAAAATTTTCCAAAAAGTCTGTATTTAATTATTACCTACCATTCCGTTACCTACATCTCGACGTCGCACACACGTACAGCTTTTTATGTGTTTTCCTATACAGAACAGAGTTCCAATTAGACTGTATATAATGTACTTAGATTATATAGAACGTGTATTGTGTTCGTACATATTGAACCGAAGTACTAGTTAGTTAAGGTCTTTGTAAAATATATGATGATGTTTATAAAGTACTCAGCAATTATTATAAAACGTGAAAAAAAGCGTTTCTAACTAGACACGCTATAGCTTTTACAACTTTTTTTTTCATTGATTCTTAGTTCAAATATAATTCAATTCTATAAATAATGGCGTCATTATTTTAGAATGGAATTTCGATTGAGAACTATGACGTAAATATAGTAGGTACTTTTATTAATTCTGTGGTAAATAGTAAGCCACAGATTTTCGATTTGAAACATCGAGAAGAAAAATTGAGATACCGGTTAAGATCAGTTTGCTTCGGTTTTGCCACGCACCAAGATCAAGTCAACCTCACCTGTTAGCCAGGTTCTGGCCCCTTCGGCCATGTTCGAAACTAAGTTTCGAACATGGCCGAAGGGGTTCTGGCGCAGACTTTCCCCCCGGTTTCGAGAGGTCAGATGGCAGTCGATCCCATAAAGTCAAACAGAATGAAAGAGCTCCGAGTTTGGAGGTGAAAGCCTCGGATGCAACCAAGAAAACGTTAAGATGGTGTTGATGAGGACAGAAATGAATGAAAAGAAGGTAATATTTTTTTATCACCACTCATGCATAATAACAACATCCTGTACTCGCTCTATGTCATCCACATGCAGGTAAGTAGGTATGTCAGAAACGTCCACCATTACTGACTTTGGTCATTGTACTATGGTAATTTGCGCTCATTTCGGTACGTTTTCCATACAAGAGATTGCGAGATGTGTACGGTCAACCACGCAAGTTCTATATCGATATAGAGTACGATTTTAAACCGTATGACTCAGGAGTCAAAGGTGTTTTTTGAGTGTTGACAATATGTGAGTCGGTGGACCATCTCGAAATTGTTCCGGTACTTCCTGTTCTTTATAATTGTTTTATTTTGTCAACAGGTCGATATACTTTGGTGGGAAGATATAATGGCTAGGTTTTGGTGCGAAAAATTTGAATAATATTTTTTTTAACAATAGAACGGAGTTCAAATAATACGGTTGAAGTGATGTGCCAGTATGTGAGGCGTTTAAACAATCATTTTTGGAATAAGGACATAGTCACAAAACTAGAATTTTTTTAACCCTTTTGGTGAAATCGTCTCCAATACCAATTGGAAGACCGCGGTAGCCTAATGGTCTGGGTAATGGACTGCTGAGACGAGGTCTCGGGTTCGATCCCAGGTTCACCATGGCACACAACAATGACTTTTCGATATTTTTCGAAGTTATGTGTGTATTTATCGCAGGTTTATAAGTGCTCGGTTAATGGCAATAGGCTCGCCACCTATTACATTGGGACCTAAACATAAACTGGCGAAATGTGGGTGCTAGCACCTCTGCCTACCCCTTCGGGGATATAGGCGTGAGTTTATGTTATGTTATGTTACTAATTGGTGACGATTTCACCAGGAGACGATTTTGGTGGAGAGACTTAATTTACGTTCATGACGTATGTCCATCAAAAAGATCATCGAAGTTGAATTTAGTTTACGTTACATTATGTAGTCTCAGGTTTAAGCTCTACGTTGACAAAACGGTCAGGCAGGTTAAGTAATATTAAATAATATTGTGCAAATAATATATATTATTTAATTATTTGTTAGGAAATATTATTTCTGCTGCAGGTGAATAATAAATCCAATTGTTTGCCCCATATTGTTGAGCGATGCGTCGCTACGTTTGGGGTTAAACAATTTCAGTAATTATTAATCTCATGAATAGGCAATGAGATGTCAAATTGTGATCGGTTATGAGGGCTTTTTACACGTTACGATATTTTGGTTAGTGTTAGTACAATATGCCATTTTGGTAATGACGTTTAAAAAAGGCGCGCAAAAAGGGGCTATTTGCTTTCATTCTGCATTCGGATTGGTTTTTGAAACTCAATTAGGCATCCTAATTAGTACTAGTTGTTTATTTTAACGCTTTCATGTTTTAATTACACTCAACTGATAAAACACATCATTTTGATAGTGGTACTGAAAGTGACATAAATGGTAGGTTCTTTCATCAAAGGACAGTTCTTTCAGTGTATTGGATATCTATGTTCTTATTATTCTTATATTATGAGGTTTCATACTTTTTATATGCCACTTTCTAAAATACATATTACGAATATTTCTATTTTTAATATAAGGACCAACATTTCTAATTCGTCTTGTCCACATCGCTACAGTAGGTACTTACCATTACAAGTAAACTTTTCAGTAGGTACCTACAATTTTCATTATAAGCCAGTGTTGCCAGTGTCTCAGTCGTGTGGTGTAAATAAAGTGCAAGCATACAGCGGGACCTGTTGATTTCCATCCACAACGCACGGCAGGGGTACAATAGTGTCGGCCGCATCCAGGTAAAATGTCCACGATAGATATCGATAATAAAAAATAGAATTAACATAAAATATTGGAAATTACTGATTTTACTATTTAGTGTTTATTTCCGATCATTTACTGTAGAATAATTGTTGGCATAGAAAAAATCTAACTTACTAATATTATAACTTCAAAACTTCTAAACCGCTGAAGCTGGACCGATTTTGATAATTTTTACATAGAGATATAACCTAAATTAATCTCAAGTGTCAGCCGGCACTTGATTCCGTAAAATTTAAGATACATCAAATCATAAGAAAAGTAGAAGTAAGAGAATGGTCTCCGGGCTCCAAAGTCTATAAGACTTATAAGCTTCGGAAGCAGATAGAACGATAACGTTTACTAACGCACCACCATATTGCAGGTAAGTTCTTCAGTCGATAAAATTTTTGAAAATGTAATTTTGTACAATAATTACATCGACAGTAGTACATCACTAGTGTTTCAACCCGGGCGTGCTTAATTTGGCGTGACCTGGCGACGTCTAATTTTTACGGAAACATTTCTTTTCCTTTCTACACTCTGGATGAGAACTGAAAACGACTCGAGAATGCTCCGTAGTAGTTGCTCAACGTTAACTTCAGAACGTCTATGCAATAATTTCCTTGTATATTGCTAGACAGGCTGTTTAGAAATAAAATTGTGTCGCGTTTTGGGGATTTTAGAGACTAGTTTTTTAATATTGGTTACTTCAATATGACTGCACCTCGCCTGATGGTAAGCTAAATGTAAAATCTCAGGATTAATATTCGTTAATAGTACTACAATGGTGGTCGTCAGCTTGGCTTGGTTCTTGATGGAATTGTTTGCACTGTGTGAGGTGTAATGAGTACCTAATGTGTTATTGAATTGAGTCTTTACAGATGGCAGCTACAAAAAGCTACGGCTTAGTTTTTGGGGATCTGACTACAGGAAAATTATTATAGGAAATATTAAATTATCTGCCATTATTCTTATATAATTATGTAAAGGAAAAATATATTCAAAAATTCATTGATATGCGAAAATTGAATGCCTTATTAGTTCTGGTAACCATTCGAATATCATTTAAATATGGAATACGCTTTGAAAATCGAATTTCTCGTTTGTCAACCCATTTCCTTTTTTTTTGTTTGGTAGTTATTGGTGTTATCAATTTAAAAACATTATAATTTTCTTTTCCGGACTTCATTCCGAGAATGATTCTGATCGACCAATTAGCGAACTCCAGTTTTGTTTGAAAATACAACGACTCGCGTTATTAAAATTACTTATTTAATATTTTTTAACGAAAGTATGAATTTAAAAACATTCAATTCGTCAATTGCGGAATATATCAAAATTATGTTGTACGTTGTTCTAACAAAAATTCCTTAGAGTAAGAAAAGAGATACAGATACAATAATTTATAGGTACCTGCAGTAGGATACAGTCCATGCGGAAATTCGCAAACTTATAATTAACTGCTACAAAGTACACCTACACACAGAATAACTACTATTGTATTAAAAACTAGTTGTCCATTGCGGGGGTCGAACCCACAATACACGCCACAGCGACAGTTGGCCAGGTGACCACTTAAACCGTTATGCCATCCGTACAATCATAATAATAATGTAATGTCTGCACTTGACGTACCTATCATATAAAAATAGTGCGTATTGATCTACTAATATGGTACGTTGGCTTTTCCTATAGCGACTGGCATATGGCCTCTACGAGACGGAAGTCTACATCAGAGTCTCGGCCGTTGTGTAACAGGTGCACCGACTTGTGAGGTGAGGTTGACTGGGAGGGTTGAGCCTCATGAATCTTGGTCGGGCCCCGTACACCCCTATCTTATACACTAAAGGTCTAATAAAATATGATTGCATTATAGCTATTAGCATTGAAATAAATCCATTTTTAACGGATTCTATCACGATTTTTTTATACTACTTAGGTGGCAGACAAGCACACGGCCCACCTGATGATTTAGTGTTATTATTATTTAGTTTCCCCGCTGCTGAAAAGCATCCAAAACATCGGGTTCAATGTAACTAATAATAATAACGTCAAAGAAATCGTGAAGAAATCCGTTGAAAATAGTTTTATTCCAATCTGTAACATGCACGTAAACTTTCGACTAATCATCAAACTAATCACGTTTTAAACAATGATTTATTATTGAGTAAAACAATCGTGAGAAATATGTTTAGTTAGCACATAATCAAGTAAACCAATAAAGTATAAACACATTTTTATTATAGCTACGAGTATTTTATTATTACAAACATCAATTAAAAGCTTATCAATAATAAAACAAAAACTATGCCGGAGAACTTCTTATCAAAAACATATTAATGAAGGAATAAAATTTCCTTATGGCGAACTATAAAAATAATATACTTCCGATAAGATCGTAGGGCCATATGGCACGGTGTACATGAACTGTATGGGAATGTGTGGGAACACTTTCTACCCTTCACAATTACCCATTATCTGTCTTTGTTCACCTTATTTTGCTTGTGACTTATGGTCATTTGACCATATGCGTGCTGTCACGCAACGTTGGAACAAGGAAGTTTGGTTTCGTTATAAATAATAATAGCTTATTATATTGAATATGTGAAACTGTTAGTTTTAATTGGGAAAAGTCGATAGGTTCTCAGGACTTAACTGGAACCCTGTCATAATATCTTGATACTCTATTTAACCTCGAAAGGAACGCCTGCACCAGACCCTTGTCCTTCAATTAGTTGATGTACCGGTTTTCAGGTGAGGTTAACTCGGTTCTCTAGATCTTAGTGTGGCTCCATTCAAAATTCAAAGTTCTTTTATTTACGTAACATGGGTTTTAGAACAGATGGAAAGTAGATAGAAAGTTTTATCATACATGAATATTAATTTATACCATTCAACCCCTATGGGTTTCTTTGCTATCAAAGAAATGGTTAAAAATAAGTACCTATAGTAATATTATGAACGTCTAATTGCTGCGATTAATACACAGAATATAAGTAGAAACAAAGTCCGATGCACGTAGTATGATAGAGAGAACGCTCTAAATAACCCCGAGTAAGCCGATCTTAACCGACCTCTCACTCCTGACTCATAACTGACAATAAAATTGACGAGATTTTACCAATAAAAAAAACTTGGAAATTTTTTTGTTTTCAATCACGATTATGGTAGAATCTCGTCTAATCTCGTCCTAGTTATTATAAGTCCTTGAACGATAACTGACTCAATAATTAACATTTCTACATTATATTATAACTTCCTTATCTAGTTATATAGTACCTACTGTTTCACGGACATACAGACATGTAGATAATTACTAGTAAATACTGACAAATCGCAGGCAACACGCAAGACCGACCCATTTCAAACTCGCATATACTGTCATTTTCAGCCTTCGTTGTCATATTTCCATAGCGAAATAAAGGCTAATTATTTTAACAATAACTTATTATAACTTGGTGTAGTTTGTGCTAATGTTTACGTACCATCATGCGATACTATGTTCTTTATTCAAGCTTGGAAAAGTATTATTGAGTTTACCAGTTGGAAATTCTTAGTAATGAAGTTATATTACACTGGAAAAGTTCAATTTGATGGATAAGATGCTGATCGATATGAGAGAAGTGAATAAATAATATAGCATATCCCGAATTTATAACCTATTAGGTTATGTTAGGCAGATAAATAAGAACATTAAATTATAGTCTAAAGGTTTAATAACCTTACGAAAACGTACTGAATACTGAATTAATTTTCACGCTTTTCTTTCTATTTGAATTAAAATCAAGCATGTTTTTCAAGCATTTACAAACCATCAGTTCTTTGCGGTTTGACTCACTCGATGTTAAAAAATAATTCTATTAATCCTAATCATACTTGGTAATTGCCAAACAGTACATAATCGGTGACTGGATGTCACTTTTACATTATACTGAATATGTATATGTTTATATTTTATATTTCTATGTATAATAAGTATGTATTTACAAAAAAAAAGTATATAAGTATGTTTATCAGCTTTCTAGAACCCATAACACAAGCTAGTTAAACTATGCTTACTTTGGGTCTAGAGGGCACTGTGTAGAATGTCGTAGAATATTTATTTATTTATTTATTTATTATTATTATTAATATAACATCGAGAGTAGGTACCTTAGTGGTTAAGTAACCGACTTTGGGATCTAGAGGTTTCGGGTTCGAAATCTGACCATTACACTAGCGACGTGAATAAGTAATTTTTTGAAACAAATAGAATTGAAGTTTTCTGTTTGTAATATTAAAACAGGTTTAAAAAAATGACTAGCAGTGTATGTGTTTGTACCATATATTTAACAAAAAAGCCTTATAAAACCTTATATAGGTTGTGTTGGGTACTGTCTCTTGATTCCATCTAAACACCTACGTCTCACCAATTTTTTCAATCGTCATTATATTTAATCGATTCGTGTTTTATAGTGGATCTAATGCAGAAATGAGCCCCGTGGGAACTTCCCATACCACTGAGAAGTAATTAAAAATACACTCAAAACTGTGGATTTCCAAGTTACTTATCAAAACGGTCTTCCATCTTTTCTCTACATCTCTTGGCACTTGGAAATACACAGTTTTCCTACTTACATTTTCCTGTTTAAAATTTCCTGGTTTGAGAATAGAATCTAAAACCTCACGATTACAATTGTAAATTTAAGCACAACTGTATGCCATGATACGATACATAATTTCCAAACTTATTAAAAATTAAAATCAATTTAGAGATGCCAAGATAGATATCGATGTTCGGAGACAAAAAACAAATACGGTACGTGGTCAGTAAAGGGTGGAAGTGGAGCAATCACCATGCATAAGTTATGAGCATGGATGGCGTGCTTTCTGGGCCATTACTGGGCTTCTATGAAAAAGGACATTTCAGCCTTATCGCTGGATATCACGAGAATAAAAACCGAGCGATAAGATCGCGTGTAGTGTTGTCAAAGTGTCGATATCGGTATCGAGTGTTGACTTTGTCGATTTTATGTATCGATAGTGGTTTTTTATCGATAAATTATTGATATATATGAAATAAAAATCAAACTTTATTTACTAAGACAAAAATTTAATTCAGTAGGTACAAACTATTTTTATTTTATTTATAAATACTACATAGAATATCGGAATTATTTCTACCAATACCTCGAATGGTAACAAAATTTTATACCTAAGTGGAAAAAGTTAAGGAAAAAAATGTGAAGGATACCCCTGACCAAAACATATGACGCCAGGACACCAATGGTAAGCAGTTGCTATGTAAACACTTATGGCGTGATTTCACCACACTATATTAAGTCTAGAGGAAGTGCTTAGTCGTTAACCTTAGTTAACTCAGTATTTAAGCTAGTGTGACCAATAACTATACACAAAACTGAAGTGATTGCTTATAACTTTCTACGGAAAGTTAGTTAAAACGGAAAATTAAATGTCAGATAGTAACTTATCGCGTTTCGGATCAAGTATACTGTACCTCTTCACAGCATTATGGCGCACAAGCTGGCATGGCAAGCATGCTATGAGGTTCATCACATTTTATATTCCATAATTCTACTTTTGTTACGTTTGCAATATCGATAGTGTCCCACCTCTACGATGGTGTGTTGGAAGACAGGCACTTATTAGCTGTCATTATCTACGGCGGTATCGCCTGTGACATATGGCTAATATCGGACACGACCGCCCGTACATGCGAGAGCTCCACGCTATACTCCTTTGTGTTCGGAAATATGCTTTAATTACTTATTTGTATGATAAAATGTGGCCATTGGATGTTATCTATCAGTTTAGGGGCGTGTGTCTGGATATTGTTCTTTTTTTAAATTCGCGATATGATTTCTAAAGTTTTTTATTATTATCTATTATGGTTTCTACCAAATGAGCTTAGGAGCTACCTGATAATAAGCTGTAGGTACAAATTCAGGATTAATTTAGGTTAGGGAGGGTCATTTTAATTGGGTTCGGCGCAACATGTCATTCTCCTCCATACATTCCTGTCCAATGTCATCTCCTCAGTCACTTCTTTCCTTTCTATATCATCTTTCAGGCATTTCATCCATCTTTTCTTAGGCTTCTGATTAAATAGCAAATGCTACATTTCCTGTTAATTCTCATTCTTCTCTTATCTACTTAGTGCAAGTGCCACCTGTTTTAATAAGCATTCGTAGTTTAAGGTAACTGCTTGCCACCAGGAAGTTCATAAACTTATTTGCTGCTGTAGTTATAAACCGATAATTTTCTCAAACAAGTCAAAATCAACACACTAATCAGTGAAACTTGAGCTGACACAAAACAAATTTCAACGGACCATTACAATGATACAGATTGCGAAACGCGAACGACCATGCCTCACACTCGTACTTCTTATCATTTGTCCGTCTGTCCTGCACAGAAAAATGATAAAACATATCTGGTTACAATTTAATATTGGCATGCAAGTTGTGGGTGACAGCGGGCGTTCAGAAGTTGGACTGTTCGATTTCTATTCAAATAATTGAGCGGCAAGTCAGGCTGCTCAATATTTGTTCAAATAATTTCGGTTCTTAGACAAGATGCTTAAGAATCTAACGTCTTTACGCTTAAATGCAAGCGACGGTTAAGTTATCAGACTGCCACAAGATTCGGACTAAAGAGGTTATAATGAGGGCATGACACTGAACATAATCCTCATGTAGTCTGAATTAATTATAAGAGGTACAACTTCTTATCATAGCTTTTTTTGGATAAATACAACGTTTATTTCAGTATACTAGATGACATGACTGTATGGGTCTTTCATACTCTAAAGCAACTGCCACGTGCAATCAGCGGTTAAAACAAGTGGGTCGCTGGGCCCACCATCTTAGAATTCACAACGGAGTCCTCATCACGCGTATCGTTTGTCACTTATTCCTTTCATACATTGTGTGAATCGTTGGTATATTGAGCCCGACCACATCTGGTCGGTTTCTTATCAAGCAGAAACACCAGTTATTGTGTTTTGAAGGAAAATATAACTTTTATCGCGTCCACCATTACTCACACATCCGCCATCCTTAAGTTTTTGCTGTCATTTGGGAGCTATTGTTAACAATGTTTATGCTCTTAGAAAAGTTATGGCAACTTTGTTTTAAGATCAATGAATAATATCTTATCTGATTGTCGGGATTTTGTGTTATTGGGATCAGTGTAAATAATAAAATAACTAACTGAATAACTAACACTAAATGTTTCCTACTAGCTTTTGCTAACGGCTTTGTCCGATTGGACTTTTATTCTAATCACTTTACCGAATTTCAGTCAGATCCCTTCAGCTTTTAGAGCGTGACAAACATCTAAACTTACAGACATTTTTACAAACTTTTACATTTATAATAATTTTTTAGCAGAAATAGAATAGGATAGGTTTACCTTCGTGTCGCCTGGTTACATTTAAAATAGATTTGAACAAAATTTGCAGCAGTAACAAATACTGCTTGGGGATAAAAATTTTACCAATACTTTCCTATTTTTCCTTAACTTAAAATATAACGTCATTTAGGTCCACAGATTAGCTGGTGAGGTTGGCTTGGGCCCCGAAGATTTTAGTGGGGGCCCCTTGAAAAAAGGAAGCATTAGAATTTGTGACAACTCAATGTGTTAAGATTAGGATTGTTTTTTTTTTTTAATTCTGTGATAAAGTATCTGGTAATAATTCTTTTAGCTAATGTTTACACCCAGGGGACATTGAAAGTCAAAATATGTTTCTTTTTTTTTTAGTTTGTTTGGTCTTGTATTCCACAAGTGTTGTTCATAAATTGATTGTTTATTTGGGATTCTTGTAAAAACTCTTTTGTGTTAGCAACACTGATAATGTTGTTATTTTTAAAGTTATGATAGCTAATGAAACTGAGGGTATTTGAATGATTTATGATGACGTAGCGTTGGATATGGTGTGGTGGTAGAGCTTTCGACAGCTAGCTCAAAGGTCACGGGTTTGATTTCTTTGTATGCATTTCTACCTTCTTTTCCCAACCCAGTTGGGGTTGACTTTTAGTCTAACTACAAAACGGTAGAACTTCGATATATTCCGTGAAGCAACTGTCACCTGACCTTAACAACTCATTGGCGATATCAAAGTTCTGTTGTTAGACGCTTGTAGAATTTTTTAGGACTTTTCCTTCGCCCAATTTAGTAGGGGTTCGATATTTAAGTAAAAACAATCAACTGTATCCATATTTGCCACCTTACTAGTATGAACATAGCGCTGTACTTGAATGAGCAATTGTGTTACCACATTGGGGTTCCGCGCACAAGGAGCAGTTCAAACGGAACCATCTCAATTGACCAGTTAACGAGGAAACAATCTTGTACGCGCACCGCTTGCGACGGAACTCCAGTCAATCTCGGCGATAAATGGGGCTTAAGAATCTATAGACATGGCTATTATAGTCATAGATGAGTTTCGTGGCATAGTGCTAGTGAAAATTACGGTTGGTAAGATAGTAATCTTAAAGACTGGGTAAATATTTAGACGATCCATTAAAAAAGAATCAGAAATATTTGAAAGGTTTTACTTTTTCCATAAGGACTGGCTGAAATACAGTTGGAATGTGAGTGTTAATATATCTTTATTACTTGACGTGTGTAGGTTTCTAAAAATTCTTTAGTCAAAGTGGAAAAGAGTCTCCAAATTCGTGCTCGGTAAGACATAGTTCGATATCAATAAATTTCTTTACGCCGTACCTCCTCATAATAATGAACTCGTGTATACTTTTTTAGCTCTACACGTTGTTTGAGAGGAAGAGACAATTTCGTTGAACACATGTGGAAGTATCTAAGTGCAAGTTGTTATAACCAATGGGTTATGGATGTTTTGACATGCGATGCTCGCTAGGATGTCTCTATTAAACCAATTGTAGAGTCGGCTCGTAGACGCTTTACATGTCTTTGTCATAATATATTAAATAGTTGATAGTTTTGTGGGCTATTTAGATATTGACAATAATTAATTTGATTTAAAATTAACAGGTTTTTCAATCCAATAAAATCCAAAAGTGTTAAAACAGGTGACATTGACCTGCAAGTCACTGCACCTGCTAAACAATGTACTAAACTCTGATACAGGCTTTTCTCTCTAGGATCATATTCAGTCGGTCCCGGCAAAATCCACACACCAATCAGAAAAAATAAGCTAACAGGTTTCATAAAGCAATCTTTGGACGCTACTCGGAAATCGCTATGAGTATAATGATGACATTACTCTATTTTCTTATACTCGTAGTATAGTTCATCAATTTGACTGCCCAATGGTAAGCTGCAGTGAGTGCAGAGCACTACATCTTATAATAGAACTCCTAAATATTCAAATGCTAAAACTTCTACACTCAAATGAGGACAGCAAACTTCAACAATATTTAAAATAAAACTGTTTGTAGTAAGTTGGTACAGACAATTCCGCTACGGCTCACAAAACACATATTCCTCGGTATTACCGAAGTTGGTAAGCACATCTTGAGGCCAAAAAGACTCCTGGCTCACTTCCAAAGTATACTTGGGCATATTAAAACGGGGATGCCCCGAAAGAGACAGTGGATGGCCCAACGGGATTATTTGACTTTCGAATTTGCAAGTTTTGCAGTTTTTCTTTTCAATTTTTTTACGAAGGACTGCAATATTGAACACTGAACGTAAAACTTTCTTATTTACTTTATTTTAAGTAGCATTATATCATAGTAGCATCATCATCCTCTCAGTGTTAATCCAGGTTGCATCCAAACTTGTACATAGACCCGTAGTCCGTACCTGAATCAGAAGTAGAAAACGTAGTAAACGCTTTTTTTCTGATTCTTGACTTTGGCGGGAGCAACTACCGTCAGACCTAACAATGCCGAAAAAAAAACTGCACTAGTGTCTATATAGTCCCTTGATCAGCTGGTGTATCGGCTAGCAGGTGAGGTTTTTTTTTAATAAGGTCTTGATGGGACCTCTATACACTTCAACTACCCTATATTTACATAATGATTATATATTATGGCTGCCAAGTAAATAATATACCTACTAAAATATACGAGATTATATTCATTTGTTTGTGCCAGCCCTACCCACGAATGACCGAGACACATACATATTAACGATACAAGTTCGCTTGCACTTTAATGGCGATTGTTCCTAAGTGTAATATCGGCATAATAACCTAAGCTGTTGTACTGCAGAACGTTTACAGTGCTGTAGACTTGTTCCAGAATTATTCCAAGGATTTCCCCGTGAAATATTGGATATGTTACACTGGGTTTATTTATAAGTTTATGTGGGTTACGTAATTAGTTGTACAGGGGCCTTAACACAAACTCTTCAAGCACAAGTATTAAAATATTACTTAACTTTCATGGTGTGAATCGGACCATCGACGTCAATGGATACTAGTGTTATGTGGTCTAGTATTCTCTTACTTTTATGGTATGTTGTGGATATATTTATTTAATTAAATTTGTTAGGCGATTTACAAGAGACAGAACACTTATATAATAACGGACAACGTTATTATATAAGACTCAAGCCTTTTCACCTGCTGACTGATAGATAGATAAATGGAGGTAGGACACGACGGTATCTCCCGTCCGAAATGAGCTGTCCGGCTGGAGAAGTACCTCCGCCCTACAGAAGACTGCGGCCATAATAACCATCGTGTTGTGTTCCCGCCGCCACCGTGGCGGTAAGTAAGGTAGCCAGAGCTCACTGTACCCCTCCTCCTCCCTACCGCTTCCTAGCCTCCACACCCTTTCCTACCCCCGCCCCTTCCCTTCAGGGTCGGCAGCGCGTGAGTGACGCCCTTGGTATTGCACACGTGCATAGGCTACGGTGACCACTTCCCATAAGGTGGGCCGTGTGCTTTTCTGCCACCAGACATCAGACAGGAAAGTATGTATGAAATAGAATGGTAGCGCCAACCCCAAGTATTTAAGAGAAGGGCAGGGTGACAAAGTTCACAGTACTGCATAAACGATTTTTTTTAATATTCACAAAAAAAAAAACATACGAAAGTGTAGCAAAAGATGCTAATTGGTAAATTAACGCGAATGAGTCCAATTGAAGTAATGTATGGAATTAAATGCGGCGCATCTTGTAAACACGTGTTAACGACACCGCACCTAGTCTATTTGCGCGGCGGATGCGCGCGCGCAGACCGTAATTGGGACGTCTACTAACCTGTCACAATTCTATTTATTATTAAGGTCACATTCTTTAACAAGTTATGTAATCCAACCATGATAATTTTACTAGTTATTAACAATGGTTTTGTTTGTGAAAACGCAGATGCTAAGGAACAGTCCTACTTTACTGGATAATATGGCCTTTTCTGTAACCTTGATGACCTCTACCAAATATTAGTCTAATCTTTCATTAAAATATCAAGTGTCTAATCCTCAGGAATCATTAAGTTAAAGAAATAAAAAGCACTCTGTTTACCTGATATTATATATTATGAGATTCATCATCATCACAATGTTACTTTCAGTTACATACAATGTATGTACGTACCTACATTGAGCCCGGGTTCCGCTATCACATTTTAGTACTTATCTTGGTTAATAAGGGAACGACTGTCACCTGACCGGAAGGAAAGCCAACTAGACCTTCATCCGCTAACCAGCAGGTGAACCAGCTTGCAGGGAGGTTGGCTTAGCCCCAAAGGATTTAAATATGGGCCCATTCACGCACTATAGCAGCTCTACAGCTTTCAACTGCATACAAATCTCCGTCATCTTGTTTATCTTAGTCACATATTAGTCACACATAGTCATTAAATGACTCATAAAAATACGCTAGACATAAATGACTACTGACAAAACTAATATATTATATCCTTAGATTCAGCATCACTAAAAGAGGTCAAGCAATCCGTCAAGAATACAACTGCGCCGTCAAAACAGTGAGTCAGTAATTAACCCGGCGTTGCTTGTCCCAAATTATCTCGTTTGTTACAAGACGATATAGGATGTGCTAAAGGTTAAATCTATATCGTCACATCCTCGCGCATTTCCTGTTTAAGTACGAGCAGTTAATTGTCTGTGCTTGTACATATTCTGTTATTGAGCCATAGTGTAGGAATAGATGGCATAGAGAAATTATAGTATCACCACATTAAATGATATTTGTACCTCTTTAATAGCTACCTTTTTGGGATTTGAGGGAGCGCCAAAGTTTGTGTGTTAGTTACCATTTTTTGTGCAGAAACCCTAATAATATGTCTGAATTAAACCTGCTAAAACACACTGTCTTGGGTTTCATATGCCAGGTATGAGACGACCCAATAAGGCAATTCCAATGTCCTAATATTTACGAGTGAATAAATTTTCTAAACATTAATTTATTATAATATATTTTTCTTGACTCTAATAATGCCAGTTTTATAGATAAGTTTGTGGTTCAATCAAAGCCACTGGGGCTAAGTCGATCCCATAAAAATCACACAAGTAAACCAGACATGTTACAAAGATGGTAGTCAGAATCAAATATTTTGTCAAAACTGACAGTATGCCAACGATATAATATTTACACTATGACAATAAAAGTGATCCATATACGCGCGCGCGCGCAAAACTAATTCGGTTGCGTGAATTGAGCGCGCGGATTAATTGCTAAAGAGGATATATCCTTAATGAGTGATTAAGCCGCAAGATTATACGACGACCCGAGGAAGTGGATTTGTCACCAAAGTAGGTACCATAGGAACATACTCGTACGCTTTGTGTATTAGGAGAGGAGATTTTCAGTTCAGGCAATGTTTTAAAATTTCAGGTGTGTACAAGACCTATAGGTTATGGTAGCCTGTACCCATTACCTGTAGGTCTTATGGAAAAATTCATACTCAGTTGAATTATATCGCATTTGAATTGCTACAAGAGCGTCGCGGTACAATAGCACTATTATATATTCTGTGGTCGCGGTAAGACTTCAGTTCAAATCCAGATTCGTCGCAGAAACCTCTTTGATCATACTTTTTTAATACCATTTAGGTGGTAGACTAGGGCACGGCCCAACTGATGGCAAGCGGTCACCGTGGCCTATGGACATGTGCAACATCAGGGGCGTAACACTCGCGCTGCCGGACTTCACTTCGGAAGAGAAGCTATTTTAAGTGTTTTTTTTTTGGGAAATTGAGAAAGTTTGTGAACGCGTGTTTGATGAAGGCAATAAATAAACTCCTCCTTGAGTGAAATCGCGTGGTTTCCTTCCTTATCAGGAGTACTTAAAAGTACTAGTTTTGATCAGCGATAACTCGTACAAAAAGTTTTGTTTAGTACTTCACGAAATGCGTTGCTGTTTGCGAATGTGAGTACTTGAGCCAAGGAGTTTAAATTTCAACTTAACTGTTTTGCTGACGGTGAACATTATAGCAATACACATGGGTATACGTATAAATTACAGTATCTATATTCAACTATATTTCAAATAACAGATACTACGAGTATATTATTCGAAATTTAATGCTACTTTGAAGATGGCGTAAACGTGATACTTTAATTGAATTAACATAAAAATATTTTTAAGTTAAATAATATCTTGTAAATGCATTTAACATTCCCCCATCTCCCCATCCTCACCTCCAACCCTCTCCAAACTTACAGAAGAATTACATAATAACATTTTATGTGATCGACTCTATAAGCTTGTAAGTTTCCCCAACTAACAAGACCTACCTCAATCCTATCTGGGACGAAGCATACCATTTCCCTATTAACTTAATGGGTAAACATCTAACAGACTCCGGACAACCTACAAGAAGTTCAACCCTTAAGATTAAGACTTGCGATCTTCGCTTCCAAGTTTTCTTAATTGTCTTTATCTGTGTTTAAATGTTGCCTTGCGGGTTGATTTCATTGCTATATTAGCTGAAACGTTTCGGTGTTGCTTTCTCTGATATCAAGTAATTTTAACATTATGTCCTGTTCTTGTGTGAACTAGAAAAACATTCTTCTACGATCTGTAAAAATTTCAATTCAATCTTTCGATTATTTTTGGAATTTCGTGACCATAAAAATGTATTCCAAAGAACCAGACGTTTAGAATAACTGTTTTCTTGCTTACTTATAAAGGTAAGCTGTTGCCCGCAGCTCCGCCCGCGTGAAACCCTGATAGCATTCCCACTTGCCATTGGAACTTATTCCTGGGAACGAAAGTTTGTTATTCCAGACCATAATCTCTCTCTGTGCCAAATTTCATAGAGATCTATTTCGCCGTTATAGATACGTGAAAGAGTAACAAATACTAATACATCCATACATACGTACCTATCCATACTCACATACAGTCCCGTTCTGATAAAACAATCAAAAATTCAAATTTTTTAACAAAAATTTTCCATTTCCTCATTTACGCGGAGTTCTCATAATTACCACTTTGGGTTGCAAAACTTAACAAACACTTCTTCGCTTACAAAGATGAGTAAAAGAAACTGAGGTCAATAGGCGAGGCAGTAAGCTCGAGAATGCCTCGGGCCGAGGCAAGAGGCCGAGGCGAGGCGCAAGGCACACTCAAAGAGCGAAGAATTCAGTTCATTACCGTCTTACAAGCTCCTCAGTTTCTAGAGATGTGACACGCTTGTATTAAACTATCGATAAAAATATTTTTCATTAATTTATGATAATTAAATAGTAAATGATTTACCTACAATGTTTGTAATATATGAATAAACAATTATTCGAAACACGTAATGGAGGTAGTTGCATATTAAGGTCGGTTATCACCAGTGAGAATAAATTGTGAATAAAAAGTAATTAACTAGGTTTTTAATAATGAAATTCATCGATCAAATCGTGCAACAAGTTTAGCTTGAATTAATTGCAGTTACTATTAATTAGTGAAAGCTCTGTATTATCCAGTATTATTATATTATTATCTAATCTAATAAGTAATCTGTTGTATCATACTGTATTAGATACCTATGTACTAGATTTTGGAGTGCCTTTTTAATGGTTTTTGATGCAACTTTCACAGTAAACAGAGACGGGTTTTCCAAACATAGATTTTAAAAATATACCTACGTTTAGACTCTGACTAACTATCTGTCAATTACACACGTAGCTGTCGAACCCACTACACTGGATGCGATGAACTGGCAGAGCGACCATTTAACAATGCAGTAAGTTTTTTTATTTTGGTTTGATAAAAAAAAGATAATTTGATAAAACAATCATTGAAGTAATTTTCTTAGTATAGATAGAGTATGAATATAGCGCCCCACCAAGATCTTCGAAGCTCAAGATTATCTGCAAGCCGGTGCACCTGCTGATCGACTAACGAGTTACTAGTGTAGGCTTCCCTCTCGCGGTTGGGGGATCAAACGGTAGTCACTCCCATAAAAGCCAAGATAAGTCCCATCAGGAGGAAATTCCTGGTCACCTAGGTACAAGTTTTGGATACAATAGGGAACCGCACTATGATGACAAAAGTAAACATAGAAAAAATCTTTATATTTTGTTCCGTGTGATATTATTAATTTAACTTACTGTAAAAGCTACTATTGAGTAATTAAATGGCAAGCCATAAGAATGGTCATACCATTTCATTTGAAACTGTGACAATAAGGCAAGTACTAAGTATACCTATCTAAACTTAAAATATTATTAATAATTAGGTATTTGTAACACCTATTTTACCTTAGCTGCTGGCTGCCAACACGGCCACTTTAGGTCGACTCCGACAATTACTTTGAGGATAATGGCTATCAGTGACTAAAATGAACTGCTCCACTTATGGTTTCTTGCATTATTAGCATGTTATTTGGTATCAGTTACATAACCAGCAAAGCAGAAAATACCTTTTTTTGGTTTAAAAAAAATTTTAATAATCGAAAAATTGCTAGTTTCTTTAATTAATTAAGTTTAATTGCTTGTATTAGGCAAGCGTTCACGTCAGTAGTATTCAAATTCGGAACATTTAAAATATTAGTAGGAAGTAGAATTGTTCGGCAAGAATTTTGTTCATTACTATATTTATGATCAAAACAGGAAATTCGAACTAAATTTAACAATTTCGTATACCTACTCAACAGAAAGTTAAGGTAACTGCGACGTATAATCTGACGCAAACAGAAAAACTGGAGCAAATCTTTAATTAAACAAGTTCTCAAGTGAAGTTGAGAAAAAATAAATCAACGAAATTACTGTTCGCCGTCGTCAAAAGCCGAAAGTCACTCGAACTATCATCGCCGCAGCGAGCGGAACAAACTACAGCCAAGTGTGTCGATTTCCAGCATCGTTGAGTAGTGTAGAAAAAAATATTCTCGAGTCGCAAGTTCAGGGGGTGGCCCCCACCCTACCCTTCCTACAGACCTCCTTAACTGCTGCTAGCGGACAAAAAGAATGAATGGATCCGCCCCTTAACGAATACACCGACCGGCATAATTCATACTTAGGAAACTGCAAGGAGTTGACATGGATTTTTTATATTTTTTTTACGTTTTAATTACGATAGCATAGCGTCGCCAATGAGGTTAGGTTTTGCTTCAATGTTTTTGTCGTTGTTATTTCTTTTTCTTACGTTGGTTTTCCTTTTTCAAAATGCGTGACGTTGGTCTGGGTTAATATGAACGTAACTATTTTTTCTACATTTTTTGTGAACTTTTTTTTGCGAATGTGTAGACGTTCATTTGTTGTGTTTTGAAATTAATATTGAGAAAAATGTGTGAATTTAATGAATTATAATTTACATGGAGCCTGATGGATGCTTTTCAGCAGCCATGGTCACGGGGAGTCGTCGAACTCAATGTAAATAATAAAAAACACTAAATAAATCGCGATAGAATCCGTTATTAATAGCTTTATTCGCGTAAACTTCCGACGATATCGTTAATATGGATGATTAAATTAATACACACGATAAATTAAGGAGAGACGTAATCTTTCCCGTTCGTTTAAAATGATTTTATAAACTCAATTAAATAATTTATTTTATTGCAAACTACTTAATACGCAAAATTTTCAAATACGAAACTACTCCATCGAGGACCTTAATTAAAATATCTTATGCATCATTTAAACTGCTTCTACAGGTGGAATACTTCTAGTGTTCTAATAGCAATAATTGCTCGCTCGGTCTTGTCGTTCGGCATGCAATCACATTGTGACAGTTAAGAAGGATCACGTAAGTTTCTAATGAAAAGGTGTGTTACATGGAAAAGTTAGGTTTTAAAATGTTTTTAGCCACTGACTGGTGATTTAAACCACAATTTTTTTATTCTTTATTTTTTTCTTGTGGACTAAATGCTGAAACACGTATTTTTTAAAAAGATAGCAAACAGTCTATTTTACACCAAGATTATTGTGAGACTAACCATCATCCCAATACCGTCACAACTAAAAATTGTAATGTACTAATGAGAAGTTTATTTTCAATTGATAACAGAAAATACCTACACTATTTAGTCCTCAGTCTCAAGATAACACATTCAAGTTGAACGCTCCGTCCAAACGCTCCTCGGATGGCAACCTCGGAAGTTAAGATGCGTCGGTTGCCACGTATAATTTTTTCCACTCTCTTTCAATTCCCCCCTATCGCCCCCCGCCCCCTTCTCAACCCTTCCGTCTGTCAATCTTAACTACAAGGCGGGAAGGCTTCGTGTAACACAGTTCAGTACTGGGCCTACATTTTTTTATTTTTTTGCTTCCAAGGTTTTAATGGGACTGACTAGGAATTGCTCTGAATCGATGATTCGTTCGGAGTAAAGCCGGATTTGTGAGCTTTGTAATACTTTTAAGGGTGAATTTTGGGTGTTTTATGAGAAATGAAACGTATCTTGGTGGTTTAATTAAAAATCTGATGTAACTTCACAATAAATAAGTTAAAACTATGATAGATTTTAGGTAGGTACCTCATAATTAGTAGTATCTACTGAAAAACTACTGAATTCTAAATACATGTTACCAAAATTTTATTGATTTTTAATTTACAATAATTATCTTGGCAGTTAGCTTCTAGAACCCACAATAGTGTAAAACTTTTAGAGAAGTACTATTAATATTGAAATTAATCTACAATTTGTGTTTACGTTAACTAACATGTAAGTAGGTAGGTATTATAATATGCACATACCTTAGAATGATTTGAAGTTTCAACAGTTATATAGACTGTGATCAACTTCTAAGTTATAATAAGCCTTAGTCAGGCTTTCGCAATTTGGCAATCGCAAACCGATGATATTAGTAATAGGTATATCAAAGAAAAAAATTGCGAATAAAAGCATAAAAAATTGCAATATAATATTACACATACTACAAACACTATGCTAAAAAATAAAATGAACTTACAAAGTTTAATCTAAATTCATACTCGCCTCAGATTTAAAAAGTATTCTTTAATCAACACAAGTTTTCTCGACGACAAAGACAACGATCGGTCATTTATTTGTACGTAGAACCAAAAAGGCCGTATTCTTACTATACTATACCGTCCGGGCACTAATCAGTGGTATTGTGGTGCTGTTTGAAGTCTCCGTAATGGAAGACCAGACAGGGTAAGGGGGAGAAGAAAATAAAAAAATACTCAACGCACGCATAAGTAGGCGGGTGTCGCAGCCAGTAAGAAAAATCGGCGTAGACGATTTAATGGCATTCTGAAAACGTACTAGTGTGTGTCAAGATTATTTTGAGTAAATTAACTATTAGTAATGAATTATTCATTTGATTTTATGATTCATTTTTATTAATATATGAAATTTTGTAACAATTTGTATGCTATTTTTTCGGTCCATCCTGGATGAAACTTTAAGCTCAATTTTTATCTTTTGAAAATCAATTTTGCTAGTTTTATTTTTGTCATGAAATCAAAATGCGATGCGATATATTTTTCGATAACATTTAAGTACATAATCGTACAGTCGCGTTTCTTCAAAACATCTAAATCCATAGTTAACTTTTACCGTAACACGAGACTCAAGATACATCACCAAAGGGGGTCCCCTACGATCCACTACACTGTACAAACTTACAACAGATAAGGGCCTCAAGTACCCCCCAAAAGGGGTAAGACAGGCTCCCCAAGTCTGCCTAGACGTTAGTGGAAGAAAAAATAATACGGCACTGAGAGGGTTGACATCGATGCGATGGCGGACGGCGGTTTTAATTTCGTCATCATGTTTTTAGTTCGTGCTTTGCAATTTGATAGTATAATGTAAATGTATTTATTTTAAACTAGTTTGATATTATATGAAGTGGTTGATTCACATTGATAATACTTATATCATTGGTTGAAATCAATAATAAGTAATCGGCTTTCTTAGTTATGAAACATAAAAAAATATTGACAATAGCAAGGGATAACGTAATTTTTATCATGGTTAAGGTCATTTCTAAATGATCTAACATTTTGACTTCTATTAAAAAAAAGCGATATGATTTGAAAGTCGACTGCCACAGAGGTAGTAAGATTTTTATCACTTTTTTTATTATAAAACCAAAATAAAATTGCTTTACTTTACAAACCCTCTCAAAGTAAGATGCGTATACTGAATTATTTTTAGTCACATTTAATTTTGGAGGTCGAAAATATAATGTAACACTAAAAAGACAAACTTGTTTTAAAAAGTGACCTTACGAAAAACTTTTGTTCTTACGAACAAAAGATTCTTTGTCTAGAAGCCTGAGAAAGCAGCGATGCTCTAATTATTCCCACAGTGGCTAAAATATTGTGTTACAGTCTTATTGTCCTTCGCCACAGTATGCCGTTTCTAAATCTTATACGTAAGGAATCAATTTCAGGTACAGTTTGTCAAACAAAATGTGAGATTAGAATGTATTTGTTCTTCAATTTAACAATTATTTTTTGCGTGTACCTACCTATTCTTTGTTTTTTTTGTACATTGTCTTCTTGAGCTTCTATGGGCTTCTAGTTCGTACCTACAGATTTGTTTTCAGAGAATATGAAATTACTTGATGTGTTGTTTTGTTATTAACGAATTTGGCAAAACAAAACAGTTCAAGTACTACATGAGTCTACAAATAATTTACAGAATGTAGGTATTCACTAACATAATAACATAATTTGAATCACAACGTAATAATAAATTTCAGTTATTTTATTAGGGCAATATTGGTAAGGAAATACCGTATTTGTATGCGCCATTCAATTAACCCATTCAATGAACCACACAAAGTTTTGCCGTGCACCGGTGCACAAGTCAAAAATAACCTCAAAATAAGGCATCCAATCCTTCGACCAAGTAAAAAGAGGTTGTTTATACTCGGTCAAAGATCTAATCCGTAAGTCGCGTATCTATCTATCAGACTGTACTTGCTAAAGCGGTGGCGGGACCACGTGAACTTGATACATGACATTGTCTGCCCTCTTCACGCACGACACGAATGCCTTTGTCCTTTCGCATCCAGTTCTGCAGTTTTCTTGATGGAGTACTTTGTTTAAGAGTTTTTAGACAGAATTTTATTTGTCTCATCTGCAATTAATTATGATTGTAAACGAATCTTGGATACCCGATTTAGTACTTAACGTTTAGGTACTTACTTGACATAAATATATTTTTCTTTTCAAACAGAGCCTACGAAATAAGCAAAAAAGCGATAAAAGTTATATCCAATTCATAGATTTTGAAAATTTATAATCATGCACCTTCTATACCTATTAGAAAATTTGGTGGATCTAGATAGTCACTTGGTGGATGCAGTGGATACCAGCCGTGGTCTTAAATACCTTCACATCAAATTTTTGTTTAGTATACGGTCTGAAGAGACGGACAGGTTAAAATAAATACTTACCTAATATATTATTTCTTGGTAGGTAACTAGATAGGTACAATTGGTAACAAGTAGGATACGTAATGTTTTATTAACCGCAAATAGTATTATGTAGGTAAGTAAGTTATTCATAATAATATAGGTACTCATTAACACATATCAGCAATTTGTTACTAAAGGAAAACCTTTAAGATATTGTAATAGTAAGTAGAGGAGCTGGTGAGGATCGACCTTCTTCCATTTGATAACCAGATAGGATATAAATATTTTTATCAAATATTATTTGTCTATTAGTCTATTAACATAACAATGTCGCCTATCAAAGTGTTCGGTGTAAGTAGGTATACCTGAATACCATGTAGTTATGAACAAAACTAAATAGACAAGCCTACCGAGGTATATTTTCTGTGTTAAAAACTACTAGGTGGATTAAAAATTTTCGGTTATCAAAAGAGTGAATGGGTGAAAAATATGTATAATAGAATTTATTTTAATTAAAAATAGCTATGAACACTTTTCGATAGTTAGACAACATCATAGGCATTATTAGACGAAAAATATTTGATAATAAATATATCACATCTGGTTACCAGATGGGGGCGCGTATATCTTCACCAGCTCTTAGACTATAAGATAATTAAATAGCAGCGAATGACGTAGCCTAGACGAATTACGATTCTTGTGGGTTTCATATCAACGTAGAATAATTGAGGAATTCCCTATAGTAACAATAAATTGTTCAATAGAGTTTTTTTATATCACTTCGGTGGCAGACAAGCACACGGCCGAACTAATGCTACCTCTGCCTACTCTGCAAAACCTTCTGATTATGGAAGAACCCCATATTATATTCGCTTGGTAAAACCACAGCAGGAAGATCATTCCACAAGTAGAGCGTGCGCAGATTGAAGGAGAGTGATAAAAATTACGGCCAGTCTTATTTTAAAGTTTTTATAAATTTAACATTATTAGTAAATAATATTGTTTTTATTAACTTATTTTAAAATAATTTGTCAATAGCACGCTATGACGTCACATTATGTTATTGTTTAATTAAATAAATAATTGCTATTGATTTACTTTCCATAGAACTTCGAAGCTTTAAGGGCTAACAAAAATAAGTGATTTGATTTGAGAAATAGGAAAAAAGAAAGTGTTGGTATTAGGCCACTTGCCACACACGTTCCAGTAGGTATACTTATGCGAGCTTAGACTTGCACAAGTTTACTGGAACCCGTGTCTGTGTCTACCATTTGGCGCAAGTCTCTTCCAACACACGTTTCAATATACTTGTGAAGTATACAGAAACGTGTGTGGCTACCATAATACCAATTCTATAAGTATTAGTACCAGCTCACTGGTTTTACCATAAATTTGTCATTTGAGGTGATGGATCCAGTCAAAATCCAAGAAATTAGGTAGGTAGACGATAACCACAAAATATTCTTAAACGTTACAGTAAAAGTATTCAATAATCTGACAAAACGGAAAATCCTTTATTGCACATAATTATGTGTAATATTGGATTTTACAGTTAGTCTTCTACCTAAAATGCTTGCCCTTAACAAGTTACCGTCATGGCCTTAAATAGCGTAAGTACATGTAATATATTTAAGTAGTTGTACAATCGCCCACAGAACTTGCTTAACTGTGCGATCTTTGCAATAAAATAAATCAATAAATAGTAAGGACAAATTTGTGATTATATTAAATAACGTTTTAGAGCTAACTTGGAATATATTAGGCCAATATCAATATTTTCCATTTTAAATAATATACCTACACAAGTTTAGGGAAATTAAATGTTCACGTTAAACATGTAAGAAATTATTTATGTTATATAATTTATAACCAGAGTAATTCTAACTAGGTAAAATTTATATTAAATGTATTATCAATTTATTGCTGAAATGACCGAGGTCAAAACTACGGTACAGTCGACCTCAGAAGTTTCTGAACACAAAAATGAATAAAAACTTGAAGTTTTATTAATTTGTATAGTAGTAAGAGGACCAGTTCATGTTTTTTTTTTCATTTTTGTTTATTATTTTATGTGAAGTTTAAGAGCTGAAGGTAATTTGGAATCTGTTAAAATAACACCGAGTGCGACTGTACATGTTAGTTACTGTAGTTTCAGGCTTTTCCCCCTTTGAAAATCATCTTTTTATTTACTATCTTAACTGGTACCTAATAATATGTACCTAATCTAGATATTAGATAACAATAGTTTCAGAAATAAACCACAAAAAAGTCTGATTTATTATTACTCTATACGTTTGTCTATTAGGTACGTTTCATTTTTTAAAGAAGATTAAGAAAACAAATGCCATAGACAAATAAGTATATTTAAGCAGCAATAATCTTCCCTTTACATAAACAAAAATATTTTACTTTTGAAGTGAAATATTGAAATGACAAAGCAACCCTCCACTGCTCGGACCCTTTGAGAAACAACACTTTTTAAGTCTTTTCACGAAAAGTTTCACGCGACGCTTTCTTTCAACGGAAACCACATCATTAGACTGTCTCAGATTTTCAAGTTAAATACTTGCAAATGTTTATTGTTTTTAGTAAATAAGTTTTAGAAATAATTTTATTTGAAGCGTTCATATTTTTGAACGTTGGCATCACAAACTAGCTGCTTTAAGTTACAAGCTCTCAATTTTACAGATTAAATGTGTAAAAAATATTTAATAAACATTTTACAATACAAGCAAAAACAAAAATCATGTATTATTTAAAAAAGATTGTACTCCATAACGAAATTTATCGAAAATTTATTTAAAGATATACAAGATAATATAAAGCTTTCAATAATTTTTCAGCTCAGCTATCATTTCACCCGTAATTTAACATTCTACGCAGAGAGGGAAGGAAGGTGGAAGATGGGGGAACACTTGACCACCCAACCCTTCATCGCCTCAAGAACAACATTGGGATTTTAATATAGTCTCGTTTTACTCCACGATAGCTGTTAACGATAGTGAAGGTAGATTTATGCATTTTTTTAGTTATTGTTTTTAAATGCAAATTTTTAGGAGACATTAGAAGTCGCATATCGTTGTGATGTAAATTATAAAAAACTATCGTGTTGGGCGATAATAGGTAGGTAAGAAGTGTTGAATGATGAAAATTACTAAAAATATAGAAGTATTCTCAGTATATCTACTACCTATGCAAGGGTGAAAGGAAAAAAGACTTTTCAAAAGCCGAGGTTAAGACGCAAGAAGCTAGTCCTGGCTTTCCCGGCCAAACAAGGAAAAACTGAATAATAATGTAAGTTTTAAGGTGCCAATAGAAAATTTGTGTGTAATATTTTTGTAATAGGTACCTAGAAATGATTTCCTATTACTAAGTAAATAATAAAACAGATCTACTACTATCGATAAAATACCGCAAAAAAATAAGCTCCTATTAGAAAAATAGTAGGGCTCTCATATGTTTAACCGGCGTCTCTCAAGTCTGCGCCAAATGAGGGTGAGCAGAGTTAATGAATAATTAATGTGCACACTGTTCTCGCCAATTATAATTACGTAAGGAAAGCAATTATGCCCGCCACCCTGTTTGTGATTTGCACATAGTTAGGAAAACTATGCACGATCGCGAACTTGGTCTAATAAGTTGATGTAGGCCCGAATATTTTCTGATTTTCATTTAGTAAATAATAATAAAAAATACTGGATGTCCAAAAATTTTTAATTATGTGTGACGATTGTTTTCCCTTAAGTTTTTGCGTATCCATTCGTTTTATTTGTTGCATTAAACTTTTCGCTATACACATATTACACACAAGTAATTTTATTGAATTTACTACCCACATAATGTACTATTGTCGATAGCGAATATTCGCTTGACTATATATATACGCATCCATGTAATTGTTAACTGGTTTTCTCGGTAGGTACTACTATTACACTATTAAATGAATTATTTCATTTAATTTGCAACTTCTCATTTAAATTTACAACAAATTAAAAGTAATTAGAGTAATATTATACTATAATAAAGTACTGCTAAAACAAATATTATATTCTACTACTCGTAATAATGTAAGTTGAACGGCATTCAAACCATTATTATTTATTCTATAGGTAGTTAAGTACAGTTATAATGAATTGTATGTCCAGTTCTCCGTATTTTCATCTGTTCGACACTGTTGTTTAACAGGTAGGATTATATTCATTTGATCTACATGTAGATATTTGTTTCTCTAAGCATTGTGCGGAAGAGGTTTGTTTTTGATGACATAATTCAAAGTATAAAACTGTTTTTGCAAACATTTTTATAAGTTGTTTCTTTTACCAACCAATGAAAGTTTTCAGAAAAATCAGTTTAATTTCAAAATTTGTGTCAGCAAGCAAATGTTTATTTAAAAAAGTAATTTATGGGTAATACTTGTAAGCCTTTGTCTTTCACATAAAACCTAACAAAACAAAACAATGATCTTTAAATATCGAACAAAGAGCGATTCAATAGTTACAAAAATATATTGTTCTTACCTTTGTTTACGGTTATTTCGATCTGAAAAACTCCCGCGGTCATCCCAGAAACGGATCGCGGCGGGTGTCTTCACCAATATCAGAAATACTTCAGCCTCCGCTTTATAAAGGGTTACAGAACTAATACTAATTCATTACACCTTTGCCAAGTGTTCGAGATAGTGCACAAGACTGTGATTATTATAGTGTACAGATATTTTTTTTTTCACAATTTTATTTGTTGTAAAGTCCATCGATAGGCATAGGGTTAAATCTTCAAAATTGGTTTTTGTTACGTTCAAATTTTCTTTTTCGTGTGATCCTCTAAGGCATTATGGTCTTTTAAATTCAATTGATCGAATAATTTAAATAAAAATGAGTAAGGCATTTGTAAGCAAGATTATCCTTTTCAAAATACATCGCATTTTTCCAAAAAAGATATTCGTGCTATCAGATGGAAGATCGAGTAAGTTTTTTAAAATATTTTTACAAGCAGACTCATACATTATCTTAAAAATTAATAAGATAATATGAGATCCTCTTACTAAAAAGTAAACTATTCTCACATATTTTTTTGTTCATTGAAATTCCTCATTCGCCTCTAGTTACAAAACCATAGTTCACCCAACAACAGTTAACATAATAATTACTACCGGAAGGCACATTTTTCACTAAAATAAAATTGTCTGTTACAAGTAAATCAGTGCCACGTATCTAATTAACAACAATAGCGGCGCACGCGCAGGTCACGGCGCGCGCGCGTCACGCCTTGCCGGGCCGGAAGTGGGACCATGACGCCGGACGTCGAGATTGTGGCCCCAGCCCCTGATTCCTTCCGGTGGATCCCGATGGGCTCCTGCGCGTGAACAGTTGAGTGACGGGAGATAGAGGTATACCCAGGATCATTTTGTTTGACTTAGCTTGTATTTTATTTAACTACAAGTTTTATCTAACATTTAATGAAATAATATTGTTTAAATAATGTTTGTTAAATAAGATAATTGATTGTCATTTTATTTAAATAATTTATTTTATACAACGATTTTAAAATTTAAATTGGCCAGAAACAAAACTCTTAATAAATTACATAATATATATTTCTCAAAATTTAAAATAATGACAGATGAGACATGTAATTCAATAATAGATAGTCTTGTTTGATAAGAGTTCCATAGTTCAACCTGTTAAAATGTAAATAGCTAGAATTATTATTATATGCTTACTATATTATTCTTAAAATATCTATGAATGTTAAACCCATTATTTTTTTACTTTTATGCAGAGTTAAAAAAAGCCATAATTATAAATTTAAGGCCAGTGTCATATATTATCTCTCTCTCTAAGGAGGGATATGGATTTATTATATTGCATACTCCTCCAAATTACATTCTTATTATATTTCAACGTGGGTCTCAGTCTCAAGACAGTTTCACTGTACCTAAGACTGTACTGTATAGGTTCATTCATCGAGTGCCTAAAATCGCCACCTCTTATCGCTCAGTCCGTACATAAAGGTCGTCGCTCTCAATCTTCTGTACGGAGCGATGGCTGGTTCTTTTTTTATTATTGAGCTCGTCATGTCCTGACTCATCCGATTCATCTCGCCGGGACGTGTTGTGTGACCTCTTTGCCTCTTAGTGAGTTCGTAAGTTCATATAGTGCGGAAGTATTTAGATTAGTGTATATAGACATTGCGGCATGGGACCAGGGTACCATGTGGTAAGTAAAGTCCGACTGATATTGGTCCCATGGTATATGTTTGCGTTTGTGTATGTGTGCGATCGTAAGGTTCTAAGTTAGAATGCAGGTTTTTCCGTGTCGCTGCTGTCAGGGAATCTGTCCCTTACGGTTTATAGGTATGGTTAAAATAATCAACACTCGAAGCTTTTTAAGTATATGGGGCGTCTGTTGTCTCTGCCTATACTGATGTAGAATAGCGTGATCATAAATCTCACTATGCAATAATAACAAATTTATACCTTTCATATTCTTAAAGTCATAAATATGGTCTTTTATCATCACTTCGATCTTTTCATAAAATAAGCATTCCATTTTAATCTTTTCTTTTAAAATTATAGTCTCAATTTTTCCACTTTTTCATCGTAAAATTCCCAGTTAGCAAATAGAATCATTCTATAATTTTTGTAGTTGTAAAATACATCTCTGCTTACCCCCATAAAGTCGCGAGCATAAATCAACAACCTATATAACGATAATGAGATACGAAACCACAAGTTAAACAAATCATTGAACTATAGTTGTCAGACCGCAAGAGGGCGCAGAACAGGTGACTCGGTACGTTCACACGATGTGCGTGCGCTTCTCACGCACTCGCCTTACGCTTCCTTCCTGTCTGCGTCTGCGCTGTGATCGGATACTCGAGCTAGGGCTGCGTCTTTAATGTGATTTTTATTACTCCAATTTTTTGAAAGAATTCATTTATTTTTAATAATATTTTCAAATGTATGTATCGGAAGCCTATCATTAAATTAAAAAAAAAGAATATTCTATTGAATTACAGCTACCTTTTATACAAGGAAAGAATTTAGAGCGGGAGAGGTCATCCAATATTTTTTTTTTTTATACCACTTAGGTGGCTGAAAAGCATACGGCTCACCTGATGGGAAGCGGTCACCGTGGCCTATGGACTTGTGAAACACTAAAGGCGTCACACTCGTGTTGCCGACCATGTAAAAACCTTCTAATACTTTCCAATATTTTCTATATTTAAGTCACAAACAACTTATACATTGAATGCTAGTTTGCACCATTATAGCACTATCGTTGCATGTAATGGTGACTCCCATCCCAGAGACTTTACCTTTAACTTACCATCAGGCGAGTTGAAGTCATATTGACGTGATCGACTTTTTTCGAATTCTCTTTTTTTTATTCGAATTTAACTTAGCAGAGGGGTTAAGCCCAATACTAGTCATTTTGTTTTTTTTTTATATAGGACATGTCAAAATGACTTCACCTCGCCTGATGGTAAGCTAAAGGTAAAGTCTCAGGACTACTACATACACCGGTAGTGCTACAGTGGCGGCCCTCAGCTTGACGGCCTCATCAAATGCTTTTTCACGCCCCGCTTAAAGGCCCCGGGACTACGAGAATTCCAAGTCTTTATGGTTATTTGCCATAAAATTTAATCTGGGGTTTTACCACAAAATCTTAAAGCAGTACTATTTTAATATTACTTAACTCTCTTTAGAAAACTATTGAACTCTTTTAATAGTCTGTATGTTTAGTGTCGAGAGACAGCCCTATCTCTTAATCGCCTGGTACGATAGCTACGGAAAGCTATGGGGTGCCCGTTCCGACTTCATGGGGAACCACGCGGTATTAATTCATTTTCAATAACAAAAAAAACCTAAGTAATCATAAAAAGTACCTATTGATCAAAACTTTTGCATGTAAAATTGCAAATTCTGTCTGTCTGTTTGAATAAGGCAATACCTGGGTTGACTGCGCCGACTTTAACGGAACTTTCGCTAACAGAAAGTACTCTAATTTTAGAAAAAGAATTAGGATTCCACGAAAAACATCCTAAACTTAAAAATCTGAATCCACGTGAGCGAAGTCGCGGGTACAACTAGTTTATACTGCAGTAGGATAATGAATCTAAGTTATACTCAACCCTCTATCTATTAACCACTGAGCCATTGTGGGTGAGAAAAATATTTGACACCTCGAAGAAAAAAGAAGGCAATTTAACGATTATCGTATACTATGTCCTTAAGGGTCATTGTGCACCCTTTGGCGACAATAGTTAGGGCCACCGAGTCCTGGGAACCTTGGCTTCCGTCCACAAGTGACAAATCTTTTTTTGATTGAAGCTACTATATCCGGAGGAAGTGATTGAGGGAACAGACTCTAAGTAGCTTAAGAGGGACGGAGGGAGGTGTTAAGTGATGATCAAGTTTTTTTTTCAATAGACAAAGTGCGGAGTGGCTCATTGGACTCGAGTTACACGTATATGTTTGCGTGTGGTTGTGAGGATTTAGGTTCGGTTACCGAGTCAGGGGCTCAATTCAGTAAAAATTCGTTTTTAGAACGTGTGTTTTTAAAACATATTATGAGAACTGTGTTTTCATTCTTGGGTTATGTTTGACTCCTAACTGACCTGGTGTTATGTGACGATGTGGTCTACGATTTTATAATTTACTGTTTCAGAATTCCCCAGAACAATACAAGCATACATTCTACATCCATATAAATATTTGCACTGAGTGAGATTCAAACCTGTGACATAGCAGTCGCACGCATTACTGCGACACCGTATAGGTTTACGACTGCAAATAAATTATCAGTATTATAAATCGTGTCTAAAAGTGATAAGGGTTGAAAACGGATAAATATCACCCATTTTCAAGAAATTCCTTTTCTCTTAGTTCACAGTCGTTTGCCTCCTTCTTCTTGACAGTTAACCCTTTTGTCGCTGCGGTTAAGGAGCTATTGTTCCGAGCGGTCTCACGGGCCCCCGTCTCAAGCAAACAGGTCAGGATATTGCTTTGTTTCTCTGTTACATTGTTTAAATAGGCTAATATTCCCATGGGAGTGAGGGTTAAGGTACAGTGTCATGTTTGATGAGTTAATGTTTTTTAAGGGTTAATTTTATTTTAGTGTAAGATGAGACGCAACTCATTAACTGACTAGAATTAAAATCTATTCCAGATGTTTAGTAATTTCGGGTACCATTTGGGAGTTGATGGATCAACGAGTTTTTTTAAGGTATTTCTTGTAATGAATTTTTGTTGCCATTCTTCATAATTATGCGAAATTTAACTATATTTAGCGGGCAATCGTTCACTTGAATTAATAAAAAAAAATAATTAAAAAGCGATTATAAATAACAGCATTCATTTAATAGTGATTATTAATTTTTTTATTAATAAAGTAGATATCCGTGTCTTAAGATTATGATCATCGCGTGCGAGCGTGTCATTAGGGCGAGACTCAACTGGCATATTGTGCCATCGGACGGTCTTTGAGGGTTAAGACTAAGGGTTGGGTAGCATTTATTACAACTGTTAACGACTTTCAATGCTTTTTAATATGCTTAAAGTACATGTAATTAAGCATTTTTAAAATATGATTGGCTTCATTTTCTTGTGTTCTTGATCCAACCATGGTTGAACCATACATTTTCCAATGTGCAAAGATTAGTTCAGTTGGAGATGTACCATTATCTCATTTGATATGGATCTTAAGTAGTACAACGACGACGTATATTACATTTGGTATGATTTGATAGAGTGCCAAAAGCATTCTCTGCCTGTATTTGTTTATTTAAATTTTCCATTTTCTTTTCTCTTGTGTAATAATGATTATCTGATTTATGCTAATCTCAAAAAACCTACCTAAAGGTACATTCTTGTTGAGGAAAAAATGGCTCTTCCAACCATCATAGTTTATTTAACCAAGTTCTCTAGACCCCTCACCCAAGTATAAACTAAATAGGACATCTCATCATCATCTTTCTGTTCTCATGAATATTTTTTCATACATACATTTTCTATTAGACTTCATCTGTAGACATTTCAACATTTATTCTCTACTTGACCATATCTTCGTTCACACAGACCATCCATTTTCTATTAAGTCTTTCTCTTTCCTTGTAACTATCCACTTTCATACTTAACGCCTTCCATACGACATCACTTTCAAGCATCACGCCATATCCACGATTTTCTATCTAATAACATAATACTATTGCTTATAAACTATAATAGAACCATTTGTCTTCTACCTAAACACTACTTACTAACTTTTAAATTTTCGCGTTCCATGATTATACTTACTAATATATCATGGTATAGGCATATACATACCTTTGGAATGCACAGCTGAGACAGTTAGCCTATGACCACGGCCGGTGTAACCTGGTCGAAACGTTAGGCATTCCAAAGGTATGTATATACCTATACCATGATCGCGTAAATTCCCATTAACATAATATTAATATAAACACTACTTGTACAATACTCGTACGTCATTAGAAACACATACCGTATATGTCCAATCATTCGTGCGTCAAGCTGTCCGCCTTATACTTAGCGTATAATTAGGGCACAACGGTCGCACAAGCTGTCGTGGCGTACCGGTCGCGGCGCATCTGGTCTGTAAGTCTGCACACGTCCTTATGACACGGAACTGGGAATGTTTTTAAACAGTTCATTGTTTTTACTATCAGGTTAGACATACGTGCGTTTGAAAGAATTAATTCCTGAGGGTTGAATTTTTTGCATGTGGTAGGTATATTTTTTTTACAGTTTATTTCATTGATTGGAGTAGTTACGCATTTATTGAAATTGGAATGAAATTATTTAACCAAACTAACAATTTCATAATGGTGTACCTACAACAGATACACTTATCCACCTGTAGCTTTTAAAGTTATCCCATTGCCACTAAAATTTAAAATTCTTATTTTTTAAGACAGGCAATAGCTTCCGAAGCTGTCTTCTAAGATTCTCTCAGAAAATTGTAGGTAAATAAAGACGTAACTGCTTATTTTATTTATTGTGTTAATGGCCCACAACAGTAAGTTTAACCATAGGTAAATAAAACCCTTTAAAAAAATTACTAACTGTAAAAAAATCTACAATTCATTGTTCGTAACATACCGTGAGCAGCGGAAGGGTTAACAAAATCCTCAAACTATGTATTACTTTGCCGTTTAATTAAGAAGAATTGAGTTCTTTAATTAACCTAGTATTTCAAATTTGGAACATATGTTATCGGCCAGTATGGTGATGTGGCAAGAAACTACCCTCACGTGGAATTGACGTTCCAAATATAAACCTTGTAGTTGAGGGTTAAGACTTATTTTAACTTGCCGTGTGAAATTAACGCTTGATTTGGTTTCATTTTACGGTCTTCTCTAGAATGAACAATGTGCTTTGAAGAACTTTGTCTTGAGACAAATAAAAAATAAAGTAAAAAGTGTAACAATCTTCGTAGCTCTAGCCTCGGAATTGTGATCGTGAGGTCTCGTGTTCAAACTTTGACCTTTACACTATCGAACCCTTATCAGAAGCCATTTTAGCTGGAGGGATTTTTAGTTCCTTTTACATAGAAAAATCTTTGTGCTATACATCTATCAGAACAATGATGTTTAAGAAATTTCAAATACCTACGTCACACAATTTTACTACCTTTTAGTACCTGCCTACCCTTATTTTCACTGCGAAAATGAATATGTATATTTCTTTTGGCTTGATAATATGGAAAGCAAATTTTATTGTTTCGAAATTAAAACAATCAGTCAATTTATTGATGATACTTAACTTCTTTGCTGAGGGAACTGCTGGAGGAATGTTTACTTTATTTCGACTTACGAGTATTTGCAATATCGTCATTGTTGTGTTGGATAGCTACTTGGGTAGTAGATATTGAATGCTTTATCTCCCGAAGCGGATGAGACATATTTGAAATACTTAATATTAACAAGAGTGGATAAATTGTGTTCAAATTCATTCGTAACATTTGCTAGTAGAAGTACCCGCCATGATGCGAAGGAACTATGACTGGACAAGTTTCAATTTCGAATTCGGAAGTCTTGGGTTGATTAGTGAAGTTTTTGTGACGCACAAAGCGCACTTCCGCCTTGTCACGTTCCATATACGAATTTTGGAAATGACGTTGATGCGCTCCAACGGTTTATTAGAAATTGATATTTGGAATCTTAGATGGCCATTACACCGTCTGTCTTCCGGTCGTGTATACACAGGGGCGCGTGCCGACTTAATTGCTTCATTTGTGTCTATAATGCGGGATCAATATTGTTTTTTTTTCTATTATGAGGTGTTCTACACCACCGATTATTGAAATTCATTCGTCTAAAACCATGTAATGAACAACCATTTGGCCGTAACAAACAAAATATATCAATCGTCATCACAATCACAGTGTTCGTAGGTAAACAGAATTGGATAAAACTCATCATTTTACGCCTAAACGAATTATCTCATAGCAAATTTTAAGCCCGCCGTGTACAGTGCGTCCGCTTATACAAACAAAATACCAACCAATCACGATTTTGTGAATTTGAAATTTGTTAAAGCCCAACGGTTGTACAGAAAACCAATACTGTGTACATGTATGTACATGGTAAAACTACGCACGGGCTAAGCAAACTGCGAACGTGTGGGTGTGTGCAATACGCACACATAGGCGCCCAGGGTTGGCGTACACTCACTCACACAATGCGATATTGCAAATGGGCTAGTCGAATGTATTCGTTCGCCCGCCGGCCGGTGGGGGTGGGCTGAGCTGGGCTGGAGGGGGGAAGATGCGTTTTTGTGCAGTACTCTCCGCTTTAGCTACGTTTATGAGTAAATATAAGTGCGTAACCGATAACGGCCTTAATACGAGTCTTCTCATTGTGTGAGTTACTCCGCTTTTCGACTCAATTATCACTGTCCGTGGACTACATGTAGACTTTCTTAATTATAGGGTTGTCACGTTTACGTGATGTACACTGAAGAATTATTTCAGCGATGTATCGAATGAACGTAACATTGTGAATGATTTTGCAAAATATTTTTAATTTCTAAAAAAAGTCCAGTTTCATAGTGTGTCGTTTTTTAAAGCTTTAAATATACTTGACCGGTAACGTTTCGTAACCTTTAAAAAGCGTAAATTAGCTTCAATAAAATGTTACACATTTATCAATCATACTTTTTAATTAAAATTATATGTGCTCATACAACGACTAAAAATATTTTTGAACTTTATTATTATAGTGTAAACAATTTCCTTGGAAATCGTACTTATCATTATGATAAAAAACTACCTCAATTTAATTCTAGATGCCTTTCGTAAAGTACTAGTTTTCGTATTAATTTCTACACACTGCGTAAACGATAAATGTTCTAAATCAAATTCTAACATAAAAATTACTAATTCAGTACACCGCTGAACGACATCCAAACACAAACCGTATGTTTGCGAATGTACCGTCAGTTAAAAGGCTTGTACATTTTGGTAGTGGCCCTGTGGTGCTACCCAGCCAGAACGGTAGGCTTTTAAAAATAAACCGGTTGTCTACTTTAGTGACAGAAATAAACTAAGTGACTGCTCCCGAGGGAAGTCTATCATTTTCAGAAAGTTAATCACACCTGAATGGCTATGCTTACGGCCCGATACACACTTCTTTCAGCGCTTTAAACCATCCACACGGAAAGCTTATGAAAGGCCTGTTACATGGTTACCAAGAAAAAAAAAACGCTCAAAAAGTACTCAGAAAGACGGGAATTCTTACAATTTACAATGGCGGACACCTCGTGAGTTACAACTACCTGGCTATGTAAGCCATCATAGTGTTTAGTTTCAACATTCAACTCGTATACACTCGATACTCGATTTTCAGCATTCGCAATAATTGTCAATAGCATACTCAATAGGTAATATTAAATTTTTTAACCGACTTCAAAGGGAGGTTCACTGTGTGACCTTGATTTTTGTATGTTTATCCAGTTATTATTATTGAACCGATTTTGTTTGCGGTTTTAATAAAAGTATTTTTTACATTCTGGTGAAGTTTTAGTTATACTTAAGTAGGTACTTAAATGACTTAAAAAAGAAGTAGGTAGGTAAGTCTATTTTTTATTAAAATTTTATATTCATTCATTTATTTATTATATTCTACCTATATGTAGTGAAATCGTGTGAAATATCATAATTATTTTCTCTTTACAATATTTGAATATAGAATATAATGTCATAGACAAGTGTCAAAGGCAGAGACACCAGAGTTGGTTTTTGTTGAAATATTTTTAATTTGTCGTGTCTGTGTACCAGTACATTACCGAGCTTGCGGTTAACCCGGTAACAATTTCATTACTACTAACTAAGCCCACGTCAATGGACGGCGGTGTGTCTAATATAAAATTCATTTTGATTAATTCGTTACACTCCGTATCTTTGGTAGGCTCGAAACCATTTCCGTAGGTACACGACACGTACACAAAGCAATACTGGACACTGTCCACTCCTCTTATGGGACGAACACGAATTTTCGCACACACACAAACGCCTATTTCAGTTTTACCGCACACTGCTGCTTGTATAAAATTTATGGTGCACACTTTTGCATTGGAGTGCTATAGCAGCATAGATCTGTTGGGGGGATGGCGCTGGTCAGCCATTTCGTGTCGACGAGATTTATATCCTCTCTGTGCGTTCGCGCTAACTTTAGTAAGATGCGCGTGTTTGACGTCATGTTTAGCACTGACTATTGGAGGAATAGCAACTAACAGCCAAAACTAACAGCCAAAACAATATTATCATAATGAAAATTACTTTCATGACCTTTATAGCCATCCTATAATGGTTTGCTTATAGCAGTGAACTGACCTAACATCATGGTAATTCGAAAATCGATGTTGCCGTCTCACTAAATTTGGTAAAATTTGGGAGCATCGTTCTTTCACTCGTGAACTCAAATACCTATTGTATTCTTTTTTCAAATTAAGTACATTCGATGTTCGTTTGGCGACCATAAAATTTTTAAAATTATGCGATAAGCAACAGAGCTGTTGGGAGCATTATTTCAAAATGTTGGTTAGGTGGGAGGTGAGGTGGTAGGTGCGGGGTCAGCCAGGCTGTTTGTCTATCGCCGCGCTTTCCCATTCACCGGGTGAATTTTCCGAAGCCCATTGCGCTTCCGACCCCCCTGCCCCTCAGGCCTTCCTCTCTGTATTTTTACTAACGGAATTATGGCGTCTGAATGAGAATTGCCTACTTATTGATTAGGGATTAAATAGATATGTGAGGTTTTATTTTCCTTTGTGATATCCCTCTATTTTAATAATATGTACATATAAATATTTTCAGTTTAAGTATAAAGCTGTACAATGTTGTCCATTTATTTATTAACAAATCTGCAGCGGTATCAGTCGGATTTAGCTTACATATTATACGCATTTGTTAGTAATATAACCAATCATAGCCAATTGCCTAAAAGCCGTTGTATCATGTTGTGATTAAAAATTTAAACACGAAATACAGGATAAATTCAGTTTTGAAAATGGAATTGGCAATTGTTTGTGTAGCCGGTGGCGATGTATGTTTGCAAAATGCAAGGTTCTGATCAGAAACTCGTAACGGACACGTTATGTCTTATCTGTGGCGAAAAGATAGGGTATAGAAAGCGCGATTTGGATTTTGAATTTATCTCTAAATAATTTGAGTAATTGAATGAAATTTTTTTGTTTGAATTGAAAAAAAAAAAATCAATTTGAGTAATTAATAACAAATTGAACATTATAGTGTGTAAAGTTTTTGATAATTTTATAGTGAATAGTTCAGATATTTAAATTACCAGTGAGATACCTTTATTAGCTCATATCTTTTACAATAACTATCAATATTAATGAGGTCAGTATCTCGAAAAATAGGGAAAATTATTACATGTAATGGAATTCACGCAGATAATATAATATGTAATGATTAAATGAATACCTACTATTAAGAGTTTACCGTGATGTAATTTATTTAATTGGGTTTAACATATCGATATTATGTATAATATATGTGTGTGAATAGGTATTGAAATCGTTATTTTGTGACCGCATTGGCACCTGATTAGGTTGTTAGGGAGGCTGATAATACTAAATTACATCACCTACCCTCTGTTTTTGTTGTCAGTTAATTAGTATTACACATATCCTGCCTAGCTATTACCAATACGAATGCAATATAGGTACAATAGTTTTAGCTGAACATTACTGGAACGCAGATAAAGACTTTGCGGTAAATAAAATGATAATATTAATACACCGATTTACCTACCTTTTTAAATCTGTTAAGTACATCAAAAATCATCTTCAGAATGTAAAAAATACTTTTATAAAAACTGTATCAAAATCGGTTTAACCAAACGCCAGATAATCGCAAAAAAATACAGGTCAAAGAGTGAACCTCCTTTGAAGTCGGTTAACAGAAAAAGAAAACTATTTGTAAATTTAATGTGCTTTGCTCTACCTACCCCAATGGGAAAGAGGCGTAATTTGTAATAGGTACATGTGCTTTTGTGTATCTGTGCGTGAGTTATTAATAAAGATCGTCATAATTACAGAATTATCCGCTACTTTGCTAGCCCACCCCGAGGTTCGAATCCGCGATGACTGCACAATGATATCGCGTCGATAGCTTAAATCGTTGGTTTCGATGTTCAAAACTGTTCCGTTGATTAATGTGCCGGTTTATCGGTTCGTTCGTAAATTATCGGTTTTTGAGGCAAAGGTTGTAGCTATTATGGCAGACTTTCAATTCTTCATTACAATGTAAGACAACAGTGTGTTAGATTTTCTATTGGGAATTATAGAATTATTTATCTAGGCTGGTTTCCAGGTGTTCGAAGCTTTCACCTCGGACCCCGGGATTCGCTTACTCCTTCTTCTTTGATTTGACTTATGTAACTTTTATTGGAGTGACTGCCATCTGGCCTCCCAACCGCTGAACTGAGCCTGCGTCAGAACCTCGATCTTTATTTAGCAGGTGCACTGAGGCTTTTACGGGAGCAACTGACTACAAGCCTACGCCAGGGTCTCTTCCGTTAAACTGTAATTGTATCAACTAGCAGGTGAGGTTGGTTTGAACTTAAAGAATGTTGGTAGAGTCCACCATGGAGCTACTAGTATATCTCTATAGAGTGTACACTACCTGTGTTTTGTTCTAATAAAGTCTCTATAGATTCCACTCTACTTGTGTTTTGTTTTCAAATTGTCAAACCAAGTGGAAAGACCCACAGATGTTCATTCTTTTAAAAAAATAGAAATTTGTAACGAAAATCTGATATTTTTAGTCATAACAAGAAAACTAAGCTTTTAGTCACAGAACAGACATCTACTACTTTTACATGGTCTTTTTTTTGTCTTTTTAGTCATAAAAAGTGTCACAAGTGTCTATAAAAGTAACATAATGTACGCGACTGTCCACGGCTGTAGGTAGTTTGGCGACGTACAGTCCGCCGCGGAAACTCACTCTGTTTAAACATTCACAACTTTTCTGAAAGGGGAGGCCGGATAAAAACTGTCAGACGTACACGTATGGCCACTAAGTAACTAATGTCAGTTAATTTGATCATTTCCACCATCAAGTTGATAGGGGATGAGTATAACTAGATATATGGATAGATAACGTAGGGGTAATGTGAACAATTTTAAAAGTGCAATATTCAAGTTAGGAATATGATTGAATTTGTAATTGTTTGATAAATAAGGCTTATTTTCTAAAAATAACTCTACGGGCCTTTAGATCCGTGATGGAAATAATATTTTGCTTATATTTGAGTTCAATCGTACGGTCCTAAGTTTGATTCCCGGGTCAAGTAATTCACAAAATTATCTCACAATGATAATCTGATATTCTGTACTTAATACGGCTTTATCTAGACCATTTCTTAAAATGAACTGTACTGGGTAATGATATTATTGTGAACTTAATTGAAGTGAAAAGTATCTATTATTATCTACTGTTACAATCTTCTAATACCCTCCACGACGACGAATTCGACGAACGAATTCAATTTGGCAACTCTACGCACGGTTGTAATGAATATAAGTCTATAACAGCATCTGTTGCCATATACCTACAGCACGTTTGATTATTCGAAAATTCATGCGCTGTCCACCCCTGTCAGGCCGCAGACAAAATACGGGCATATACGAAATTCGAACGGTTTTATGCCGGCGCCCGCCCGCCGAAAACCGGTGCTAGCCGGCTAAAACTGCGTGCGGCACAAAGGAATTATAAAACACCCGGCGAAGTCGGCATCGAAATTAACTTTATTACCTGATTGTACATTTCTATTGCGTGTGTATATTTTATTTATTATTACGTTTATATATCTGAAATTCGGATACACAGAATTCAGTTCCGTTCATCTCATTTACATCTCACAAATGTCAAACTTGCCGCATACCCAAGAGGAAAGAGAATACTAATTAGGTAGGTATGTTTCATTTACATTACAATACCTATCAGTTACAAAGTCTTGAGATGCTTGGCGCAATGCATTGGCGCAGAGAATCTCAAGTGCAAGCTTGAGACATTATATTTCAGAAGTACCTAAGTGTCAATATAGCTATATTGGATGTTGAAAACTTTGTTACAAGAATGTGAATTTTGTAAACATATTTTATTACGAAAATTGATCCTCTGTTATAAGAAATACAAGACTTACTTTTTATTCTCATTTGATTTTTCATTGTATAGGGTCTCTTGTTAAAATTTCTGCATACCAACTATTTATAAAAATATGTTTTTCTGGAGTTGGAAGAAAATTTTCCTCGCAAAGTTATAAAAGTAGAAAAAGTGAAAGAGGTGGGAAAGAGGCGTGATTGAAAGATGAAAATACACACAGGTACCTATTTAATAATATTTATTTTAAATAATGTTTGTGACGAACAGTAGTTACCTAGACTTATACCAAATTATTAAAACTAGCGCGTACAAAATTCAAGTTTGCCGGTAATGTGTTCAAATTCTGTCTGGTTGGTTCAAGTTCATATCAGAAAGTTGCTAGTAATACACTTACAACTAAACTAACACAAAATCTTACCATTAATATGATTTTGAACACTTATCCGCTGCGAAATATGCCCGTGGCCTCCGATGGATCTGTAACAAACAAATGAACAACAAATTAAAATTTATACTATCTATACTAATATTATAAAGAAGTAAAGTTTGTGTGTTTGTATATTTGTAAAATTGTAAGGGGTAGGTAATCTCGGGATATACTGAACTGATTTTAAAATTCTTTCACCAATAGACAGCCACATTAGCCGTGAATGTCATTAGCTGAATATCATCACGCACGCAAAAAGTGAACAATTCCCATACATTTTAGGAAAACTGATAAATTATATGAGTATTATGTGAGTTAAAAAGGGTGCATCGGGGTTTGAAATACGCCATGGGCGAAGCCGGGGTGGGTCAGCTAGTTTATAAATAAACAGGCAAAAGTCAGTCATACTGTTTCTTAATTGTTTTTTTTTGTAGAAACTTTATTGTTAATGAATCATAATAGTTTTAGAAACAATAAAAATAATGATTTTTGTCCTACTTTTGTGTTTCATATTTGGCTCCAATTTAAAGAGAAACAAGTAACTATTGTCAAAACTAATTTACAGTTTTTGTCCTCCACCGAATCGATAAGAAAGAACAACACTACTTATCGATATCGATCAGATAGGGGTGGGCACGTGCGCGACCACCCGGCGCGAACGCGTGCGCAGTTCTACAGCAGATCTATGGAGTTTTTTGTTTCTTCCGATAAAGCCAATCTTTCGGATAACCCCTATCGAACTTTATAAAAATATTGAAGTTAAATACGAAGCTTTTGGGGATGAAAGATGAATCGATTTAAGCTTTTTTTAAATGTAGAGCAGATGTTGATACGGATTTTTGGCAATGGCTTTTGAGTGGGCGATTAAGTTTCATAAACAAATACCATAATCTTTTGTGCAGATTATTCAATAGATTCACTATGATCAGGTGTTTTTGGTTGTTTTTGCCACAAAAAAGGCCCAAGTACACGTCACCTTCCGGGACTACGGTCTGACCCCCCGACCTTAGAGGAATAAATAAATAAATAAATAAATATTCTACGAAATTCTACACAGCGCCCTCTAGACCCAAAGTAAGCATAGTTTAACTAGCTTGTGTTATGGGTTCTAGAATGCTGATAAACATACTTATGTACTTTTTTTTTTTTAAATACATACTTATTGTTCATAGAAACACCCAGACCAATGCAAATAGACATATTCATGCATACGAATATATGCACTGAGCGGGAATCGAACCCGCGCCCCCTGCGTAGCAGTCGCATGCACTACCACTACGCCACAGAGGTCGTCAAAAATGTCCAATGTCGTCAAGGAATGCCGGCGCTACAGCCTTATACGGCTTGCAGATGAGGTTGGCTTGGGTTTCAAAGATCTTAGTGGGGCAACTTACACTTACAATTTTAAAACAATAGCAATGGACTAACGGTTCAAAACTTTTAGGTATGTTTTCTGATGAAAACATTAATTTCATTTTTTTATGCTATCTTATCTTTCATTGTAATATGCGAGAGTTTGGCAACACAAGTTACCATAAACAGCTGTAAGTTTTTAAAATCTGTTCATCAATGAAAATCTTGTTTACAATGTATCATAAGTTACGAGTACCGAAAGATGTTTACGATCACCAGGTGTAGGAGGCGCTTGCGCATACGCACCCATTGTCGTTTTATGGCCTATTAAGGGCTCGTTGGAGTACCTAATTGTGAGGTAGGAAGCCTTTGTGGACGGGAAGCAATTTGTTAAGTGTTATAATCGGAGATGTGGGTGATTTATTGATAAATTAGCTAACGTTCATTGCTATGCTACACATTTCAACTTGTAAATACTTAGTAAATCATTTTTAGCGGTATGTAACATAATTAGTAAGTATATTTATTAAGGTCTAATTTGTTTTTTAAACCATGAAATTGCTAAAGGTTGGAATTATCGAAGGCATATTCTAGGACGTATTGACGACCTCCGTCTCGTAGCGGTATAGTGTTTGGAGGTAGGTTCGATTCCCGCTAAGTGTAAACATTTTTGTATGCATGAATTTATACGTTGGTCTGAGTGTTTCTATATTTGTATAACATTTATATATGTACATAAAAGAAATGTGTTCAAGTATATCCACAATCTAGAATCCATCATAGAAACTAATTTAGCTATGCTTACTTTGGCTCTAGATAGCGTCATTTAGAATATCCTAGAATATTTACTTGTTATTTATTAATTACACAGCGGCATCTAGACCAAGGCTAAGCAGAACTTTTGATATGGATTCTAGAATGCGATTTTTTTGTAAATACGTTCAGCATCTTACATAACATCTGTTTCTTTTAATGCTATCAACACCAACATAGATTTACGACACTCCGCTTTGCACAATAGCAACATCGTGTCAATTTAGCTGTATAAAGGATCAATATTTAGCATAAATTGGGCAAAAACACGCAGATGGGAACTTAACTTTTACTTTGGAAGCAGTTTATTCAATTGCTTTCGATTTCTGTGGTGTTTTTTTAATTGTTATGTGTCAACGTCTAGTTAATGATCGGCATACCCGTTGAACATGAAATGAATGGAGTCTATTCTATAATGCTGTGGATATCTACCTTTACCTTTAGCTTACCATCAGAAGAGTTGAAGTCATTCTGACGTGTCCTATATAAAAAAGTCTGTGATTTGACACAATTTTTTTTTTGTAATATGCTCGCGTTAACCACAATCTCCCTTGTTGGTAAGTGATAATGTGGTCGACGGTGAAGCACTCTTGAAGTAACCTGTTTACTCTAGACTTGAAGACTCCCAGGTTATAGCTTTCCGGAAACACAGACTCAGGCAGCGTATTCCACTCTTTAGTATTATACATAATAAATTTACTGCCAAAACATTTTTTGCGTGTTATGTATTGATTATGTTAACTACTTTTTACATTTATTTATACGACAGTACGAAAGAATCTTTACCAAGGTCGCTATTCATCGTAAAGACCCCAAAACTTGACAGACACTTCAATCAACATTAATACTTATTCGCGGGATGCGGGCGTTCGCAAGGAACCATTCTTGGGCCCCTCTACACAATGGCTTGAAATTGGCCTACTTGGGCTACATTCCCACAATACGAACATTGGTATACTTAGACTAAATTACCAGTATCGTCCCGCATCCTTAGACCAATAGAACCCTGCTGAGAATTAAATTTTAAATGTTCCCTTTTTTGCAAGAGACGCCGGATGTAGAAATTCGTATTTCAATTGGCAATAAATAAAAATTAAAAATGTGTGAAGATGTCATCTTTATCAGTTTACAGGATGATTTTAAAAGGCGTGGTGTTTTAAAGCGATAGGGTGTAATACAAACTTGTAACACGATGCTTAACTAATAAATAACTTACAATTCCAAATTCAAACTCAATAAAAAAGTCACGTTAAAATTACATGTTACCAACATAACCCTTCATTTATCTCGTCAAATTGTCAAAACACATCACTAGTTAGGGACGTGTTCACACGGCTATTTGTAAGACCTGTGACGTCACCGGATGCGACGTAAGGAGGCCCGTCTTGAATGGGCACGCACACATACGCATCTATGAACATAGATGTCTTAGCTGCATGTGTGTGTGAATGAACGTACGCTCTGTTTACGTAGAGATTGTATTCAATATTGGTGTGTAGACTGCCATCCAAATACAGGGATAAACCCGACATAGCAGTAATTGAAATACGTCCGTTATCACAAACAGCCGACAGTCTTGCTTGTCTGTATGCCAATTAAGAAGTATAAAAAAAAAACCAGTTCAGAAAAACTTTGTAATGAGCAGTTTTCCATTAAAAATTCATACTTGAATTGTGACGATTCGAGACGATTAAAACTGTATCGTCATTTCCGAATTTTAATAGTGCACGTTATTTTGAATGACGGGGGCATTGGACCTTGTGCCAAAACCATAATACACAGAAAAAGTTATACCACAATCTACTAGATACTCTAACAAAGTAAAATAAATTCTAACACCAAGGAATAAAGTTTGAAAATAAATAATAAAGAGTTAAAATTATGTTTGTATTTCTAGTATCGGTATGAATGTATGAGGGGTGAACTCGTGAGCTTAGGCAGGTGTGCGGCCAGATGTCTTGAACAAATTGCTGTGCCATAAGGTACGTGTGGACACACCCTTAGTTCTGGTGCGGTTGGCGTGTGCCAAGTTTTAATTTTATGCTTGATTAAGACCCCGATACCCGGTGCGACTAATTAATGGACAGGAGATCGACTGTGCGGATTTTCGAGTATTCTGCGGCACTAGTTCTTGGTTTTTGATAGATATAATTTAGGTCACGAACAAGGTTTATGAATAATTGGGTTGGTAGGAAATGAACGAGGTATTGGATACAACAAAGCGGAGATGAGTGGAGTGAAAGTTTGTGGCAATGTTTGGTAGCGGCTGGACGGATTTGGCTGAAATTTGGTACAAGAATAGATAGTTTAGAATAACTCATAGGTTTTTGGAATGATCTCTAGACATCTTACTTCTGCCTTTAAACCATAATACCTAATTTCTCTGATATCGGTTAGTACCCCAATTGCATTACTTTCTAGTAAAAAATCCGTGCAACTAAACTGACATTTAGGTACTTATTTAAATAAACATGTAACAACTGAGTTCAATTCGCTTTGATCGCAGTTCCTATAATTGGTGAAGTCAGTTGTATATTTATTGACACCATGCAGCATACTACTATAATAATATTACATTATTTATGCAATACATAGGTATATCTTGCAATAACCATTCATGTAGTATAAGTATAATATAATTATCATGAAAAGTTATTATTTTGTGAAATTATTATGAATCAGATAGAGTAAGTAATACCTATTCATAGACTTGGGAACAAAGACACAGCATTAAATTTTAAAATTAGAATTACATATAGGTACTTATCAAAAAAAAAACAACATTTATGAATACTTACCTTGGTTTGATTTATGAATGTTCTTTCATTAATTCTATTCTTTTTTCTAACAATAATTAGAGTGTCTATTTAGTATGTAGAAGTGAAAAACTTAGGTTGTTCCATATTTATTCCAGCAGAATCTCATCTCATTAGGTTATTTTCTTAGCTCATCCCATTTTTTCTACATTCATCCCAGTATGGATCAAAATGTTTTCTAAGATAGTAAGGATATTATAAACAGTATAATTAATTCAACATAAAAATGTAAAGTGCATCTATTATGACACATTTAAAAAATGACGTCGTCTAGGTAACGGAAGTGACGATGACCGCAGCGCTTGTAATTATTTTACTACACGGAAGTCATAGTCATTGACTCCCTATTCGTACAGTATGGCGATTTAAAAAGTGGGCTTTATTCCCTTCCATAGAACAAATTTAAAACGTAAAGAGTATGTACCTTACAAAATACCTATTGTCAAGAAATATAATAAAAAGTACAGTGCAGTCGACTGTTATAATAGATTAATTATTGATTAACAAGAGATAAAAAACATAGCTTTTCAATTAGGTTGTATGGTATAGGTATGCACGGAATACATATATATTAATTTTTTCTTCACGCAAATAAATTAAAATGACATTTAAAGTTACTTATTGTACTTACTTTGCATACTTTAGAAATAAAAATCTATATATTAATAAAATACTATTCAAAATTTATTTAAAAGTTTATTTTTTATTATGTGTAAATTAAAAGGAAATCCTATATCACCTGATTGGCCATTTTACTTCTGGAGCGAAATTCTTGAATTCCAAATTTAAAATTGTAAAAGATTACAATAGTGATGGCTGTCAATGTATCGTTCCAATCGATTGATTGTAAGAACCCTCTTATAACAGTTTCTAGGGTTGAAGCATAGATAGTGATGTGTAATAATAAAGGAATGGAGAAAGGGGTCGGCTGCACCTTTGCTGTCTGTTCCGGGATAAAATGTCGCGTGCCCGGTGCAACGGGTACTGATGCGAGGTACCTATCACCGCGAAAGAAATGTGCTTCTTACACCTTGTCATAACTGTAGGTACCCACTTATTTGCAAATCATTTAGAACTATTAGTGAAACACTTTTCAAAACGTTACAATTTATGTTGCGATGCATTATTTTATATTCTAAAAGAGAGTCAAGGTTAGTCAATTTGATGATCTTTGTGGCATAGTGGTAGAGCGTTCAACTGCTAAGTCACAAGTCGCAGAATTGAATCCAGGCTATTAATTACACTACCGATGAAAACCCACTCAAGCAATGAAAGCTGGAGAGGTCAACTTGAACGAGTATTTTCTCTTTAAAAAAATACGAATGGCAAACATCTGTCAAATTATGTTATACTCACGTAGAAATAGTGAATTTGCATTACTTTCGTATATTATGATCCCAAATTATAAGGGTACACAAAAATCAAGTTCCATTGACTGCACTATTTGGGATGTAAGCTGCAAACGCATCTGGGGGTCGCGTGCGTTGCCAAAAGATGTTTCGCGTATGATGGATGACTGTCTTCTTTTGTGGCAAAACATATCGAATTACGGGAATCGATTCGATTGTCTTGTGGGAAATAATCGAATAGGTAATTAATGATCTTTTGATAAGACTGCACTGTGTTGACCGGGATCAATCGTTGCAAAAAATCGATGGATGTTTTAGAAACGATTGCTTCTTTTCGATGGATTGATTGACAGATGGTTTGATGCCACTGCCCTGTAAATCGTACCTGTATTTCTGTTGTTTGGTTTTTTTAACAGAATATAACTTGAGATGGTTGAACAGAATTCAAGATTTCTTTCTGAACTTGTATTTTCTTTTGAATTTATAATTTTTATGCAGTTGGATTTTTTATTTACTTTTTATTATCTTACCTTTGCCATCTTTTACTCTCCTCTAGGAGAGCAATGAATCTCCTCATATCACATGGGGCCGAAAATTATATCATCAAAAGACTAAATTATAAACCGCCCTAAAACGCAAATACTTCGATAGATGGATACAAATTTCTAACTACTTCATCGATTTGCCAGCAGAACTTTATCGATCGCGATGCGCGCGCACCCCTCACGCTGCCATCTTTCTGCGCAGCTGCGCTTGCGCCGGGTCAAAGGTGCGAGGGGTAAGTAGCTATTGTAGTGTAGTGGGCGCTGAGTACGCTGTCTGTACTCGGTACTAGCAGGATTACTGATACTAGGGGTGTTTACTTACGATTTTTAGAGATACTCGAATTATTAATATAATATTTTTTACTATTTTTACTTAATTTTTATGTAGGTACATACCTATCATATATTTTGATATAACCATTTCTGAGGTAGATAGAGTTATTATTAAATTGAAGTATTTTCAAGTAAAAGCAATTTTATTTTTAAGACTATCCAGATGATTATAACAACTTTAAAATTACCCAACTTTTGTTTTGGCACTGGGTAGAATAATGAGTATTCTCTTTGTCACCGTTAAATCAAAACCCGGTTTGAGGTATCCGTAGGGTTTTCAGCAGTTAAGTGTTATAATACAATATCACCAAATTTATTTATTTATTTATTTATTTATTTATTCATCTTAACCTTAAAAACTATCATGACAGGTTGTTAGCTTACCTAATGCGATAGTGTGGCCATATTTGGTATTATATATATTTATAAATATGTAACTAAAACATAAAAAAAAAATTAATTAAAATTTTACATCTCAATTGTGGGTAAAGCAACCTCAGACTCACTTTTACTTCCAAATAAACAAACACACGGAAGACGATGAGCAAACAGAGTCCACAACACCTGGGTCTTTGATTGTTTTAGGCGCCATCACATGTCGGTACCGTGAAGATATTTGATACATCCACAAAACACATTAAGTGCCGGATCAAGCATGTGTATTGATGCTATCTTTTTACACACGTGCCTAGCGTAACCAATCGAATAACTACCATAACACCGAGCAGCAAAGCTTAGAATTGCTCAGCCTAATATTCTTAAGTCCAAGACGAGCACCTTACAAGGCGATGATCTTTCAAGCTGATTTAAACTTTGACTGTTCGGTACAAAGTTAAAAATTATTTGTGGCGATTTTACTATAAATATTTGTAGTAAGGTGCGGGCGTAAAATCAGCTGTTCGGGTATTTTTGAATGAATTGTTGTTGTCTGATATTCAACCTTAAACGTTCTTCATAAGAAGATACCTTTGCTTTTTTTTTTAGAAGTTGTCATCGTCGTCGGTGAGTTTTTGGTTGCTTATTGTCAAAATTTGTACGACTTTGGGCCTTATTTTCTTTCTCATAAGACATGAGTCAGGTTACTAAGAATGATTGAAGTAAAGCTTACGTAGTAATTGTTATCTAATCTGTGGTAGAGCTTTTGTGATGTCTGTGCCGGATGACGTTTTGTATTTTTTGCGCATGCGCTCCTTGAATTAAAAGATGGGCAAGGTGTAATTTTAAATAAGTAAATTGCAACGACTCTAACAGTAAAGATTTTTGTACTCATTATAGCGCAATGTAAAGAATTAATATCAATACTCAAATAATAATAATAAAAAACTTATCAACCACTAATGTATCCTTCAGTAATCCAGTAACAATACAACGAAACTAGTAAGAGCATTACACGCAGCATTTCTATTTAGGGTCGCTCTTAGGGGCATGTGCGCACGCGCCGCACAATCACAGTAATAATAACTAAAAAATAATAATAAAATCGGGTGAAGAATAAAGAAAATCACCCCTGCACCCCTTGGATACATACAGGCTGCTTTATCTTGCAAACAGACTTGGAAATGTTAAAGATAATAGGGGCTGTGGTCCCCCTTGCTATGCGCTTGCACACCTTTCGCGGGGGTTATGACGTAGGGCGTAGTGACGCGTGCGCTGAGGCGGTTACATTTAAATTTTGGTATGCGTCTTTAGAATTAGAAATTATTCTGTAAATATAAAGCATTTTTAAAAAATTAGGTTAATAAAATGAGAGTTATTAATAATTGTGCGTGTTTCATTAGAATCGTAAAACTGGCTATTTTGACTTTAATTCTGTCGTTCCTTTATAAAAATTCAATTGCAAGTAGGTATATTGATATGGTAGGTAGCTAACTAATTGTCAAAGTCAATTACGAAAACAACCAGCACCCATAGAACAATTAAAAGAAAAATAATTTTACTTTTTACGGAAGTGATTCTATACGATTTATAATAAAGTAAGTGCCTTCTAGTACTTGAAAATATAAACAACAATAAAAACAACGTGCAAACTGTTTTATAATTCATTTTTGCACATCTTCGATTTAAAAAAACCATCAATATAGATCAAAAACCAATTACTGAGAGATATGAATGAAACGAGAGGCCGACACGAAGCAAAGGACGCACGCTCAAAAAGCCAGAGATAGGCTTTGTTGTCCACCTTTGATTACCTGTGGACTGGCAGAACGTCGACCAAAGACAATATGCGAATGCGAATGGAAGGAGGAATTAGTTTTTGTAGTGGCGTTTTTTATTTTGCGATTTATGTTGGCATTACTGTCAATTTTGTTAGTTACTCAATGTTGTTATTTATTCGTAGTTAAAGATTCTTATAAGAATCTTTAACTACGAATAAATGCGATAGCTCATATTTTTATAACTATATAGGTAAGTAGGTATGTATTTCTAACTGTTATACCTTACTTCTGATGAATTTCGATATTTATGGGTTTCAAGACAGTTTAACTTTATCTGAAACTTTCTAATTTGCTGTTGCTGTTGTGCATTACACGAGTTATACACGAGTTAGTAAGAATGCGGGAGGAATTAATCCCGTTGTATATATACCTAAGTAAGTATTAAAAAAAGGGATGTCATGAGCCCATATTACAACTAATTTACAAGCTAGTTAAGATAAATGCTTAATTTAAGAATTCGTGTACACCTAAAAATTTCTTATAACAAGAAAAAAAAACTACTAAAATTAAATTTCGAGACACGATTCACTGATCTACTTCACAAAATATACCTATTGCAAAAAATGTCGGTAGGCCATGCGGGCCGTCATATGTCGGCAAGGTGTTCTTTCAAAGGAGAAGAACTCTTTCGGCGAAAGGTGCAAATTTTGAAATAGGTCACGTCTTCTTGATATTTTTTTGTGATCATGTCATTTCTTGAGGTCTATTGTGAGATTCTTATACCTGATTGCACGTGTGCGCATACATGTCAGTATTAAATACATTCTGATCTAAAAAAGAAATTAAATCTGCAGTAATTTAATAAAATTTCCAAATTTGGTAGCGTAGTAAATTTTGTCTTATGTTCGGTAAAACGCTTCAAATTACCACGCTCAAGAGCCACTAAACACTTAAACTGCAGTTAGATCCCAAGTAATTAAATAAATATTAAATCACCCTAAATTATTAAAATCAAAATTCATAGACAATCCATATGATTTAGCACGCTCTCTGAGGTTGCAATAATTATCTGTGTTAGTGTGCCACAATCTGTTATAATCGATAGCATTTAACACGGCACCCTATAAACAACACTATTATATATTGCAATCTGAAAACTACTTTATTTCTTGTACAATAAAGTCTATTGTTTAATATGTCTCAATACAGTTCTTAATAACGTCCAAAATAGATTGATACATCGAAATATCTTCGATACGGACATGGAGTATTAACTAAGGGTTACATCAGAGCTCTAATAGTTTTGGATTAATCCCCTGTGGGTGTTCTGTAGCACATCTGTTTACAAGTTCTTGTACGGGATAACCGTGACATTTGGTTAAATGTTACTTGAAGGTTTTTTAATAGAAGTTCGTGTGTAATGTTTGGTGATATATTATTATATGTGAATTTACAGCTCTTTGAATATTGTTATAAACATATTTCACAGGTAATATCGAATGTAGAATTTTTTTTATTGTTGTGTTTTTAATATACTTAAAAGATTTATGTTTTTGATTTTATGACTGATTTTATTAAAACTTCTTCTTTTAAATAAATATACTTACATTCATCTCTTCTAGGTAGGATATAAGATCCTCTATAGAATTTTAGAGTACGAATTAATTTTTAAATAATTCATAATCGTTTCGAATGAAGTTAACAACTTCACATAATACAAGATTTGGAGACGGTGTCCTCAAAAAGCCATAAGCAAACATTGTAAATGAAAGAAATGCCTTGCCTATGATTTGTCACAGACAAGTTATGGAAATGAGAAGTTAACATCAATAAAATTATTTAAATCACATCGCCCCTTTCAATTAAAGTGCATACATCTATTACATTGCAGTACAAGTTATGAGCGACTAGCGAATTGAAAAATGAAGCCTGTTTATCTGTTTAGTCCTGCCGTTGGAACGCATTCCAATAGTCCGAAGCTTTTCAGAACTGTGTTTATAAATTAAGTATTATTTTTTACTTCTATAGATATCATAATTATAACGTATATTTTTTTTACTTTTCATAAACATACCACCATAGTTTTCTAGTGAATTCTGTTATTTGAATATAGACCTACCTAAGTAAGTTTTTTAAAACAGTACGTCTGGATTGTTACATGCGACAGCATAAAAATAATTTGAAATTTATAATACTTTTATTTGTGACATTTAATACGATATGTGACATATAAACGTATTAAAATTATTTTTTTACCACCCGTTTAAATGATTTGTTTTGATTGTTAATGCTAGGCAATATTTTTATAATATTAAACCCTCCCGTATTATTTCATTACTTGGGCCAACCCGCATTCACGCACGAGACAGGAAGCGGTGAGCATACAAGCACGCCACAAAAGAGATGAGCGAGGAACATATAATTATGATATCACGCTACGGAACAGATACCTAGATACAAGAAAACAGCGGCAAGTGGCTCACTTGTCATTTCCCTTGCCTTGAATGGAACACATTTAAAAATTATATGCTATCATGTTGCTTTATAAAAAAGGTTTAAAAAATTGGTTGCGTCTTTTTGAAAGGTATAGTTATGGTTTTGTGATTGATATATTAACCTCCCTTGAAAATTCAAGAAATTTTTGACCTGTCTTTTTTTCCTTATCTTTTTTATTTGATTTTATTAGTGGTTATTCGCAGTTCTTGATAAATAGCAGTAAATAGTTAGGCTATATTGGTAAGGTTGACCTCACCTGCCTGTTAGTATGTCTGTTGATTTACGTGTGAGGTTCTGGTGCAGGCTGCTCTCTCGGTGTTGGGAGGTCAGACAGTAGTCACTCCCATAGTAACCATGCTAAGCCATTATCAAGATCGAGCGTAGGAAACGAACCCCACATTTCAAAGCTACAAGTTTACTAAACTAATTTCCAAAAATTATTATTAAACTACAAACGTAAGGAATAATTAATTTGTTAAATGAAATTAACATTAAACACCTAAAAATTATACTCTATAAAGTTTCCACTTCCGATTAGCAGGTGTGTAGGAAATTTACATGACGTAAAAGAATTTACGAATAAAAATTTGAGTATTGTATGAGTATGTCGGCACATTCCCACAGGCCACTTCCCCTTTTGTTATACCGTAATGTAATTATTACACCTGATTGTACCGACAGAATATACATTTCATTTTATTTTGCTTTAATTATGTCTAGTATAATAAGTAACATTTCACGTGATATTTATATTTTAGTGACTTTTTTAGGGATTTTAAAAGTACGAGTTTTTCATCTTTATATTTTTTTTTGTCTACTAAGCATTAAAATATGCAGTCTTAATAGAAAATAAAATATTGAATAGGAGAAAACAATACGCTAAGTAGAAATCTATACTGGTATTTATAAATTAAATGGAATTAATTGTGGGACATTCTGACAAAACTAATAAATAAATTAATCAAAAAATGAAAGTCCAACTTTCTCGTGGTCAGTACTGCCGTCGGTGCGTGACTCCGGCCGGAAGCGGGGCGGGCGCCATTGTGACATTGCTTCCGTGCAGTACTGGTGTTTCCGCTCCCGCGCTTCGCTTGCACTATCGCGATCTTGTTAGATCGTCGCCTTGTAATAGGTAAGATTTATTGGATGTTTGTTGTTAATTTCAATTAGATAATTTTATTTCTTTGAGCATTTTGTACAAACTTATTTTGTCTAGTACGAAGAAAGAGCAACTTTGTGAGTTTGTTTATAATGTTTGGCGCAATCTTTGGAACTACTATACTTATTGGAAAAATACTATCACCATTTGAAAGGTATATTATTCCCGATGGACATAGGCTACATTATAAAATTCATCACTTGTGTTGCTAGGTTTTCATTTTATTCATGAGGTTCTAGTTAGATGATGTACCTACTTATTAGAAATGAATTTTACATTTTCTCAGTACGAAACAATTTATGAATGGCCGTAGTACCTACCACTATTTATACATATAATATCTACATAGGTACTTATTCAATTTGGAACAATTTAATATTTTTATTATGAGTTCAATTCATTCCATAAACAAAATGGCTCGATAATAAGCTCGAATCGATTCATATTCAATATTGATAAAAAAAACATAGCATGTACATAACTATTTACTCAAATTCTTTACGAAATAGATTTCATGTCATCATAAACCAGCCAGACAGAACAACATGCCATACACAATACACATGGGAAGAAAAAACAGATAGCCGAGTCCATGGCAATGGCAATGGCAATGTATGAGATTTTAAAAAGCTTCATATTTCGCATTCAAAAACGAATTGTGTAAAACAAGAACTGAATGTTGAGCGCCAATTAGGAATCGAATGTTGCTATGCCTACTTCGTATTTCGAATGTTTGATATTTCAATTAAAAAAATGGAGTCTCCATTATTTATTTTCAAAATTAATATTTAACATTTGGATTCATTTTCATCATTATTGCATAGTGTAGACATAACTTTAATTAGAATATAGTTCATTCAGTCACCTATAATAGAATAATTATAATAAACAAATAAAATGTACAATGATTACAGACATCTTTAGTTAATTAAGTCTCTCATCGCGGTAAAAGCGTAATCTAAACCGAAATAGGTTAAACAAAGGCAGTGTAGTCGCGAACTCGGCTCAAGCGATCCGTGGAGCAGGCTGCTCAGCGTGCTCGGGCTGCGCTCGGCGTTCGCTCGCTCAGCCGGCTCGGCTCGCTGCTCAAACGAACCAACCGGCTAATCCCGCCGCATCTGCGCCGTAATGAGCTACTCAAGTACACCCTAACCTGTTTACATTGTATCTTTATTGTGTTTTTTGCTCGACTCTTTCTTTCCTATGTAACGAAATGATTTTTTTTTCTACCCACAGCCCGTAATAAAACGAAATCTCGCGTCGGTACGTCCTTTGTCTTTTAAGCGATTTATTTTTAATTACGGGTGTACCTAGTTTGTGGGATTATACTCGGAATAGAAAGAAATACGCTGCAGGGTGTTTTGTATGTGCATAAAATGATTTTAAAATGTACAAATGTCGTTTCTTCTTGAATATGGTAAAAAGGTCTGATAGGTTTTTACCATAAGTATTTCAGAGTAAAATTTTAATGAAATATTTTTTTAAACTTAGTAAATTTTAGTTTTCAGGAAGCCGAAAGACTTAACACAAAAAATTACCTAAGCGACTGATACTGCATACGTTTATAAAATTTATTTGAAAAAAAAAGAAAGGAACACAAAACAAGGCATTCCACATTCAAATAAAACATTGATAAAAAACGAGCAAATTACTCATAACGGCATACTTCGCGCCAAAGTTGCCAGTAACAAAAGTAGCCGGTACAAAGCGACTAATCATCATGGCGTATATGCGTGGCCCCGTTTCACACAATGTCTGTTCACTGATTAAGAGGATTGTCTTCTCTCGGATATTAAAAGCCTGTCTTATATGCTAGATGCGTGCTAGAAAGTTTAGCAACTGTTTTGTTTTAGTTTTTGCCCGTTTTTGCATTTTATGTGCGAGCTTTTGTTTTTTTGTGATAAATGCGGCACTTTATATCAGTCATTTTTTGTGTTGCGATGATTTTTACATCGCCTGCCACCATCCATTATATATTGTCTATAAATATTTTATTATTGCTTCTGAGTATCAACTACTCACATACTTTTCTAATAAGATTCCCATCATGCATTAGTGATGACTCTGCAAAGAAATTTTAAAGCATCCCTCTCAGAGGGAGATGTGAGAAAGTTTGGCTAAATTTATCCTCCAATCGATAAGAACTTTCACCGGAAGTGAATTTAATCTATATTGTTATCTACCTTCCGATTTAAAAAATAAATTACTGTTGGTATTAAAAAATACTTGGGGTTCTAAATTTAATCTACAGATTTTGTGGTATACTAATGATAGGTAGATAAATGTGTATTATGTATTTTAATTTAAATATATTATTACGCGAAATTATGCAAATATTTTTCTAGGTAGCTGCTACTATTACCGCTTAACTAATATTTAAATAACCCTTACAACTGCGTAATATTGGGGTTTAAACCGCAACCGCCTAATTCCTAGTCATTAGTTCACTACCCTACTGGCTAACTGTTAAATTAAAACAAAAGAAATTCTATCAACAAACTAACTTTACTCAAACTTATATTACTTCGTGGTATTAACCCTTCAACTAACAACACATGTAAATAAAACTCCCTATGTTTAAATAGTAAAAAGTCTGAAGTTGGAGTCCATCCCGTTGTTAGCTCCCAGTATGTTCCTGTTTGTTCTGTCAATAAATATTACTTTTCAAACGGCCATCTACGCTAGTTTTTATTGCCTTTTTATAAAAAAATTAACTACTGGTTCTACGTAAAGCCATGCACCTAGTGGATTCATTATGAACTAGATGTGGCCCGCGGCTTCGCCCATGGCTTAATGACTTCAGAAACTATCCACTTTAAATAAATTATTTCAAATTCTGCGTCATATTTACTTTAATCTCACAGACCAAAAAAGTATCTAATCTGCAAGCTACATCATCAGCACAAAGAAAACAGTAGGTAGTACCTATATCCTCGCAAATGTCAGAAAAGGTGTTCAATTTTATGCGCACGCGTCGAAGTAACATATGTTTGGTGGCGTGGCAAAATGTAAACCAAATAATATAGAAAAAAAAAATGATGAGCCAGTCAAGGTGTAGCTTTAGCGAGGTTTACGAACTTTGTATTATCATTTTTTTTGCACTTTGTTGCGTATTTTTTCGTATCGGAAGTTGAAGGGTTAACATCCGATAAAGTAAGGCAATATTTGGACTTTTTTGTGAGTGATATAAAGCGATATCGATTAAACATTGCATTGATTACGAGCGCATGTTTGCTTAAATATGTTGATAATCATAATTATTTACCTAAAACCTCTTTAGTTAAATAAAAGTTACAAAAGTAGGCACTAAATTTCATAAATCAAATAGAACTGTTTTACTACAAAGCAAATTAATATAGTACTTAGCTACTTTTACAGTACAGAATTTTTTTTTCTAGAATTGTGATGGTTTCATTTGCTAATTCATGCTAAAAGTGAAAATAAGTGTAAATATCAATAGTAGGATATCATATTCTAAATTTTACTAAATCAATTTTCCATTAACAATAAACACGTCAATTAATGAATATTTCCTACACAATCTATAAAAATGAATGGGTGATTCACAAATCAGACATGATCGTAACCCTCCCACGACTTAAGTATAAGGAGCATGTGTTGCGCTCCCCCAAGCATGAAACATCGTTTAAGTGTTAGGGTGTGGTGCCAGTGCCCGCGACAAAAAGTGCAAAATGTCTTAAAGACTGGGTACAACTCTTCAGAAATGATTAACAGTAAAAAGGATTTGTGTACCTAATAGATTTAAGTAAAGGATTGCTTTTTTTTTTCATTTACAAAGGAGTATTAATACTTTAGAATAAATAAAGAAATGTTTATGCCAGATTTGGTTCAGCATATTTATTTATGTTAACATTTTTTTAAGCAATCAATCATATAAAAGTATGCTTTACTTATGTAATGATAAAAACAAATGGTATCTATTTTTTGAATTTCCTTTCTTGCTAATCCTCATACAATGCTTCCGTTTATACTTCATTAAAGATATGCACAAATTTTGTTGCAATCACATTTAGTGTCAAAGAATAGAGTTATGCATTTCGTAGTTATAAGTAATCAGTAATATGACTTTAAAAGTTGTATTAAATAAAAAAACTGCCAATATATTATTATAAATATTTTTATAGAATATTCATTTTTTTTATTAATTTCATAGTTTAAGTCAATAAAGTAGTGCTTAGCATACTTTTGTTGAAGTGAAAATTCTTTTTCTTCTTACAATGTAATTCCAATTTCCCGCTCCTTTTATAAACCCGCTGTCATTTCGACCGCACGACTTAAGCGTTTCAAAACGGTGTTTACACCGTCTTGAGACTGCAAACGGAGGGTTAAGACGATAGCGTATCGTAGGGGTGTCGAACAATACTGTTAACGTGTTTACACGCAATGCAAACATGGGGTTTCTTTGATTGCCTATTAAGCAGACAATTTTGTGGTCTTTGCGCGGCTTGCGGTTTGTAATTGGAAATTGTGTTGCAGTATAACATAATATATGTAGGTACCTATGCATAAATGTTATATTACGAATAATAATATAAGACTAGAATCACTATAATAATTAAAAAATGTGTCTTGTAAAGTTGAAACCTTAGCTTTTAATATAGTGCCTGATGGTATGTAGGTATCCTCACTGATAAAAAACTGTAAGTGCTTAAGGTGTGTAAGACTTTAGATTGAACTAGTATTTAAATAACAGTTTCTGTTCTGTAGTTATGGGTAGATAATGCGTATAATATATTTCTACTTAACATTTTAATAAATTTACTTTAAATAATTTTATTTTGTGACAACCATAACACACGTTGGAGACATAATCTCACGGTCATAAGATGTTCGAGGGTGCTTAGTCTTGTGGGGTCGATCGCACTCTTGTGTTTATTGCGCTTTTACAAGCTTTGCGCCTTGGGAAATATCTTGTTATACTGTATTTATTCGATTATATTTGTTACCAGGTTTGTTTCTAGACTTCATAATAATAGTTTCAACCAATAAAATGTATACTAAATTATTTATTCCACCTGGGTATCGAACGCAGTACAATTGCCCGCAAACAACAATTTAGACTGTGAAGAAAATATTAATAAGTCACTTAAAACTTTTTAAATTGTTTGGGCATATGTCTGTTTAAACTGCCTTATGACCAGCTTGGATCTATTAGTAACTGGATCTGTGTTACCAGCTACAAATTCAAGAAGCCCCCACACTTAACCATCTGTCGCAGTGCGTAGATGTTTTAATGACTCACTACTACAGGCTGTGATAAGCTTATCTAATGAGAATTGGTACTATTTATAAATACTAGCAACACTATAAAATCCTGTTATTTCCCAATAGTTATCTACATATTAAAATATTCTGAAATTCGACTGCAATACCGAAAATTGTTTACGGTATATTTTTTTAACCAATTTCCATTCCAAAGATGTTCAAGCATTTAAAAGTTATGATAGTTTTAAGAAACTCGTATACCTGTATACATAATATACAACCTTAAACAAACACACACATACACACTAAACATTACCCACTTTTTCGGGCAGTCATGTGAAAAGATATTTAATTCGAATTGATTTGATTCAAGTCTCAAAATTCCTCTCACTAAGAAACCGCTAATTTAAAGTTAAGTTTCCAACGAAAATCAATTAGAACTCTGTTCCAAATATGCGAGAACTGCGTCGCCAATCTTGTGTGGTGAATGTGGCAATACTGAATGTGATCATGCGGTGAGGTTGGCATCCTCTAATTTAACTTGGACTAATCTTATGATACAACTTACCGCGTGTGTTGTAGGTAGGTAGAGCAACAATACATTAATTATTTTTGAATTTCGAATAATCGAACCAAGGATGTACCTAATTTCATCGATAGGTAGGTATTTGTTTTTTAAATATGCTTAGGGTGCACATATTTCATATTTATGCACCTATCTACATTTATTTAAAACAGAATGATATGAATTGTTTAAATCCAGAAAAATATACCGGATAGTTTCAAATGTAAAAAATAAACAAATACTGCAATTACGTATGATTTTTAATTGTAACTTTGTATGAAATTTCAACAATTCTACGAGTTGGTTATGTGTAGGTATACTATTGTAAGTTTATTATTAGTTGAATAAACCAATGAAACGTAATCTTACTAGAGGCACGCGTACGCATTTAAAAAGGCGTATACGAAACAATACCCAGCCATTAAAGTCGAACAAAAGGCAAAAAGCCAAGTCTGCAGAACAATTAAAACAAGAAATAATAAGGAGTTTGTGATAATAAGTATTATTATAACGATGACAGAGGGGTGGCAACACCTGGCACGCGACCCTTCAACTTATTATTATTTATTTTCCCTTTTTTGAAGATGGCAATGCATTTCTAATTGGAAAGAAGAGGAAACAAGATGATTTTTAATTCTTCATGGTCTGATTTGTTTTGTTTATGTTCTGAAATTATTAGTTAAGAGCAATTTTTTTTAAAATTTGACTGTAGCCTGTGGCAATAAGATAAAATGCGTAGAGCTAATATTTATCTACTAATTTTATTCAATTCTAAGCGTCATTTGTAAGATTTAGAATATCAAATCACTTGTTTATGTATAAATCTACATAAATTAAAATATTTGAAATTGGAAGATGCATTGCCCCATTTACATTTGACGTACTACACTAAGTTGGTACATCTGTCAGTAGCACCTGGTCAAGTACTGCACACGCGTAGGTATTGTTCGGCAGTTTAAATTTAGGGGGAAAAGAAATGGTAAAGAAAAATAATATTCTTTATTTGAAATGACAGCGTTGGACACAACGTGGTTATTGTTTATGGGGTAGCAAGGATTAAAATTAAAAAGTATTTTAGTTTTTTTATGATGATCTTAAGTTGTAGATACTGAATGATTTATTTATTCCTTTTTCAAAAATGTGCAAAGATTCTAAAGGTACCGATGGTTAATATATTTTAATAATTTGCTTATGAGGAATGCTTAATGACTATACTCCGATTTTTAATTCTAGGCAAGAAAATGACAACTGCAACTGTCACTGATACAAAAAAGGGTGACCCGCTACAATAGTGATGTTCGGCAATCAATAGACTAGATACTTTAGTCATTCTTTATTTTTATCAGTGAATGAACCTCTTTTGCAGTTTATGCTCGCCTAGTAGGTACATTACACGACGGAAATATTTTTTATAGAATACTAGCTGTGTCCCGCGGCTTCGCCCGTGACATACTTTGTCCCCGTGACAGGATAAAAAGTATCCTATGTCCTTCTTCTAGTTCTAAGCTACCTCCCCATCAATTTTCAGCCAAATCGGTCCAGCCGTTCTCTAGTTTTAGCGAGACTAACGAACAGCAATTGATTTTATATAATATATAGATTTAATTACTTACTGTGTATGTTTTCTGTTTAATTACCGTAAATTACATATTTTTATTTATATATAAAAATTATTTATATGTTTAATAAAAGAATTATAATCTCGACTCACAACTAACTTATAATTGGAAAACTCGATTCAACCACATCACTATTTATTTGATACAAAAAACCTGCAACACTGCAAATGTCATTTTCTTGCCTAGAATTAAAAATCGGAGTATAAGAATTATACAAAAATCAACTACCCTGCAAAAACAAAACCAATAGATAAGTCGGCGTGACTCAAGATAATGTAGAAATTCTTACAATAAATCATACATTAAAAACTGTTTGGTCTTTTAAAAGTTACGGTAAAATGAAGAAACCCTTAGGATACCTACCTAAAATAACACTCCTTTTTTGGGTAGTTGCGTAAAGTTAAAATGATTAATGCTAATGTTTTAAAAATGAATCACAACTATGCCATAATTACTCACGGTAAAATTTTCCCCATTTAATTCTCACATCCTTATGTACAGGTGTGCCAACCTTTGAAGAGTAATTGGCGTGACTTCAGGAAACGGAAGTGAGTCTGACCAATGGCGGGCCGTCACGGAATGCGCGCCAATGCCAAGCGAGTATACAGAATTATTAAGCAAGATGATCTGTTGATTGTTATCAGTTTAATGTTTTTTAGTTATCAAGTCGAAGTACAGATTCTTTTATTAAATCTTTTGTAATTAGTGTAGGTAGAAGCGTTATTTGAAAGAGCCATTTTAATATTATCGAACGAACGATTATTGGATATATATTATTTATATCACTATGTATCCTTGGATCACTGAAACTAAGGCGTCCTCGGTAGTTTAGTGGTTAAGGAAGGAAGCCTTACAATCGAGAGATCTCGAGATCGAGTCCTGCTAATTACATTGCCGACGTAAACTCGTAACACAAGCAATTTAACATAGCTGAAGGGGTTAACGATAAAAAACCCATTGTAATGATTTTTTAAATATCTCCAATCTACATACACAGCTCGATTACAATTTCATATTAGTAGGTACCTACAAAAACCAGACAAGACAGATGTGAAAAACTCAACATCCTGTTTGGACTTGATTGAAGCGAACTCAGGACAGCCCCTTCCTGGAGGTAACTTGTCTTTGATAGCTAAAACTAGTTCACATACTTCTAAATGCTACGTAGAAGCCATCGATCGATATTCTTTATAGCCATAGGAAAAGTTAGCATATCTAAAATAAAAATTGCTTTAAAATTTTATTCATTTGTTTTGATTTTATCTTTTTAATCAAATTTGCTTTTACTTACATGATACTTAAGTTACTTCACAATTCGCTGTAACGTTATATTTTATGAAATTTAATGACAGTTTACTTTTGGAAGTTGGTACTATGCGTTCTAATTTCAAAAGCATAGTGTTGCCAACTAACAATACATGAAGTTCTAAAGACGCTTTAATTACTTTTTCTCGTGGCGGGGGTTTAATTTGAAAACTTTTAAATTCTTGAACAGAGTCCCTATACGCGGGTGCTGACGCGTGGGCCGTTGGCGCCCAAGTTACCGTGTAAATGTGTGTTCATACTTGATAGGGTACATAGGGCAGGGTATTGTGGACTTGCACGCCTCTCAGAAGGTACTTGCGTTTATAAGATTTTAAAACATCTCCATATACACCTCAATGCAAATTTTGTGGAAATACACTCTCGCACTTTTTTGTAAGTAACCTAACGGTGTTCGATGGATGCAATTTAGATAATAATAGGTGTGTAAACTATCCAGCTTTTTTTTTAATAAAGTTATTTTTATGCCACTTAGGTGGTAGAAGTACCTAGTTAAATTGTTGTCGAACACTTCTTGTGATAATCGTAATATATGTGACGACTGTTTTCGTCATTTCAAAGAGCTACCTATAAAAATTCAATGTTTGAGTCTATATCGTTCAATTGTACACTGAAAATTACGCTAAAGTTTGCAGTTTATATTTTTACAAACCTGCTTTCTCGTAGATTGTAAAATAGATAGAAGTAACTGAAGCAATGTAACAGTTACCACAGAAACTAGTAAAAATAAGCCAAACAGACTCATCAACAGACTCTAATTCGACTACTATTACAGAATTTACCGAGTTGTAAATTACCAGAGATTTTTCAAGAAAGTACCTACTGGATTAAACGTGCGTTTCTGAGACTGGATTCCTCCCCGTGTATTTTCACTTCTCACCTCGGTATTCAATTTGCGACGCGTCTCGCGAGTAGGTAATTTGCGACTTGCGGCAACTTGCTCATTGTGGTGTCGCATCTTTTGTAAAAACGCACACTCATCGCGCGCGTGTGGACGTGCCCTTACTGCGGGAATATCTTAAATAATCGTAGTCGACGGAACGTTTTCGAAATAATTACTTTTAGTAGGTATTAAAACATTTTAAGGGTGAGTTTATAGTTGCCAAAACCGAAAAAATATTCATTATTTAATCTAAGTTTATACTAAGATAGTCGAGTACCTATACAAAAGACAAAATAACAAATAGTATAATAGGAAATAAATATTCTGCGATATTCTACACAGCATTATCTAGACTTAAATGAGCATAGCTCAAATATTTTGTATTATGGATTCTATATACGAATGCCTAAACATTGTTAAGATACCTCCATGTCTTTTATAAATTCATAATTTATAATATATTTCATTCATAGAAATACCCAGGTCCAGGTTATGTAAATATACCTTCTTAGCGGGAATCGAGCCTGCAACCTCTATTTGGCAGTTGAACACTTGCGCTCTACCGGCATGCCACAGAACTTTAAGTATTAAAATATTGACGCTAAGTACCTAACTGTATACCTACTTTATTAAAACGATTGATGAACTAATAAGTCTATCCGTTTTAATATAACCAGTTAAATTATTCACTTATATTAAGTTTATAAATTAACTTAAAAAATATTCGCAATTATTTTTCTTGTGGCAACATTACGTTATCCATAAACTATGAAAAAAAATGGAAATCGCCTCACCAAGATAATGTTGAATTCCAAATTTAAAATGCTTTTTATTCTACGAATACCGCCAACGCGCTCATAGCACTCTATATCTTAAGTAAGAAGGTAAGTACTGGAGCGTTTCAACTCATCTTCACTTAGTTCCATCTCAGCTTCACTCCGCTCTCGGTTAATGGAGAAGCCTCTTCGTTCGGTCTTTAGCCGTTTGTGGTCGGAAATGTCTTTTTGTGACGTAAAACTATCATAATTGTAGAACTTCAGTCATTCAGATACGGGTAGGTAGGTATTTTATTGTAGAAATAGAATGGGGGTTCGGATTTTTAATTTGTCTTTTTACGAATTTTTAGATTCTTAAATTGAAACTTATACCTACAAGTTTTGTTTAGTAGCGATGAAATTTAGTGGCATTTATTAGGGTAACTTTTCTTTTAAATATCTAAATTTATTTTTTATGGTGCTCTAATTAGGTAGGTATTTTAAATCAGCTCTTGGGTAGCCCAGATGACTCCATTCTCGGCTCCGATACGGCATCATAATGTGGGGAAATAGTGTAGATATTGATGTCCTATTTAGACTCCAAAAAAAATGTATAAGAATACTGGCAAACATAGGTACCTAGTAGGGAAAGTTGCAGGCCTCAATTCAAAGAACACAACATACTGACTTTGACAGCCTTATATATACTAGAGATATGTATCTTCGTAAGAAGGCACATATCACTGTATACTTTTAATCACGAGCATTACAGCCAACCCCGCAACTTAAGGCACAAAAATAGACTGGCGCTACCTACATCTAGCCTATCTATATATCACTCAGGCCCATACGTAATGTCAATAAAAATATATAACAAAATACCGCAGGCACTAAAGGATACAGAATCTGAACATACATTTAAAGAAAACTTACAAAAACATCTATTAGAAAAATGCTACTACAATTTGCAGGAGTTTTTTGATGATAAATAGCAATTATTTACAGCGAGAAAATTGGGATAGATTTTATAAATTGTATGATTTTAATAATTTTAAACATGGTTGAATTTGGATTATAATGTTAATTTTAATTTTGATTTAATTTTAATTGTGATTTTTGTATTGATGACCTAATTGACGTTGATTTAAATTTTATTTTTTCGACCTTGATTTTAATTTTAATTTTGACTAGGACCTATTTTGATTTTTGATTTTGTTTGTTCTGTTTTATTTTTATTTTATTTTTGATTTTAATTTTTATTGTATATGACATACCTAATTTATTATTCTGTGAAATTATTAATTTTGCTGTGCCCCAACAGGGCTTCATGTTGAAACCATAATATTCTCCTAACATCATTGTGAAACACATGAATGCAATAAAGATTTTGACTTTGACTTTGACTACCTAGCTATTCCATCGTATGAGTTTGTCGTGACCCGAACTTTTGCAATTTAATTGATAGAGTTACCAAACAGTAAATCATTCATTTACAATTGAATTTTTGCATATTTTAATTTTAAATTGCTGATAAATTATGTGTTTTATATAGTTCTACTAGCTGTTGCCCGCGGCTCCGCCCGCGTGGGTGTCGAAATCCGTTTCAAAAACTATCCTATCTCTCAAGTTGGATCGAACTGCACATGGTGTGCGAATTTTATTATAATCGGTTAAGTGGTTTAGGAGTCCATTGAGGACAAACATTGTGACACGAGATTTATATATATTAAGATAATGCCACGTTCAACAAAGAATCCACGTTCTATTTTCAAAAAAATAAAACAAGAGCAGCATCCTTTCTTATTACTTACATGACCTACATAGATAGAAAGAGCGGGAAATAAAATAAAATATCCGCCATGACACTCACCCCGTTCCACGTAATGATCGCTAAGATTCGCGCTATCAGATCGCGAACGTTCCCTTAATGAGATCCACCTTCAACGTGACTGCGTACAATGGAACGTGATGCGTGTGCTTTCTTTTTTTAAGCATCAAGGGTGGTGTCTATTCAGCCTTTCTGGGTGACGTTTAAAAAGATGACGTTCTAAGTAATGATTCTGCATATAACGTTTTAATTTTGTTAGTGGTTTATTTGTTTGAAAAATGTTAAGTTTCAGTTTATGTATGGATTAATTTTGATTTAATTAAATCCATACTAGGTAAGTTAGGTAGTAGGTAAAGACTGATGTCGTAGATAGGGCAAAAATTTACTATTTTTGCCAAAGTTGAAAAGTGCGTTTTCGACCGAAAGCTACAATATAAAATTTCTAATATAATCTTTCGGGCCATTTCATCATTTTTTATTTTAGCTTGCGAATTTTTTCAGTAGTTCTTAGAATTTCATCTAGGTGTAGAATAACTCTGATATATTGTGTTAAATAACTGTTATTTTCTCTAACATTTTTTGAAAGAGTATTAGTAACTGAAATTACTATTAACTCCTCCTAACTGAGCTAAATAACATGTATAGGTACGACGTCGTATTGTAGGTATTCATGTGTAAGAATCCTCGTTCAATACACATGAATACAATACGATGTCGTGTCGTGCTACGTCGCTGTGCTACGACGCTGATTCGTAGCACAACGCGACATCGTATCGTAGCCCTTAGTAGTGGGTTCGTATCGTCAGTGTAACGGCAAGGAATTGAACTCGGGACTTGATCGTAAGTGACCCCTCGATTAAATGTCAGAGATTCTCAAAACCTTGTGAAATTTTAATAAATTATGTATCTACTTAGATGTCCTACCCGAGTTATGAAAGCGCTGAAAAACTAAATAAAAATGGTGAGGACAGGTCGCTTGTGAACCTTTTAACTCTAGGTAAAATATATTTTTAGTAAATACCTAACCTACTGGGTATCTAATATACTTAAGCCCGAAAAGAATTGTAGCCATCGAAGCGTATCATCTAGACATGTAGGTACAGAATATAAATACATTATTATAACTAGGTTATACCTATGCTTATGAGGAAAAAAAATCTTACCTAAATTTTTTCCTGATGACGTCACCGAGTGGCGTCGAATGTTCTGCTGGAGATGTTTATGAAGTCTGTGAAAAAGAAATTAATACGCTGTTTAAGAACGAACGCCATTGTTTGCGAAATGAGTGTTGAGAGATCTCTACCTACCACATTGGGGATAATGTATGAGTATTATTGTTCTAAGTTCTAAGTTACCAAGTAAGTCAAACTTAAGCCACGCCCTCTAACGTCTTGCGCAGTACCCCTCCCCGCTACCAAGGCCTGGCGTTATCCTAACGCACATACGCCTACTTTCTTATGACGCCCTGGTAGGTACATACGCCCTGACGGCGCGGTTAAGACATATAGTTTCCTGCGGTTTTACTTGAATATAATAACTAAATATATAATCAACTGCATTCTATTCTTAAGTTGTAGTAGAGTAGTGTATTCATTTCTATATCTATATTTCTAATGAAGGCAAGACAAAGTTGGAATTTTATTCAGATTACTTAACGATAACGTACCTACGTAACGTAAGCTTAAAATAAGTTAAGCATCAAAACTTCATCTTAGATGAAGTTGGAAAAAGATGAGACGTTTTTTACTCAATCATGTTCAAACGGCTGGCCAGATCTGGCTGAAATATTGGTACAGAGATAGATGAAGATGATGATAGAATAACGCATAGGTTACTTTGAAAAAGGTTCCCATGGGTTGCGGGAGCCGGCTTAGAATTCCTCGCAGGCGAAGCCGCGGGTAGAAACTATTGGGCAATATTTCCACATTGATTACCTATCCAAACAACCACGTTTGTTCATCACGGTGTAGGTACAAAAAAAAACTCATTGGAAAAACCATGTTCTTTTAGTTTAGTTTGCTTTAATGGCTGTAAAACTGAGACTTGAGTGAATAAAACGCTGTTAGACGAAGTACTAATCATAAACTAGTCATAAATATACAAATAAATAGTTTCCGAAACAGGTAATCGATCAAACAGTTGAGAATCTTGGGCCAATTGTGTTGAAGTACCGCCCGCGTCTTGCCACTCCCAATTTCTTAGAAGTTTAGTCTAACTCCACCTATCGGCGAGTAGTCAAACGCCTACCCAATAAGAAATAAGACGGTCACGTCACGACATAATAATTATTGTATACAAGAAATTACAAATTATATTGTCCTTCGTTTACTGGTTAGTTATATTTATAGATGGGGATACTCCAGTTTACGTATTAAACACTATTATTACGTAGGTATATTGTATGTGTGTCATATAAACAAACATTATAGGTATATATGATTTTATTCTTACCTAACTCTAGATAGCCGTGACTCCACCCGAGTGACATACAGAACGCCTATTTTCCGACAAAAAACACTATCATTACCTACTTTCTTCTTGGGTGAAAGTTACTTCTAACTATAGGTATATCTACCAAATTTTAACAAAGTCGGTGCAGCAGTATAGGCTTGAAAAGGTTTGCATTGAAAATGTTCTATGTTCTGTGATAGAGTCGTTTTTCGCACCTTCTCAGCCCGATCGGTGAAAACAGCGTAAATTATGCTGTCAGTTCAGTAAAGTTAGTGACATCTATTAGTTAGTCAAGTAATCAGCGCTATTCACATAATTTGACGTATAGATGGCGCTAATTGCAGTTTAGTTTTAACTTTGACGTATAGATGGCGTTAGAAATTTTGAAAATATACTGAATGCTACAATTACCTTTTTTTAAAAAATGTTTAGGTAATTGATTTCGCATTAAATAATATAATGATCTTTACAGATCACAATTTCTACTGATATAATTACCTAATTAATTCATCAGTTTTAACGTTCACAAACGGTTAAATAATTTATTGTACTAAATATTATTTCTAAATTATAATGATTCAATTATCTACTTTGATAGTTCAAATGAAAAAGATTACAATTATTTAAATAACTTTGATACTCTAAATGTTAGTGACATCTATTTGTGATTCTAAACATTACAAGCAGAACATGCGCAGGCGACTCTGCTTGCGCGCCATCTACAGATTGTAAACTACAACTTGATGAAACGCGCTCTAGCGGTTATCATGGTGAACTATTAAGTTGAATTTATAAACGAATGCCTGTGTTTATATATAGATGTCGTGAAAAGAGCTTTAAAAATCTGGTCTAGTGAAGCATTTTGATAAGTTTAATTTGATAGGTGGTTAACTAAAATGAAGAGAATTTATTTATTTTAACTAACGATAAAAGATTCTCATTCATAAAAACGCTGGATGCAGATTTTTCATATTTTTTTTTATTTACTTATTTATTTATTAGATATATAAAGAATTTACAAAATAGTTAAAAACCTTACAATGCTACATAAACTCGTTCGAGTTTTATAATAATAAAATATTGAATCCTTTATATTGATTTATATTTCGAACTATAGTTTCGTAGTGGAAATTACAGTCAAAGATACAAATAAAAAAAATAGTCTACGTATAATTGTAACGGTATTTTTTCGTTTAGGTATAAAATACTTTTTTTTTAATACAACAGCAGCTATCATGGCGCTTGTTACAGTGCCAAAATATCGAAAACTCGAAAATGCTAATAAAAATGGTAGGTAACTTTCTTCTTCATTATCTTAGCGTTATTCCTGGTTACATCCAAGAGGTTCTCCTTTTTTATTGCTACTCTCTTCCTACCCTAGGAGCAAAGCCTTTGACTGATCCTCTTCCATTAATCATTAGGCGTAGTACCGGGTTGCAGGTGAGGTTGACTTAACCGTTAAGGTCTTGGTAGGGTTTTTTTATTCAAGATAGGCTTACGTTTGACCACCATCTCACCTGATAGCAAGTGACGATGTGGTTTATGAATCACGCTTGCCCTGAAAGATCCTATTCACTCGTGACTTGAATATTCCCAGGTTATAGCTTTCCGGAAACAGAGACTTGAGCAGGGGATTAAACTAGCAAAGGACGACTTTCTTACTCTATGTCATTCTTCTGTTGTGCTAATTATAGAGCACTAGCTGTTGCCCGTGACTCCGCTCGCGTGAAATGCTGTTCCCGCTACTGTGACCCACGGGAACCTATTCCCGGGATAATAAGTAGCCATTATGTTATTCCAGACTATAATCTATCTCTGTACCAAATTTCAGCGAAATCCATTCAGCGGTTTTTGCGTGAAAGAGCGACAAACGTATAACCAGACATACATTCTTACAAACTTTTGTGTTTTTATATTAAGTAGTAGGAAGTAGGATTCACTTTAAATAAATAAAGTTTGATGTCTTTAGTATTGTTCGTGTTGTAGGTTCCTATATTTTTTAAACTGTTTTTTTTTTTATATTTCAAGTTCTCTTGATGGATAGCTTCAGTACCTATTATTTCTGCTGTGAACATTCATTCGGTTTTTAAAAATATAGTTATTCATTTCTTATGTAACCTTCAGATGTAGAACCATCATAAGCCTTTGATGGCTGAATTATATAATTATGCAGTTGCTGCGTAGAATAGTGATCCCGTTCCCGTGACCTACAGGACTTAAGATAATAAAATAACGCATAGGTACCTTATTCGGCTTGAAGGACCATTACGATACACGGAACTCCGGATAGAAGAAAAATTAAAGAATATTTCATTTCATTACACAAAACGTTTCATATATATTTCTGTGAAGAGATTCTAAGTAGCAGACTTACCAATATGGCAATAAACTAACTCTATTACAAAAAAGGCTGACATAATACGGGTGAAACACACACCTTGTTATTATGTAGGTAGGTACCTACCTATCCTATCCCATCGATATAATTTTATAAACTTAATTTTTTTTGCTTTAGGTATAAATTGAAGGTTTCTCACCACTAATTTTTTTTGGGTTTAGTAAAACAAGCAGTGGTGTAGAATTTATATAAGTACACAAAAAAAAAACAAACTAGTGATTTCAAAAAGCCAATGACAAAAAAACTAAATAATGACACTACGTAAGTCAAGTCCCTAAAAACTATATTTTCATTACCTATTTTCATCATTAAGGGTGATAATTCTCTTTAATTATCAGCCCTTATGTTGTACCAATAAAACATAATGATAGAAATCTAAAAACGTTATACCTACCTAAAAATAATCAACGAACTGAAAATACATAAAAACACTCCTTCAAGTATGTAGTGAACCATAACCGACTTTATAATAAGGTGGAATCTTTTTATTAAATACCTAATAATGTTCGTTATCTATGTCAAGTCTGATTTCACATTGGTAAACCCTTTTAACTAACAAATCTAAGAAGCGTGATCTAATCTAAACTTCGTGAAAAATATAAATTTTTTAAGTCAGTATCGTATTTCTAATCTTTTAGTTAGAATACTTACCTCTGGATTTCAGATTGTAACTTAATAAATTGTCACACACCGTACAAATAAATTAAGAAAAAATGCCAAAATAAAATAGAAGATCTTTTTAAGATATTGCAGAAAAATCAAATAGGTACAATACAACAAGAACTGTTTTAAAAATGCAGTAACTCGATAATATAAACCTGTAAAACTAATAGGGTATAATAAAAAAATTAACAAACAAAAATATATTTATTAAAATAAAATCAAAAATAACAAAAAAGTATTATAAAACAACGATTTCAAAAATGTTTTCCAAAGTTCTAAAAAAATGAAACAGAATTCATCTTTGATATCGTACAAAATACAAAAACAAAAAGTAAAAATAAAAATAAAATACGTTAACAAATCCGTCCGAAAGGTTCTCTAGCTCTACAAATAGACGGTCGCAAGCCGTCGGACCTCAGCTAACAACATAAACAGCGCAATCTTCAAACTGAACAGATTTAAATCACTACAGATTATACTGTGGTCATTGAAATATATTCTTTCAATTAAACATGAAAGAAAATAAAAATAACAAAAATAAAAGTAAATACTACATAACAATCATGGCACTAGCTACTATTATAAATCAATTAAAAAATAACCTTTCTCTGAGTGAAGAATTCTTGAAATTCACAAAAAATTCTAGTCCTTGATAACCACAATTATAGTCCAAATATGATTATAATCTAAGTACAATATTTGTGGCAGTCAATACTTCAGTATAATTACAACTTAATACTTATTCATTAATGTAACGCTTACGATTAATTATTATTTAATCATCGCTCACTCCAGATGTCGCACGTTAAAAAAAATAAAAATTTGAAATAAAAATATTCTCATCAACGGCCAAACGTTAATCTCTTTACAAATGTAACCGACGTAAATATTAAAAATTTCGCAAAAAACTTTTTATCCACTGCCAACAGTTTATGTCAAAAAAGTGAGAGTCGAGGGGATTTTAGCCTAAAAATATTTTCGATTAGACGCGGTTAGATTTATAATTATTATTTTGGAATTTTGTATTTATTAAAATTTATAATCACAAGAGCACGAGGAACGTGTATTACGCCGCGCGGCCCGGCCGGCCGGCGCGACTCCAGACGGACGACTGAGACGTAGCAGCGGCCCGCCGCGCCACCACCCCGAGCTCGCGCCTAACCCCGCGCCCCCTCGGGCCCGTCGCGCCCTCCCCCGCCCGCCCCGGGGCCGACTTCGTTACGAGCCACTTGTAATCGCCGCGCGATTTTTCCGCCTAAGACAAATTAGGCGGTCCCGCCCGCGCGCTCGACTCGACTTACGTTAGGGCGGTTTCTTACATCTAAGACATTTCGTCTACGCCTTGTATTTTTCTTAGCAGCGAGTTGGGAAACTAAAGCGCGAAGGGCGTTTCTTTTTTTCTTGGCTTACCCATACAATGACGACATATACATAACAGCATAACAGTACTTAAAACTGAATTTTTGATCATTTGTCAACACAGCCGGTCACTTATATTATGAACGTATAAATTATTGGCCTTTCAATGTTATGGCGGCAGCTGTTTTATTTTTAAATGGCATTTAATCGTCACTCTCGCTTTCAACGATGCCGAGGCCGAGTTAATTGTAAATAAAATTCAATCATTCGCAAAAAATCCCCGGTAATCGGCACCCGACAATATCAATGAGAGATACGTATTCAGCGATTGTACTTTTTAATGCATTATGGGGTGTGACGTCACGCACTCTTTTTGTTCCACATTCGAATCGTGGTCTATAAGTCTATTGACTATTGATTAGCTTTTGAATTGTATTCTACTCTATGGTTCTGTTTTGAACATGTTTTGTACTTTTTAGGTTAACGTACATTTATAAACACAAAATCAAGTCTACAAAGTTACTAGAGTCCCTAATAGGATAGATATTAACAAACCATCAAAAATTAACGCACCTCCCTATTATTATCTTCTCAACAGACTAATTAAGTTAATTCGCGAACGACTATCAATATTTGAAACATGAATCGAAACGGTAGACGCCATTAATACACTGCGTCCTAATGAAATAGGCGATAATAGACACGTCACAGCAGTTAACTTAAATGCACGAGTTAATCTCGTTAGAAAATGATTCGAGTTCCAAATAGAATCAAAATATAAATAAATTAATTAATGAGATTCGACAGTTTTCACGATTATGACAACAAAACTTATACAAGTGAATAAAAAGCCATCTGTCTTGTATATTTCTTAAAGTAAATGTCCAATAAGCAGATTTGTTTTATAATTTATTATTAATGATTAATTGATATTTATTAATATCGTTTTTAAAGAAATACTAGGTACTTAGATTATTCAAAACATTCCTTATTTTTTCTTTAAAATATAGAGGAACTCCTACTGAAAAAAAAATTGTTTCAGAATTGATTTACTCGCACAACATTTTAGAGGTACGGTAGAAGATTTAAAATACTAATAATATAACAGTTGTGACGTGTCAAATTCTAAAACGAAATATTATACTTTTAGTTTAATTGAATTAGTTTTATGTATTTTAACTAAGTTATTGTAATTTGCTAAATAAAAGTCTATATGTAATGCTCAGTTAAATATCCATATATTTAACTGAGCATTGAGATTTTGTGAAAATTTTCTAAAATACTTCTTAAACAAAAATTAATATCCAGACTACTATAAAATTTACTCTTCTTAATTGTTTACCTAACAACTTCATTTATTAGCCACTTTTTAAATTCAGAACATAATTCATTTAAAACCGATCTGATTCTTTTTTAAATAATTTTTAAATTCAGAACAACATAAATTAAATAAGATCATCGTTTATTTAACTTCGTTCGCGAACGATAATCAAAATTTTAAAAGCTTATGGAAACAGAGAATATCGTTAGAACACTACGTCCCAAAAAGAAAAGAATAAACAAAAATAGTGACGTCACAATGCCAGCGTATTTTAAATGCGGCGTAAGTGAATGTTCTCGTTGTAAAATTGTAAACAGCTGAACGAGTATGAATTAATATTATTCTTTTATCAGAGAGCGGTCCAGCGGGGTCGCTGAACCCGCACTGGTAAACGAAAATAATCTCTGTAGATAGCCATTATTCACGAGTCTCACGACACTCGATTGACTGTTGGATATAGATAATTAAATTTAAGTTATTATGGATTAATATGACGGAAGTTTATGTATTCGCTATTTTTTTTTACTTTTAGGATTACTTTTGTTTAACGATGTAATGGTGTTGGTTTTTAGATTTTAATTCAGATTATCGCGTTTTTCAATCTAACCACAAATAACTTTTCTGCGACGCAAAAATAAACATTTTTATTAAAATATGAAACTATTATAAAAAAACATGCAAACTAGGATTTTTAAAAATATTATGATACCATGGTAAGGCACTGAAACATTTCTTTTTAATATGACGAATGACTGATTGAGTATTTCGTGAGTCAAAATGCCTACCTATTAAATGGCAGAGAAAATAGTTTGTTTGATAAAAGAATATGGACATTAGAATTCCAGAAATGTAAATTGGAGAATTTTTATTGTGTATTAAATTATTTATGTACACACAAAATGAAATAAAGAGAGCACATCAAGTAGAAAAAAGAGTACAGAGGTTCTGCTTATTTCTGCAAGGAATCTCTTTCAGCAGACTTTTTTTTTAAATATTAAAGCAGAACTTGCCAGATGCATAGAAATTTGAATATTTTATTACAAATTCTAATTATTTAACTAAGTATAATAAAATAATCAAAATCAGTTGGCTAGTAGGTACGCGGGAAATTTCACTGTCGGATTCTATAAGAATTCTTTGATGAGAATATTTAATTTCAAAAGAAAAACAATAAAACAACAAAAGATAACAAAAATAACCGAAAATCACACTGAAAGCACTTTGAGTCTCACATTTTTTATAAATTACCTGGTTCTGTGGATAACTTAACATTTTCAAAATTCTTCAGAGTCCGAGATCTTCAAAATTTTCTGACGATTTAAATTATTTTTCCAATATATCGCCAGCACCACTACGTAATTAACCAGTTCGAAAGTCCAACAAACTTAACTTCTATTTCGTACAATGATATTATAATTTATCAAAGAATTCAGCCGCGAAGTCGACTTCGTTTCACTAGGAAAAAATTACACTAATTAAAAAGTACTCAACACTACCAAAGTCAATTTCGAACGTCCACTAATTAACTAGTAAATAAAATAAAAATCGAACGCGGCGAAGGAACTTATTACCACTTATAGACTATGCGGCAAAAACGAGCCGAATATTTACATTGGAGAAAAAAAAATGAGGTCATTCGGAGGTTACGGGCAACGCAGCCGGTCGGCGCGGGCCGCGACGGGATGTGGCCCTCGCGTCCTCCGGCTTCCCGCACGCCCGCCCCCTCGCGGTGGACACCCGAATCGAGACTACCGAAAACCACGTGTGCGCACCCACGACAGGGATGCACATATCCCAAGTGGACGCGAGAGACAGGAACGGCACTATCCTTTTTTCAATTTACTATATTTGCTGATTTTTATTATTTTTTCACATTTCGATATTTTATTTTTTAGTTGATGCGCTTCGCAACTCACCTGTTGTGCTTGACCCGGTTCGATCTGTTGACCGATCATGTGATAGACTGTTTTCGATACTTTTTTGACGAATAGATAAATCTATTGGTTTCTTTGAGCTTAGACAGGCACATCACTAACGCTTCAGTGAAGCTTTACTCAAAACATACTTTAATGTTTTGTTGAAAAATAAAAACTACATGCACCATTTGTTATTTTTATTTCAGCATGACAAACTTTGAGTGATAACTATAATTATTGGCAATAAAAGCGTAGATTTTCTAAATATAAAAAATTACACATTGAAATTTAGGTAAATTAATTTGTGATTGAAAATAATTTTAAAAGCATTAAAATTATCACAAGTAATTTCATCTAATAAGAAAGATATAGTGCTGCCAATACACGTTGTGTCGGATAGCTGAACTAAACATTTTTCAGTAAGCATGCTATGCTAGCGCCACTTCTGTGTTTGGCGTCAATAAGAACTATTAGCCGATGGTTCATTTCTAACACGCCGTTTATTTTTTCAATTTTATTTTTTAATCGTGAAAGTGCAACGTTCACTTCGCCGGGCATTCAACGGCCGTTTTCGTTTGCAGTTTCTTTTTCGTTTTCATTGGTTTTTACAGACGTTTTGATCATGTCGCCGGATCTCGGTCGTTTCCAATACAGTACCTTTGCATTTGACATGTTCAATGCAGTTAAAGTTACTTAGTTAACACGTAGTACTTAGTTAAACGTCCAGTTGAAAGTATTCGTACATTTGTTTAATTTAAAAAAATTCCAATGCGCTCATAATGGGTTGCTTCATAAGTAATTACAATAGATGGCGCTACAAGTTCTTTAAAACGATATTCCACATTTAATAACTTGATATTTTGGGTTTCATTTATTTATATTATACATGGATATAATTTAATTATGCGTGGAAACTAAACAAAACTTGTTTTTGATATTTAGTTATTAGTATTTGACAAAATTAAACTGCGTGTTTTTCGGTCCTTTTTTTTGTATGAGTTGGTTGTGTTGTCCTTTTGTTGCTTTGTAGCATTTTTTAGCTTTTATAGGGTAAGCTCGTGGGGTTAACTAGTGGGGTAAGCTCATGGGATAGGATTTCACGTATCAAAAGTGTCATAGTGGGCATAGGAATGGGTTCACATTATTGGAGTAGGTATTTTATTTAATTACATTATGTACTAAGATATTTTAAGTAAGCACACGGTCCATCTGATGGTATGCGGGTACCGTGACCTATGACTCTGAAAATTTGATCAGCACTTTGTCCGGGTATTCTTTCTCTTCCTTTTGATTTGGCTTATTTTGACTTTCACGGGAGCGACTGCGACTGTTTCCGAGATGGTGTTGGGACTCTGTACACCAGCTATGATGTCATTGTGCTCCTATCCTGGTTCGGTCACATCATCATCATACATGTATGTCATCATCATCATAGCGATCCAAAGTTTGCACTTTGGAGCCCGAAGTCTGCTGATTGTTTTGGCGGGAGCGACTGCGGTCTGACCTACCGACTCTGCTAGCAAAGCCTGCACTAGAGCCTCATCCGTTGTTTAACAGGTGCACCGACTCAGTGTGGGACGGGCCATATAGTCAGGGCGGCATTTGCCAACCGGGCCCAACCTGCCCGGGTCCCCCACGGGCCTGACTAGCGGCAACCTTAAAGAAAAACCGAACCAAAAATAGCGAAATACTCAAAAACTCGATTGCCAGAGTTTTTTTTTATACATAGGATACATCTAGACTTTACCTTCACCTTACCATCAGGCGAGGTGAAGTCCTCGACCATCAGACCTCGCCTGATGGTAAGCCGAAGGCAAAGTAAAGAGGGTCACCATTACATACACGTACTTACCATGTTAACAATGGTGGCACTCAGCTTGACGGCCTCATTATTATCATTAATTTAGTTTAAACCCGGGTTTTCAAAATGGCACTGGGTTTCGATGCCTAATCCAGGTGGCTGATCTTGTGGTATTGTGGAGCTTGTCTTCGGACCCCGGGCTTGAGATCAGCCACCCGGGTCCTTCCGGCCCATTCCGACCCTGCACCGACTTGCAGGTAAAGTTGGCTTGGGCCGCAAGAATCTTGGCAAGGCCCTTCACGCCCTAATAATCTTTATATTGCCTGTAAGGTACTTTAAAAAGCCAATCTTATCTGCCATTGAAGTTATGTCGTAAAATTGTTCAGAAAATGACTTCATTTAAACAAATTGCTGTAACGGCCGATTTTTCTCAGAGCAAATATGGAGATACTCTCGTTTATGATAGTGTGTTTAGAATACTGAAAGAAAGAAAAAGAAAGAAAGAAACATGATTTATATTAATGACATGTAAAATGATCACGAATAGTACCATTGTACACTATTCTCCCCACCTTCCATTTTCTGTATTAATTAACATTGTGTGTGCATAAATATTAAATAAATAAAAAAAATGATTTATATTAAGAAAAATGATTTGTAACAATACCTCTACCGGGGAGGGGGATTTAAATCCCCACTCGAGGACACTTATGATATATGTTGGACAAGGAGAGTCAGGGTCTCTGGAATATTTTTTCTACGGCACACCAACGCAAGCTGACTTGATGATAAGCTGCCCCTCCCCCCATTCCCATCACCTCACCAGGGTCGGCAGCGCGAGTGTGACCCCCTGGTGTTGCACACGTCAATAGACCACAGTGACCGCTCTCCATCAGGTGGACCGTGTACTTATCTACCATCAAGTTGTATAAAAAAATATGATCACAATTTGTAAGAGCGTCGACTCTGGTTGCCTTAACGCGAGTGTAAGCACTCATAAAGTGTCACCCCGGTAATTTTATGTGCGTGCGTCGTAAAACTGTCGTCAAATTCGTTCCTTAACTCGCGCGAGATTGACTACGAGATGGTTTACCATCAAGAATGGAGTATCAAACTTATTTGTTTATACAGGCTGCTGTTTACTGCCTTGCTTGCCCCCTTTTTTTTCCGTGCGGAAATCCTCATGGATACCCACACCGCGGCCAGCGGGGCAAGTTATGTCGGACTCTTACCGACTAAAACATCACGCCGTCTAGGGTCTTCTGGCGCCAGGGTGTAAGGTGGCTCAAAGAGCATTTCCCTCGCACCCCGGCTTGCCTTGCTTGCCCCCCTGGCGCAACTCTGAGCTTGTTTACTTTTTTATATTGGACAAGTCAACATGAGTTCACCTCGCCTGATGAAAAGCTAAAGGTAAAGTTTCAGGATCGGGAGTCACCACTACATACACCGATAGTGCTACAGTGGTGGACCTCAGCTTGACGGCCTCATCATATGCTTTTTCACGCTCCGCTTAAAGGCCCCGGGACTATAGGAGGAAGGAAACACATGCGCTGGTAAAGAATTTCAAGTATTTATGGTGCGGCAAAGAAAACCAAGTCTTTACTTGCGAACTAAGATCTTAAATTTGATTCCCGTGATGGGGTATCTTCAATAGCTATATAAGTGGCAGTGTCTTTCTCAATCTCTTCTTCAATCTTCAACCTAGCGTTAATCCCAGTCGTATCCAAATCTTTCACATCGGAGTCTGGTGTCCGCTTTACCAGTCTTAACTGCTGATTTGGCTGGACCTCGATATTTTCCGTGTAGCGACTGCCATCTGACCTTCACAACCCAATGGTGGTGGCGATATCGAAGCTAGAAGCATTGCAGCTAGACCTTTGTTGTTGGACTTTTTAGGTCTCCAACTACCCGTAACGACTGCCATAGATGTTTTTTTTTCTTTTTTTTTTTTTTATACTACGTAGGTGGCAGACAAGCACACAGCCCACCTGATGGGAAGCAGTCACCGCGGCCTATAAACGTGTGCAACACTAAGGATGTCACACACGTGCTGCCTACCCTGCAGGGAAAGATTGAGAGCTGGGAAGGGGTGGCGGAGGCTAGGAAGGGGAGGAGGAGGATGGTTTGTATGGCAACCGGGATCGACGGCTTAACGTGCTTTCCGAGGCACGACCAGACCAATGCAAATACCCATATTCATGCATACAAATATTTGCACTGAGCGGGGATCGAACCCGCGCCTCCTGCGCAGCGGCCGCGTTCACTACCGCTACGCCACAGAGGCTGTCTCCAATCTATCACTCTAATTTATTTATGTATTTTTCATTTTAGTTTAAACAAGCTGTTATTTCTATTTAGCCAATATTTTGCATTTCAGCAATGTACGCTTCATTAGCGAGGCGTTCATTACTCTACATGACTATTGGGTTATACTGTTATAGACAGTATTGTACCCAATTGATGAGCCGTCATAGTATGAATACTGAACAATTCCCGAGTTTCCCGGAAAGGCTTAGGTTATAAGGATACATACAAGGGACAACGTTAGTAGGGGGTAGGACACGACGGTATCTCCCGTCCGAAATGAGCTGTCCGACTGGGGTAGTACCTCCGTCCTACAGAACACGGCGGCCATAATGACCATTGTGTTGTGATCTCGGTAAGTAGGGTAGCCAGAATTCACTGTACTCCTCTTCCCCACACCCTCTCTAGCCCTCCCCCTTCCCTTTAGGGTAGGTAGCGCGTGTGTGATTGATACCCTTAGTGTTACACACGTCCATAGGCCACGGTGACCGCTTCCCATCAGGTGGGTCGTGTGCCTATCTGCCTCCTACGTTGTATAAAAAAAAAACTTACCATCAAAAGTTGATGATCGTATCCAGTAGTCAAAAGTAGGTGATGCTATAGAGCATCTGAAATGAGTATCATGAAACTGAAAACCTATGGAAGAAATGCGTTGAAGAATAAAACTGACGATAATAAAATTAGCGTCGGCCCACTTGCTTATACGCACAGGTCGGCACGCAAGCACTCACACTCTAGTCAGCCACTACGCGGCAAACGTTTTTTTTTATTGGTAATAGACTCGCGTTTGACCACAATCTCACCTGTTGGTAAGTGACGATGTGGTCGACGGTGGAGCACGCTTGCCTAGAAGTAACCTATTCACTCTTGACTTGAAGACTCCCAGGTTGTAGCTTTCCGGAAATACAGACACAGGCAGGGCATTCCACTCTTTAGCAGTACGCACGATGAACGTACTGCCAAAACGTTTTGTGCGTATGAGTGGGATATTCACCATGCACTGGTGGCAAAACGTCATCAATTATACGTAAACGGGAATTAACGCGATCACGTTAAAGGTATATACATACCTTTGGATGCCTGACGTTTCGACCAGGTTACACCGGCCGTGGTCACAGTTGTGAGCAAACCCTGATGTCAGATGCTAAGTTGCCTTAAAATAAAAGTGATCACCAAGACAAAACTCGTTTCCGTTTTCCTTTAACACCGCACTTTTATGATTGCAACAAAATAAGAAATAAAATACAATATGGCGACCACGGGACCTATATCCCGCGTTACGGCACCTAACGTAAGAAGCTAACTTCTTTTTTATTGGCACACCTTTAACATTTTAGCATTTCGAATAACTTTGAATTTGGAACGTTTTTATTGTTACTTGCTAAATCCTTGCGTAAATATCAACTTTACGCACCTCACATACAGTTCAAACTTCTCTGCATGAAACAAGAATGAAGTGTTGAAGCGATAAATAAAAACTTTTTCATTTGTTTTGTTATACGTCATACGTGTGAACGTTTGTTATTCTAAAACACACTTTAACTTTGCCAAAAAACAGTTCATTTTCCTTTGAATTTAAATGCTAACTTTGCGATAACGTTTTTATAAAAACCTTTACTCACGTTTAGATTTTGCATCCAACAAGTCAGGACGATCAACAGGGATCCAATCTGGTTCAATGAATTGAGATTGCTGATTCGGACATTTAGTAGCCAACATGTTGGGTTAAACCTGGCGATTGAGTTGGCTATACACCGTGAGTGTCAGGATCTTTAAACCAATATTGAAGTGTCACAATTACAGAATATTGTCATCCGTTTTGATGTTACGGGTTAGACCATTCCCTCTTATAATGTTCGGGAGGAGCTTTACTCGAAAGCTTACGATGAAACAAATCCAACTTTTTATTTCTTTATTTAAACACCTGATAATAAAAAGGTTGGATGGAGATTTCGTTATCGTAACATGGACTTTTTACGGTTGAGGATTATTTGTGGAAGGTGGGTAGCGACATTTATATTAGAACTAGATGTGCTCCGCGGTTTCACTCGCCGTAATCGGTTGATAGTCCAGCAAATAGTTTTTTGGATAACTTCCCCTGAAGAGATTCAGGTGCGGTCTTTCTTCTCATCATTGGGGAGGGAGGGGGGGGGAGTGAATCGCAGTTGCTTCCGTAAAAGCCAACTAAACTAATTTATATTGATGCTTTTTCACAGCATCTGTCGAGGCCGTCTAGATAAGGGCCACCATTCTTGGGACGAACTTTGAAAATGGTGGCCACTACCACAGATTACCTAATAGTTCGTCCACTACTTTTGAACTTAACTTTGGTTTACCATTAGGTAAGTCATAATTATCATCACTTCTGTGGTGGTTCAGTAGCGCCCTTATAAGGCTTTTATTGGAGCGACTGGCGTCTGACCTTCAGTTTCAGTTACTCCCCATATACCCCTTCTATTCTTCATAATTTTTTATATAGCTCGAGCTCTCAAAACGCTCTGAACATTCTTGATCAAACTTATAAAAACGACCGTTACGATAATTTCTTTCTTCGTAAGTACTCTTAATATTACTAGGGTTGCCAAGATTCTATTCTATTTGTAAAGGGCAATACAATAGAAGAAAGCTAAAGGGGAAATAATCCTTAAAAAGGCATAAAGCATCGGTGTCATTGCGAGCGATTTGACGAAAAATTAAATTCCTTTTTTGAATACAAAATATTGTGCAGCTCCATAAGATTTTATTCCTATGGCTTGTCAGTTAGACTCAGAGTGTATAGGGCCCCACTAAAATCTTCAGGGACCTCCGAAATCAACCTCATCGGCAAATCGGTAATTGACAGACGAAGCTCTGAAGTTAACATCCTTTTCGAGATCAGACACTACTCGTTTCCGTAAAAGTCAAAATAAACCGACTATTGGAAAGGAAGAGACCTCTCGAAGTGCGAACTTTGAATTCGAACGGGATTGGCGCTCGAATGATAATGATTCTAGTCAGATCTCAGTATGCTCTGGGTTTTACCCAAGCTTCTTACCATACAGCGGGGTAAAATCAACTGACGGACTGAGTATAAAAAAAATATAAAAATGGCAACGATCGTATAACGAATTAGAATTAAAAGGCATCTCTGAAAGTTAGAAGTATTGTATATTTATTTTATTTTAATAAAATATCATCATCATCATCATCATCGTCGGAGTATCAAGTCCAAACCTTGATGCTCCACTTCTACTTCTCTATATTTTTTTTTATTTTACAGAAGCGAGTGCGGTCTGGCCCCACAATCGCTATCATCGCCGCTCTCTGTGCTAGTTAAATCGCTGTCGATGGGACCGCGTCCTTACTGCCAATAACTTATAACGAAATAAGTTTTATAAAAGAAGTTCCGAAAGGTTTGTGGTTCTTTCAGTTTGAGATTATATATTGGCAAAATTTAATGAGAAATATAACGCAGTTTTAACGAAGGACTTAATATAAGCTGTTTATTTTGTATAAGTTTAAAAAAAGTAAGTTTATAACAGTCTTTGTAAATTGTGGGCAGACGAGATAGATGGACGAAACTAATTTATAATCTGAAGGTATGTAGGTACCTATGTTGGTCAGATCAAAGACGTTGTAAGAAAAGACCAGGTCTTATACCTTAACTTGTGTAAACTTAAAGTGTAGGTAGGCTATGATCGTAGCACATGGACTAATCATGCAGTTTTTGCTTGTAAAGCCAATCACATCACACGTAGGTAGTGGCATGATTGATAACCATTTTCTACAAGTCTAAATATATATATGAGAGTGGCAGTGGCCAATCACCAATATGTGTAATTTGCGAACTATTAATATTTGCGAAGTATTTTTTCTAGAATTTTCTATTCCATGATAAAAATCGAGAATAAAAAACTGTAAATCGTAATTAGATGTCACATTATAGAGTCTATTGCCATCGTTGTAACCCTCAAATTTTAATCAAGTAGATGTATTATCTGGGTCCAAGTGTCCGGTCTGTGAGACCACAACGGCCGCAAGGAGTTGTTAATTGTTCTCGAGATTTACGAGTTACGAGCGTGTTAGCCAAATTGAAAGTTGCCCATAAATTTGGCAGGGGACAGACAGTGGGACTATGAGTCGAAGATTTAAGGGTTATAGTCGATAAAGTGATATTTTAAACCAAGTATTATTATGTTTAGAAAAAATAGTTTTAGGGTTTTAATTTAACGGTGGTCCCTGGATGGTTGTTTTTGGGTCAAGAATTTCACGGTCACTAAGGTTTCAATAATTTGAAATTATTCAAAAAGTAATTACAAAAGAAATTCAGAATGTTGTTTTTTTTTACAAAAGCATCATCATTCATCAAGCAAAATGATTTGCTACTGTACTCGGAAACATATTGTATGCCTCTTTAATCCATCTTACGGTAAGTGGTATGTAAAAGCTTGCAACACTAGACATGTCATTTGGGTCATAACTATTTATTATCTAAGTGCTCGTGGGTTGCCACCTGTTGACGAATAGGGGGAAGGAAAAAAGTAGAATTTGAAAAAGGAAAGGAGCTCACGTGTCCAAAGTCGATATCTCGATATGTCTTTGAACGTAACGTTGTGGTAACGTACCTATTTCTTTCCTACAATAATAATGTACTTATGACTCTGGTATTTTAGTTTAAATTGTTGCATAACGATGTTGGGATGGTAGAATGAACACTGACTCCTGTAACACAGGTAATTAATACCTAGATTAGTCAGCGCCAAACACAGTTATACTGTAAAATTCGAATAAAGAATTTTAGGTACCGCTTCCTATCAGCTGGGCCATGTGCATGTCTGCCACCTCAGTAGTATAAAAAAATATTTTTTTTTTTAATAATAAATGAAAGGTCGGTAGGTAGGCATTTGTTCTCTGATAGTTCATTTGGGCGTGCTGGAGCATGACCCTATCGCCTGCTGGGCTAAGATTATTGTTAAAGATTGTATAATAAGGCTATATAAGTCTTTATCATCACTTTTGGATTTGGACTATAGATAGGTACATACTCAAAGAGCCGGTCTTATAATAGACTGTGTCTGGCATAAGAGTTCTTATTTAAAAAACTAAACACATATCAACCACCTCAATGAAATAATAAAATTCCGATTCACAACCGCGTCCATTATTACCCCCACACCGTACAAAAAAAAAACAAAAAGCATTAAAAATTAACGACTGAATGAATGAACGAACTACAAATAAAAAAAATAATTAACTGGTAATGCGTCACGTGATTCTGGCGTCATAATGGCCATCAGCGACCGATACGTAATCGACGCGGTGAGAGCGCGCGAAAAAACATGTTATTTTTAAATGTTAAACGAAATAAAAAAGTAATGAGTTATTGATTCCGCCGGTCATTGCCTGACCTTGACATTGGCTGTGTTACAGTGGGTCAAGGACGTAGGTATTTATTTTTCCTTTTTCAGCATTTTTAAGTTTCGTAAATGATTTCCCGAATTCGATTTTGAGAGTCTCTTCATCTTAGCCTTACACTATCTTTTTTTATACTACGTAAGCGGCAGACAAGCACACGGCCCACCTAATGGGAAAAGGTCACCGTGGCCTATGGACTTGTGCAATACTGAGGGTATCTCACACGCGCTACATACCCTGTAAGGAAGGAGGGTGGCTAGGAAGGGTTGGGGGAAGGAAGGGTACAGTGAGCTCTGGCGACCCCTACTTATCGGCGGCGGGAACACAACACGATGGTTATTATGGCCGCGGTCTTCTGTAGGGCGGAGGTAGGTACTACCCCAGTCGGACAGCTCATTTCGGACTGGAGATACCGTAGTCGTGTCCTACCTCCTTTGATAATCTTATCTATGCTACCGTTTGTGCCCAGTTGCGTCCAAATATGTCACTTCGGAAACCCGGAATCCATTTACGCAAATGTATCTACTTTCAAAGCTAAGACAAGCGTCGTTTTTTTATACTGCGTAGGTGGCAGACAAGCACACGGCCCACCTAATGGGAAGCGGTCACCGTGGCCTATGAACGTGTGCAACTTACACTAAGGGTGTCACACACGCGCTGCCTAACCTGAAGGGAAAGGGGTAGAGCTGGGAAGGGGTGGGGAGGCTGGGAAGGGGAGTGAGTTTTGCTTTGCCATTCTTCTACATTCTTGAATGTTTTTACTCATGAGTTGAAGTACGAGTAGTGGTTTTTTAACTGTAGATCCTGTAAGTACTTATTTTATTTAAGACTAAGGGTATAAAGTGAATAAGTGGGTAAGGGAATAAATAAATATAAATAATTAGGACATTCAGACAGAACTATCTGGATCCAAAACCAAAATAAGCGTGCATAGCTCAACTAACTTCTGTTATGGGTTCAAGAATGCAGGTATAGTGTACGGCATCTTACTTGGCAAGGTTTTGAAGTAGTGGGGCCCACACTACTCCAAGATCTGGCCACGTTAGATGCCTTGCACTATAATAATACTTAAATCTATGTTTTCGCTAATACATAAACACGACCCGTGAAAAACATACATATATCTAGTATTTGCGTTGAGCGGGAATCGAACCGTTTCTTTGTATGGATCGGCGCGTAGTGTGATGATCAGCTGTTTTCGTGCAGTAAATAAACAACTGTCATTGACCTATCTTTGGTTTGGTTGGCTACTGAGGGGCAATTCTAGTAAAAAATGTGTTCAAAATTCAGTTTCAGACTAGTTTCGATCGTGTATCAATCTACCAAATATCAAAAGATATTATTTACACCCAAGGTACAAGAATACCTTTTTTGACATTTTTTGGTTACAAGAATACCTTTTTGATATTTGGAAGATCGACGTGAGATCAAACTGAGCCTGAATTTTGAACATTATTTTTTTCGAGAATCGGCCCTAAGGGCGTTACATTTAGGCTTCTTCTCAGTTGTAAAATATAATTTAGGTACCTGCAAGCCTGTACACCTGGTACTGAGTGAGAGATGCAGGCATTTTTCTTGGAGTTGGGGGTCAAACAGTACCCAGTTGTTCCCTTAAAAACAAAATAAACCAAATAGGAAGGAGTAAGAAGGTAAACTTCAGAGTAGAATGCAATTTTTGGATGTAACCGGGACTGGCGGTCGGTTAAAGAATTATGGCCATGTTATAAATGTTTCCAGGAAAAAAAAAAGGCAGAGTTCAGCAAAAAATGTTGCCAGACTAACTTTTTACGTTACACAAAACAATGGCATGATTGGTTACAGTTTTCTACAGAAAACAAACTTAAAAATAAATGTCAGTTGGTATTCAAGAGCATTCCACACAAACGGTAACTACGTAATACTTCCTCTTAATTTAAAATCTCTAAGAATTAATATTATAATCTATGCCATCAATTCCTACAAAAAATGCAAAAGACAAAATGTCCAAAAATTATAAAAAAACTCACCTCAGTTTAAGAAATCCTTGATATTTAAATAATTATCCGTAGTGTATAAATAAGGCACGTAAATCAGACTATTAATATTTCACTTAATATTGCACATAAAAAAATATTATTTAAAAATAGCACCCCTAAATTTGCATATAAAATAGCACTGACATTAAAAAAACACAGCACTTTAAAAAACTTTCATAACAAAGCTTCGAATTTTGAAACGATAGGTTTGTTCTATTTTTGAATTTGAATGGTCTAATTTGAATTTGGCGGGACAGCAGGGGTGGCGCGCGCCCGGCCCGCTCGTGCGGTGGTCGACAAGGAACTCGTCTTGAAACCAAAAGACGTTACGTCGGACCCCAATCTCCCCTTATTTGATCTTGATAATAGCGAGTGCTCTTTATTGCCCGCCTTATAAAAAATAAACAGATGTTTGTGTAAATCTGTTGTATTAAAATTATTTTAGTTTTGTTTTATTGAATATTATGAATACGTTGGTAGTGATTATAGTTATTCTATTTTTTCATCGTTACAATTTTTCAGTCCAGTTCATTAAAAGTTGAGTTTTAAGTATTTTTGCCAATTCAGTTGGGAGCGTTTAATGATAAAATAACTGCACGTAAAATATCACAGTGATAATTTTACGTTTGCTATTTGTATTAATATTATTTTAAGTATCTTTCATCATTTTGTGACAACAACAAATTCAACATCAAAAGAGGCGACGGTCCCAATTCCAGCACGTCACAATATTAAAAGCAACCAGTTAAGGTATGGAACTAAAAGATCGGGAATAGCTAATGTAAAATGGCATTTATGATTGAGACTATAAAGTCCAAACATTATTAAAGCCAGGTGTGCACATAAAAAAGGTTTATTTTGAGGGTGAGCTTTCGTCGCGATTACTACTGTTGTTCGTACGCACATAAAAGACGACAATAACTCCAGAGGTGGATTAAGAATTAATACTTATCTAAATGTTGTAGTGTATTGTAGTGATTATTATTTACGTTTGAAATGTTAAAATTTATAACTATTATAAAATTTATAATACTTATTTATAACTTGTACGTATATCTTACATAGTTTACGTGATTGATATTTGCTGCACTCAACATTAAAACAATATTAAGTTCAAATCTAATATAGCTGAGGTCTTAGGCTTATATCATCTACAACAGCTGTTGCTCACGGCTTCACTCGCGTCAAACTTGATCTCGTGGGAATATCGGGATAAAAGTAGGCTATGCTACTCAGGGATAATGTACCTTTCAAATGATATATTTTTTAATATATTCAGTATTTTATAGATGTAGTAGTTTATAGATGACAAACAAATAATCTTGCCTTATTACAAATACAATACAAATACTTAATACAAAAAAATAATATTAGTATAGTATACATAATATAAAATTTTGAATTCGTCCCTGTGTTAGGAAGTACTGCACGGTGACTTATTTTAACGGTCGTTCGTAGCGCGCGCCCTTATGACGATGAAGAAAAACTCCGGTCCGCTAGCTGCTAATATTTTATTTTTATTTTGGATATTATTATTAAATTATTATAGAAGATATGACTTTACAGAGTCAGCAACAAGTCACTAATATAGAGTTACCTATCCTATTTTGTCCTGATTTCAACTTTTTCATTGTTTGGCAAAAATATCTGTCATTATAACTGAGAGCCTTGCTTCCTCCATATGGATGATTGTCATTCATCCATACAAATATACCTACCTACACGGTTCCATTAATGGACATAGATAGAAGATTAAGTTCCAGTAACGAAGTTATACTAATTTTATTGAAAGAAAGAAATGCATTTATAAACACATTTATTGGTGTATATATGATTATGATGTTAGAATCTTATATCCGTGTTTGAAGATATTTCTTTATTGTTTAGCAATATTACTTGTTATAAACTTCTGAACCGATTAGAGATCTGACGTCTTGATAATCAATACCCATAAGATAAATCGATCTTACTTACTTTTAAATGCATCTTAGGTACTCCTGATTTTTTCACCATTAAAACCCAGAGGACTCGGTTAACGGCTCATATCCTATTCGTAAAACACGTGGGACTAAAAGGTAGACAGATAAAAGAATGAATAAGATTTCTAAAAAGCTGTCTGATAAAAAAAGAATAAAGAAAAGAAGAAGAAAAAAGAGATAAATATTGTGTGTACATACATAAATCTCAAATAAAAAAGATAATAATTACAACAATAAATTCAAGTAATCCTAGCGACCCGCGTTGATATTGCCTGCCTACTGTACGTTATGGTCGAACGTTATGCGTCTTCGAAATTCAAAAACTAGCACCCGAGCGAAACGGGGTAACGTCTTTAGTATAATTTAATTTAAAGTGGTGGACCGTATGAAGTTTGATTTAAGGTAGGTATCATAACATTTTTTTAAAATCTGATTAGGAATGGTGAGTAGGTACTGTAATTAGTTAGGCATCCCTTGGGAATGGTGACCACTACTTTTTGGACTCCACCTCAGTTTACCACTGGGCGGGGTGCAGTCAATCCGGCGGACTAAATATAAAAAAAATCATTGAATATAATATTTTTTAGCAAGTTTGTCTTCTCGACCATCGTAAGTAGTAAAATTTTCTACTAAACTATTAACTATTAAACGCATTTTTTTTATTTTATGCAGAAATCCTTCCGGATCCCCCGTCGGCCATCGGGGGCGATAATGACGGATTCGAACCGAACGCTATTTTCTAAATTAAGTAGGCAGACAGACAGACGAGACTTGCCGCATTCCTTACGGAATTTCCCCTCTTGACATCTCCCGTTTAACTTCAGTGCTCGCTTTCTTCCTACATCTCAAATCTCAATTCAATACTATTTTGTTTGAAGTTGGTTAAAAAGGTAAATATGACTCGGAGTTCGAACCTGTTATTTATGCTCAGTAGCTACGTCAGCGACCGCTGTGCTACCAAAATTAGTCTTATCATTAATATTGTTTTATTTTTAAATCATGTAGATCGACGATCAAAATACGTTACAACCACCTGGGCGCACGCGCATATCGTCACAAACCAAAAGGCAAGACGCGTGGCGAACACACGAACGGAAGTCTCCAATCTTTACAAACTTTGTCCAACTAAACTTGTAATATCAACCTTATCTCAAGGTGTTAAAGTTGGTTATTATTCGGGTGACGTGCCACGTGCCATAAGCCCACGTTCTGTAAGAAAGCAGGATGTTCGCAAAAGGGTGACCACCCTCTAAGACGTTGGACTTATGGAAGCGTTACAACATCTGTTTGATTTGGTCTAGTGGGCACTAGACCTCTAGCGGCGTCTGTGTTGCCTACTTGAAAAATAATATTACAAAAAAAAGCAATTTTTTTTATGTCGTTCACGTCAATATGACCTCACCTCACCTGATGTTAAGCTAAAGGTTAAGTCTCTGGAATGGGAGTCACCATTACAAACACCGATAGTGCCACAATGGTGCGCCCTCAGCTTGACGGCCTCACGCCCCGCTTAAAGGACCCGGGACTGTAGGACGAAGGGAACACGTGTACTGGTAAAGAATTCCAGGTTTTGATGGTGCGGCAAAAAAAGAGGCTCCGAACCGCTTAGTTCTTGAGGGAATTTTACAAACAAACTTTTTTTCAACTACTTAATTACTTTAAAGTAGCTTTCGTGTTATTTCAGATCATAATCTCTGTGCCAAATATCATCTAAATACTTTGAGCTGTTTTTGCGTGCAAAAGTAACAAATATCCAAACATCTTCACAAACTTTCACACATTTATAATATTAGTAGGATTCCTATCCTACTAATATTATAAAATCTCTATCAAAGTTAACCAAGACACATTCAATTAAAGGCGGGCGGCCATTCACGGCGGCCATCAAACAATTTGCCCAACACTGTCTTGTCCAGGCACAACTTAGGGTAAGTTTCGATTTGGTGCAGATTTGCCAGTTAAGCTTCGACTTAGTTGACTAATTACATTCAAAGTTAAACTGTATTTCGAACCAGGTGCCTGATTCAGTAACGCCACGTTTTCAAAACGCGCGATTGCAAAGGAAAAATGGATTAATTTGTAAGGTATTCTGCATGATGTGTCAAAATAAACTTTTTCGTGATATTCTAATCCTTCAGAATCACTCATAGTTTGATTCGTTTGTAACAAAATTTAGAAAATGTAATTTTATAAGCTTTCGCAAACTTTGAATACACACTATTATTAACTTTTAAACTTTCGCGTTCCATGATTATTTCGTTAACGTTAATTCCCGTTTACATATTATTATAATTTGAATACACACGTTTTCAAAATGAAATTTTAGTGAATCGGGCCTCAGGGTCATTATTTCACATTATTTTCTAATAACTGTCGCAACGTGAGAATTTGGTGAATATCAATTGGTTAACGTAACTTAAATGTGTCGGTTAGTACAAACGTGCTTGGTTACGGTACGGTTTGTCAATCAGAATAAGAGGCTTGTTTCGACTGCTACTTTTGATAGTTCAATGTATGTATAGTTGTAAATAATACACTAGCTGATGTACCCGGCTGTGTGTAGAATGTGTAGATATTTTTGATCATATCGCCAATTTTACTTAACTAATTATAATAATCTAAATCAATGGTAGATAGGTTTCAGTCTTAGTAAGAAATTTCTAATAAAAAAACCACAATCAAAATCCGTTAATGAAGTTTTTCCATCGCGAACAAAGAAGAATTCCAAAAAAAAATGGGTTTAGAATCGTTAATTTAACATGATCTTTTACATGATCAAAAATAATAAGCAATTTACGTCGATATCACACTGGAAATAATTTCAGTTTATCATATAAATTTTTAAGACGCCGGGTATTTCAAACTAAAATTACTAGGAAGTCGACCTTTGAAAAATAACTCACGTAATATAATAAACAATTGAGTCATCAGTGCCCTGTTCAACAAAAGAAAGATCATAAAATTGTCTATTAGCAACCTGTTACAGAACGATATAATTGAAAATTAAAAAAAAGAACTTCGTTTTTTTCCATTTCTAATAACGGCTGATACCGTCAAACGGGGTGAATAGGAATGATTTTTATCTTTAAAGGATGAAAACAACCACTTCATCCGTATAAATGATAGGTTAATTATTACGAAAACTCTAGTCCAGTTTCATAAATTTAGAAATATACAAAATATTACGAAATTATGCTGCCGATTTTCCATAAATCGATAAAATATAGCCAGGTTCAACTAAAACAGAAATTGGGGTCAATAGGAACCGCTCATGAGACAATAGGACCAAGCGCATAGGGTTGTCACCACGTCAGTTTAAATGAAACAATTTAATATTGTTTTAAAAATATACTGAAAACTTAGGTAAGTACCTACCTAAAAGTAGCCGAAACGTCGGTCTAAAAATAAATAATAACAAATAAATCGCGATAGAATCTGTTAAAAAGTGATTTTATTTCAATGAGTGATATTCGCGTAAACTTTAGAAAATATCAAATAAAATGAAATATTTTGTACTGAATTCAGCAGCTGACACCCCTGTTCCAAGTCTCTTGTTACCGTCCCTATAGAACTGTTGCACGTCCCTATTTAACAATAACGTCGTTCCGATTAACCCCCGTACTCGTTCCTAAAAACCCCCTATGTCGTTCCTTATAACCTCATAGTTACCCATAATTTGCAGTAGTTTACAATTTTTGCTTTTATATTATAATAATGCTTCAATTTGCTTAAACATCGTTTATTTACAATAGAAGAATAAGTGGTAGTTACCTTAAAACAAGTTTTATCCTCACAAATTCACTAGTATATTACTAAATAGGAGGGTTTAAAAACACAATTTATAACCGATTTGAGAGACCCCACTTTAACGACCACAAATGTCAACTTGTGACAAATTTGACGTTTCTTAGATGTTGCCAGCTTGTTAAATATATAGTCTACTACCAAAACGCACAGAAAAATATAGTAAAGATCATACTATGGTAGATACCCTGACGTTATAATCTCAACTTCGGTTTCGTCCCTATTCACCCCTGCATTCCTATTCACCCCGTTTGACGGTACGTATAACTATTTTATGTTTATACTAAAAGTAACCTTATGTTCTACGTCATAAGTTTGGAATTCGTTTGTTGTATTATCTAAGCGTAATAATATAGAAGTTACAAGTGATTAGTTCTGCTGCAGGTTGGTGATTAGTTTATGACAGCAACGGCTTTTAAATAGAAGCGATTTGGTTGCTGACAACCCCATACCTATTATAAAACAGACGAAAGCTGTTTGTTTTACAGATTTATAACAAACTTACCTACATACTTAGAACTTTATTTTATTAAAACGAATTCAGGGATCTTTTTATTATTGTTATTAAACGCTTTTATATAGTTTGACATGTTTGTATAGATCAAATCTAGTAGGTAATTGAAAATTGACCCCCTTCCTGTGGACGGATTGTTCTGATATTTAGCACAAATAATCTTTAGTTAAAAACCTTTTTTGAATTTTTGGTTTCCATGCTTTTCCCGTTTTACCTCCATATTTGACCACTATTTTTTATGCTGAATCATAAAGAACAAAACAAATAATTAGCTACTTCTCTATAGGTATTTATTATAATACAGGGTATAATGCCTTGTCGATCGAGCGACGGATATCGTGGTACGGGGCCCCCGACATGTGTTCACCCGAATAGTCTTCATTAACGTTAAGTGGTATCAGGTGTTATACTATTAACGCTATTCACCACGGTTGACGATCGTAGTGTGACGTCAGACGTCAGCTTTGCAAATATTGGCGCGAATATGTTTTCGAATTTTCTCGACTGATTTTTTTTTACTTCAATAACGAGTTTCATAAATTATCTACGCTCTATATAAAAACAAATGCCGAGTTGTCGAACATACACATATTCGACACGGTTGGCATATGGAAAGAAGAAGATTCTTTTACATATTCTCACGTCTGTACCTCTCTCGTAGGGGTAGGTCCCTACCTACCCCACAAGATTAGCATTTATGTTTTGATTTTCCTTTATTAAGCTAGATCTAAAACTTCTTGCTATATTTTTTTTAAACTTTACAATTAACCAAAATTACTAGTAGGTACTTATACCTCTTCAGCTAAGTTAAATTGCTTGTGAATTGGATTTCACGTTAGTAGTATAAATAGTTAGAATTTGAAAGAAGGACTTCTCGATCGTAAGGCCAACTTGAACAACATTGAGCTACCGACGCATACTTACCTATAACTAAATCTATTTACAGGCGTGAGTACATAATTAAATACACCTATGATAGTTTTAATAGGTTTTAATCATGGACGTAAAAAACGAAAGGTCGGAACGCGTCGACGAATATAATTGATGACACTAGAGACAGCCAACTTGCTTACGTCGCGTATGCAGTGTATGCACACACTCACAATTTAGTTAGCCACTACGCGGCAAACGTCATTCAATTACGTCAGTTCACGTGCGTTAAAAAATAAAACACAGCAAATGTCTTGTGTAGTGGAATGGTATAAAAACATAATGACAGGCATCAATCAAATAAAAAGTTAGTATTTTTACTTGATCGAAGGAGACAGAAAGAAAAGTATCCAGATATCACATTTCAATCTTGGGAAACACATTGCAACCCAAAATTCACTCAGACATGGTTAGCTACAACCATTATTGTGACACAGTCTTGTCTTCGGCGTGTTTGATCCGATCATTTATAAGTCCATAATTTTAAATTGTTTTTGTTTTGTAATATGAGTTTAGATAATATCTGTTATAACTGTAACAAATAAATTATTAAGTAAGTTTAATTATATTATACTCGTATAGGTATGTACGGTTTGAAGACTTAGCACATGCAACGCCAATGCTGATCGAGATCTCTGCAGAAGCAGCAGCGCCGGTTCATCATCAATATCCTCCGAGCGGTTCCCAACACAGTTGAGTCGACTTTCAAACTACAAAACTTCGATATTTTCTATGAAGCAACTGCTATCATCTGTACACCACACACGTTTGATAAGTTTTTTTATGTCTCCGGTAAGTAAAGATTCCACTATGACCTTAGTGTTATGCCAAGTATAGCCAAGAAAAAAAAAAAAGTTGCTTTGCTTCCGAAGCTATCATCTTGGAACTTGCGGTCAGCAAGGAGTATGCAGAGTCGCATACTCTTTCTCATAATGAATTTGTGAATTAAAGAAAATTAGGGCGGAACACAGAAAACTTTTGGAATTCTATTTGTTTGTCTGTTTATTTCCGGTAGGCGCTAAAACTACTGTACTGATTTTGATGCGAATATTCTGTTAAAAAGCAAGAGCAAGAACAAACATACATCAGTTTTTTGTATGTTTCTTTGTGATTCATTAAGTAGAACCAGAGATATGATCAAAAAATGATAACCGATCTCCACGCGGGTGGAGACACAGGTTTATGGTAGTGGTTTATATAGCTGTTAGGGGTGTGACTGTCACCTGATCTTCCAACTCCGATGGTAAAGCCTGCGTCAGAGGCAAGTTCATTATTCAGCAGGTGTACTGGCTAGCTTCATGCACCCAAGTAAAAAAATCCTAATTATTGATGATAGCAACCCATTTATGTCCCACTGCTGGACGCGGGTCTCCTCTCCTCTGTCGAAAGAGCTGAGAGAGTTTAGACCTTAATCCACACACGCCGGCTGGCCTAATGCGGGTTGGTGGATCGGACATGTCCTTAGAATTACTTCTAGGATATGTGGGTTTCCTCACGACGATGTTTTTCCTTCACCGTCAGCAGATGGTAATTCATGTGATTCCACATAGTGAATTCACATTGGTACTGCCCGGCTGGATTCGAACTCGATACCTCTGAAAAGAGGCCGCGTCCTTATCCATTCAGCTACCATCGAATCCTAATATAAAGATCCTAATTAAATTTACCTATTTTTTTACCAAACACCCTTGCTTACTCAAGTTGGTAATAAAAGTGGATAATGAAAGTGACATAGGAGACAGACGGACTGTCGGAGGGAGGTTTTACGAGCGAAGAACTCCGAACGATGTTTGTGTGCCTCTTCAAACAATTGGCCCAATCTTTACCTGTATTAACCAATATTTGTATGTTGGCCAAACATTGAAGGGTTTTGAATAAGTGTTGATAGATTGATCGTAAAAATCAAGAGAGAGATATATCACTTGACTGTACAGCCATCTCTGCACGGGTCTATATTGATATGTTTGAGGGCCACGCCAACCCCACCCGTAAGCCGGTTAACTTACCGTCAAGAACCTGATTAAGATGATAATGTATACGCTAAAATGGTGATAATAAAACAAGAATTTGTTACCCACTTTTGTCGTTACTGTATCTAGCGCCATACTGAAAAATCGTTATTATATCAATCAATTACTTTTATTCTCCCTTTCATCGCAATTTATTAATAACAATGTTTAAAATAATTAAACTAAGCAGAATTCCATAGTGACTGACATCTTTTGTTAGAATACACACTTCTTTTTTGTTACTCTCGAATACTGGGCTACAAAAATAAGGGATACAATTTATCGACAGCCTTTTTACCGTAGCTAAGAGGTGAAATAAGGGTTGAGCGTATTTATGGGAAGGGCGTTAGTTTTAAGATAGCAGCACGAAAATTGACAAAGATGATTCTGGTAAGAAATAAATGTACAGTACACAAGATAAGTGTTTGTCAAAATTTCGCCCCTAAGAGGGTGAAATAGACATGAAAGTTTATATGGGAAGTTTAGATTAAGGAAATGATTGTAAATAGACAAAAAAAACAGCCCGCTGAGTTTCTTGCCAAAGTCTTCTCAGGTCTGGGCCGCGTTTCGAATCGGTAGGTACATTTACTTATTTAGTTCTAAATATTTTTAATGTTGACGTTTTGTAAGTACCGTTTAATGGTCTATACAGAATAAATGATTTTTGACTTGGACTTTGACGTCAGTTTTGAATCCTCAAAACTACCTATGTCTCTATCCAGAGGTATGAAAATTCATATTAGCTGCTTCTGGTTACAAATAAATATACCTACACGTGTACCAGCGTTTTTATTAAATTTCTCTGAAAGGAATTTTGTTTTTTAATACAATGGGAGCGAACACAACTGCGATTGGTGAGCGCATCCGTGTGATATCTTAAGTTTTTTATTTATTATTACTTAAAAAGGTCATTGTTTCTGTCTGTTACTATTAGGTGTCGCCAGGTGTGAGATCTGTAGCAGACCATATTCACTGCTCAATTAGAGACAATGTTCTGCTGCTGGCTGCTTCCACCTCAGCAGAATATTAGCCAAAGACACTAGCATCTCACCTGAAGAAAAAAAAAGAGGTATTGACACTTTCATTATACAGAGCTCATTACGAATAAAGACTTCTATGAATGTCACTAGACTGGAGACCACAAATTGACCATCAACAATTTACAACTTTTTGTAACTGTCATACAGATGATACTACAGATGATATTGCACTCTAGGACTATATCATATAGGTGTCAAAATTCATTAGCTCATTTATCTAGTTTTTGCTTTCGTACTAAATTTGGAATTCAAAATTTATGCCCGCCGTACTGAAAAAGTGAAAATTTATTTTTTTACAATAAAAAAGAATTAACGAAATCGGTCCAGCCGTTCACGCGTGATGCCGTGACCAAGGGAAATAGGGATTCATTTTTATATATATATAGATAATTTATCTAGTAGTATCTATACCTACAAAGAGTCAAGGGCTATCAATCGGTTGTCTAACTGTCACTGTCAGTAATCTTGTGACAACCTCTGTGGCGTAACGATGGAGCAATCGACTGCCAAGCAGGAGGTCGCGGGTTCGATTCCCGCTGAGTGCACATATTTATATGCATGACTATGTCTATTTGAATTGGTCTGGGTATTTCCAAGTATGTACATCATTCTAGAACCCATAACACAAGCTAGTTCAGCTTACTTTGGGTCTAGATAGTGCTGGATAGAATGTCATAGAATATATTTTATTTATTATTTTATAAAGACAGTACATAATGAGTACTCTTTAAACTTCTATTTCATTTTCTTACTCTCCTGCCCAACCTAAAACCTCAATATATATCTCTGTTACAGCTCAAAAAACCACCGATTCTGTCCATGGCAGTCAAGCTGGTTCCAGTGGAGTTCTTTGCCAGATCAAACTGCTCTTACTTAATATAATTCAGAAAAAACAACCGCTGAAGCTGTTTTAATTAGGAGGACATGAGAGGGAATTCCTCAGCTAAACCACTTCAGTTTTATAAAAAATCCTTAGTTGTAGAGTTAGTAAAATTTTGCCGATAAAAATAAGAAGTGTTTCAATTCAAATAACCAATTTAAAAATAATTTTTAAGTCACGTTTCATAACAGAATCGACACTGTTTACTTTCGATAGCTCCTCAATTCGTGAACCCCCGTTTGTGTAAAAAATCAACACTGACGTTTTTATGGCGAAAAAAAAACCATTAGTTTCTTAATGATGACTCCCACGGAGCTCACGGCATGGCTGACAAATTATACACTGATCAGCGTAACAGTTGGAGAATCAGTTAAAAAAAAACAAACAACTTTTTTAAATGGGCTGTTGTCAATTTTTTTCTCTTACTTACCACGGTTCCCGGCGAATTAGGTACAGGACCACTGTGCTGACAACACTGAAACTCTCTCAACCGCCCACTACCCAATCCTCTCATCCTTCAGAATCGGCAGCGCGAGTGTGATGCTCCCGTTGTTGCATACGACCATAGGCAATGCTGATTGCTTCTAATCAGGTGGGCCGTGAACTTGTCTGCCACCAAAGTGGTATAAAAAAACTGTGTTTTTTTTTCTATAGAGGTCGTGTGTAGGCAAGTTCATCTGACAGCTAACATAAATAGCCCATTAAAATTACTCGATTGACGTATATTATACAGCGCAATCTAGACCATACCTAATAAAATTACAAAAAAAAATTGCAATATGGGTTTGGAGTGGCAGGCGTGTAAATAGCCGTGTCTTCCAAAGCGGGTTGAGAACAGGTTACGACCTACCGTGGAGTTCGGGTTCAGTCCAATTGTCTATGCCGACAACCAGAGGGGCCATGCAGCCACACAGTAAAAATGAGTATATCACTCACCCAGCGCTGGTGTTCGGCTGCTGTTCTGGTTCTGCTGCTGCTGCTGCTGGTGGCCACCAGCCGATGTCGTTTCGTATGCGGTGTCCGGGATCCGCAGTAGACCCGGGGCGAAAACACTAAGTTGTGTTTCAAAGCGGTGAGCCGCTGGAGGCGTCTATCTCGAAAGGAGCTCCAAATTTGACTGCCGTGTCGCTCGCAAATCAGCTGACTCGCGCCGCTCGCAAACTCACAGCCGTTAATTTTAAGATCAGCAACATACCCACTTACCGGTCGCTAACAAGTACCCCCCAAGTTTGACAAATAAACATATGGACTGGTACCCGCCACAACACGCTCCCCGCTTTGACGAGGTCCAGAGCAATAAGTAAAGAGGAGAGCTAAGTAATTGGGTGACGATAATCTGAGCGGTTAAGTTAAGTTAAGTAAATAAAATTATAAAACGGTCTGAGTACATTAATGAACTGTTACAGCGGATGCAACAGCACACAACAGCGGTATAAACAAAACAAACAGATATTCAAATTGAATTCGACTGTTGATTGTTAATTATTAAACTTATAACTAAATACTAGGCTAAGTTGCGGGTGTAATTAAATATAGTGAAATTAAGAATTTATTGCGTTGGCAAAGGATACAGCTTAGTTACAGGACGTTTATATAGTCCTGACGCGGTTCTAATAGAAGCCACTCTAACTACGCCATCCGAGCCCGGAAAAACTTCGGTTACAATACCCAATGGCCACGACAAAGGTGGTACATTATCCTGACCCAAAAGTACAATAACACCGATCTCCATCGGACGATCAGGCGTGCACCATTTCTGACGAGTTTGTAACGTGTTTAGGTATTCAACTCGCCACTTTTTCCAGTAGGATAATACAAGTTGATCAAGAAGTTTCTTACGATTTGTTAGATTTTTGCCTTCCTCCGTTAGTTCAGAAGAAGGCAAGTACGTTAACGGGCTAGCCATTAAAAAATGCGCCGGTGTGAGCACCTCGGGGTGAGGGTCCGCAGACAAAACGCTAAGAGGTCGAGAATTTAGAAGACACTCTATTTGTACTAAAACTGTTAAGAGTTCCTCATACGTGAGAAGTTGTTTCCCTATGACTCGGAATAAGTGAGTCTTTACGCTTTTAATATTTGCCTCCCAAAGACCTCCGAAGTGCGGAGCGCGCGGTGGGATCGTAGTCCACTTAATGCGAGTTTTGAGAAGTTCTTGTTTGATGTCGGATTGGACATTCGAATCTAATAAAAATGAATATATTTCATTAAGCTGTGCCTTCGCACCTATAAAATTAGTACCATTGTCCGAGTACATAACGGACACTGGACCGCAGCGAGCAATAAACCTTTTAAAGGCGGAAAGAAAAGCCTCGGATGTAAGATCCGAAACAAGTTCGATATGTATGGCCTTAGTGACCAAGCATATAAATAAACATATATATACCTTCTGCGAGCGTTGACCTCTACGACGAGTAGGTATATAAGCAATAGGACCAGCTAGATCCACCCCAGTATGCACAAAGGCCTTAGCATCGCAGATACGATACCCAGGTAGATCAGCCATTTTGGGTGTTGGATGTATAGGTTTTAAATGAAAACATGTATTGCATTTGCGGCAGCGAGAACGAATAACTGTCCTACCATCCAATATCCAAAACCGCTGCCTAATAATTGACATTAATAGTCCGGGACCCGTATGACAGTAAGCCTTATGATAGTGATCAATTATTAAATCAACTATCCGGTCATGTTTAGGTAGTAGTGCGGGATGTTTGGCTTCGTATGGTAAGTCAGACTTAGAAAGTCTGCCCCCAACGCGCAAGACACCGCAGTCGTCAACAAAAACCGACAGACCGCGCAACTTTTTAGACGGGAGTTCACCGGCTTTAAGCAGATTAATTTCGTTGGAAAAGTGAATATTTTGAACAACGCGAACAATAAACCTTTCAGCGGCGTAGATATTCTCAACAGCGTCCCGACCGGGTAGTCTGTTCGTGAATTTAAGAATCCACATAAATATACGTAGTATCTTATTCCACGAACTGACGCGGTTAGCTATGGACTCCAAGGCATGCGGTTCAGTCTTTGAAGCCTCAGCCAGGAACGCCTTCGCTTTCAACTCCGGTAAAGTATTAAATTCGGTCGGTGTGAATTTCAAAGGCCATTCACTTATAGGTAAATGAAGCCAGGTAGGGCCGTCCCACCATAGCGCATGTGCGATCAAATCCGACGGCAGCATGCCGCGTGATAGACAATCACTAGGATTTGTCTTTCCAGACACGTGATTAAAACAAGCCGCGGGTAAATTTTCCTGTATTTTAGCAATACGATTGCTCACGAAAACAGACCATCTATGCGGAGATGAATGGATCCATGAAAGAGCTATAGTGGAATCTGAAAAAGCGTAAATACCCTGAATAGGTACGCGAGCGGAAAGCTTATCTTTGACCACGCGAACAAGCTTGGAAAGAAGCAAAGCGGCGACAAGCTCCAAACGAGCCAGCGTCGTAATCTTAGCGGGGGAAACTTTAGATTTAGCACATAGGAGCCGGACCGTGATATTCCCTTCAGGGTCGGTTATGTGTAGGTATATACAACAACCATAACCACTAAAGCTGGCGTCGCAAAATGCTACAATATTTACCACAGACTCCCTAAAAACCCCAATATGTCGCGGTATTTTTAAAGAAGAGAGTGCAGAAAAATCACGTGTAAAAGCCGAGAACCTATTGACTATATGTTCCGGAGGAATCTCATCCCAATCTATCTTAGCCAACCAGAGTTCTTTGATGAGGATTTTAGCGTACAAAACGACCGGAGCCACAAGACCCAGCACGTCAAACAAGCGGGCCACCAATGATAAAATAGTGCGTTTAGTGCATTTATTTTCAACAATGGCGGTAGTCAAAGAAAACTGATCGTCAGCGGGTTCCCAGGATAAGCCAAGGATTTTAAAATTATTTGAATTTTTATCTACCGGAGAGAAACATACCGGCGAGCGATGAGATTCCGGAAGTGTCTCTAATACAGCGGGCTTATTACTTGCCCATTTTATCAGATCAAATGAACCTATCTTAAGTAAATCAATTAATTGGCGAGATAAGTCAACTGCCAATGGTTCATCGGGCACTGAATAAACATAATCATCCATATAAAACTGAGTTTCAACTAATTTAGAAGCCTCAGGAAAGCGGTCACTATGCTCACACGCTAAGCTACGCAATGTGCGCATAGCTAAGTACGGACTAGGTTTTAACCCGAACGGTAAATGATTAAAATGAAAAGTACGTATGTTTTCACTGTTATTAAAACGAAATAAAATTCTTAAATATTTACGATGGTGCTCATTTACCCCGACTCTCAAAAACATTTGTTTAATGTCTGCGGTCATAGCTACAGGAAAGGTGCGAAAATCAAGTAGTAATAAAAACAAATCAGCCTGTAAATTAGGTCCGACATGCAGGACATCGTTGAGTGACAACCCTGAGTGAGTTTTGGCACTAGCGTCCAAAACCACCCGAATGGTGTCCTTGTCCGGTCTAATAACGGCGTGATGCGGTATGTAGTAGCCTTCCTCTATTATTTCAGAGTCGGGTACCTCCGACAAATAACCCTGAGCTATATACTCGGCGATGGTTTTATTATAATTCTCGCGTAGGGTAGGTGATTGTGCGAATTTTCGCTCGAGTGCAAGCAGGCGCCTATGAGCCACTCCGCGAGAATTACCCAACTCCGAAGGGCTTCGCGAGAAAGGTAAATCAATAAAATACCTACCGTCTCTAAATAAAACTGAGGAATTAAAACTATTTTCGCATTCTAACTCTTCCGGACTAATAAATCGCTGAGTCGGAATTTCCTCTAGCTCAAAAAATCTTTGTAAATTTGACTCAATGTCAATATTCGTAATCGCGGTAAATGAAGAAAAGGTAGGTTTCGTATCATTACGACATACAATGTCTCCCATGAGTACATAACCGAAACTAGTAAGTATTGCGGGTGGTGCGCGATTACCCGAATCGACCCTATTTCCCAAATAAATATACGGAAATAGTTGTACACCAAGAACTAAATCGATTTCACCAGGTACATTCCAGCTTAAATCGGCAAGCGGTAAATTATTCAAGTATGAAAAATCATCATTTATTTTTATATAATTGGAGGGTAGTCTGTCTGTAATGCAGTCAACCACCAACGCATGAATATAATATTTATTATTAGGATTAATGCGCGATTCGATTGTAAAATTAATAAACCCATGTACGGGTCGCGAGGTATTGCCTACACCTTGCAGCGACGAATTGCACAACTTAACAACCGGTATGTTCAAACGTTTACAACAATCCACGGTAATTAAATTATTTTGTGAGCCGCTGTCTATCAAACACCTAATCAACCTTCTATCTTGGCCCTTGCAATGCGCATAAACTTGCGCAGTTGATAATAAAATCGTAGTGTTCGACTTAGCGCCTGCTGTGAGCGAAACCGAATGCGTCTCGCTTAGCGACAAAGCAGGTGTAGTCAAGTACCCAGCCTGCGCGCTGTCGCTCTCAACGGCCGGAGTTCGAACCGGCTGCGTCGCCAGCGCGGTCACAGACTGATTATTAGTCGGGATATTATTTTCACTCGAAAAATGTAACAACGAATGATGTTGTTTGCCACAAACATTGCAAACATTACGCGACTTGCACTTATATATCGAATGTGTTAAGCTCAAACAGTTTATACAGCCACGATTCGACTTAACAAACTCGAACCGGGCCCGCGGTGAATCAAAATTTTTAAACTTAGCACAATTGAACAACCTATGTTCTATATTATCGCATAATATACAGCTGGACTCGGAAACCGGTTTTTTACTAACGACGAACGCTTTCGACGTGCTCTGTGCGCCACGACTGTTAGACGCACTAGCCCTCGCACGCGGCTCGACCTTAGAATTTTTATTTTGTGACCTCTCAAGTACTTTAATATATTCCTGTATAAATGAGATTAATTCGACACTGGAAGGGAATTCTTTCCCACTGACGCTGTTCTCGAACTGTTGAATTATTTGTGAGTCGAGTGGTTTCAACCCACAATACAACAGAACGAAATCTAATAGGTCGGGTATGCCTAATTGTTTCAATGCAGCGACAGACGCGGAATATTTTTCGATATAAGCACTTAAACCAGCGGCATTAACAGTGCAACATTTAGTATTAAAAATATTGTTTAGGTAATGTTCACCTAAACTGCGGGTGTCTTGATATTTTTTTATCAGACTGTCCCAGATAATTTTATAGGTATCTCCTGATGGAATAATACCTGCGGTTATATTTGATGCACCGTGAGTCAGATTACTAATTAAATACTGCACGCGCTGTGCATCCGTGAGATCGGTATTAAGATGTACGTTTGTTCGAAATATCTCATAAAACATCGGCCAATTCTCGGTATTTCCGTCAAAAGTACGCAACTTAATAGGCGGTAACATAATGTTGACTTTTTCCGGAGCAACTGTGCCTGATTCAAAATTAGATTTAGAAAGTATGAGATTGCGTTTATATTTGATACTCGAGTATAAATCCTCAATCGAACTCAAACATGAATAATCTGGTGGGGTACCGTCCACTTCAAAATTTATTTGATTAATTTTATCGATTATTTCCTCAAATTTTCCGTACAGTTCAGTAATTGACTCAGATTGCGCCAAGAAAGATTCGTTCGAACGCGAATCGTAATTCGAAATATTTTTACAAGAATTATACAAACGATTCATTCGTTCGAAGATAGCCTCTTTTTTAGCAGTTAGCTGCGTTATATTTATTCGAGACTTTTCGATAGACATTGTAAAGTGTATGTATTTAACAAACAACTCAAGCAATATGAAACGATTTAAATAAATGCGGTATGGCGCTCACACTTACCAAGACTTACGTAAGTATGAAACGGCACTAAATTAATTAAAGCGGGTAGGAAATTTTAACTACTAAAATTGCCTATTATTAAAATAATACTGAAACCTATCCGGCTCGAAGGACCATAAAATGGAGTGGCAGGCGTGTAAATAGCCGTGTCTTCCAAAGCGGGTTGAGAACAGGTTACGACCTACCGTGGAGTTCGGGTTCAGTCCAATTGTCTATGCCGACAACCAGAGGGGCCATGCAGCCACACAGTAAAAATGAGTATATCACTCACCCAGCGCTGGTGTTCGGCTGCTGTTCTGGTTCTGCTGCTGCTGCTGCTGGTGGCCACCAGCCGATGTCGTTTCGTATGCGGTGTCCGGGATCCGCAGTAGACCCGGGGCGAAAACACTAAGTTGTGTTTCAAAGCGGTGAGCCGCTGGAGGCGTCTATCTCGAAAGGAGCTCCAAATTTGACTGCCGTGTCGCTCGCAAATCAGCTGACTCGCGCCGCTCGCAAACTCACAGCCGTTAATTTTAAGATCAGCAACATACCCACTTACCGGTCGCTAACAAGTACCCCCCAAGTTTGACAAATAAACATATGGACTGGTACCCGCCACAACAGGGTTCTTTTTGAATGCGGATGAACATACCAACTTAGTTTTTTTTTTCTTAATAGGCTCATATCATTAGATATACCTGCAATGTTTCCAACGGTGACGTTGATTAACATTATTTGCATCGTATCCAAAGATTTCACCTCGGAGTCTCGGGTCCGCTTTTACTAGTTTAACTGCGGATTTGGCTGGACTTCGATATTTTGCGTGAAGCGACTGCCATCTGTCCTTCACAACCCAATGGTGACATTAGGTGATATCGAAGCATTGCAGCTAGACCGTTGTTGTTGGAATTTTCAGGGCTCCAACTACCCGTAACGACTGCCATAGATATTTGTATGGCAACCGGGACCGACAGCTTAACGTGCTCTCCGAGGCACGACCAGACCAATGCAAATACCCATATTCATGCATAAAAATATAAGCACTGAGCGGGGATCGAACCCGCGCCTCCTGCGAAGCGGTCGCGTTCACTACCGCTACGCCACATTCATTTGCGTTAAACTATTAGTAAGATAATATAATGTATACCTAAAAATATACAAACAAAGTGGGCATCGAACCCACGATCTCAATTTAGCAGCCAACGGGTCTCGTCTACTACTGCGCCGCAGAAATCATGCAATGAAGAATAAATTACTAACACACATTATTTTAATCCAGTTACCGGTAAAAGGGCTGTTAACCCTAATCCGATCGGGTCCAAGATAAGTTTGTCTTCGTCTTAACCCTTCTTAATCTTCTCTCAGTACTAAGGGTACCTAACATTTGCATAAGAATGTATTCCAATAACCCTTAAAGATTAAAGCGATAGTTTATGATATGATTAAAGTTCTATTGAATCATGCTGCCAATTAAGCAAGATGTATTCTGATGATCGTGCCCTTAACAAGATAGCAATCGTTACGTTTTTGCCACGTTTTACGTGGTATTCGGTTGCGGGCCGAGACCTCCACATGGTGCACCCGGGCAACGGAGGCAAGCAGCGCCTCCCACTCGCTACGAGAGGCGCTGCTGCCTGCGGCAAATCTGGCCGGGTGGGCTAGAGGGCTGCTCCGAGGCTCTCCACGTGTCCTTTTGACTAGCAGAGGGCACAGTGGGGAGCAGGTGGAGGCGAGGTGATTCTTCGCGCACCGACGGTTGGGTGACAGGATGGCCGCTTGTGCCCCTAAAATCCACCGCCAGTGAAGTAGCGCGATGCTCTCACTCTCGGGGGGTCTAGGCGGCCACCTTAAAACCGTAGATGGTCCAGGGTCAGCTGGGGTGGGAAGGGTGAGCCTATTAATACTACATCCGGTAATTGAGAGCCGAGACGGTGTGCAGTTTTAGTCGGTTCGATTCTGACATAACCCCCCACGATGGCCAACGTGGGTGATAGGTATCCCAAGGATAATTACCCCCATTCCGTTCCGCATGGTAAAAAAATGGAGGTATCTAGGGAGAGGAACAAAAAAAGGTTGACTTGAGTCGCTAAGATGATATAATGGGGCCCCATAGCCCCCATATGACAATATTTTATTAATAACGCGATGTTCGCAGTAATTAGGACTAAACCGATTTAAAACAACACTTGTACAAATAGGAGTACCTACATGATTCGTAATCGAATCAGTGTTCGATATATAAGTATGAAATATAATGTTCCACCGATGTTGGGTATAGCCACCGGTAGTTAGGGCTCCAGAGAGGGGAACTTCCTCACAATGCGTGATGTAGCGAGCAGACCTGCCTTCTGCATCAAGCCCTTGAGCCAGCTGCTAAGCGAGAACCTCTAGTCGAGGCTCTTAGCGATGAGTCCGCCTGCTAAAACGATTATCGGTATAACAATTTCCGAATCCACGTTCCACTCATGTCGCAGTCAGGCAGTTTTTTTTAATACATCATAAACCACAATTAATTGACAATATTTTTGGTTTAAATCTTTCTTGTGAAACTGGTATTAATATTAGCTTGTTTAGCTATCAAGCCTAATATGAGCTCGTATATAGTTACTTGCTGCTACGGAACCCTTCATGGGCGAGTCCGAATCGCACTTGTTTTTCTTTTTCAGCTTTCACGAGATGATGATTCCGTCATGCAGGATGGTGATGATGGAATTATTATATATTTTAAACTCTATGTTCAAACAGTCTGGCTCTACTCCTCTACAGTGGGTATCGGGTGCGATTATTAACTAACTACCTACCTACTCGGTGCAATTCCGCTTCCTTCTATACCCCGATTTTTAATTCTAGGCAAGAAAATGACATTTCCAGTGTTGCAGGTTTTTTGTATCAAATAAATAGTGATGTGGTTGAATCGAGTTTTACAATTATAAGTTAGTCGTGAGTCGAGATTATAATTCTTTTATTAAATATATAAATAAAAATTTTCGCGCGTTTATATAAATAAAAACATTAACATACAAGATACGCGCGAAAAACATAACCCTTCTTGGCAGTCGGGTAAATAATGAATCCCTATTTACCTTGGTCACGGCATCACGCGTGAACGGCTGGACCGATTTGGCTGAAAATTAATGAGGAGGTAGCTTAGAACTAAGAGAAGGACATAGGATACTTTTTATCCTGCCACGGGGACAAAGTATGCCACGGGCGAAGCCGCGGGACACAGTTAGTATTCTATAAAAAATATTTCCGTCGTGTAATGTACTAGGCGAGCATAAACTGCAAAGAGGTTCATTCACTGATAAAAATAAAGAATGACTAAAGTATCTAGTCTATTGATTGCCGAACATCACTATTGTAGCGGGTCACCCTTTTTTGTATCGGTGACAGTTGCACTTGTCATTTTCTTGCCTAGAATTAAAAATCGGAGTATAAATAGGTTTTAAAACTTTTTGGAGTATCCGAGTAATATTTTTGTGAAATGACGTAGTAGCTTTGTAAGATCGCATCCCGTCTCTTCTCTTGTCATGGGCAAGCTTGTTTCAATTCTTCATTATGTTGAAGTGATGTAAATGAAGACAGTTATGTCTTCCTTAACATGATTTCGGAGCCAAAGGTTTCTTTGGATCCGAAATCATGGAAGATCTGGAAATGAGTGTCGTCCAAATTCATTATGGATGAAGAATTCGAAACACCACATGCGGTTGGGAAACGACGATGAAGAAGAACAAGATAATTATAATAAGTTGCAGTTCATTTCATGTGCTGATGTGGTCGACGATAGAGCACACCAGCCTGGAAGCAACGTATTCACCCTTTACTTAAGGACTCCCAGGTTATAGCTTTCCGGCAACACAAACTCAGGCTGGGCATTTCACTCCTTAGCAATAGGTACGCGTAGTGAATGTATTGCTGAAGTGATTCGTGCGCATGAGCGGAATGTCTACCATATAACGATGGCGCATCGCCGTATGTCTGGTCGTTCGGTGATGGAAAGGGCTTGGAGAAATCAGGTTATGTTACACACCCCACACTACCACTTTTTATCTCGGAAAAGTACATACTTACAATAAAAAACAAACTTAATTTTTCGGTTCGACCCGATTACTGTACCAACCGCAAATAATAAGTTTGTCGTAGGTTACGTCAACCGCAGTAGAGTTCACTAGACGCTGCTACCTGCGGCTAATCCGGCCGGAGTGGGAGCGGCCCTCTAGAGGGCTGCTCCGAGGCTCCCCACGTGTCCCTCTGACTAACAGAGGGCACAGGGGTAACGAACGGGGGATGAGCTGTTTGTCCACGTGCCGATGGTTGGGAGACACCGGACGGCCGCCTGTCACCCTTTACCCCACCATCGGTGAAGTGGCGCGATGCCTGCCCCATCCCCCTTTCGGGAGGTCGAGGGGGCCATCTTAACCCAGTAGATGGCCCAGGGTCAACTGGGGAGCACGGGATATGCTCTAAGCAATCTTACAACTGAAGACTTGAGACAGACTAAGCCACTCCTTTTTTTTTAAATTATTTTAAATTTCTTTTTATCGTGCGGGAATCCCCATGGATACCACCCCCGTCGGTTATCGGGGGTGGTTATGTCGGGATCAAACCAACTAAAACCGCACGCCGTCTCGGGCCTTAGTAACCGGGGTGTAAGGTTACCCAATCAGGCATATCCCTCGCACCCCAGTAGACCCCGGGCCATCTACGGTTTTAAGATGGCCCCCTCGACGCCCCAAGATGAGGATAGGGCTAGCATCGCGCCACTTCGCCAACGGTGGGGTGTAGGGTGACAGGCGGCCGTCCTGTCACCCAACGGTCGGCGCGCAGACAATCAGCTCGCCTCCCGTTCGCTCCCCACTGTGCCATCTGCTAGTCAGAGGGACACGTGGAGAGCCTTGGAGCAGCCCTCTAGAGGGCCACTCCCACCCCGGCCGGATTGGCTGCAGGCAGCAGCGTCTCCCGTGGCGAGTGGGAGGCGCTGCTCGCCTCCGTTGCCCAGGTGCACCACGTGGAGGTTCCGACCCGCACCCATACAACGCACAGCCTAAACCGCTAGTTGTAGACTTAAAATTTGATAGGTGGTTTCGTTTTGATGCGTAGAGGTGTACTAAGAAAGGATTTTTTAAAATTCAAACCCTAAAGCCCTAAAAAGGGTCCAAAAAGGTACTTATGTTAGAACTCAAGAACGGCTGAACGGATTTTCATAATCTATGATTTATTGGATTTGTCTTCGCCGCGAATAGCATACAAGATAATTAAAAAGAAATGCTTAATTCACGAAATAAAGAAATAAAAAGAAAATTAGATTTTGTAGACGGTTTTAACGCCATCTATAATTGTTGTCATGGCAACGGGAACTAAAAGTGACTCAGTCTAAATAATTTTAATCCTTTGTTTCTTTTAGTAAAAGGAAATTTCTATATAATGTTCTTGCTTTTTTCTCAAAGGCAAAGTATATTTATTTTTAGGGTTCTGTGCCTCAATAAACGAAACCCTTATAGGATTTCTTTCTTAGAAAAATGTAGAGGCATCAAGTTGAATTAGATCAAAGGAATGTTTCAAAACGATCAAAGGCTTGGCATTACACGAAGCGTAATATCCAGACTGTGGTCTCACTATCGATTAATAATAAAATTAATAATAATGGCCTGACCTACCATCCACAGGCTTGCGCTTATGGAGGACGGAGGTCGTTGAGTGATCTTCGGCCACGTGAGTGAGTCACTTACACCGCACCCTATTTTTCGTGCGAAAATCCCCATGTATTTTTCTCCTCACCAGGCCAGTAGGGACGTAATATTGAACTTGACCGACTAAAATCGTACTCCGTCTTGGGTCTTCAGGGTTTAAGGTGGCACATGACCCCGAGCTATTCAAGGCTCACTGGTGGGCATGGCTGTTTTGGTTTGTTCCTGCTTTGTGTAGGCAGGGAGGTGAAGACAGAATGTTACCGTTGCTGGGGCTGCTCCGAGGACACTTCGCCGCTTCATGTCCTTGAAGCAGACGTTGGTGTGGTAAGCCTCATGCTGCGGGCTTTGGTGCCGACCATGATCACCATAGAGAGTATGTGGAATGCCACCGCTTTTTTGCGAGGCAGTAAGACGGGCAGAAGTGGTGGTCGAAAAGCTACGGGAGAGATCTAGCACTCCCCCGTGCCGGTGAAGGCGCACCGGGCGGCGTAGTTCGCAGAACCACATCCGTCCTCCATGAGTTCGGACCTAGGGGGATTGTCGGGGCTAACCGTCACCCTAGCAGAAGCAGGCCCAGGATGGCAGGGCGTTATGTTTCCATATGCGCTTTTTTTAGAGGAACGTCGAGGTCACCAGTGCTGGCGGCCGGAGCCGGTCGAGATTTCTGGAATACCCTTTCTAGGACACATCAAATTCTTCGGTCATACAGACTGATGTGATGAAAGACCGTGCAATTTTAGTCAGTGGGAGTCCGAAACCAACCTCTTCATTGGCTCCGTTGAAATGAAGCCCGATGGGATTTTCGCACGAAAAAAAAAGAAAAGGTATTTCCCTTTCTGCTAGAATCCAGATATTTTGCAGAAAGTAAAATCTTATAGTATAAGTAAAGGTAAAATCCGGAAAGCGTAAATAATATCCACATTACCAAAATGTGGGTGCTAGCACCTCTGCCTACCCCTTCGGGGATATTGGCGTGAGTTTATGTTATGTTATGTTATTACCAAAACAAAACCTGTATGTCTGTCAGTCAAGACAAGAAGCGGTGCAGTAAAGTTAAGGCCGCCCCTCAACCCCGTGTTGTACCCAGCGAGCACGTGCCCAATTCGCACATGACCGGTTTTATTGTTGTACACACTGTACACAGTTATATACTCTTTCTTTAGTTTCATGAACTTTTTGAATGTTAAATCAGGTTGTCAGATGTCAATGTCTGTGGCAAGATTTTAATCCTAATAAAATCAGATTTTCGGAAATAAATAATGTTTAACTAATTTGAAATAGTGAATCGAATGTGAAAGTGCAATGCAACGATGGTGAAAGGGTTTATCAAAGGGCCTCTTCTGAGTCACACACGTAATACTAGGTATTCTGTGGTCACACATACTCTGACCAGAGAAGCTATCTAATCCCTATAAAATCTAAAAGACAATGAAAAAGGTGGTGATGGTAAATAGGCTTTGGCCGCGATGTACGGCACCATACCTTGAAGGGACTAGATAGAACTCGAGATGAAATGCGTTTAGCTGCACTCACTGTGTGCCAAGGAATAGACATTGAAACTTAGTACGGGCAGTCCCTCAGCTTAAAAAAGACTTGGTGGCGATAGCCAATATTCACGCGGGCGGAGCCGCGCGCGGGTAAGCTAGTAAATAATAAACTTTATATACTAACTTTTTTTTTTATAGGCATACCTTTGGATTGCCTCACGCTGACGTTTCGACCAGGTTACACCGGCCGGGGTCACAGGCTGACGGACTTAACCGTGCATTTTATATAGCGTTTTGATCGGGACTATAACGGTACTCACATTATGCTCTAACCGCGCGCTCTTCGCACTCTATCTCGAAAATGATTCACCAGGTACGGTCAATCATTTCTTCTACGGTGATTCACTTATAAAAAAATTTGAAACACAAGTTTTGGACAATTTAATTCTACCAATTCTTCAATCTAATTCTACACTACACTCTCTCTCTCAGTACTGATCATGAATGCGAATAACGAAAACCCTATAGGGAATGAGATTTGCAAAAAATCAATGTGACTTTTGACCCCAAATTTCAACAAACGCGTACACCCTACCATACCATACCATAGGTTTTGAAACAACTTTTAGAATGCCAAAATACAAGTTTCTAAAAATATTCTGCTAGGTGTCTCAAATTCGGAGGTGAAGTACCTAACAGGAGACTAGACACCCCCTGTTCAAAATAATTGCAAAAGGGATTACCTGATAGGTTATCTTATAATTCCGTCTTTGTACACATTTTCGTAATATTCGTACCACGCAAACAAAATGGAAAATGACAATAGGTTAGTTCACAATACCTCAATCAACTTATAATTATTTTATATTGTTCAAAATCTCGATGTAACTGATATATTGTTGTAATTTTCTAAAGATGTGCTTTCTTTGTATATCTGTCAATATTTGTTTGAATTCTTTTGTTTTATACACGGTTGTACGTAAATTTTCAGTGAGATTTGCAGTATAAATACACCAAAAATCGTTCAATCGACATCAGTCCGGTTTCACCTCTCACCAACATGAGGGGAATAACCTTCGTGATCTTGTGCTGCGCTTTGCAGGTGAGTAAGCTTTCATAGTTTTGAAAATTATTGTTCTACCATGGTTTTCTACATAGATCTACCTTTCACAATACTTTACTGTTTATTTTAATAGTTCGAAATTTCTTTTTAATATTTGTGTTTTTTGAATCTCGATATTTGAAAAAGTTCCTTTGACAAAAATAACAATTATTGATCTCTACTAATCAATGCAACTAACAAATCTTTATCAAACCGGATCATTCTCATGCTGTAAGATTTTTGGTGTATATAAAATGCGGCAAAATAATTGCGCGGCACCTTATTTGAAGCAAAGTTTTTTTTATCAAACTCAATAAATGCATGAGTATCGTCAAAATCTAGTACTTGGCAATATCTAATCAATATTATATAGTCAAAAAATTACATAAAATATTATCTTATGTAATAAAAAAATAAATTAAAAGAAAGAGTATGGTAAGTACAAAAAAATAAAAGTTTAGGTGTCGAAAAATTCCTCCCCATCGATGTCGACTGGTAACGTACCCAATAGGCTGGCGGCATTACCACGTTGGATGGCAATGCCGATTCTTTGTGCAAAAAAGAAGCCAGCCCTTTGGTCACGTGAAGCGTCGACCTGTCGCGAATTCAATATTAGAATTATATTGTGAAAAATAAATTATGAGGTGCAAACGTTTACTAACAAAATACAATCGTTTTTATTAAAGTGATAGCTTACTACTATTAACTGCTGGGTTACCTACTAGTTGCACGGAAATTAAAAAGAAACGTGATATTAAAAAGTTTTGCTACCAAATAATAATTATTAACCGTTTCAGTAAGTTACATTTTTCTTTGTTACTTAGGCCCATAAATTATGATTGGAATATAGCCTAGCTTATTTATTTAACTTTTAAATATAACACCTTTTTAAAATCTATAGGTGCTTATACTATTAAAACTGTAGAGAGGTCTTCTTTACATTGAATTTGTATAAAATAACTATTGGGGATGATTGGTTTCAATCTCCAACCACCCTCAATAGTTAGGTATTAATGCTAAAAATGCAATCAGTAATGTTTTTGTCTTTCTGTCGGTCTGCATGAATTAAAATCTGTAGAAGCGATTTTGACCAAACTTGGTACGATTATAGTTCCTGCTCTCAGGCAAACTCCCAAGACCTATCTAATAGTAAAAACCATATTCAAATTCGTTCAGTAGTTTTTGTGTCCATCACGAACAAATAGACATGAATTTAAAAAAGAAAATTAGTTCAGAATCGTTAATTTACGTTACATAACCAAGTTTTTTTAAATATATCCAGTGTTACAGATACTTCAAATTTTCAAATTTATAAGTCTACATAGTAATACGAGTATTATTATATATATTTACACAATTCAACAATATGCATTATGCATTATAAAATATGAGTAGAAATGAATAAAATTGAAGTACTTAAGTACTTACCTTTTTTCGTAGCGGGGGAGCTTGAAGGTATTGAAATACCTATCTGTCTATCTCTGTCTATTTGTTTGAATGCGGTAATCGCTGGAACGGCTGAACCGATTTTAACGGCATTTCTCGCTGGCAGATGAGCAAAATTATAAGCTGTAGCATATTTATATATTTTTTTAGAAAAAATTTAGAGTTCCACACAAAATAATCAAAAATCTTAATCCACGCGGGTGAAGTCGCTGGCACAGCTAGTTCTAAATATTTGTTTGAATTAAAGAGCTATATATAAATGTGATCCTTGAATATCCTATACAAAAGCTTATTATTTAAATGTTCATCTATATTTTCTTTTCAATTTCATACTGAAGGCCCAAAAAATAATTTACATGAGCAACCATTAGCAAATAAGTTTTAAATAAGTAATGCGACTCATGTCATTTCCTTTTTTTGCACAGTATGCCGTCGTCAACGCCAATTATTTTGGTTTTGCCGAATTGGAAAACTTGCTTCAAGGAGCAAAATCCTTTGCAAATACGGATACAGTTCAAATCGATCCGTTAACAGGAAAACAGGTGGAAAAAGTGACTCATGCATTCAGGGTAAATAACACCGGCAGTCATCATCCTGGTATGGTAAAGACTATTAAGATAATCCAAAATGATGATGGAACTGATAGTATTTTTGAGGAGGAGGAATACATAGTTTCTTCAAGCGCGGCTGCGTCCTCAAATGCTGTTGCAAGTACATCCAATCAAAACTATGGTGGCGGTAGCGGCAGTTTTGGAAGTTTTAATCAAGGTCCAAACGGATTTGGATCTGTCAGTGTAAACACAGCATCAGGAGCAGGATACGGCGGTGGTCCTGGAGGCTATGGACCCGGAGGGTATGCACCAGGGTCTTATGGTCCAGGTGGCCGACGAGGTCCAGGCGGTACATCATCCTCAACATCAACGTCGTCAGTATCTACTACCACCCAAGGAGGTGGACGAGATGAAATAATAATTTTCGAAGGAGGTCAACGAGGATATGGAAGCTCTGGAAGTTCAGCAGCAGCATCAGCAGCAGCAACAAGCACTGGTTCCGGAGGATATGGTTCTGGTGGTAGATATGCTCAGGGAGGAGCTGGAAGTGGAGCAGCATCAGGAGCAGCAGCAGGCGCTGGTACCGGAGGATATGGTTCGAGTGGTAGATATGATCAAGGAGGAGCAGGAAGTGGAGCAGCAGCAGGAGCAGCAGGCAGCGGAGGTCAAGGCGGATATGGTCAAGGAGGATTTGGTGAAGGAGGATATGGTCAAAATGGCGCTGGAGGTTCAGCAGCAGCAGCAGCAGCAGCAGCAGCAGCAGCAGCAGCAGCAGCAGGTGGTGCTGGTGGTTCAGGATATGGTCAAGGAGGATATGGTCGAGGAGGCGCTGGAGGTTCAGCAGCAGCAGCAGCAGGTGGTGCTGGTGGTTTAGGATACGATGATGGATATGGTCGAGGAGGCGCCAGAGGCTCAGCAGCAGCAGCAGCAGCAGCAGCAGCAGCAGCAGCAGCAGCAGCAGGAGCAGCAGGCAGCGGAGGTCAAGGCGGATATGGTCAAGGAGGATTTGGTGAAGGAGGATATGGTCAAAATGGCGCTGGAGGTTCAGCAGCAGCAGCAGCAGCAGCAGCAGCAGCAGCAGCAGGTGGTGCTGGTGGTTCAGGATATGGTCAAGGAGGATATGGTCGAGGAGGCGCTGGAGGTTCAGCAGCAGCAGCAGCAGCAGCAGCAGCAGCAGCAGCAGCAGCAGCTGCAGGTAGTGCTGGTGGTCTGGGATACGTTGATGGATACGGTCAAAGAGGTGCTGGAGGTTCAGCAGCAGCAGCAGCAGCAGCAGCAGCAGCAGCAGCAGCTGCAGGTGGTGCTGATGGTTCAGGATATGGTTATGATCGTCAAGGAAGATATGGTCAAGAAGGCGCTGGAGGTTCAGCAGCAGCAGCAGCAGAAGCAGCAGCAGCAGCTGCAGGTGGTGCTGGTGGTTCAGGATATGGTCAACGAGGATATGGTCAAGGAGGCGCTGGAGGTTCAGCAGCAGCAGCAGCAGCAGCAGCCGCAGGTGGTGCTGGTGGTTCTGGATACGATGATGAATACGGTCTAGGAGGCGCTGGAGGTTCAGCAGCAGCAGCTGCAGCAGCAGCAGCAGCCGCAGGTGGTGCTGGTGGTTTCGGATACGATGATGAATACGGTCAAGGAGGTTCAGCAGCAGCAGCAGCAGCAGCAGCAGCAGCCGCAGGTGGTGCTGGTGGTTTCGGATACGATGATGAATACGGTCAAGGAGGCGCTGGAGGTTCAGCAGCAGCAGCTGCAGGTGGTGCTGGTGGTTCAGGATATGGTCAACGAGGATATGGTCGAGGTGGCGCTGGAGGTTCAGCAGCAGCAGCATCAGCAGCAGCAGCAGCAGCAGCGGGTGGTGCTGGTGGTTCAGGATATGGTCAACGAGGATATGGTCAAGGAGGCGCTGGAGGTTCAGCAGCAGCAGCAGCAGCAGCAGCAGCAGCCGCAGGTGGTGCTGGTGGTTTCGGATACGATGATGAATACGGTCAAGGAGGCGCTGGAGGTTCAGCAGCAGCAGCTGCAGGTGGTGCTGGTGGTTCAGGATATGGTCAACGAGGATATGGTCGAGGCGGCGCTGGAGGTTCAGCAGCAGCAGCAGCAGCAGCAGCAGCAGCAGCAGCAGGTGGTGCTGGTGGTTCAGGATATGGTCAAGGAGGATATGGTCGAGGAGGCGCTGGAGGTTCAGCAGCAGCAGCAGCAGGTGGTGCTGGTGGTTTAGGATACGATGATGGATATGGTCGAGGAGGCGCCAGAGGCTCAGCAGCAGCAGCAGCAGCAGCAGCAGCAGCAGCAGCAGCAGCAGGAGCAGCAGGCAGCGGAGGTCAAGGCGGATATGGTCAAGGAGGATTTGGTGAAGGAGGATATGGTCAAAATGGCGCTGGAGGTTCAGCAGCAGCAGCAGCAGCAGCAGCAGCAGCAGCAGCAGCAGGTGGTGCTGGTGGTTCAGGATATGGTCAAGGACGATATGGTCGAGGAGGCGCTGGAGGTTCAGCAGCAGCAGCAGCAGCAGCAGCAGCAGCAGCTGCAGGTGGTGCTGGTGGTCCGGGATACGTTGATGGATACGGTCAAAGAGGTGCTGGAGGTTCAGCAGCAGCAGCAGCAGCAGCAGCAGCAGCAGCAGCAGCTGCAGGTGGTGCTGATGGTTCAGGATATGGTTATGATCGTCAAGGAAGATATGGTCAAGAAGGCGCTGGAGGTTCAGCAGCAGCAGCAGCAGAAGCAGCAGCAGCAGCTGCAGGTGGTGCTGGTGGTTCAGGATATGGTCAACGAGGATATGGTCAAGGAGGCGCTGGAGGTTCAGCAGCAGCAGCAGCAGCCGCAGGTGGTGCTGGTGGTTCAGGATACGATGATGAATACGGTCAAGGAGGCGCTGGAGGTTCAGCAGCAGCAGCTGCAGGTGGTGCTGGTGGTTCAGGATATGGTCAACGAGGATATGGTCGAGGCGGCGCTGGAGGTTCAGCAGCAGCAGCAGCAGCAGCTGCAGGTGGTGCTGGTGGTCCGGGATACGTTGATGGATACGGTCAAAGAGGTGCTGGAGGTTCAGCAGCAGCAGCAGCAGCAGCAGCAGCAGCAGCAGCAGCTGCAGGTGGTGCTGATGGTTCAGGATATGGTTATGATCGTCAAGGAAGATATGGTCAAGAAGGCGCTGGAGGTTCAGCAGCAGCAGCAGCAGAAGCAGCAGCAGCAGCTGCAGGTGGTGCTGGTGGTTCAGGATATGGTCAACGAGGATATGGTCAAGGAGGCGCTGGAGGTTCAGCAGCAGCAGCAGCAGCAGCAGCAGCAGCCGCAGGTGGTGCTGGTGGTTTCGGATACGATGATGAATACGGTCAAGGAGGCGCTGGAGGTTCAGCAGCAGCAGCTGCAGGTGGTGCTGGTGGTTCAGGATATGGTCAACGAGGATATGGTCGAGGTGGCGCTGGAGGTTCAGCAGCAGCAGCAGCAGCAGTAGCAGCTGCAGGTGGTGCTGGTGGTCCGGGATACGTTGATGGATACGGTCAAAGATATGGTCAAGAAGGCGCTGGAGGTTCAGCAGCAGCAGCAGCAGAAGCAGCAGCAGCAGCTGCAGGTGGTGCTGGTGGTTCAGGATATGGTCAACGAGGATATGGTCAAGGAGGCGCTGGAGGTTCAGCAGCAGCAGCAGCAGCAGCAGCAGCAGCCGCAGGTGGTGCTGGTGGTTTCGGATACGATGATGAATACGGTCAAGGAGGCGCTGGAGGTTCAGCAGCAGCAGCTGCAGGTGGTGCTGGTGGTTCAGGATATGGTCAACGAGGATATGGTCGAGGCGGCGCTGGAGGTTCAGCAGCAGCAGCAGCAGCAGCAGCAGCTGCAGGTGGTGCTGGTGGTCCGGGATACGTTGATGGATACAGTCAAAGAGGTGCTGGAGGTTCAGCAGCAGCAGCAGCAGCAGCAGCAGCAGCAGCAGCAGCTGCAGGTGGTGCTGATGGTTCAGGATATGGTTATGATCGTCAAGGAAGATATGGTCAAGAAGGCGCTGGAGGTTCAGCAGCAGCAGCAGCAGAAGCAGCAGCAGCAGCTGCAGGTGGTGCTGGTGGTTCAGGATATGGTCAACGAGGATATGGTCAAGGAGGCGCTGGAGGTTCAGCAGCAGCAGCAGCAGCAGCAGCAGCAGCCGCAGGTGGTGCTGGTGGTTTCGGATACGATGATGAATACGGTCAAGGAGGCGCTGGAGGTTCAGCAGCAGCAGCTGCAGGTGGTGCTGGTGGTTCAGGATATGGTCAACGAGGATATGGTCGAGGCGGCGCTGGAGGTTCAGCAGCAGCAGCAGCAGCAGCAGCAGCTGCAGGAGTTGCTGGCGGTTCAGGATATCGAGGTGGCTACGGAGCTGGGTCAGGATTCGATTCGGGTAACTATGGACCATATGGTTCTGGATACGGCCCAGGTGGTAGCTCATCGTCATCTTCATCAGCTGCAACTTCAGCATCATCTGCTGGTAACGGTGGCGAAATTATTATTATTGAGGGTAACAATGGATCAGGCTCTTCCACAAGCTCTGCAGCTGCCGCTTCAGCTGCTGGTGCAGCAGCAGGCGCTGGAGGTGCTGGTAATGGATACGGCCAAGGAGGTCTAGGAGGCTATGGAGCTGGAGGTGCTGGTAATGGATACGGCCAAGGAGGTCTAGGAGGCTATGGAGCTGGAGGTGCTGGAAGTGCAGGAGCAGCTGCAGGCGGTGCTGGTGGTTCAGGATATGGTTACGATGGTCAAGGAAGATATGGTCGAGGAGGCGCTTCAGGAGCAGCAGCAGCAGCAGCAGCAGGCAGCGCAGGTGCCGGAGGTCAAGGTGGATATGGTCAAGGAGGATATGGTGAAGGAGGATATGGTCAAGATGGCACTGGAGGTTCAGCAGCATCAGCAGCAGCAGCAGCAGCAGCAGCTGCTACAGGGGGTGCTGGTGGTCCAGGATATCGAGGTGGCTACGGAGCTGGGTCAGGATTCGATTCGGGTAACTTTGGACCATATGGTTCTGGATACGGCCCAGGTGGTAGCTCATCGTTATCTTCATCAGCTGCAACTTCAGCATCATCTGCTGGTAACGGTGGCGAAATTATTATTATTGAGGGTAACAATGGATCAGGCTCTTCCACAAGCTCTGCAGCTGCCGCTTCAGCTGCTGGTGCAGCAGCAGGCGCTGGAGGTCAAGGCGGATATGGTCAAGGAGGATATGGTGAAGGAGGTGCTGGTGGTTCAGGATATCGAGGTGGCTACGGAGCTGGGTCAGGATTCAATTCGGGTAACTCTGGATCATATGGTTCTGGATACGGCCCAGGTGGTAGCTCATCGTCATCTTCATCAGCTGCAACTTCAGCATCATCTGCTGGTAACGGTGGCGAAATTATTATTATTGAGGGTAACAATGGATCAGGCTCTTCCACAAGCTCTGCAGCTGCCGCTTCAGCTGCTGGTGCAGCAGCAGGCGCTGGAGGTGCTGGTAATGGATACGGCCAAGGAGGTCTAGGTGGCTACGGAGCTGGGTCAGGATTCGATTCGGGTAACATTGGACCATATGGTTCTGGATACGGCCCAGGTGGTAGCTCATCGTCATCTTCATCAGCTGCAACTTCAGCATCATCTGCTGGTAACGGTGGCGAAATTATTATTATTGAGGGTAACAATGGATCAGGCTCTTCCACAAGCTCTGCAGCTGCCGCTTCAGCTGCTGGTGCAGCAGCAGGCGCTGGAGGTGCTGGTAATGGATACGGCCAAGGAGGTCTAGGAGGCTATGGAGCTGGAGGTGCTGGTAATGGATACGGCCAAGGAGGTCTAGGAGGCTATGGAGCTGGAGGTGCTGGAAGTGCAGGAGCAGCTGCAGGCGGTGCTGGTGGTTCAGGATATGGTTACGATGGTCAAGGAAGATATGGTCGAGGAGGCGCTTCAGGAGCAGCAGCAGCAGCAGCAGCAGGCAGCGCAGGTGCCGGAGGTCAAGGTGGATATGGTCAAGGAGGATATGGTGAAGGAGGATATGGTCAAGATGGCACTGGAGGTTCAGCAGCATCAGCAGCAGCAGCAGCAGCAGCAGCTGCTGCAGGGGGTGCTGGTGGTCCAGGATATCGAGGTGGCTACGGAGCTGGGTCAGGATTCGATTCGGGTAACTTTGGACTATATGGTTCTGGATACGGCCCAGGTGGTAGCTCATCGTCATCTTCATCAGCTGCAACTTCAGCATCATCTGCTGGTAACGGTGGCGAAATTATTATTATTGAGGGTAACAATGGATCAGGCTCTTCCACAAGCTCTGCAGCTGCCGCTTCAGCTGCTGGTGCAGCAGCAGGCGCTGGAGGTGCTGGTAATGGATACGGCCAAGGAGGTCTAAGAGGCTATGGAGCTGGAGGTGCTGGTAATGGATACGGCCAAGGAGGTCTAGGAGGCTATGGAGCTGGAGGTGCTGGAAGTGCAGCAGCAGGCGCTGGAGGTGCAGGTAATGGATACGGCCAAGGAGGTCTAGGAGGCTATGGAGCTGGAGGTGCTGGAAGTGCAGGAGCAGCTGCAGGCGGAGCTGGTGGTTCAGGATATGGTTACGATGGTCAAGGAGGATATGGTCGAGGAGGCGCTTCAGCAGGAGCTGGTGGTTCAGGATATCGAGGTGGCTACGGAGCTGGGTCAGGATTCGATTCGGGTAACTTTGGACCATATGGTTCTGGATACGGCCCAGGTGGTAGCTCATCGTCATCTTCATCAGCTGCAACTTCAACATCATCTGCTGGTAACGGTGGCTCAATTATTATTATTGAGGGTAACAATGGATCAGGCTCTTCCGCAAGCTCTGCAGCTGCCGCTTCAGCTGCTGGTGCAGCAGCAGGCGCTGGAGGTGCTGGTAATGGATACGGCCAAGGAGGTCTAGGAGGCTATGGAGCTGGAGGTGCTGGTAACGGATACGGCCAAGGAGGTCTAGGAGGCTATGGAGCTGGAGGTGCTGGAAGTGCGGCAGCAGGCGCTGGAGGTGCTGGTAATGGATACGGCCAAGGAGGTCTAGGAGGCTATGGAGCTGGAAGTGCAGGGGCAGCAGCAGCCGCAGCAGCAGCCGCAGCAGCAGCAGCAGCAGGCGCTGGAGGTGCTGGTAATGGATACGGCCAAGGAGGTCTAGGAGGCTATGGAGCTGATGGATATGGTACTGGATACGGTCAAGGCTATGGATCTGGTGATGCAGGAAGTGCAGCTTCAGCAGCAGCAGGTGCTGGAGGTTCTGGTGCTGGATATGGCCAAAGCTATGGAATTTGGGGACCTAATGGTCCAGGTGGTGTCTCATCAACAACATCATCTACAACAACAACAACTTCTACCTCCAATGGAAGTGGTGGAACAGAATTTATAATCATTGGGGGTAACAATGGATCAGGCTCCTCATCAGCTGCTGCAGCTGCCGCATCCAGCAGTGCAGGTGGTGGTTCCAATAACGGATATGGTCAAGGTGCCGGAGGCTACGGAGCTGGAGGTGCAGGAAGTGGATACGGTCTAGGTCTGGGAGGTTATGGAGCTGGAGCTGATAGTAGTTCAGCAGCAGCAGCAGCAGGATCAGCTGCTGGAGGTTCTAGTGGTGGATACGGTCAAGGAGGTATAGGAGGCTATGGAGCTGGAGTTTATGGTATTGGATTTGGTCAAGGCTATGGATCTGGTGATGCAGGAAGTGCAGCAGCAGCAGCCGCAGCAGCAGCCGCCGCTGGAGGATCTGGTGATAGATACGGTCAAGGAGGCAATGGAGCCGAAGGTGCTGGAAGTGCAGGGGCAGCAGCAGCCGCAGCAGCAGCAGCCGCAGCAGCAGCAGGCGCTGGAGGTGCTGGTAATGGATACGGCCAAGGAGGTCTAGGAGGCTATGGAGCTGGAAGTGCAGGGGCAGCAGCAGCCGCAGCAGCAGCCGCAGCAGCAGCAGCAGCAGGCGCTGGAGGTGCTGGTAATGGATACGGCCAAGGAGGTCTAGGAGGCTATGGAGCTGGAAGTGCAGGAGCAGCAGCAGCCGCAGCAGCAGCCGCAGCAGCAGCAGCAGCAGGCGCTGGAGGTGCTGGTGATGGATACGGCCAAGGAGGTCTAGGAGGCTATGGAGCTGGAAGTGCAGGGGCAGCAGCAGCCGCAGCAGCAGCCGCAGCAACAGCAGCAGCAGGCGCTGGAGGTGCTGGTAATGGATACGGCCAAGGAGGTCTAGGAGGCTATGGAGCTGGAAGTGCAGGGGCAGCAGCAGCCGCAGCAGCAGCCGCAGCAGCAGCAGCAGCAGGCGCTGGAGGTGCTGGTAATGGATACGGCCAAGGAGGTCTAGGAGGCTATGGAGCTGAAGGATATGGTACTGGATACGGTCAAGGCTATGGATCTGGTGATGCAGGAAGTGCAGCCGCAGCAGCAGCAGGTGCTGGAGGTTATGGTGCTGGATATGGCCAAAGCTATGGAATTTGGGGACCTAATGGTCCAGGTGGTGTCTCATCAACAACATCATCTACAACAACAACAACTTCTACCTCCAATGGAAGTGGTGGAACAGAATTTATAATCATTGGGGGTAATAATGGATCAGGCTCCTCATCAGCTGCTGCAGCTGCCGCATCCAGCAGTGCAGGTGGTGGTTCCAATAACGGATATGGTCAAGGTGCCGGAGGCTACGGAGCTGGAGGTGCAGGCAGTGGATACGGTCTAGGTCGCGGAGGTTATGGAGCTGGAGCTGATAGTAGTTCAGCAGCAGCAGCAGCAGCATCAGCTGCTGGAGGCTCTAGTGGTGGATACGGTCAAGGAGGTCTAGGAGGCTATGGAGCTGATGGTGCAGGAGGTGCAGCAGCAGCATCAGCAGCAGCAGCTGGTAGTGGATATGGTCAAGGCGGTCAAGGAGGATATGGAAGTGGTGCGTACGGTCAAGGAGACAATGGATTTGGAGGTGCTGAAGGTGCAGCAGCGTCAGCAGCTGCTGCTGCCGCGGCTGCAGCAGCTGCTGCGTCGGGTGCCGATGGTCCAGGACAGCAATACGGACCCGAAAATGAAGTGACTATTTATGAAAACAATGGTTCTGGAGGAAACTACGGAGGAGGACCAGGTGGTTCTGGATCGGCAACAGCGTCATCATCCTCAGGGTCTAGTTCTAGTGGTGGTTATAGACCTACTGTCATTCTGATTGAAGAAGGTGGCTCTCCTTCATCAAGCTCGTCATCTGCATCTTCAAGCTCGTCATCTGCATCAGGATCGTCATATGGATACGGACCATATGGTGGATCCGATGGATCGGCTGGCGGATCTGGTTCTTATGGAAGTCAACAAGGTGGTGGCGGGGTGAGAGGTAGCAGAAACTGTCGCCTTACGCGCACAAGACTTGTTGTCAAACTAGGCAATCGTCGTACACCATGCCTTACTTGCTAGATTTCTTATTAATATTCTTTATTTTATTATGTTTCTCTGGATACATCTTTTAATTTAAATTTGAATAAACCTTGGCATTTTATATTGTCTTTCAGTTTAATTATATTCAAAAGTTATATTATATGTGCAAAATAGTTATTGTGGCATTAATGTTGGCACTGACATAAAGTATGATATGGAACCCCGGACTCGAACCTAAGATGGGTTAGTGCGATGCTCGCCCCTCCCCTCTATCGTGGGGTCGAGGGGGCCATTTTAAAGCCGGAGATAGCCCGGGGTCGGCTGTGCGAGGGACATGCCTATTGGGTTACCTTACACTTCGGTAATTGAGACCTCTCGGGTCTCCCCTGCGTGCGGTTTTAGTTGTTTCGATTCCGACATAATCACCCCCAATGGCCGATGGGGTGGTATTCGTGGGGATTACCATACTTACTATTATTCCATCCCATTCTTAAATCATCCCAAATGCGTATTCCTTACTCACCCCATTTTATCCCAAATTCCGTTCTTAAGTCGTCTCAACGCAAATAGTATTAAAAGTATAAATAAAAGTAAAAAGTAAATATAGCATGTCATACATTCAATCACATTAATTTATTCCATGAAGTTACAAGGGATATAAAAGTTTATCAACTTGATATTTTGGTAGGTACTAGTGGCAAAGGGTGAAAATTTTCAAAAGGGAAGCCGTCATGGTGATAATACGATCGTGCGGTCTATTTCACACAACATAATAGGGTAAGACCTCTTCATGCATATTGGTGCATCAGCTATAGGTGGACCAGCTCACTTATTGAATTGTGTTTAATTAACTCCTAATAATTACTCCTAATTAATTAATAAAATCAAAAAACCCGACTGCCTAAAAACTAAAAAGAAAAAAACAAGCCCTTAGATTAAGATGTGTCCGGTGGTCTAGAAACATAAAAACTGAACAGTCGGAATCCATTGAAATTAGATTCACTGTCGAATAATGGATCCCGACTGTACAGTTGTTATGTTTCTAAACCACCGGACACTACAGTAGCGGCACGATATAATGGCCGGTTTGACACATTACAATAGTGATGTGAAAAGTCAATTTACTCTCGATAAAAATATAATCAAATCTATAAGTTTTTATTGCAAGCAGTACTTACTTACCTGATTCAAAAACTTTAGTAAAAAAATATAAATTTTTACCTACTAAATACATTTGAACGAACTGGATATTGGAATTAGGAATGAAAATGAGTATATATTAATCCAGCTTCCTTCAGTGATTGCACTAACTTTTTTTTTGTTGGACACTCCTTCCGTTAATAGTTGCTACACACATGTCTTCGACTGGTTTTGCTCGTTTTTTTCTGTTTTAATGTGTGAAGTTTATTTTCTTCTGTGCCAGTCTCGCCAAATTTTTCTTTAGTTATCTATTCGTCTAACAGTTATAGGTAAAATTGACCTTCCATTTTGAAATTCACGATCGAAATGTGACCGTACGTTCGGCCATATCGACGAAATCCACAATAAAAGGCGTAAACAGAGTAAGTTGAGGGCCACCATTATAATTATCACTGTTAGTGTATGTAATGGGGACCCCTTCCTGAAACTTTACCATCAGGCGAGATTTACCATTTAGCTTACCATCAGGCGAGGAGGTCTAAACTATATCGCAATCGCAGTGCACTCCTAGTTTGTGCTTTTCGAAGCAACGTCAAGTCGAAAATGCTTTGTTTTGAAGTAAGTTTGCCGGAGGTATTATTGGGCTTGCCAGTGGTCCTAGTGTCGATTATATAGATTTTATTTAAAAAAAATGAATTTCGAAAAACAAATACCGAGTTGTGTGAAATAAGTACACCAATAGGTATTATAAAAATAAAAAATAAATGATCGTGGGACACTAATATACATTATATAATTCAGAAATCAATGTAATAAATAAATATTGTGTCCTAAAATTATACCTACATTCGATAAAATTTTATGACTTACTGTACGTCACTATTGACAATAAAGAACAGCAATTTGCTCTTTTAAAATGTCACAATAATTAGTACGAAACTTCATGAGCGGACAAACGTCAAACCGGCCATCATATCGTGCTGCTACTGTAATCTATGGGCTTGTTTTTTTCTTTTTAGTTTTAGGCAGTCGGGTTTTTTGATTTCATTAATTTATTTTCTATTATTTTATATTTTTTAGTTATTTACATAGGTGCCCGGATAATAATAAAGTGTAAATTATATCTTTTATGGAGTTAATAATGTTCAAGTAGTGAACCCAAGGGACATCACCGAAATTCAACCTTAATTATTACCTATATTTTTGCTCATAGCTCCGGTTCTACTGAACCGATTGCAATCAAACAAACGTAAGATTATAAGTCCTACCAAGACCTTTTATACAAATAAATAAGTGGAATCCGTCAATTAATTCATAAATGTTTGTGTACTTGGCTTAATTTTTTTTTCTTCGAATATAATATTAAGTGTATAAATTTTTTCCGTGTTTCCGGAAAGCTATAACCTGGGAGTATTCAAGTCACGAGTGAATAGGTTCCTTCTAGGCAAGCGTGATTCATCGTAAACCACATCGTCACTTACCATCAGGTGAGATTGAGGTCAAACGTAAGCCTATCATGAATAAAAAAAAAAAAAAGATATGTAGGTATATGTAAAAATTCATATGCCTAATGCAGGCGAGATACTGTACTGTCTATACTAATTGTAACATTTTATCTTCACAGTGTCTCTTACGAGTAAATTTTCATTTCATTTCATTTCAAAGTTCATACTAGAAAACGTCGCATTAGAGAGCCCTTTTTTAGAGTTAAATATTTCAATTTCAAGCGTACCTACCTAATTTTTAAAGTACCTAGTTTTTTATTAGTAAAAAGTCTATCTGTGTATCTGTACTATTGTAAAATCGTAAAATAGCTGTGACTGTGACAGACAGGCCGCCGCCGAAATCTACATTGGATGATTGGACACGTCAATAGTAAGCTAAAGGTAAAATTTCAGGAATGGGAGTCACCATTATATAGAAATACCGATAGTAAGTATTACAATACCTAATGAACCTTAGTTTGACGCCCCGCGAGCCAGAACTTACCGATTTGGGCCTCTCTGAAGCTTTTTTACTACTGACCTCCGTCCTCCATGAGCGCTGGCCTGGGGGTGACGGGTGGAGCCGCCTGTCACCCTAGCAGAAGCAGGCCGAGGCGGCGGCGCGCGAAAGCGCGCCCCCCCCCTATTCCGGGGGTATGACGGGAACCACTCGGTTCCCAACCCGAGGGGGCCATCTTGAATCCGGAGATGGCCCGGGTCAAGCCGGGGTGCGAGGGAAATGCTCTTTGGGCCACCTTACACCCTGGCGTCAGAAGACCCTAGACGGCGTGCGGTTTTAGTCGGTAAGAGTCCGACATAACCTGCCCCGCTGGCCGCGGGGTATCCATGAGGATTTCCGCACGGAAAAAAAAAAAAAAAAAAAAAAAAAGGCGTGTTATTATAAGAAGAACGGCGAAAGTGAAATTATTGAATTTAGAACTATATTTTTTTACAAGAATTGACCCTCAGATTGTTTCTTAGCCGCCTTTTAGCATTTAGAACCGGTTCCAGCGTTCGCGACCCTTCACCTGAATATATTCCAAAGGCGAGATGATTTTCAAATCAATGCAAATGTCATACAAATTTATGTGAGAAATAATGACCGTTGCCCTTAAGATAGTCCATTTCACCTTTGACTGTTGATACAAACGCATCAATGAGGTGGCCTGTGTGAAAATTTAAAAAAATATATTTTAAAGTGAAAAATGAATGTGAGAAAATATTTAAAAAGAAAAAAAAATGTTTGAAATGCGTCAAATATTTAAAAAGTGAAAGATAAACAGATAGGTAGCTATTTAAAAAGTGATTACAAAATGTTAAAAAGTGCGTTAAATATTTCAAAAATTAAAACATGTTTGAAAATGTGTAAGATATTTAAAAAGTGAAAAATAAATGTGAAAAGAGTGCGTAAAATATTTAAAAAGAAAAACGAAAATTATGCGGCGACTATAAACGTATGTAGTTATGTTCTTTATGCGTTGGAACTATAAACATGCATACATATAGGTGCTCACGCTTTTTCAACTATGGGGTAGGCAGAGACAACAGTCCGCCATCTGGTTATATACTTAGACAATTCAAGAGCTTTATCTGCTTTTATTAAACTACAGTTTCGAGTGTTTTTGATAATCTCGATAAGTTAGTCGAAAATTTAGTACCTACCTAAGTATAACGATAACACTACGAAGTGCTAATATTAGTAACTAGTTTCCACCCACGGCTTCGCCCGCGTGGAATTTAGTATCGCCACCAAGTCTATTTTAATGAAACGACTCTCCACACGACTTTCCCGCTGTTCACTCCACTTTCCACTCCACACTCCACTCCACTTTCCACCTCCACTCTACTCTCCAATCCTCTCTCCCGACTCCACTCTACATTCCATTCTCCACTTCAATCTCCAATCCACTCCACTCCACTCTCCACTTCACTTTCCACTCCACTTTCCACTCCACTCTCCACACACTCCCCACTCCACTCTCCACACCACTCCCCACTCTGCTCCACTCTCCACTCCACTGGTCTCCACTCGTCTAGACAAAACCTTTTGGATTAAGGCGCTGCGCAAACGTAGACACTTTTGTTTCTTGTGTCAGATACAAGCTACCGATGAATATTTGAATTCTATAGAACAAGTATGAAATCATTCAACTCCCTGCGCATACGTGAGTCCAGTTGCTTCCACTTAACACTATATTCAGGACGATCAAAAAGTGTTCGGTGTCGGTAACTGGAAACTAAAAGTCGTCAGTTGAAGACACAAGCAACATTCACAAACGTCCATCATGAGACTACAGAAAACAAGCAGATACAGCAACTACAGCTACAGTTTCTTGTGGTGTGCCGTGTCGGTGACAGGGAACCGGCAACTGTGTCCGATTGTCGATACGGGACACAGCAACTACGGTCTCCTGTGGCGGTGTGCCGTGTCGGTAACAAAAGTGTTTACGTTTGCGCAGCGCCTAAAAGTACTAAACGGATTTCTTGGTCAGACTTAAAATTTGGAGATATATGACCAAAAGTTTTTTTTTAAATTTATTTATTGGTTTCACCTTACACCATCTTTACAGGGTTCACCTAAGGCGGCAGTGTGGACATCATATCCCTTTATAACAGTACTTTTAGTTGTAATAATCTATATTTACCTACGCGGGCGCCGGCGGCGCCGCTGGCGTCAGCTAGCAAATAATTTGTAAATTACTTGGTCAGACATAACTACCAACACATGATATTTGAAAAAAAAGACTTGGTTATGTTGATCACAAATATCTAGGTATTTTTTGGAATCCTTGTCTGTTTGTTCGTGATGGACGGTCTTGGTTAATTTACATAAAATCTACCGTATGTTTGATTGCATTTGGTTAAGTAGAACCGGGGATATGAACAAAAAACGATTACCAACCAATCGACTCCTACGGGCAGAGTCGGGACTACAGCCCGCGAGGCGTAATCAACGTCTTTTTTTTCTTTTTCGTGTGGTTATACCAACCCCGCTGAGCCAACGCCTTTAGGGTCATCTTACGACTCTGCTTGACCCAAAAGGCATTTCACTTGCACCCGGATTCCCCCGGGCTACCTCCGGCTTCGAGATGAACTCCTCGGGTTTGGGAGCCACGATTTTCCTCGGGAGGCACTGCAGTCGGAAGATTCTCTCTCAGTGGTGGATCAGAAAAAAAAAATAGTCAGCATCAAAAGTATTATCATTTTCTTATTTTGTAACTTAATTTTTTTAAAGTAATTTATGTCATGGTCCAAGATTCTTGTATGCCGGGAGCGACACATGCTTACGTCATTATCCAATTGCCACTATATCGCAACAAAACACGAATTTGGGAACATTTTGTGTCACTTGTATGTTCAAAAATATATTAATATTTAATAAACCTCTGAAAAATACTCTTCGGCGTATAGGCTAGGTGCTATTCGCGCAGGTGCTAGGTTGACCTCTAGGTAGATTACCTCGATTTTTGGGTGAAGGACTCGTGGTCACCTTTTTGCTCCAACATTTTTAAAAACTGCAGTAGAAATTTAACATAATTAAATTCAAATTTGGGATGTTTACGAAAAAAGAACTAATATGGCCGCACAGTGATCGTCACGGGGTGGGTATTTTAAATGTTCCTAACACAAACGCAGCAGTCAGTGCGATGACGCGCTGGGGGTGGCCCAACCCCCTTACTATCATTGAACTACGCACACACACTATCAAACGTCACCACCAATATAAAGCGGCCCGCCTCGCCCCCACCTCATGCAGAAATTTTCATCTATAGTTGGGAAATTCTACCGGCATTGATGGCTCTGTGAAGCTGGGTGCAAACTATCAAAAACTACGGCGGAACACTGACGCAGGGGTCGGATGTGGTAGGCATAAAATTCGAAAATATACCTCTAGATAGGCGTTTGTTACTCCTATGTGCCCGCAAATGAGATGGTACGTGAAGTGGAATGAATGCATGATTTCGCTTTATTTGACTTTCGTGGCTATTCATTAGCTTTTGTACTTGTCTGGTTGGAACCATAGATTAAAAAATGTTTCTAGGGCTTGTCATGTTAAAAATCTAACCTATGCAGGCCTCTAGATAAAGTCACATTCAACCAGTCGAATCGCGACGAGGCTCTGTAAATTTAATGTAGCTTTGCATTAATATTTTGACACAATACAATCAAAGTGAATATAAATTCTAGTACATGATTTAGCCAATTTAACCTTTTTCTACTTTTTAATAAAATCAAAAACATAAATTTTGGAAGATTTTTGGCCTCGATACTTTTCTTATTTGAAAGTAATGTGTTATAATGTAAAATGAAGATTAAGGATAATAATTATTTCAAAATTACTTTTACACTGTAATCAGTAATTTCGTGAAAGTTAATACTTTCACGTCCAAAATAAATACCAGCAACAAGAATTTAGTTCACTATTAATTTTATTTTAAAGTTAGTTATTTTGTTTAAAGATAGTCCGAAATGTATGTGACTAACATTATTTGTTCCACGTGTTTATGTCGACAAACAATGCCACTTCTATTACATTCATGTCTGTCTCATCTCTTATCATGTCAGAACTCGTACATCCGCGGAAATCTTCATGACACAAATGACTCAGACCATACGTTAGAATCATTTCAGTCCTTTATTGCCCGTGGTTCACCCGCATTGTCCACCTAGTTGGTCCATGGGTTAAAAATATTTCCCGTGGTCCACTGGAATATCCATATTATTCCATCATTGTATAACGAAAGGATAATAATAGCACTATCAACACCAAAGAGTCATAATAAAATTGTCTATTTTGTTCTAACTATTACGTAGAATGATCGACTTCCTTATAATTTTATATTATCATTTTGTATATTTATTATAACTTCTAGTGTTTCCATAATAATAATATAATAATATTCCACCACATTCACACAGCGCCATCTAGTCCCAAACTAAGCAACTAGGCTTGTATTATGGGTATTAGAATAACTGATAAACATACTTTTTTTGTATACATACTTATTATACATAGAAAACACACCCAGACTCGGGACAATTCATTGGTCACACAAAGAATAGTCCTTAGTGTGAATCGAATCCACGACCTCCGGCGCAGCAGGTAGGGTCTCTAACCGCTGAACCAAGAGGCCATAATAAAATATACATGAATATAATGAGTGTACCACCGGAAATAATAATTACCCGTGGTTCACTAGGGTGAACCACGGGAAGTAATAATTACCCGTGGTTCACCTGGGTGAACCACGGGAAAAAAATATTGCCTGTAGTCCACCTAGGTGGACAATGCGGGTGAACCACAGGCAATAAAGGATTTCAGTATATGTGAAGGAAAAGATCAGAACAGAAGAAGTTAACCATATTAATCAACCGGTAGATGTAAATCCGAAACCATAGGAGATACAATTAAACTGTATTAAGAATCGTTAAAAAAAAGGACCGCGGTAGCCTAGTGGTCTGGGTAATGGACTGCTGAGACGAGGTCTCGGTTTCAAACCCGAAATCTCTCCATCGTGACGCCAACATGTTGCTCAGAATCCCGTGCGCATTCGGGTAGGAAAAATAAGAACTGAATTTAACCATGATTGAGAATTTCTTAACAATTTCACATCACCAATTGCAATTTTTTACTACACCAGTAGTAGTTGCATAACCTGATTCCTCGAAGTCATTCATTTCCATCGAACGACCAGACGTACCTACGGCGTGCTTATCTGTTTGTCTATTTGTTTGCAATGGTCGCAAAAACTTCTGGACGGATTTTGAAGCCGTTTTTTTTGGTTGAAAGGTTTTAGTGAGACTTAAAATCGGTTGAGTTGAACTGGAGATATAGGTAGTCAAAAACGCAAAAAGCGACATCCACGCGGGCGGAGCCGCGGGCATAGGCTAGTTAAATATACTTACGTAACAAATTATAGGAAGGGAAAACTACAAAATTTATGAAAAGAAACGTTCTAACATGTTACTATGAATCGAAATTTTCTACAAAAAAATGTTGTAAACGAAAACCACGCCTTTCATTGCACAACTGGATACCTAATAGCGATTTTTGGAGCAGTTCTCAATATATCACGTCGGTTGCAGAATGTCACGGGACACGCACACATCGACAGGAATCAACACGCACACACACTCACGGCATCATCGTCAAGCTATGTACGAAGTACGGTCAGAATAAAGAAAACATGTCGAGTTTTTTATTTATTTATAAACATTTATGTACACACACACACCCAGGTGTATGTTGCACACTGCACAGGAGTATGAACTAGAAAATCGTACCTAGTTTAATCAAAATCCTTTAAGTAGTTTTTGATCAAGGCGTGCACAGACAGACAGACAGACGGAAAGTCAAGAATTTGAGCATTTTTAGCGTTAGTATCGATCACCAATTACGAGTATTATGATCACAGGTACAAAATAAAAACTAAATTATCTAGTTCCTTTGTATTTTGTACGTGCATTTTACTGTATCTTTTAATCTATTTCAAAATCTTGCCTACACACTTTTCACTACTCCTCTACTTCACAATTTCCTCTCGCAGGTTTGCTGGAAGAGATTTCTTGCAGAAATAAGCAGAACTTCTGAACTCGTTTTTCTACTTAATGTACTACTTTGTTCAATTTTGTGTGTACATAAATAAATAAATAAATCTACTATATCTACAAAATATAAAAGAAAGTAATTTTAGCTACACTATAACTCAAAAACAACTGAGGGTCGGCAGCGCCCCTGATGTTGCGCACATAGGCCACGGTGACCGCTTCCCATCAGGTGGGCCGTGTGCTTGTCTGCCATCTAAGTGGTATATAAAAAAAGCTGAACCAATTAGGCTGAAAATTGGTAGGGAAGTAGCTTAGAACTAGGAGACGGACATAGGATACTTTTATCCTGCCACGGGGACGAAATATGCCACTAGCGAACCCGCAGGACATAGCTAGCCGCACCACCAGTGCGCCTGCGGCGGCCGCTGAGGATGCTGCGAGCAAAAAGGTCAAATACGCGCAATGGAAACAATACCACTTTGTGCCCATTGCGTTAGAGACTCTGGGCAGTTGGGGACAAGAGGCAAAGCGCCTGATCGCAGAAATAGGTGGTGACTCTCGTTCCGGTTTATTTCTGGTACAAAGGATAGCCATCGCTATACAGTGAGGCAATGCGGCTAGCATTATGGGCACCTTTGCACCGGGAACGATACGGGGCGGGTTTTTGACCGGACGTGACTTAAACCCATGGTGACGGGTTTATTATTTATTTATTTATTTGTGAAGTGTTAAAAATATTTTTTTTTTTTTTCAAATTTTTTTTTCTTACCGTACCACCCTAGTGGGTATTTTCCGAAGTGTGAGCGGGCCGCGTTATTAGTTCGCGCGCTTGCTCGGGATAGGTTTTCACAATTTTGAGTCGAGCCGTTTCACACAATGCGTCGCGTCATTTTCTATGATTAATGGTGGCGCGACAGGCTGTGCCATTGTCTATGGATCTAAAGTTGATCAGCGAATAGAGAGTAAAGATAATATCGATATCTACCGGTACGCCTCCACACTTTTTCTCACTTACCATCAGGTGAAATAGTGGTCGAATGGGGGACTACTGACTATAAAAACACACTGCGAGTTATGCTATGGTTATCTATTTAAGACTAACTGTGCTCGCTACTTTGGCCGCGTGGACTTAGATTTTTAAGATTTTTTATTTTTTGCGCGGATCTTATGTTTCCAAAATTAAAGTAGCCTATATTACGCTGTATTTTATTACCTATCTGTCAGATCGGTTTAGGCGTACCAGAGATTAGGTACCTACCTACCTACTTCATTCAAAGAGACAAAAAATTTAAAAACAGCTTTTTGTTATTTATGTATCGTACATACACTCATAAGCATTGATTTAAAACCTGTCATTTTAAAATTTCAATTTTATTAATTTGTATTATGTATAGATTTACCCCCCTCAAGATACCTTATAGCATCGATTACCTAATGCCTAGTTCTAATAGGCTCAAGTTCTTCGGGCTAGTTTGATACATCTATATCTAGAGTAGTTAAAACCATTTGTATTACCAAAATATTACAACTGTAACTTCGGTGTTAACTACTCTAAATGATTTTCAGTTAGCTATTAGAGTTAGTTATTAAGATAGAGGTAACGCTTTGGAAGTAAGACCGTATTTCCAAATCGAAAACCGAGTAAAGTTTATTAAAATAAAAAAGTTTAGTAAATACTAGTTATGCCGGTTCATCATTCTCTGAACCTTTTTCCCAACTCAGTTGGGGTTAGCTTTCCAGTCTAACTGTGATGCGGCTGAACTTCGATATTTTCCGTGAAGCGACTGCCACCTGACCTCCACAACCAATGGTCATTATGACCAATGGCGATATCGAAGTTCCAAGTTAGACTGGTTGAACTTTTGTGGGCTCCAACTACCCGTAACGACTGCCATAGATGTTTATATGGCAACCGGGACCAACGGCTTAACGTACTCTCCGGGGCACTAATAAACCTGCAATAAATACACACATAACTTCGAAAAGCATCGAAAAGTCATTGGTGTGTCATGGTGAATCTGGGATCGAACCCGAGACCTCGTCTCAGCAGTCCATTACCCAAACCACTAGGCTACCGCGGTTTACTAGTTATGCCGGTTAAGGGGTGAAATATTTTTGCGCGGAACCCGAAGTCTTCGAAAACATAAAGTAGCCTGCTGTGCTGTGTAGGTTGCAGTAAACGTAAATGATTTATAACGCAATTTTTTTGGATTTCTTGTCTGTTGTCTGTGAAACGCAAAAACTACTGAACAAATTTTGAACTGGTTTTTTTATTATAAAGGTCTTAGTCAGACTTAAAATTTGCAATTTCCGATTGCAATTAGTTAAGAACCGGAGATATGACCAAAAACGATACGCGACACTCACGAGAGCGGAGCCGCGTGCACAGCTAGTACCGAATGTAACGTGATATCCGATAAATATACATAAGGTTGGTTAGGCCTAAAAACGCAGATTTCGACCACCATCCCATAGAGGGCGGGTGGGGGCGGGGGGCGACCTGCACTATCTCCCGGCGGCACTTGGCGATCGGGCGGCTCTAGAATATTAATGCTCGTACTTAATTGGATATTTTTAACAATTTGACGTTCAACGACTGCGGCGCCTTCGATTCACAGACTCTTTTTCTAAATCCATATTATATTATTTATCGCAGGTATATAAAGTGGCCGGTTAATGGCAATTATAGGCTCGCCACCTATTACATTGGGACCTAAACATAAACTGGCGAAATGTGGGTGCTAGCACCTCTGCCTGTCCCTTCGGGGATATAGGCGTGGGTTTATGTTATACTATGTTATGTATATTATTATATACAAAAAAATAAAGTTGAAGTATATTATGTTTGTAATTGGTTGAGGTTTAAGCTTATTAAGGCTTAACATAGGCTACTTTTATTCCAGTAAAAAAATTGTAAACTTTAAAAATCTAAATTCGTTCAGTGTCTACACCGCAGCTAGTAAAACTATAATACTATCCATGTACATTTGAATGCAGGCCCTAAATCAAACTAATTATTATAGACTTACACTATCTAGCGAACTCCCGTAGAAGTTCGACCGGAGTTCACTAGATAGCACTGTACGTCTACCGTCACTACCTTGCAGCTCACGATGCCTTTTCATTCTGCTTAAATTTAAATTGTATTTTTGATATTGATGAAATATAATCAATTTCTCAACTGTCCATTTTTCAAAATAAACAATATTCACTATGTCTTGCCCGCCAACTGTACTAGGTATATAAACTACTTAACAGTAATAACGTTACCCCTTATTGTTTACACAAAGCTTTCTAAAGCTCATCACAGGCCTAATCTTTGGGTTCTCGACACATATATATATCTAAGTGTTGGAGCTTTTCGGCCAGTTCTCCTTATCCTTTCCCCCTTTCGACACTATAAGCTCCCCCTGCACCCATCCACCCATCCCCTCATAAACACTGTTAAACATTGGCGCGCGAAATTGTGAAATTTGGACTTACCGCCATTTTGTCTCCCTCTAACGTAACGTCAATTTGTTAAGATAACATTGTTGGAATTTGCCACGGTTATTTAGAACTGGGAAATTAATGTAAAGGTTATTAATTAGACGTCGTTGGTGTCGGCCCGGATGGCTTCCAATTTATTGGATTTGTCCAATTGTCACCGATTGTCGTTTGCTTTCGGCGTTTTAGGATAGTTTCACTATTTAATTTTGTTATTTTGAAATCTGGACGAGGTTGAATTGTAGGAATTTGCTTTATGGTGTCTGTTTAGACTACGTATTCAGGATTGTTTACGTTTTCAGTGTATAAAACTAAAGCGGAATATGGATACGTATTCGTATATGAGGTCACATAAGGATCATTGACGCCCAAGCCAAACTCAACTCCAAGCCAGGACTGATGGGTGTGCAGGCTATTCTTTTGGAGTTGGGAAGTCAGACGGCAGTCGTTCCTACGGGAACTTTGTAGGCTAATGGGATTGGCACTCGGATGAAGAAAAGAAGAAGGTGCCCTCCATGAATGAATGAACTGATGAATGAGGCTTAAGATCACCGCTAAAACTACAACCCCTGGTGGCCATTGTGGGTTGTAAAAACAATTTTTTTTTCGCTCGCTCGCGTTTGACCGCAATCTCACCTTTCGGTAAGTGATGATGTGTTCGAAGGTGGAGCACGCTTGCCTAGAAGTAATCTGTTCGCTCTAGACTTGAAGACTCAGGGTTGTAGCTTTCCGGAAATACATACACAGGCAGAATAAAAATAGATAAATATAAAAATCACATAACACTTTACTTATACCTAATAAAAATAATTTTATTTTTGCACCTTCAAAGATAATAATTTCTAGACAAACTCGAAGAATTAAAAAAAAATAAGTTACCAATTTTTTTACCTATTAATAGCCGGCCTAGTATACAGAGAAGTCTTTGGTTTAAAGTTCTTAATTACCCGACTGCCGAAGAAAGGAGGGTAATGTTTTTCGAGACTATGTATGTATGTATGTATGTATGTATGTATGTATGTATGTATATGTCCATTTCTTTGGCACGGCCTACAGCCTAAACGGCTTGACGGATTTTGACATTCGAGGTATCATTTTTTGAATTACATTAATTCTAATCATAATCTAATTAAGACAGATTCTAATTAGAATATCAGTATGTCACTGCAAACAATTTGCTCGCAAATTCTAATATCTTGGTAGAAAATATGACAATTGTCGCCTCGAGGACACAAAAGACATTCCATTCCATGAGTGTGGGGTTTGACCGCTTGGCGGGAAGGCCGATTTAATATTCTATTTTATACGAGCGATAAGATTAAAGTATGTAATTTCTTCTGTCGAGAAAGGCTTTTTGTACGCATTACGTATGTGTTTCATAGGGTTGTCAAATGTTTGGGTTTCAAATTATTTTCACAAAAAGACACGCATACTCGCCAACATACATTAATAAAATACTACCAAAATAGAAACTTAGGCACTGGGTTTCAGTTATAATTTTTTATAATATCATATTTAAAACCGAATCTTTTTAGTGTCTAATTTATTATTCCTACTCGTATATACAGACCTACTTATTACTACAATGCCTATCTGCAGATAACAAAAATAATAATAATTATTATTTTTGTTATTATTAATAAGTGATGTAGGTACACATCACTTATTTATTGATTTCTTCAATGTAAATATCGTTTGTAAAATCGTTCAGCAACTTCTGATGATGATTGTACCTCCTATGCTAGTAGTACTAATTTCATAGTCTTAAAAAGTAGCATACCTACCTATCAAATACGTAGGTACTTATACGGTTATGTATATTAATAGCTCTGATTTCATTTTTAAATTATTAAATTCTTATGTGATCCATTTTCAACCTTTTCACTTTATTTTTATAAGTAAATGATGTTTTGCGTTCTCTTTTTAAATCGTAGTACCTAATGATTTAAATCCCCTCTATTTTCCTCAAAATGACATCTTATCATCTTAAAGACATCTTTCAAAAATAGAAGCCTTCAAAAATGGCTACCAGCCCTTGATGTCCGTAAGAAGTGCGTCCCCCCTCGCGGGACGGACCGCAGACCGGCGGTTCTATAATATAACCCTCCCTCAACCCACCCCACTCACACTAAGACGGACCAGTACATTGGACAATTTTCCTACGTACACAATTTGCGAGTTCAGAATCGTGACTCGCCTGACGATTTAAATATTACGTCATATTACCATTTATAGTGAATACTTCATGAGACGAGGTCTATTTTATTGAAGATTTTAGTGTCACAGGTTTAAAACTTACAGTGGGTACCTAACCAAATTATAAACAATAAAATTTTATGACTATTGCTTTTTAATTTTCTCAAGACAAGTCTTATGGGTCACTAAATAAGTATAATTTATGATTGCGATTAAACTACTAACTAAATAAGAAGAAAGATATAAATAAGAAGAAATAAGAGAAAAAATAAATAAATAAGGTGTTATTTAAAATAGTCATTTTACTTAACTTGTTAAGCACTGTCTCTAATAAATAATTGGGCCACCTATGGGCTGTTTGTCTGTCTATCTGAATGCTTATATTTGTATTAGGCGTTTCAAATCATGAGTTATTTGCACTACAGGTCGAATCGTTCAAAGACACTCTTTGAATTAGGCATCGATTCATTCGTCATTCCCGTTTCATGCCTCCATAAGGATCTGGTATGATTGACATCGTAGGAAGCGCTGAATATCAGCCTTTATGTGGAAGTTTTATTATTTGAATAAAACCATATACCTACTTAATATTTTATAGGAAAACTCCGCTCTTTCTTATCGAAATGCAAACGAAAATGAAACTGCTAACAAAATTCCCTAAAAACACCATAACGATGACGTAACAAAACTTACCCCTTAAAACTTTACCAACCCCAAAAATAATCCCTTACCACCCTCACGATTTTCTTTCATCCCTCCCCTAACAAGCGGGGGTTAAGTCACCCTACTTAAGATCGATGGAAGGGCAGTAGATTAGACTTTGCGATAAGGGTAGAAAAGGGAGCCCCGTCCTCGAATTAAGGCCCACCCTTTGTGAATCTCAGATGGGTTGCTCGAACTCATGTCTTGTTTTGACGGGTTTTATAATTAATTTGCTAGTTTCAAACTGTAGTGTAACAAGGGTTGGGGAATATTAATTTTAACGAAATTCTAAAGGGTTGTCCGTGGTTGATTCTTATGTCATAATTTTTTCATCCGACTAATATCATCAATAATGATAGTTTCCAATATCCAAATCAATCTCACCTGCAAGCCGGTACACCTGCTGATTGACGGACAAGGTCTGGCGCAGGCTTTCCAAGGTAATCCCCAAGGGGACCATCTCGAATCCGGAGATGACCCGGGTCAAGCCAGGGTACGAGGGACATGCTCTGTGGGCCACCTTACACCCTGGCGTCAGAAGACCCTATGCCATAATCGGCCCCGCTGGCCGTTTCGTGGGTATCCACGAGGATTTCCGCACGGAAAAAAATGGGTAGGGCTGTATTCAATGAAAACACTTGTACTTTTCCACAATACTTATCGAATTCAATAAATATTGTAGAAAAGTACAAATAAATGATTTAATTCGATCAACAGTCATTCAATCAGTATAACAGTACTTGTAAGTGTGTAAAATCAAAATGTAAAACCTTCACCAGAGCCATGTCCATCCATCAATAGGTGTGCCGGTTTGCAAGTGAGTTTGGCTTTGGTGATAGTGAGGCATACAACACATTGTACACATAAATGATGTCAACACATAAGTATAAACAGTACATTTGCCTTAAACACTTGTACAAACAAATTAAGCATGTCAAGTTTACAGAAACAGAGACAATAGATTCAGTAAATTACTCAATAGCACCATAGATAAACAATGCTAGTGTGTAAATATTTTTATTAAATACTAGCAACTGTGCCCCGCAGCTTCGCCCGTGGCATGATTTGTCCCCGTGGCAAGATAAAAAGTATCCTATGTTCGTCTCCCAGAAAAGTTAAAGTTAATATGGTCATTAAGTTTTCTTAAATTTTGTAATGTTCCGCGCAACTTTCTTGACTTTTTCTTTCATAAAAACCTTCTCCTGACAATAAAAAACACAACAAAAAAAGAATTAACGAAATCGGTCCAGTAGTTTATGCGTGATGCCATGACCAAGGGAAATAGGGATTTATTTTTATATATAAGTATAGATAATTGTAAGTTCTAAAGAGTATTTGTGTACTATCGGTGCATGTAGTGGTGACCCCCGATCCTGAAACTTTTCCTTTAGTTTTCCATTAGGCGAGGTGATGTCATGTTGACGTGTACAATATAAATAAAAAGTACTGATACTTTCAGCGCTCTCAGTATAGCATCCGTAGACATATCACTTCTTTTTTCTCGACCAATAAAATCGCAGGCAAAAAATTGTTATGTGGCCAAAACTTCACAGCGAATGTTTAAGTGATGTTTCTACTTTTTTCAGCGGTGTCATTGATTGTAGAGAAGCGACGAGATGTGTGTAAGGACGCCATGCTGACCAGTAAAACGGTATTGCCAACTATTACAAAAATTTACCGATATGCTAGTAGCTTCTCTTAACCTATTCCAGGGATAAACACTAGCCTATGTGTTATTCTAGATAGATCTATTCAGCCATTTTTGAGTGAAAGAGTAACAAACATTCATATATATTCTTACTCACAAACTTTCGCGTTTATAATATAAGTAGGAGGATTCTGTCACAGTAATGAGTAGGTAACAACCCAGGGAGTCAAGCGGAACGTAATGCCAAACTAAACAAATTTCACGGTTTATACAAGAAAATCACATTGTGTACTTATTGTGTAACGTAATATCAAGGGAAACTGAGCAGCCAGTTTACCAGTAAAAGATATACGATACTAGTTTTTTTTTTATACCACTTAGGTGGCAGACAAGCACACGGCCCACACTGATGGAAAGCGGTTACCGTGGCCTATGGACGCGTGCAACACCAGAGGCGTCACCCTCGCGCTGCCGACCCTGCAAAAACCTTCTAATGCCCTTCTTGAAGAACCCCATATTGTAGCTGACTCAAACCGGTGTCGCTTGGGAAAATTTCGTAATATATATTTTTTTTTTTATACTACTTAGGTGGCAAACAAGTACACGGCCTACCTGATAGGAACTTGGGAAGCGGTCACCGTAGCCTATGGACGTGTGCAATACTAAGGGTGTCACACACGAGCTGCCTACCCTGAAGGGAAGGGGGCAGGGATAGGAAGAGGTGGGGGAGGAGGCTCTGGCTATCCTACTTACCGGCGGGAACAGAACACGATAGTTATTATGGCCGCGGTCTTCTGTAGGGCGGAGGTAGGTAGTTCCCCAGTCGGATAGCTCATTTCGGACGGGAGATACCGTCGTGTCATACCTCCTTATACTTATAATATCCTAAAACAAACTGCAGATCAAGAAGCAAGTCTGCAGAGTTCCTTTAAGGTGATTACATCCGACAACGGCCTTGAGGATTTGGGCTCTACTAAGCCTCGCCGTGCAACCAAGTACGTCGTAGGTTAACGCATCGTAACATGCTTTTAAAGGGCACATAGATAATAGATACTAGATTAGAAAGATCGTACTTTTATTTCGCGTAAAGACTTAAAAATAAATTCTTCTAAATCTTCCTAATTATGAAAAATCATCAAATAACGCTGTACAATCAATTTTTGTCGCCCACCTTACGAACTCGATTCGAAAGAACTTTCGTGCTCGCCCCACAGTTTGGATTACGTCTCTTGAAATCTGTTATATAGCATAGCACGCTATATACCGTTATCTTTAACCGTACACGGTTAACAGTAAACACGTTAAAATTAACGTGGGCCCATGTAAATAGCGTGTTAACAAGTTGTTTACTCAGTTTGTTTGTTGGAGAATATTTTCATGTTCTAATTTCTAACTATTTGTTACATGATGATTAAATGTTACATGTGTAGTAGTTTGTTCAGTGGCTGCCTTTGCTGTTCCCTTACGATTGCTAATGGTAGTTTATTGGCCGCAAATGACTAGCTAGGGCTGCCTACTTTCTAAGATCGCCTAACCAATGAAAAATGCCCTTTGCCGGCAATAGATGACGTAAGAGGACGAACAAGAACAGTTGACAAGGTGGAGGTGTTTAATATAATACTCAGATTATATATATCACAAATTATCACATAGAGTTTTAGAGATAACTGCATTTTTTCATTCATGATAGGCTTACGTTTGACCTCAATACCAGCTGATGGTAAGTGACGATGTGGTCTACGACGGTTCACGCTTATTCACTCGTGACTTGAATACTGCCAGGCTTTCCGGAAACAGACTCCGGCAAGAAATTCCACTCCTTAGCTGTACGCATGATGGACGTGTCGGCAAAGCGCTTCGTGCGTATCAGTGGAATATCGACCTTATAGCGGTGGCGTGTCGTTGTTCGTCAGGTCGTTCTTTGATGGAAAGGACTTGGAGGTATCAGGTTGTGCAATTTCAGAGCGCAATCTCCGAAATGTATCCGATAGAACACCGAGAGACCTGCAATTTTGGCAAGGTTTTGAAGCCTTTTCTCAATAAGTGCATTCAGAGCTTTATTCTTTGTATACGAGTATAAATATTCGGATCTGGTGACGTCCCTACCTAATTCAAGCAACCTTTGTTCCCTTCTTTGCCTACTCTAGCATTGTGAAACACAACACTAGTTGATGACAGCACTAGTTATAGACTATTTTAATTATGTGAGCTATTCAAACGACTCCTTTGTGTTACGGAGTGGGGGGTTTCATTGGAAGCTGTACTATTGTCTTAAGGAAGGCTTTTAATGTGTGAATAGAGGCACTATCTAGGAGTATTTGTGTTTAAGGACAATGGCCTTTATTCCCAATGGTTGGTTGTGATAGTAAGGTTGTCTTTTGATTGGATGGAGCGTCTAGTAGCTATGAATGTGATAGGTAACTAATGTTATGTCTAGCTATGTCTATGGATGCAGGTAATGTAAGATGAAGCAAATCAAGTAAACTAATAGGTACTAAAATATGATTAAAACCATATTTAACCAAACTCGTTTCGGTCTTTTCACCGATATTGTAATTTTTTTAGCTATGATATAATTATAATATACCAATTAATATTTTTATAATCTCCTTCTAACTTTTTCATTTTGATTCGATAAGTTTGAGTAAAAATACGAGTATATTTTTTGACAATATATACTTTAGCGCCAAAAATCCAGCATACCTATGGTTTTTGTTCACATTTTATGTATCCACTTTACACTCAGCAGATGACCTTTCATTTATGACCTCTGTCCATCCGTTTAGGCCTATAGGGTGAAAAACATTACCCTCGCTGACGCAGTCGGGTGAAAAAAAGAAAAAAATTATAGATTCCTTATTTTTTTCACTTAGGGTGCCAATGATAGAATGTAACCCTACGTTAACAATTCTCTTCAATCGAAGGACGCCGAATATACGTCACCAAATTGTCACAAGTAACCTTTATCACTGGCAGCGTCCGGAGAGAAAGTTTTCCAATTACGAACACCGTCAAGTGACCACCTACCGCCCCTCTTACCTCAACACCCCCGCACCCTCCGTCCAACCCTCGACAGCCTCACAAAGAAGTTTTAATTGCTAGCCTTCGCTACTTCGCTTTCCTATCAAATCGCACTATTTGGATCACTGTATTCATAATGGCGGAATGAAATTGATCAGTTTTGTGACTTCTCGTTGGATTTATTGAGTTTTCATTAGAAAAGTTTGGCATATTGAGGGCATTCTTTTATTTTTAGGTAAATTAATAATAAGTAGGAAAATAATAACAACAATTTGGACAAGGAAGTGCCTCAATGGAGATATAATTCATAATAACACGCCACATCAACATATTAAAATTTCTTCTTGAGCTTAGGATCGACTGACTCGCGAGCAACTACTGTTCACGCGAAACCCTTCTCCACCTCAGTCCTCCAGGGCCTCGCTGGAGTATAGGTATTAGTTGGCTTAGGCCCTATGATCTTGGTGGGGCCCTATCTATTAACCCCATATACCTTATATATGCTCTTCTAAGTATATATGGGTGATTATATAGAAATAATGACTACTTTATAAACCAACTAAACAGTGGTCAGATAGATAACTAAGAATAATAATTAAATTCCAAATTCGCCTCAGTCCCTCAGTACTTAGGTAGGTATATAGAAGCGCACCTCCCAACCTCCCTCCCGTACTATTTATTACAATGTTTGCCTAACTAAAATTAGTTTGTCTGGCCCTTTGAAATTAAATTAAAGTCCCTTGAATGTAACTAGTCTTCACTTGTATGTTGTTTGTGTTGATTTCAAATGATTAGAGGTACCTACCTAACTAATGGAAAGAGGATATATAGGTACTTGAACTCATACATTAGGCGGGCTTTCATCTTTATAATTCTTTAAGATTTGAGGAAACTATGAGAAAGGCGAGAAAAACAATTGTTTATTCTATTTAATTGTGTAGGTATTTATTTCAATGATAACACTAAAATTTGATAATAAATAAAAAACAAAAGAAAATGATTAATGGGTAGATATTATGCACTTTAAACTAGAATTTATACATTGGTCAAGATTTCATCATTAGGTATCGTTCTTTAAGATTTGAAAAAACTATGAGATAGGCGAGAAAAACAATTGTTTCTAATTTATTTTATTGATAATACTAAAATTCGTCAATAAACAAAACAACAAAAGAAGATCGGTTGAAATTCGCTTTACGTATGCTAAAATCACCTTTAACTCTTCATTGTTTCCTTCACGATGGTCTGTGCTCAGTTTAAATTCATATTTCGAGTATCTTTCATCAGAAGGACTTACTGTAATTTCAATTCATTTATATTTTATTATGCAGGCTACAAGTAGCGTTCTCCATAAAATACTCAAATTAAACAATCCTACGCAAAACAAAATGGCAAGTAACCAATAAATTTTATTTCTCCTCGGCAAATTAACGACACAGGCTTAACAAATGCAAAACAACATCCTTCCGAAGAATATAACGGCCGCCATTTTGCGTGCCGAGGGGGTTGCAGATGGCGATAGGGGTCGTCTTAATTTCGCAGTATTAGTGAGTCTTGCTGACCCTCTGGACATTAATCGTGAAGGGTCCAGAGGTCAGTGACCCACGAAATAAGATGGAAACTTAGGGAGAAGGCGACGGTTTTGAGATTGAATTTTTTAATGTTGTTTCTATGTTTAATTTTTTGTAAATATTGTCTAAACGGAAACAAAATATCATAGTTATAAACTTAACAGGAGGAGGGTCTACTTAATAGGGAAAGTTTTCGAAATGATTATCAAGTTATATTTGTTTATCAAAAATAATGAAATAATCATGTTAAAATTTTGGACAGAGGTGTCCTTTTCCGCATTTTGGAGCCAACTGGCTTGATAGACAAATCACAAATAGTTAGATCATTTTTGTAATCAGAGAATTGGGTAGGTACCTTTATAATTATCCCATGAGTTACTTTGTGGCCTACATTTATTGTATTTGACAACAAGCAACATTTTGACCGAAAAAACATTGAATTATTTTAAACGGGTGTCGTTGAATAGGTTTTTGAAATTATTTGTTTGAATACACGAGTTTTAGCTTACATATATTAAGCTAAGATATTTGTCTGACTGTGACTGTACATAGACGTGTCTACAATATAGGTACCTACAACAGTAGAACAAGATAAATAATGCTCTGCTATCGTCCACCCATCCAACTTTATAAATTACTTTCTCAGATAGTGCGGTGTGTTCCACAATGGGCACAGCTAAATATTGTTTTTTGTTTAAATTTCTTTAGCACCTTGTATGAGCCTGTGATATAACTATTATGTTTGAATCTGGGGTCTCAAGATTACATACCTATTATCTTATGTCCCAGGTTCGATACCAGAGTATGATGACAAATACAAACACTATACACCTTTTATTTTTTTTATTTTTTTTATTTATTCATTTTTTTTTTTTTATTTATTCATTCAGAATCATTTTACAATTGATAAAGTTACTGACGTCCAGTCTGATTTGATTTTTATTACATGCTTTAGCCCACGGTTTTGAACGTGTGGAATTATGGTTACGTAACCCATGGGAACCTATTTCAGGTATAAAAGTAATCTATCTGTTATTTCAGTACACTGTATTTGTACTAAATTTCAGCTAGATTCGTTCAGCCACTTTTGCGTGCACTCACAAACTTTTTTTTTTTTTTTATGTCGGTCACGTCAACATGACTTCACCTCGCCTGATGGCTTATATTATTAATTGCTTGCTCGTTTATATTATTAATAAGATGAAGGCGTAGGATATTCCTACTCGAAAATCTTATTGTTTTCTAAAATCAACCTAATGGAGTAACGTAAATTCTCAAACTAAGTACAGACCATGTACAAAGTTACCTCTCTTACCTCTCGACATCATATACCTACTATTATTCGAAAACATTTTCAATTTTTTGCGAGAATTGCAAATTACAATTCGATGCCATATATATATATATTATTATGTAACTCCTTTCGTCTTTATATCCACAGTAAATTACCGTAGTCATGGTGAATACAGCCTGTAGAACTGCCCACAATACATAAGAGTTGATAGTTTGTAGTAAACTAGACACCATTGTAGATGTGGACGCGCGGGGCGGGCCGACAAAGGCTGCACCCGCAACTATCGCGGTAAAGTTCTGACTACTCGCCCCGGACCGCGAGCCCCGCTGTGGTCCAGCCCTTATGGCGCCTTGCGACTATTTATTTGAATTTCGAAATTTAAGTTTTTTTTTTGTGTTTGTAAAGATGTTTGAATGTTTGTTAGGTCCCCGCTGATTGCAACTTTTTGTCGACGCGATTTTTTGTCACTTATTCAAGTGCAATGAAAACTATAGGTACTGAGTGCGCTCATATGGTGACGTGATAATACGGTGACAAATAGTGGAAGGCAACCACCGGAGTGACGTGACTGTCAAATCACGGCAACCTCGTTGAAGTCGATACAAAAATAAACGCGATTTGTTACCCAAGAACAGATTTAGTGAGCGCATCGTGGGTGACAGCAGGTGACAAAAAATTGCAATCAGCGGTGGGTCTTACTCAATCACGCTCTGAAAGCTGAACGGGTTTGGCTTTTGGTAACATAAGTAGACTATAGTGTGGAATAACACTACTTTTATGTCTAGACTAGGTTTAAATGAGAAGTGGAAACGGGAACAGAATTCTACGCGAGTGAAACCGCGGGCAACAGCTAGTCTGTAATAAACCGGAACCTAATTCCTGCACCATTTCATTGCAATTGGCGTAACATTCTAAAATTCAAAATCCAATTTCGCCTTGCAGCATTTTAGCGGCGCGCACCTCAACACTTGTTTTCTTACTTCATCAGACTTTTCCAACTCATTTGCATGGAAAAGCAGATAGCGACGTTGCGATGGCGCGATAGCGTACCTTTGTGGGCTCTATATAGTCTATAAAGTTGTGTGGCAGTTCCGCTAGTGCGCTGCCAGTTGCCAACTTTGCAAAAGTTAGAGTAATGTTGCGGCAAAAAGCGTTCACGGCAGGTTTAACAATTACCTAAGCAGGCTCGCAAAGTTCCCTACAACAGTTCCGTTGTTGCTTTTGTGCGCTTAGATACTGCTTTAGTTAGTTTTGTTACGGGAATTTTGCCGAATTTTAAATGCTGCCGATGTAATTTTATATATTTCTACACATGTGCGTATATTTTCTATCCTGATATCGTTTGCCTGATGTACTCTTCTTCTCCGAAGCTGGTTGTAACGTATGTGTGTGCTGTCCAAAACTCGGCGACACTGACAGTCAGCCCTGTCACCGCGTTTAAGTCCTCAACCGTATATTATGATGGCCTGTATGTAGTATAAATGTAGTAGAAAATGGGGATTTAGTAACTAGTAAGCCTTATAAGCCATATAAGGTAAGTAAACTGAGGACAACCATTCTTAATGGTTAACAGGAATACTAGGACTCTTTTTACCAAAAATTTCCTCTGAATTCAAAATTAAGTTCTTTATAGGAAACTGCTTTAAACAGAAAGGCTCTTTTTAAATATTATCCTTATTCTGTATTCCATGTAGGTACGTCTATTTTAATCAGTGTACAATAAAGTTTGTTCCCACCCTATCATAGTGCTTTCTAATAATAAACATAAAGAGATCGAAGCTAGGATAGTTCAAACAACAGTTACAAACGTGTACCGACTGGCACATCTGCTACCATTACGTAAGGACCATTAAAACTGTCCGAATACAGCGTGTTTTCAATTACAGGAGGCTCGCGAGATATTTGCCTCATATAGGGCTGCCAAAAGGGCTTAAATTACGCTATACAAAAGGGGGTGTACACTATGTTTCAAACGATGTTCAATACCGTGCGAGCCGGGAAGCGGTTGCCGGACTCCAAGGCGAAAACCTTAGGTGCGATCGGAACCAGCGCAAAGATGCAAGGACATGACAGTTGACACATATTATATGCAGTGACGTTGCAGAAAACAGTGCGCCTGTCCAATTTAAATACCTAGTATCAGATTCCTTCTTAATTTTTTGACCTTATAAACCAGCTTCCACGTACCAAATTAGTTAAAAAAATGACTATTTGATAATACTAGCCATTGCTCCCAAGAATTTACTATAGTATTTTTAAAACGGCACGCTAACAAAGATACGAAAAGTTTTTCGATTCTTCTGTAAAATTTAGTTTTATGAAAATAGTAGGGTGTGATATTATACAGCCGCAGTGCTGTTTGGTTAGGTATACCAAATTTTCAATAGAGAACAAAAGGCAATGTGAGTTAAAAGCGCATTGCGAATTATGCTGAACATGTTCATTTATTTGTGACACACAAACAAGCAGTAGGGAAATGATTTTCATCATCCCGGTTCTCAGCTCAAAATGTGCCTTTAAAACATTCAGGGAGCGTTTGGAAAATATTTTTAATCTTCTGAAACAATCACTCGAGGTGTTAATGTTGGGTGGCAACCCTAAGTCGAAACCACGCATGTCATTCGCGTGCCTTCTCACTTCGATAGACCGAGCCACGAAATTCGCCAACCCCGTCAATTCAACACGTACCACTTTTGATGTAAAATGTTTACAATTTATACATTCGTTGTAGCATTATTTTTATAATAGTATTTACTCGCGGTTTCGCCTGTGTTCCCTAAACTCATGGGAACCTATTCCAAGGATAAAAATTGGCCATGTGTTTTTTCCGATTATAATCTATTCCTTTATATATTAATTTTATTAATAATCAATAATACCAATTATTATAAATCATTATTATGTTTACATTGAAATCACAAATTTATTATATTTTTAGTAAATTTTGAGTTTTTTATTCCATGTAGTAGTCTATGCAATGAAATAAAAGGCTTTTTTTTATTTATTTATAATCTATTCCTGTACCAGCCAGATTTGCTCAGCCATTAGTGCGTGATGAGTTATAAACATCCGAACATCTACATAAACTTTAAAGGATATCTTCAATACTAACTGTTTGAAGAGTCGTTGTCATCACAGCGTCAGGAGTTCGGTGTCCACTCACCTTCTCTTTTCAAGCAACTAAGGGGTAAATCATAGACAGTTAAAGAAAAAAAACTTACCGGAAAGAATAGATTCGCAATGCCGAGCTAAGATAAACTTCACTTAATATGGGCGGTTCCTAATGCTGGCGACCCTAAAATGGTGGTCTCCAATTTGACGGCCTCAAAAGATGCTTTTCATGTTCTGTATAAAGAACTCAGAAGATGTAACACCGAGACAAACTGAAAACATAAGTTTAGTGTAAGTGCTTTTGTAAAGTTGTCACATTCAGTTCATGACTTTTTTATTGTTGATAGACTCACGTTTGACTTCTATTCCACCTGGTGGTAAGTGATGATGTGGATTCACACTTGACTTGAAGATTCCCAGCTTTCGGGAAACACATACTCAAGCAATTAGCATAATAAACGTCCCGATGAGTCATTTTAAAAATTATCTGTGTTATTTTTTTTAATGGCTTCTTTGCTTCGCAGTTTGCCACAAACAAGTATTATAATTTGCATATAAATGTATTATGCAGCGTTTTCGTTATTTAGTCACAGTCAAGGTCTTCATAGTCAATAGTCAAGTCAGCCTTCCTTCATAGTATTGCCCCAGTAAAATAGTGGAGACTGTACCAGAGGCTTCTATGAAGTTTTGGAATCAACGTTGAAAAGCACAATTCACGGTATGCGGTAATATACCACTTTCCCAAATTTGTGCACGTTGTCAAAGTTGTTAATGTTTAAAAATCCACCATCTTTACACATAATAACTACATTTCACACTAATTTTAGAAAATGATACAATGTCCCGATGTGACTTTTTCCGCGTTGGCGCCAAAACTCCCCATCTGTGTTATAAATAATTCAAGATTTAAAAAGGAAAGAAAATGAACCAATGAAATTCAAATGTTAAAAATCTTCGTTCTTAAAAAGTGAACATTTAAAAAGTTCCATTGAGTACGTAACCTCATTCCTATTTCAACCAAACATCGTCTGACTTGTGGTATTCATTAGCTCCCTAATTCGTGTTACTTTGTCCTAATCTTACCACAAAAGACCTTTTAGATAATCAATAATGAACCATAACTCAGTTTGTATAAAGTTAAATTTCACGTTGTAGGTTTGAATAATTTTAAGTCGATTTGACATCCCCGGACTAAGCATGACCCCACATTGTTTCGCGTTCAGTTGTGAAAGGGAATTTGTTAATTTTGAAAATGTCTGAATTGTAGTTTTCGCCCCTTTGGGGATTCTGTTTTAGTTATGTTACGCTAGTAGAGTAAATATTTCGTTACTGGAGGATAATATTAGAGCATTTAGAAAACAATTAGGTTTGTTTGTCCGTCCGCGTCCTGAGAAAACTCTGGTAAGAAACTTGGCGTGCTTTTTGTGGGCTATTGCCAAATAGGCTTAATCTAATTACATTATTATTTGAGGAGCCTAGTAGAGCAAAAAATAACTTGTTCAAAATTGTTCATCATCTAAACATCCTTGAATTTAGTAACATCCTTTCTGGTAAAGTTTCATTATTTTATTAATGGGTTCTAATTTCTAAATTCTAAATTTCTAAAAAATTAGTTACCGTGGAATGAATTACTAATCAAAACAAGAACTACAAGGTTGTTTATCCGACTGCAGTGGAAAAATGGCGGGTTTTGTGTTTGAAATGTACCTTATATCTATGCCTGTTCGTACTTTCACTCGTGATTGTTCAACAGATGAATCGATTCTGGTGAATGATTGTCATTAGGTTGGTGTTTAGCGCAATTGTCAATGGATATTAAAATTAAAACAAATTAAATTGGCGTGAAATAAAACTGGGGGTATTTTGAATTTGTAATAATTAATATTTTTATTATTAATACTTACTATTTTTGGTTCAATTATCTATCGCTAACAATTACCGATAACAATAATATAATCGGCAAAATTCATACGTCTCTGATGAAACCATAGATAAAATCATGATAAAATAATGTAAAATGGCCGCGTAAATTAGACACACCCTCGGGGTTTATAAAATATTATGTGAATCAATAGCTCTAACTACAACTAGCGACATCACAAGATCCAAATGACTAGATTTTAACAAACCCGCATTTATATAATGCATAAATTATGAGCGTGTGTGTGTGTTGTTTAAATGTTTATGAGTGTATGTTTGCTCGGTGTATGAGGCCGCACCTAGCTATATGGACCCTAGGGAAAGTTACCTCTAAGATGTTAGGTATATTTGCTGATAGATGGAGTCTGGCGTAGGTTTTCCTTTCGGGGTTGGGGGTCAGACGGCAGTTGATCCTATATAGGACAGGACAGTACAGAAGAAGGAGAACTAACAACATAATGTTCTTCAAAGTCAACTCCCTTCTTCTTTCCTTTCCTTCTTTTTTTCTCCGCATGTGCCGCATGAGAATTTGGACCATTTGTGACATTGAAAAGGAATCTCTAAGTAGCACTGTAATATAAACTTAATATAAACGTTTCCCACTATTTTTGGACCTCTTGGCCTTCATTCTCATAATACTGACACTATTTCTACTAAAAAATAATTATTAATAATTCCATAATAAACGTTTTTTTTTTTATACTACTAAGGTGGCAGACAAGCACACGGCCCACCTGATGGGAAGCGGTCACCGTGGCCTATGAACGTGTGCAACACTAAGGGTGTCACACACGCGCTGCCTACCCTGAAGGGAATAGGGGAGGGCTGGGAAGGAGTGGGGAGGCTAGGAAGGGATGGGAGGAGGAGGGGTAAATTGAGCTCTGGCTACCCTACTTACCGGCGGGAACACAACTCGATGGTTATTATGGCCGCGGTGTTCTGTAGGGCGGAGGTACTACCCCAGTCGGACAGCTCATTTCGGACGGGAGATACCGTCGTGTCCTACCTCCTGTGAAACGTATTGAAATTATGGCTTTAAAACAAAAGTAAACACGTTCACATATTGACACACACACACGCTCACTCACAATAGCAAACACAAACACACACACATCCACTCATAAACGAACGTCTAAAGATAAGACCAAAGCGGGTCGCGAAAGGATACAGCAATAATGAATCTGGGAATCACAATTAAAAAGGGGAAGTGCGTGCGGATGATCTTCGAGTAGGAGGGGGTTAGGGTACGATGGGGTGGTTTTGTACACGGCTTAATGTTGTATGTAAAGATAGCGGCGGTGGTAGGTAGATTAGAATCTTGCGAGCTACGAGAGTAAGTTGGACTAATTTGATTTGGTGTGAGTAGGTATTTCGTTTAATTCCTTTTAAGGTTGGCTTTTAATAAATTTGGGAATTAAAGCTATTAATTTTGGAGGTATTAACAACTTTTTGAAACATTTACTGTATGACTTTAAAAAATTTCAAGCAATGTTTAAAAAATATGTAATTATGTAGCTGCTACCCAGCAACCTTGGCTGCCCAAATAGCAGCTAGAAAAAAAATGTTTTTTTTATAGAAATAAAACCACTTAAAAATCGATTTCGATTCGAATTGAAAGTGTTCTGCATGTTTTACGGGTTTTCTACATGCAAAATTTTACGAAGATCAATTGACAAAAATTAAAGTAAAATAAATATTTATCAGGGCAAAAATTAGCAATACGTTCATTATGGATACTGCTAAGGAGTCTATGTTTTCAGAAAGCTATAACCTAGTATATAAATCTGCAAGTCAATTATTTTGAATAAGTTGCTTCTAGGCAAGCGTGTTTCATCGTTGACATCTTCACTTGCCATCAGGTGAGATAGTGGTCAAATGTCTATAAAAACATTATTAGATATCATGAAAACCAAAGAACTGGGTAATATGAAGTTTAACTGCTTCAAAGATTTATTTATACAAATCCGTCGCAACGATTTGATCACAATATATTCACTAACGACATATGTCGCAAATCGATCCAAAATTGTCTTTCCTTCGCATTTATCCAGGGTACTTTCGTTCAAACATCACATCTGCCCTTATATGTATTGTAAGGGTTGAAAGGGTGGCGACCCGCTAGATAAAACCGTGTTATTTCGCCCCGGGCTGGCAATTTCTTGAATAGTCGGGGCAGTCAAGTAGGGTGGCGCCCCCCTTTTCACTTGTCTTCCACGGCCGAATTAATTTCAGCTTTTATGAGGGACCCGTTGATTATGTAATTTGTTTATATATAAACACATACAGAATTTATATCTCGTGTTCTTTGTTTCGTTGCTTCGTAAGTGACGATTACTTAGATTTATATATTTGTCACTTAGAGAGAATCAGCGTTTGATAATTTCGTAGACAACCGCGTTGCATTTAAAATGTAGAACATCTGCATAGCGTTGTGACACACAAGTGTTAGCTTCAGAGCACTTTCTTTTAATTTCATATTCAGTGTTCAGGAGCAGTTTATTATTTAAATATTAGGCTTAACTTTCATAGTGTAAATCGGACCATCGCGCATCGACGTCGACGGATACTAGTGTTATTCTCTTACTTTTATGGTATGTTGGGGATATAGTTATAGATATTTATATATTATATTTATTATAGATATATTTGTTAGTAGATTTGCAAAAGACAGATCATTTATATAACAACGGACGACGTTTGACCGAGTCCGATTCACACTATGAAAGTTAAGTAATAGTGCTTTAAGAGTTTGTGATAAGGCCCCAGTTTACTCCTATCCTACTTACGAGTAGATAGATATACCTATTATATATGCGAAAGTTTGTGAAGACGCTTAGATTTTTTTAGGCAATCACGCTCAAACTGCTGAACCGATCTAGATAAAATGTCATACAGTAATAGATTATAATCAGGAATAGCACATGCGCTACTTTTTATTTCTGGAGTATAAAACGGGACCACAAGCAACAGCTAGTACCTATTTCAATTTTATTTCACAGTTGATATACGTAATCAATTGAGCACAATTTTATTAACCGATTGAGCTACAAACTTGAAATTTTGAAATGTCTTTTATGTTGTAAGCATATGATTACTCAAAACGCCGCGTGGGATAAAATACCAAATTTCTGATTGTAATATCATAAAATGCTAAAGCAATAACAAGCGAATACGTTCCTATCGATCACTTACAGTCGCCGTGGTCAACACTGCAGGCGCAAAACGTTCATCTTTTGATCTCAGATGTCCGTTCAGTTCAGTGGGTTTGTCTCCAATGAACCGGCAATACCATCTCTACTGTTTATGGTGAGTGGTGAACAAATCTAAACGGTCCGATTTAGTAGGGAAAGAATAGGTGTATGTACCGTTACCAAAAACATCTATGTAAGGCCAGTAACTTCGCACTTAATTATCAATTCTATCTCGGCCGACGAATCTCATAAAAAAATTCTGTTCATTCAATGAGTAATTAATCGTAAGCGGTATTTTTTACAAAAAAAAGTTGCAAAGAAAAATTTTTTTTCTACAATAATCGCTATGACTTTGACCTGTGCTTAGTTGCCGAAATTTTCCAAAAACTTTGTTTTAAGATGGCGCCTGAAATTCATTAATCTTCGGAACCACTGCACTCTTATCAGAAAAAATTCTTTCTTTCTTAATAGAAAAAGACTATTTATCTTATACTATATAATTCAAAGTCCTGACTGACCTAGAGACAACGCACAGCCTAAACCGCTGGTCGTAGAGACTTGAAATTTGCAGAATATGTGTGTTTTGATGCGTGGAGGTGTACTAAGAAAGGAATTTTTGAAATTCGAACCCTAAAGCCCTAAAAAGGGCTAAAAACGTGCTTTTGCCAGAACTCAAGAACGGCTGAACAGATTTTCATGATCTATGATTTTTTGGATTTGTCTCCGCCTCGAATAGCATATAACATAATTAAAAATATATGATTCATTCAGGAAATTTAGTAATAAAAAGAAAATTAGATGTTGCAAACGTTTTTATCGCCATCTATAATAGTTGTCATAGCAACAGGAACTAAAATTGACTTTGTCTAAATTTTCATAGAGTAATATCCTTTACTTCTTTTTCCTCAAAAGTAAATAGAATGTATTAATTTTTAGGGTTCTGTGCCTGATTAGGAAAAAAAACTTATCTCTTCGTTATCCGTCTGCCTGTCTGTCAAGACCTCTTTCTTAAGAACACGTAGAGGCATCAAGTTGAATTAGATAAAAGGAATGTTACGGATAATGCTTGACATTACACGAAGCGTAATATCCAAACTGTGGTCTTACTATAGACTAATCGGTGGCTTGACCTACCATCTCCTGGCCTGCACTCATAGAGGACGGAGGTCGTTAAGTTACCTTCGGCGACGTTAGTGAGTCACCTGCACCGCAATCGGAGAGTTTTAGGAAGCCGTACCTTATTTTTCGTGCGGAAATTCCCACGAATCTCTCCCCTCCTCTGGCCAGTAGGGACGTAATATCGGACTTGACCGACTAAAGTCGAACTCCATCTTGGGTCTACAGACGCCGAAGTTTAAGGTAACCCTTGACCCTGAGCTATCCAAGGCTTACTTATGGGCATGGCTATTTTGGTGAGTTCCTGCATTGCGTAGTCAGGGTGCTGACATTTGAATGCCACCATTGCTGGGGCTGATCCGTGGGCATACCACCTCTTCATACACTGGTAGAGTCTCCAGAGTGGATAGAGTGGCGCCATGTCCTAGAAGCAGACGTCGGCGTGGGGTAAGCCTCATGGTGAGGTCCCTGGTGCCGACCATGGTCACCATAGAGAGTATGTGGAACGCCACCGCTTTTTTGCGAGGCAGTAATGCGCGCAGAAGTGGTGCTGGAAAAGCTACGGGAGAGATCTAGCACTCCCCCGTGCCGATGAAGGCGCACTGGGCGGCGTAGTTCGCAGAACCATCTCGGTCCTCCATGAATGCGGGCCTAGGGTGACGGTCCAGGCTAACCGTTACCCTAGCAGAAGCAGACCCAGGGTGGCAGGGTGTTATATTTCCACGCGCGCTTTTTTATAGAGATGGGGGATTTAGATTCCTAATAACACGTCGAGGTCGCCAGTGCTGGTGGCCGGAGCCGGGTGGGGCTTCTGGGATATCCTTGCTAGGACTCACCAGATTCCTCGATCACACAGGCATTGGTAGGACTCCGACATACCAACCTCTCCGTTGGCTCCGTTGAGGTGAAGCCCGACGGGTATTTTGCGCACGAAAAAAGGGGTATTTCCCTTTGGGCTAGAATTCAGATATTTTGCAGAAAGTAAAATCTTATAGCAAAGGAAAAGTTCGGAAAGCATAAATATTAGCTACATCACCAAAAAAAAATGTATGTCTGTCATTCAAGACAAGAAGCACTGCAACAAAGTTAAGTTCGCCCCCTTTTTTTGTCGTGCGGAAATCCGCCTCAACCCAATTTTGTACGAATCCCTGCGTGCACGAGCCCAATTTGCACTTGACCGGTATTTATTAGTATATCCTCTTTCTTTACTTTCATGAACTTCTTGAATGTTAAATCAGGTTGTCAAATGTCAATGTCTGTAGCAAGATTTTAATAATAAAAAAATCAGATTTTCGGAAATAAATAATGTTCACTAATTTGAAATAGTGCATCGAATGTGAAAGTGCAATGTAACTATGATGAAAGGGTTTTTCAAAGGGCCTCTTCCGAGTCACACATACTTTGGCCAGAGCAGCTATCTAATCCCCATAAAATCTAGAAGACAATGAAAAAGGATAATGATGGTAAATTGGTAAATAAACGGGTTTTGGCCGCGATGCATGTCACTGTACTTTGAAGGGTTTGATAGAACTTGAGATGAAATGAATACGTTTAGCTGCAACCACTGATTGCGAAGGAATAGACATTGAAGTTAGTACGGGCAGTCCCTCAGCTTAAAAAAGACTTAGTGGCGATAGCCAACATTCACGCGGGCGGAGCCGCGCGCGGGTACGCTAGTTATCTATATGTAAATTACGATGCCTCAAATTGAAAAAAAAACTCATATATACCGAAGTTGAGGGTGGGTTGCTAGTAATAATATAAAATATCAGTTTGATTATCAAGAAATCTTACATTGTATTTCTAACGTATGTAACTTTCTACCTTTAAAGGTACTTTTATAAGGTTAATATTACAACCATTATAATATATATCTTCTATCTTCTATCTTCGCGACGCATACGGACGAACACCACATTGCTGCATTGGTAAGACTCTAATTTTTATTCCTAAAGTATAATAAATATACTAAAACAGTAGTAGATTTCTTGAACCTCTGTCTAGAATACGAATGTGGTGACCTAGCATAACCCTAAACTCCTCCAGGGTAATATTAAATTAAAATCTAGCAAGTAAATAACCAAATATTAATGCATCGTTACATTAGCTAAAACAGACCGGATCAATACACGAAGCAGAACTTAAATTTCGTCCCCCCAAGAAGAAGGTTGGCGCGCGGGTCCAAATTCGTATGTTAATACACCCCCAGCTAGGGGGTGAACCGCCCCACCCGAGGGAACGGACCGAACTATTATAAAGGGTAGCACGAAAGTTAGATTAATGATGTTAGGAGCTGACCAGTGTACACCCACAGAACGAACTGGTGTTTAGTTTGATAATGACGGCTCTACTTATACAAATATATTTTCTAGATTAAATGCATTAATAATAGTCCTTGAAGACCTTCGGGACCCAAGCTGGTACACCTGTTCATTAACAGACAAGGTGACAAAAGCCAAGGAAAATAAAAATACTAGGAGAGCAGCTCCCGGGCTTAAAGTGTTAGCTTTTGATGCAAACGAGACTAACGCTGTAATGATGAAATAAGACCTAATAGGTTGTAGAGCAGGAATTAAACCCGCTACCTCTGAATTAGCATAATAGACTTAGACCAAATGTGCACTAAACTACATATATATAGATTATCTTATTTCCTACAGAGTTCGGACTAATCATTGGTTTTATAAATTCAAATTCAAAATTATTCAAATTCATTTAATTATTGTTTGTCACAGGTAGATAGAAGATGTTGTCAATTACATAAAAGTATCACCGTAGCATGTCTGATAAGACGTACAATATTATTATCATATATGAACCACATCACACTAGGTTAAACTCTACACCAATTATCTTTAATTGGTCTATTGGCTGTTATGATATGGACTGCCTCCTCCTCCTCCTCCTAGATGAACCTCCCAACCCAGAGAAGTAATCCTGCAGCCAGAGCCTTGTACGTTATTAACCAAGTACACCGATTAGCAAATAAGGTTGACTTGGGCCGCGAGGTGATGTCTTGAGGTGAGGCCTTGAGTACACCCCAATCTTTCTGTTTCATTTTCTTCCAATGTTAATAGATTTTCTTTGTCTATAAATCTTAAAGCTAATCTCAGTTCTGCCTGCAAGTGTACACCTCCTATCGAGTCCCGCGGTAAAGTGTGGACGATCTAACTTCGCCTTACACACACACTCACTCACACACCCTGACACACACATGGTCACTCGACACAGTGACGCCGCGGGCTGTAACGTTGAGTTCACATGGGATTAGATTCGTCACTACACACAACGTTTTCCATTTAACTCTGTGTTACTTATATACGAGTAATATGCGTAAAATATGTGTGATTGCAAAAATTACACAGTTTTAGTGTTGTTGTCATAAAACTTGTTGATATATGTAAGATATTTGAAATATGGATTGTATAATTTTGTACCTACTATGTTTCTTTAATTTCATATTAAAGACATCTACATTTTATAAAGAAAATGTGTAGACAAATACTTAATCCTAAAAAACTCCTAGCAAAACTCTTATTGGGGTAGATTTATACCTAACACACCAAGTACCAATCCTGGTTCGATCCAAAATCCGCTTCTCGGAACCAGGAGTCCGTTCACCCACTTCTCCTTATCATAATGTGGTTTTATTTTGAATTTTACGGAAGCAACTTACTGCTAGTTAAACCCTTGATCCATATTCTGAGTCTTATTCATCAATCAGTAAGAATACCTATTCAGGTGTTAAGATCTCCATACATCAATATTATCCAATGTATAACAACAGTAGGAAACAAGCCTTACTTTAATATCTGCACTGAAAACCTTACTAATAGCGAATGAAATAACTGGCACTAAACTAAAATATCTAATGTATCGTGTACATACATAATTACAGTTAGACACACACACTCACATCTAACACATACACTCACGCACACAACCGCGAGGCGTCCTCAAGTGATCCGCCTTCACCACCACCATGATGTGAATTCAAGCAATCTGCTAAAGACCATGCAAAACTTTTAGATAAAAATGTTAAGTAACAAGGGGTAAAATAAATGTATCACCATTTTTTATTATGGTGTTATATATTCAATAATAAATAAATTTGTTGCCTTGATATTTAACCAATTAAATAGTGAAAAGTATTCGTTTCAAAATTTTGAAGTATGTAGCTAATGATTACGTAATTTTATTTAAAATCAATTTATTAGTTTCTATCAAATGTTTTTTTACACTACGTAGGTGGCAGACAAACACACGGCCTATCTGATAGTGTATTCATACTGTACTCACAAATAGTATAGCTTTCCAGTTACAAATTTCTATAACACAGGCAAACACATCAAAATCTACCACCACCACTATAAATAGATTTTCATAGAAACATTAGTACCTACTTAGTGGCAATTAAATCCGCAAGTCAAACATTCGACAGCATAAAATAGGTCAACGAAATGAAATCTATTCAACAGACAATATTTTTAAACTATATCAATTCAGAATCATAATTGCTACAATCCTTCCCAGCGTCTTCAAAACATTTAACCCTCACATCAAAATCTGTTAAGATCACGTATTTATTAAGAACTAGTATAATAAAAGATCAACGGTCAAGGGGTCGAGCCAAGTTCCGCGCATGCGCGATTGTGAGAACTTTGCCCTCATTACGTATGCGAGGTGATCTCTGACCGGTGGATCACACGGTGACCAAACCGGTCACGGTCATCTCCCTTATAAATATCTATTTTTATTCTAATAGATTTTATTAATTATGTGGAAACTAACGACGTTTCTTTTGATATCGATGGTATTTTTATGGGATTTCGCTATCGTGTGAACGTTTATTAAAAAGATTGGTATAAATTCCCAGGATTAGGTGAATAAATTACTATCTTCCTGTTTCTTGCATAAATGTTGTTTTATTAATGCAAGAAACAGGAAAATATATGCGTTAGATTTATTACATCGTGAATTTTTGAGTTTACTTTCATATACACACACATTTAGGTAAACCAAGGGCAGACAGAATCAAAGTCAAAGGCAAAAATCATTTATTCTGTATAGACCATTAAAATGAACCTTACAAAACGTAAAAGAAGACTTTTACTAAAGGTATACTAGATTAATGTTTAGATTAGAATGAGCAGTGGGCTTGTAATTATACGCAATAGAAAAAGATTCCATCATTCATATATTATCATCATCATTCGGGTATATCTTTAGACAAGAAAGATACTAAAAATACTTAAAATCTTCATATTATTTAATTTCCACTACAAAGATGGCCAACGACCGTACGAAATTTATGGAAATGTATCCGCCAGTCTTGCATATACTGCACCAGCACGCGCCGCCCACTCTCGCGAATTCGACCAAAACTACACTCACACCCCGATATATTTACGCTTTATCCCAAACTTGTCGCCTTGTATAACGACGGGCGCGTCCCTGGCTAGCCGGGCGAAGTACCCACCGGCCGGGGCGAGCTGTAGGAGGGTTGATTGAAAGATGTTGCGTCTCTTTAAGTTATGAATTTGGGAATATTCCAAGGATTCATTTTATGGTTATAAAATAATTCATTTGAGAGTAATTTTAGTAAGGATATGATGCAGTATTTATTTACATAGCTTTGTCCTTTAAAGGCACCTTAGTAGGTCCAGTGTTTTAACATGATTTTTATCTTATTTTTTGTTTTAGAAGTTCAAAATAATGACGTATGTATCACCGGTTGGATAGGAATGAACTGTAGGAGGGGTTGATTGTAAGATGGTCTCTTTGAGTTATGATATTGGGAATATTCCAAGGATTAATTTTGTTATTATTTTGAGGGTAATTTATAAGGATGTTTTGCAGTATTTATTTACTTAAGGTTGGCCGTGGAAGCTATAGTTGTTTGCTAGCGTTCATAGTGTAGGGTGATAAAGAAAAATCTGCAAATATATTTTTTATTATAAATGTGAAAGTTTGTGAAGATTATTATAAGTAAACGGGAATTAACGCGATCATGGTATAGGTATATACATACCTTTGGAATGCCTGACGTTTCGACCATGATCGCGTTAATTCCCGTTTACGTATAATAATCATGGAACGCGAAAGTTTAAAAGTTTGTGAAGATGTTTCTACTATCCAGGTACGCTCACGTAACTGAACGTAACGGCTGAACGTAACTAGATGAAATTTGGCATAGAGACAGATTATAATCTGGCATAACACAAAGCATACTTTTTAACGATCCTGTAAGTCACTTTGTTCACCTAGGTGATATCACCCGGGTGAACAAAGTACATTTTGTAGTGTCCTCATTTCACCTGCGAATCATATCACCTACGCTTTATCTCCCAGATGAAATCGGAAACGGGATCAGAATTTCACGTAAAATCGCACACCTCGGTTTGACAATATATATTTTTTGACTTTGAAAAATTAATACCTACTGCAGGCATACTTGGCCGCCTGTACATTAAATCCCTATTAAAATAGTGTTTCGGACGGATGTGTGGCGTTATTCGAATTCCCGCCTAATTTAAATTGGCCAGTAGACAAAATACAACGGCCTGTCATGTATATGCAAAACAGAAATTAATTTGCACACCAGTTCCAAAGCAGCTACACAAAGGTCTAATTCAAATAGCTGTACATATTGTGCTGTGTTTAAATTGACGTTTTTATTAGCTTTTATAGCTGTTGCTCGTGACTACACCCACGTGGAGTTCTATTCCCGTTCTGACTTCCCATGGGTACCTATTCCAGGGATAAAAAGTAGGCTGTGTGTTATTCCAGACTATTATATCTATCCTAGTACTAAAATGGAATGATTGTGACGTAGTTGAGTAACCAATAATCAAACATCACCACAAACTTTCACATTAATGGTATGCCAGGATATTAGTATGAAGCAGGATTATTTGACTGTTGAGTCTGAAGTTTGCAGATTCGATTCCTGCTTGGTGCAAACATCTGAGTCTGAGTGCTTCTATTTTTCATAATATATGAGTTTATTTACAAATCGTATCTGTGTATGTTTATCTGCATTATAGAACCCATAATATAAGTTAGTTCAGCTTTGGTTACTTCGTGTCTAGATATTACTGTGTAGCATGTCGAATAATGTCTATTTATTATTCACATAAAGATCGGTTATTGTTTTTTTCGGTTAAGTTTTTACGTCCATCGCGAAACAGACTAAGTTGACCGGTCATCCTGTATGCAGTCTAAGCGAACGCATAAAAGTGGGTGCGAATATTTCGTAGCATTGCCTTAACGTAACGTACACTCACACCCAAGATAAACCAATATAGGTTTTATGGGTGTACCATGATTAATGTATACTGTTTTTATAAATAAGTAAATAAAAAAAAATTAAAAAAAAAAGAAATATTCCAGAAAAATATTGTTATCGAGAATCGTTAATTCAGGTACTGGTCGGGCTCTTGTTTATATTGTTATTATTACTGTAACATTAATGTAATATTATAACAACAAAGTTATTAACCACCTACGCCGTAGCCGTAGCCATGGCTACGAAACGTCTACGAATTTACAATTTTCTCCAAATCTGCCGGTCAATTTATACGGATAATCGAATCGGTTTTAGGGTGGCGAAAGCTGGATTTTACCGGATTTGATCAGTAATTTATCCCAATTAGAATAGACGGCTGAAAAATCCGATAGAGGTGCGACTTAACGACCACGTTAATTAATTTGGGGTCCATTAATCCCCCTAAAATGATTAAATTTTTGTCATCGTACTGTCAAATTTGAATATGACAATTAGATTGCATCTGTTTTATGTACAATACAATTATGTCTGTGGGGGTTCGGGTTTTATATTGAAGAGTAAGTTTAGACGTCCGTCTGTATGTCCGTGTTTCTTTCTTTTTACCCGACTTACAAAAAGGGTTATGTTTTTTTTCTGCTTGTATCATTTATACTATTATAAAATTGTAAATTAGCTATGTATGTACAATGTTGGAAATATATAAAAAACATACTTTGATTATGACCGATTCTAAACAAAAGTATTTTGTTTGAAATTCTTGTCTTTTTGTCTGTCTGTACACAATGGACGCAAAACAGCTCAAATATTACACTTATGCTGCGTATGCAAGTTATATTAGAATCATACTTCACATACAACACATATACAATTTTTATAGCTGTTATAATCATAGAAAATTATATAGACTAGCAAAGACACAATATTAGTCATAAACTCTTGAAGTTTTAACGATAAGTTTGTAGCCCAATATAACTAAATTAACGACTCTCAGGACAGTTAATGGGCACAAACTTTCAGAAAACTCCAAGTATTATACCTACTTTATGGCACATAAAAATTAAATATATGATAAGCGATCAATGTCGCCAAGTTTTGGGCTGGGCACATCTAATGATTTTAAAAAAATTGCCATCGATGCGAAGAAGAAGACTAGCCTAGGGGTGTTACTCGTGGCTCCGCTCGTGTCAATACTGATACTATGAATCTGAAACAAAAAATTCTCAACAAAATCCCAAAAGGATCCTGTGACCTGAATCCAATTTTGTTAAGAATTTTTTTTATACAACTTAGGAGACAGACAAGCACACTGTTCACTTGACGGTGAGCGGCCACCGTGCCCTATGGATGTGTGCAACACCAAGGGCGTCACAGTCGTGCTGCCGACCCTGCCGGGTTGGAGGATTAGGGAGGGAAATTACTAATATTATAACATGGTAACTAAGTTTAAAAAGTAATCTGTGTACTATTCTGGTCAACACGTAATCGGCAACAAATTTCATCTAGATCGGTTCAGCCGTTTTAACATAATATAATATCTCGCTCGCAGCTATAGCACCATTACGACAAATAATAATCCTGTCTTAAATCCTACATACATACATACATATGCTCACGCCTTTTTTCTCCGGGGTAGGCAGAGACAACCTACTAATGCCTACTAATATTATAAATGTGAAAATTTGTGAAGATGGTACATCCAACCATCTTCACAAATTTTGTGTCACTGAATCGGCTAATCTGGCTGCAATATGGTACAGAGAAAGCTTATGGTCTGAAATAACTTTTTGACTTTTTATCCCAAAAATAAAAAGTCAAAGTGGGAACGGTACAGAACTCCAAGCCAGCAAAGCCACGGGCATCAGCTAGTACTATTTTTAAACGATATAATTACAACACATAACACAATTTCGTTTATTTCGTTTTTTTCAGGATATCATTTGAGAAATTACAAACACACAAGTGGTAGAGTGATCGACGAGAGAAGAAAGCTGCAGGAAAGAGAGTACAACCTTAACATTATCAGACTTCTTCTATTAAAACTACTATTATCAATTTAAGGTAAGAATTTAAACTAATATTATAAAGAGAGAGGTTGGCAGCGTATTTTTTCCTGGTATAGCACACGTCCATAGGCCACGGGGACCGCTTCTCATCATTTGGGCTTTGTGCTTGTCTGCCACCTAAGTGGTGTAAAAAACTCAAGTTTTATGATTTTGTTTATGTTTGGGGTAATCTTTAGAACTGCATCCTGGTGTTACACTACGACCTTAGGCTACGGTAACCACTTTCCATCAGGTAGGCCGTGTGCTTGTCTGCAAAAAAATACTTGGGTTATTATCATAATATATGAACGGAGTTTTTGGAGTTCTTGTCTATTGGTTGGCGATACATGCAAAATATATTGAACAGATTTTTGATGCGATATTTTTAGTTTGAAATGTCTTGGTTATGCTTAAAATCTTACACATTTTTGATCATATTCAGTTGAGTAGAACTGGACATATATAGTAAAAAAACGCAAAAATCAACATCCAGGCTGAGCCGCGGGCATAGGCTAACATACCGATTTAAAAAAAATCTTTCTTTCTTTCTTTACAGGGAATACCCGTATCTTCTCTGTATCTGCAAGTCAAGAAGATCAAGTATAACGTGAATTCCGAGTGGTTCCCACACGCAAAAAGGTGTGTATTCAGTAACTAACAACTTACAGTTATCGTGAAAGCGTATGAAAGTGTATTACACAACTTTCCAAAAATAGTAGGGTAATGTTTTCATGCATTCATAATATTTTTGTGTAAATGAGTTTTATCCGACGACCTCTGTGACGTAGCGGTAGAGCATTCACTGCTGAGTCATAGGTTGCGAGTTCGACTCCCACTCAGTGAAAATATTTATGTGCATGAATATGAATATTTGCATTGGTCTGGGTATTTCTATGTAGGTATAATTTTATGTATGTGTATTCAAAAAATGTATCTTAGTAAGTTTATCCGCATTCTAGAATACACAACACAAGCTAGTTAACCTATGCTTACTTTGAGTCTAGAGAACGCTATGTAGAATGTCGTAGAATATTTTGTTATTTTATAATCTATGAACGTGTGAACGCTTGCAACACCAACATCACTACGCGAGAATAGAGGCGTTAAAGAGACCATTAGGAAGGAAATTCCCATGAAGAGGTCATTTACCTTAATGAAGGTGAATCACCAATGAAAGGAAACTAAGGAATGTTAGGGAATAGTCGCGAGTTCAAGACCTGCTTGTACATGCATGTTCGCTTTTTCCGATCAAAAATCGAAAGGCAACTAATTCAATTAGTTGATAAGAGAGAGAGAGATAGAGTTGTTGCCGACTCTGTCTTAGCGGTAGAGTCCAAATAGACAAATTCATGCATAGGTATAAATATTTACACTAAGCGGGCATCGAAACCGGGACTTCACGCATCGAAGTCGTACTCACTGCCACTGTACCACCAAGGCTAAGTTAAAACGAACTATAATTTATTTGCGATACCAGCCATCTTGTAAGGGCGTGAATTGCAACCCTTTTTAAGTTTGTACCCCTTCGAATAATGAACTGAGGGTTGTTTAGCAATTTGGAATATTTCCACTGAAGATGAATGAAATTAAAATTTATTAAATATACGCATGCATGGCATCGGTATAAATCAATGAATTCCGAGTTACCGACCATCTTAGCTTTAAAACTTTACATAAAATAATAAACACAAATGCAAAAATATTTTTTATGAAAATAGAAACGACTTTCCTTCTTTTTTAAGTCATTTAAGTATTAGTATACCCTTCTCCAGAATGTAAACAATATCTTTTCTTGGAACCGTAACATAATTGATTGAACCAAACGCGAAATAATCGCGGATAAACATACATACAGGTCAAATAAGGTCCTTTTGGAGTCGGTTAAAAATCGAGAAACACGATGATCATGATCGAACTATGATGATAAAGTTTACTTCAAATAAAAATATATTCGTTATGAATTTTCAGGGAATTTGCAGATTCTGTATTCTTCGGAAGCTGCGCATCGGCAGCAAACCTGTAAGCATTGCCAGCTTGCTTCGCCAGCGCTTCGCTTTAACTTACGCACTACGCTCACATTCTTAGACGGTTAACTTCATTGGAACGTAAATAAAATTGTAAGGCGATTAAAAATTAAACTATACACATAGGGTAATCATAAAAATATGTCTAGGGTACCTACAATTCCATAAGACTAAGGTAATAAACGAAAAAAAAAAACATAAAGTTGAAGTCATTATTATCACAAACAATGCCGCATTCTAACTTATTCAGACATGCTTGATAATTATGAAAATAGGCTGAATCCATCGTAAGTGATTTATTATCAAAAGTTTACATGACTATGGCTCTCCGTGACTATGGCTGCTGAAATAGGTACCTATAACTGGAATAAAGAGATTAGTGTAAATAATCAACATCGCGATAGAGTCCGTTAATTAGTTTATTTTAACCTTTCTAAGTGCTCTATATTGTCTCATATTCAGTTCTGTATTAATTCTACGTTTGTTTACAAATAGGGTTACCTTTGTTAGCTATAATAAATAATATATTGAATATAAATAGTAGTTTTATTCTCTTGAGTTGGAAAACGCGGCCTGCAATCCACAGCTTTGCTTCACGCTTCTTAATTACGGCAGTAAGACCGTTGTGGGATATTGAGGTAAGTTTTTATCGTAAGCACTTTTTAAAATTTATTTAAAAAATCTTGCAATATTTTTTAAATATTTCAGAAATAGAATAGTAGAGTAATTTCGTTGACACGCAAAATTTTTTTTATTCAACTTTTTTGAAATATAGTTATCTATACATATAATAAAATGGTAGGAAAGTCAAAACTGTACATTGAATATTTTTTTAAAAGAATACTTGGGGTGTGATCTACAATCGATACCGAAGCCAAAAATATAGTTTTTATAATTTTTGTCTGTTTGTCTGTTTGTCTGTTTGTCTGTTTGTCTGTTTGTCTGTATGTATGTCCGGGATAAACTCAAAAATACTGCATGGATTTACTTCAAATTTGGCAAGAATATTATTTAGAAGTCGGGTCAACACATAGGCTACTTATTATCACGCTATTACCTACGGGGGACGAGCAGTGAACCTTTATATCTTCAACGCATTCTGTAACAATGTGTATTTCTAAAGACGCATATTTGAATGTTGTTATTATGTTCACCATGCTATAAGCTAGCTTCACAATATAAGTAACTTGACCGATAATATACATAATAAAAAACAAACTTAATTTTGCGGTTCGATCCGTAGACTCGATTACTGTACCAACCGCAAATAATAAGTTTGTCGTAGGTTACGCCAATAAAACTGTTGAGAAGTAAATTCTGTACATTGAAATATTTACAAAATAACTATTCGGGGATGATCGGTGATCAATACCAATGGTGAAAATGCAATCAGTAATTTTTTTTGTCTTTCTGTCTGTCTGTCTATCTGCATGGAAAAAAACTACTGGTGGGATTTTGATCAAACTTGGTACGAATTATAGTTCATACTTCTGGACAAAATAATAAAATCAACCCATTTATGTCCCACTGCTGGGCACGGGTCTCCTCTCCTCTAACGAGAGAACTGAGAGGGTTTAGACCTTAATTTTTCGTTTTTTTTTTAATTGTTTAACCTTACCACATACGCTGGCCTAATGCGGGTTGGTGCATCGGACATGTCCTTCGAATTTCTTCTAGGACATGTGGGTTTCCTCACGATGTTTTTCCTTCACCGTCAGCAGAAGGTAAATCATGTGATTAGCACATATAACATTTCCACAAAGTGAAATTCACATTGGTACTGTCCGGCCGGATTCGAACTGAGTAGAGTCCTTATCCATTCGGCTACCATCGCTTACAGGACAACATATTATAGGCTACTTTTTATACAAGGCCGGGGTGCGAGGCAAATGCTCTAATAGGCCCCTTTTTTTCCGTACGGAAATCCTCATGGATAACCACCCCGCGGCCAGCGGGGCAGGTTATGTCGGACTCTTACCGACTCAATTTGCACGCCGTCTAGGGTCTTCTGACGCCTGGGTGTTAGTTGGCCCATAGAGCATTTCCCTCGCACCCCGACTTGACCCGGGCCATCTCCGGATTCGAGAAGGCCCCCTCGGGTTTGGCAACCACGGTATTCCCGTCATGCTCCCGGAATAGGAGGGGCGAGCTGTCGCGCGCCGCCGCTTCGGCCTGCTTCTGCTAGGGTGACAGGCGGCTCCGACGGAGCTCTTCAGACCTCCGACGCCTTCGTCGCCGACGCCCGGGAGAGCTCTGTGCAGCCTCTCCCGAACCCTTTCCACCTCCTTCTCGAGCATCAGTTGCTCGCAGAAGGAGGCGCTGGCCGACCACGCGTCCGCACTCATCACCATCGCAGCGATCAACACCACCCGTACAGGCCCATGGAACGCACGATCTCCGCGTAGAGCCTCCTGCAGGAGTCATCCGGCCCCCTCATGTTGAGCAACAGCCGTACCAGAGCGTTGGCCCCCCTACACCCTGGCGTCAGAAGACCCTAGACGGCGTGCGGTTTTAGTCAGTAAGAGTCCGACATAACCTGCCCCGCTGGCCGCAGGGTAGGATATCCATAAGGATTTCCGCACGGAAAAAAAGGCTATTTTTAATACAAGCTGATACCCACGACTCCGCCCGCGCGTCGTTTTAATCTAGGTCATAATTTTTTGGTTATATCTCCAGTTCTACTTAGCTAATTACAACCAAACATAGGGTAAATTTTAAGTCTAAGCAAGACCTTTCTAATAAAAAAACCTCATCAAAATACGTTAAGTAGTTTTTACTATCGTGATTTTGGCTTTTGATGGTTTTTTTTATTAGAAAGGTTTTGGTTTGACGAGTGGAGACCAGTGGAGTGAAGAGTAGAGTGAAGAGTGTAGTGGAGAGTTGTTTTATTAAATTAGACTTGGCGATACCGACCTCCACGCGGGCGAAGCCGCGGGCGGAAGCTAGTAAATATATAATTAATTATGTATTTTGAAGACATGTTATATTTAATGACAAAACCTACCTTAACCTACTCGACCAACCCGTACAGAGCAGTGAGTGAGACGATGACCGACACAGGACTGACTAAAAAACTACTTATCCTCACACAGAGATTTACTCCATCAATAGTAAGTATTTAATATGTCTGTTTCCCTCTAATTAGGTACTTAGAATTGATTATCAAAATACCTAATTTATCACCGATAGTTAGTCCTTCGTCGAAATAACTAGGTATCTACTCTACAAAAGTTATAAGCCGTAGCTCAGACTTCCAAGCCCGTTGTGTAAAAAAATCGTCTAAGTCTCAGAACAAAAGCGCCACCAAGTAATTTTTTTCGTAACTAAATGTTGGTTGAAAAAAACGCGCCGGTAACGGCATCTCTTAGCGGCCGGGGGAATTTTTCCAACTTCGGTCATAACACTCGGCCACGTGCATTTGTTTTGGTCCGGTTTTTTTCTGAAAAAAAAGAGCATACATAAAGCTCACCTCGGTCGCGTCGTAGGTGCGCAAAGCAAAATGGTCGTCATTTTTTTCTTCTCTTTTCACTCATCTGTCCGTCCTTTTCGGACAAAAATGCGATCGTTATTTCTGTTCCGGTGCGGGTGTGTGCGTCTAGCGGCTGAAGCGTCAGATATATGCCACGCCAACACTGTACGAATAACTACTTTATTTGTTGGACATAAGGTTGGCTTTTGTGTGTAACATTTTTCGTCTTACGTCTAATATTTGATGGAGAAAAAATAGAAATATAGGAGGCACGGCGTGTACGATAAAGAGAGCCGGAGTAGTTAACGATTCTGCGCCGGCAAGTTGCGCAGATTTCGTTTTTGGTGCTTTTTTTGGGGGCAGCACCTCACACCACGGGGTGATTTTTATAGCCGTCTTTCTCTAGCATGCGTCTCACTCCTTATCTGTCGGTGTGTGTGTTTGTGCGTGTGTGCGGGGGCAAGCACCTAGCGCTAGATTTTTGCGTGCAAGTTCCTAGATAGGCTATCGGCGGGTAGGTGCATATAGCGGGTATATAATGAGATGTCATGGGTATGTGCGGGTATATAGAGTTGTGGAACAAAGCGTATGTACATTGACGTTGATTAATCGCGGTCTTTCATAATACCGCGCCAACATACTCACTTTTAATTACTTGGTCAGTTGAACCATGGGAACTAGACGTAGGTAACTAGTTTTTGAAATAACGGATTGATAGAAATGTATTAGGTGGGCTGAATAGGGCAGATTATATTAAACTTGAGTGTTAGACTTGTCATTGTTGAATCTGGGGTTTTTAGGTCGAGGTCCGCCTTCCATTTTATGTTTGGCTTTGGCTGTCACGGGAGCGACTGCAGTCTAAACTCATCGCCGAGTGTAAAGCCGTTGCCAGAGGCTGGACCGTTGGTTGGTGGGTATACCAGTAAGTTGTCACGTGAGATTAGCTTGGACCCTGAAGATGTTAAAGGCAACCTGTATTGCGTACCTACGTATTATTAGAAACAAATAAATGCAAATAAAGATAGATAAGTATATTATGTTCGCTAATGTATATTTTATGTTACGGCTAATACCTACCCGAAGTGCGGCTGTACCTAGTTTTAGCCGGTTAGGTTAGGTTAAGTGGCTACACCTAGTTCTAACCGGCTAAAACTAGGTGCAGCCGCACTTCGGGTATTAGCCGTAACATATATAAATATAAGCAAAGAGCGGGAATCGAACCCACGACCTGAGGCATACAGGTGTTTAAAATTGTATTTTTATTGAAGAAGCATAAGGTCCACCTGATAGTAAGCGCTTACCATCTACTAGAAATAGTTTTAACTTTCGGGTTGTTAGCCTAAAAACTAGCCCCTACTAAGCAAAATAGGTTGTGTTAGGAATGGAATCAAGTGTTGACGGGGTTCGAATTCGCGATCTTCAGTTCTCAAGTACAATAACTTAGCATAATAGCCATTAGCGTTTGTAGCTTAACGGTTAAGGAACCAACCTTACGATTGAGAGGTCCGGGCTTCGAATCCTGGCTGTAACACTACTGATAGGAAACCACTCCTAACACAATTCATCTTTTGGCGACCTCTGTGGCGTAGCGGTAGTACATTCAACTGCTTCGACAGGAGGCGCAGGTTCGATTCTTGCTCAGTACAAATATTTGTATGCATGAATATGTCTATTTGCATTGGTCTAGGTGTTTCTATGTATAATAATGTATGTATTTTACTTTGGGTATAGAGAGTGCTATGTAGAATGTTGTAAAATATTTATCATTTATATTATTTGGAGGGGTTAGCAAGCGAAAATCTACTTTTAAATTATCTAGAATATATATTATTATACCACGCTGGCTAAGCTGAAAAAAGCCGCCATTTTAATAGCTTACATAATTAGTAGGTACTTACTGCTTTTTGTTCATATACATGACATACCTTTGCTGCCAACTAAAACAGTCCAATTAAATGTTCACAAATATTATTTCACACTCTTTTGGAAATGTAGAAAAAGAAAACATCGAGTTCTTTTTTATTTTGATATTCGTCTACGCAACAGTTATTAGTAAGTATTGCGATTCACTGTGGCTACAAACAATGCAGTTTAAACTACTGACCTCAAAAGCAATAACAGATATTTAGAAAAAGAAAGAAATATTCAAAACAAGGCTCCGAAGCTGTTGACCGCATCACGTGTATGTTCGCAAGCACGCGGCAGCCCTGCCTGCCTAGACAACTCTGAGTTGTCGTGCGCTGTAGGAGCTTATCGCTGTAGATGCTAAGAAGAAAAATCGGAAATGACTTTATAAGTAAGTATCTTTTTTTTCTTTTTTTTGTGCGTCAATCACCAGGAATGATCAGTTATTTATATGATTTCTGTTTATAACTGTCAAACTTTTCTATAATCGACCGATAGAGGCCCTAGACATAGCCCAAAATTCGTTCGATCGAAGTGATAAAAGTTTCCATCAATGTTACATGCAAGAATGTGAATAAATAAAATATCTTCGGCAGACGTCTTAGATGACATCTGTGACGTAGCGGTGGTGCATTCGACTGCTACGACAGGAGGTGCGGGTTCGATTCCCGCTCAGTGCAAATATTTGTATGCATAAATGTCTATTTGCATTGGTCTGGATGTTACTATTGTTTGTAATATGTAGGTATGTATTTACAAAAAAGTATTTAAATTTGTGTACCCACAATATAGAACCCATAACACAAACATGCTAGTAAAACTATGCTTATGTTGGGCCAAGAGAGCGCTGTTTAAAATGTTGTAGGATATTAAAAAAAATTATTATAGGTATTTTTTTTTGTGAAGTCTGGCTAAGACTGGCTTGCTTTGTTTGAGTGGGTGCATGTGTACACAGCTTTATATAGGTAGCTTATCAGAGTAGTTAAAACCGAAGCTATAATTACCTACTTGCTAAAACTAAAACTAAAGCTATAAGCTCCCGAGACCTTAAGCTTACCATCAGGCGAGGTAAAGTCATTTTGACGTTCCTATATAAAAAAAAAGTTTATAACACAAACGTATTAATAATACTCTACGATGGTTAAATTGTCAGAATAGACAAATATATAGGTGCATGAAAATATTTTCACTCTGCGGAATCAAACCCGCGACCTCTAACGCAGCAGGAGCACGCTATACCGCCACGCTACAGAGATCGACCAAGCTTCGTTGCATTGCAATTTTATTAAAGACTAGCTGTCTCGGCGAACTTCGTACCGCCATATTTTCCACCCGCGTGCAATTCCGTTCCCATTCCTGTTCCCGTTCCCATTCCCATTACTATTCCCATTCCTATTCCTATTCTCATTCCCATTCCCATTCCCATTCCTACTACTACCTACTACTACTAAATACTAATCCCGTAACGTAAACATAAACTTCTCTCACATAATAAAAAAAGTTTGTATGAGAAAAAGAAAAGTTACTTTCTGAAATTTTCTGTACAACTGTTTTTTTTTTTTTTTCTTAAGAACCTTCTCCCGATAATAACAAACACAACAAAAAAAGAATTAGTGAAATCGGTAGAGCCGTTGGTGAGTTATGCGCTTACCAACACATTTTGCGATTCATTTTTATATTATAGATAAGATAATGAGATAATAATTTATTTGCTAAAGATAAAATAATTCACTCTTTATAATTCATTACTATCCTGCGAGCTTTTTCCCAACTCAGGTGTAATGGTATGGGCTTTCAGTCTAGGTACGAAACCGCGAACTTCGTTTTCTATACAGCGCCATCTATATCTAATTTGAAGTACTAAACATACTAACAAAATTTTCTTTAGAAACGATCTAAAATCAACCTGATTTCATTAGAAAAATATTATTAACTATTTACTTATTATAAATATTATATAAATCGTGAATGTTCTTTTTACGATTTTTTAAACTTTCAGACTGCGTAACCAAATTGAGAACAGTGACACCTAGCGGTGAGTAGCAAAATCTAACTCAATAGCAGGTGAGTGCCAGACAATGCTTTGTTATTCAATTGGGGTGACTATCTTTCAAGCGTGTTGACTATTTTAAGAGCTATGAAATATGGAGATGGCTTTTAGTGATTATTACTTATTTTGAATAAACAAATGAGATAATAATTAAGAACCAACAGAAAAGTCATTGAATTTTAACAATGCATATATTATGCGGCCCCAAAATAACACTGTAAACACAGTACTTACCTACCTAGCTATAATTTAACTGAATAACTCTTAAGATGGCTAATCTTAAAGCGAAGAAAGAAAGGCTAGAATGAATGGATAGATAGATGAATACCTAAGTAAATATATAGAATGCCCTGATTTGCTATTTTAGTTTGATTTAATTTTGATTTAATTAATACTAATTTTTTTAATTTTTTTTTGAGTTGATTTTGGATTTTAATTTTTAATTTAATTTCTAGTTTGATTTAATTTCTAATATATTTTTCCATTTTTTTATTATTAATTTAATTACATTATCCATTAAGGTTTTGAATTTTTTTTGAATATTTAAATTTACTGTAATTTGATTGCTTCTGTCTACCCTATTTGTTTTTCCTTTAGCTGGCGGCCATCATCATTAGGCGAGGTGAAGTCATGTTAACGTGTCCGATATAAAAAAAGATTTTGCTTTTGAAGATGAAATTCGTTGAGAAGGTATGTTATCATACCTTAGATAACATACCTTCTCAACGAATTTCATTTTCGCTTTCGCTTTCGGAGATTCGCTCACTAGAACTAACGATGAAGTGGGAATGTCGGACTCTAACTGACTAAAACCGTACAGTGTTTCGTCACATCGATCGGCCTGTGTGGCCAAGGAACCAGGTGTGTACTCTAGAATATCCCTGAGACCCCAACAAACCTTGGCTACTAAGATTGGACGCCGGTGTGATGTTTGAGTTCAAAATCCCCCTTCCCTTATAGAGAGGTGCGTACGACACACCGCAATATTATACTAGGCCTGCTTTAGCTGCCGCAACGCATACTGTTTTAGAAACGCCTGAATTCAGATAGAATTATCCTTCTTTTTGGAATGGAGTGAATGAATTTTGTGGATTTTTGAATCACAATAAGATGTAACAAAATACAAAATATGTATTTAAAAGGTAAAAAAATAAATAAATAGAGTTAAGAATTAAGAATATAGTTATATGGAATACTTTTATGTATGTTTTACAAAAAAGATGTAGGTACCTATCTAAGTATGTTCATCTACATTCTAACCCCATACACAAGATAGTTAAACTATGCTTACTTTGAGTCTAGAATGTCTAGATAGTGCTGTGTAAAATACCTTTAAATATTTAATAAATATCATTTTATTTACAAAAAATTGCAGATATTTTCCTATTGGGACACCTGAAAAAGGCAATATAAGTACTTAGCAATTTTATTATTGACGGACGACCTAAAGAAGGTAGCTGGGATAGACTGGATGCGCAAGGCGGAGGATCGGGTGCTATGGCGTACATTGGGAGAGGCCTATGTCCAGCAGTGGACTGCAATAGGCTAATTGATTGATTGATGTGTAATACAAGATCCTGTCGATTCATTGATGTATTTCGAAGAGTGCGCTTTGGAATTGCACAATCTGATACCTCCAAGTCCTTCCCATCAACGAACGATCAGACGAACAGTGACACGCCACCGCCGCCGGCTCTATGGTTGATATTCCACTCATACGCACGAAACGCTTTGCCAACACATTCATCATGCGTACAGCTAAGGAGTGGAATTCCTTGCTTGAGTCTGTTTCCGAAAAGCTATAACCTGGGAATATTCATATCACGAGTGAATAGGTTCCTTCTAGGCAAACGTGATCATAGGCCATAGACCACCATAGTCACTTATTACCATCCCAGATAAGATAGAGGACAAACGTAAGCATTTAAAAAAATCTCTATTGTTTCTATGTAGGTATATAAGGGTAAATTACAAAACATTCCCTCACATTATATATTTACTACCAAACCCCAGTTTTCACATTCCATTCAACATCGCAAACCAATCACTAAATATATTAACGAATAAATTAAATACCCACATACATTATTTATAAAAACCCTCTTTCATGGTAACCCTATTGCTAGTCATAGACGAGATCTATGATTCGTATTTGTAAACTAAAATGAACTCTGTGTGATACGATTTAAAGTTTAGTTTTCTTTGATAACATGTTGTATACTTTTATTTATTTATATTACATTGGGGTTACATAATTTGCCTATTCCATATACTCTGTGAGTATATAAAATACATTTCGAATTCAATTTTAATAAAATTAAATAAAATGGCGCTGTTAAAGGGACGTAGGTAATGCAGAGGCAAATAAATAAAGACTACGACAGTCTACACAGCGCTCTCTAGAACCAAAGTAAGGATAGCCTAACTAGCTTGTGTTATTGGTTCTACATTGCAGATAAGCATACTTAGATACATTTTGTTCTGTTAACAAATAATACATAGAAACACCCAGACCAATGCAAATAGGCATATTCAGGCATACAAATATTTGCACAGAACAAGAATCGAACCCGTGACCTAGTACCTAACAGCTCGCCACATATCAGTACATATGTGATGATGGCACTTACAATAGTGTCGAAACTTCGAACACTTATAACAAATAACAGATATGGTAAAATATCCCATCAATTATTACATTAGCAACTAGGCAGCTTTTGCATCCATCGTGCACAAACAGACAAACCGACAAATAGGCAAACAGACAAGAATTAAACAAAAAATCTCGTGTTCAGAATCGTTCACACACATCTTTTTAAATATCTCCAATAACACAGCCATTTTACAATTTTATAATAGTAAAGATATAGATCCTATTGACAGTTCTAAACAGCTTATTAATTAATCATTAAACCTATAGAAGTTAAGTGATTAATTGCTGCGTAGGTACTTTATTTAGTCCAAAATCGTATCAAAATTGAGAACGAATTTCATACATCTATGTAGATATCATATAAATGTATGAACTCCGAAATCAACAATGCCAGCGGTACAAAAACTTCGAAACAGTACGTGTGAATACAAAACAAACGGATTTACTTCTTAAACGTTTAAATTAAGCTTGAGCGCCATTTTTATAGCTTAAAGCAGTCAGTTGTTATAGTTATAGCGTCGTTTATTTTACAAGTTGTGGATATAAAGCTGGAGATAAATAGGTATCGATTTTATGTGAGATCACAAAGCAAATATGTCTAGTATAGAATCCGTTACGGGTAGTTTGAGCCCCAGAAATTTCAACAATTGGTCTAACTACAGAAATTCGATATCACCAATCAAATGGCAGCTGCTTCATGGAAAATATCGAAGTAAGCAGCCTCGTTAACTACGAGGACTGAAAGTCAACTTCAATTAAATGTATCTACACCGTCTTTGGCGGCATTCGTCAAAACTCATTCATCTATCAAGTGACAACCATTAAGATGTCGGATCCTTACCGACTAAAACCACACGTTGTCTAGGGTCTTCTGGTGCCGGGGTTTAAAGTAGCCTAGAGAGCCTCTCAGAATATTAACCTAACCAAATGGAGTATAGGCACGAAACAAAATGTATACTGTAGTACGGCCGCCACCGTCTGAACCATCTAGTGAGCTGTCCATGAACGTTGTAAGAGCATTTCCCTCGCCCTTCGAGATAGGCCCTGAAGAAAAAATTGCAGTAGGCTGGACATATTTTTAGAGTACCAGCCCAAAGGTGGACGGTGCAAGTCACAAAGTGGATGGGACTGATAGGAAAAATATACGACGAGAGGCCAAGGAAACGGTGGGCTGAGGACATAGTAGAGATCGCGGGAAAAGAATGCATTCAGATAAGCCAGGACAGAGATAGATGCGGAAAAAATGGAGAAAGCTTTTGCCCGAAAGCGATCTGTAGTTATAAATTAACTCAGTAGTAACTTTGGTAGTAAGTTTAAAAAACATGAAATATAAATATTCTATTTTCAGATTAAATAAAGTTTTATCATTATTATTATTTCGTCTATTCATTTCCTACCATATAAATTATATTTTTAAATATAGGGATATATTAAAATAAATACATTAAAAAGATAAAATAGTAAACCACCGGCATCGAGTACAGGGACCAAGCTAACGGTGGTTAGGGCTCTAGAGAGAGGACGAATACATGCTGTGTCGAGGAGTACCGCTTGACCCTACAGCCTAACGCGAGCAACTTAAGGTGTTGATCTAGGCTCTTGGCATTAAGTCCGTGAACCAACTATTACTATTACTTAGGTAAGTAGTATGTACAGTTTAAGCAAGTACCTAACTCTTCCAAATGTAGAGCACCGCTAAAGCGCTAAAAAAATTATCTACTCATTTACGATATAAATAGGAGCCCAGACAACGTTATAGTCCACCCCATTTAACACAGGGCCCGCAATGAAGCACCCAGCACGCTAAAGCGCGCCATTTTTCTCGACAGAACCCTACATATATTAATAATATATCGCACTGTAAGAAATCGCAAACGCGAGGGTGGGCTGGCTAAATGCTCCTCGATCCCTACGGACACGACCAAAAAATATTAAAAATTCCACAACCAATTTTAAACTCTAAACTTCATACAATTCGGTTGATATTTAAACTCGTTGTCTCGGGTACTTAATCACACCGGACTCTGCATAATATGTATGTAGAATGGTAGCGAGCACTTGGGCCTTTTTTCGGAAAAACTGACGCCTCGCGAATACAAGATGGCGGACCTTCGTATTTTGTTTTTATGTAATTAGATGCTCTTTCACTGTTTAAACGGTTTTGCAACTGTGAAATCATTTAAAATTAGGATTGAGATGTAATTATTTTAGCTTCGTGGAGTTTTGGATGGGAAAGGTTTAGTGAAATACCTTATTGCGATTGTGATGTGTATTTAGCGACAATGAAAAAGCCTTAATATTTAAGAGTAATTAAAGTAAATGTAACAAAAACATCTTAAAGTAAGCTTATAGTATTACATTATCTCCAAATAATGTCGCAAACACTGACAATCAAAAGACAAAACTAAATTAGTAACGCTTTACATAAGCCTAATGTCAGAAAATTTCAGATAAACATTTTGAATAGTCTGCAACTCGCGGATAAATTGCATGCATAGTGTGTTAAATGTTAAAAATACTACAATTTCTTGATTACAAATATTCAGCTATAATTCTTAGTACTTTAAGTTATAATTGGGTAAATATTCTTTAAAACTTTAATCGCTGTTATGTAAACCAACCTATTTTCCGAAAACCAAAAAAAAATATGTTAGGTATGTCGAATGTTACTCGTCAAATCAAAACAGTATTTTTTTAATATCTAATCGATAAGATTAGAAACTTTAATGACATAGTTCAATAGATTAGCAAAAATGAATACCTAAACTAAGAAAGCACCTAAGTTTTATTTCTCTTTTTAAGAGCGTAGTTAAAAAAATATTGAAATAATAGGTATACATGTACTCATTTTTACAGATTTTATCGTAATTTATTAGTCGCTATTTTTCCGAAAATATCATATGAAACTAAGGAAGCTAAACTATTACGTCTCTACTATATTATCAACTATCAAATTAGTCAAAAGTTAATATTTTTATATTATGCCTTCTTCTAAAAAAACAACACATTATTTAATTTTTGCATTAAGTATATTATTTTTATTGACAAATAAATTTCATTGTTTGAATTTTTTAAAGTAACTAAGGTAAACCAGATAGTTATAGCCCACTACTAATGATTGCAAAGTAAAACAGTTTCAAATTAACCATAACTTTGTATTATTTTGTGTAATGACATTTCCCTGGGTGCTACATCATTAATTTATAGTCGATTTAAAATTGACAAAATGGTTAAACTCGTATACCTTCACTAAAAAGCAGTAAGGATGTAAATTGACTAACTACACAGTATTCTATTTTTGAAATTCAATGCAAGACAGCTGTCATAAAAACTAAGTTTTATTTGTACCATAAACAAATTAAAAGGTAGCTATAGAATCGATATTGTGAGTATTAGTTGTAAATATTGGATTAGTATCGATATTGTGTTGGTTGAAATCAATATCGGTAATCAATCGGTACGGCAGCTGTTTCGTCACAAAATTTACTTTTGAATATTGACTGTGTGAACAATTTTAAGAATAGATTTATGAAAATATTTTTATTAATTTAAATTTGTATTTTTGCTAATGAGTGAACCAGTTTAGCTTTTTACAATTGTGTAAGTAGACAATATAATAAAATTTAATTTACCTGTGCCTTTTTTATTTTGATTTGAATATTTTTATATGCATGATTTAAATCTAGAGAATTGAAAGAAAGATGATTTAAGTATTTTCATATAAAGCGTTGCAATCTTTGTGTTGTGACATGACGTGCCTTTATGAATGTGAATATATGTTTCAATAAGAAAGTGATAAATTAAATATCATTGAGGTTAATATAATTTAATTTTCTTGAACTCATAAATAAACAAAATAAAGACTAGGTAGAGTCTGGATTATTATAATTATGTTGAAAATAGTTTTAACGAATATGATTAAGTGTGTGTTTCACAATCAATTTCAAATCAACGAAATCGGTCGAAGGTATTATTTAAAATCAACTTTAATTCGACAATTATATTCGATTTATAATATTTTGCACAACTATTAGGTATACACTTCAAATATAGATATTATACGAGTATAAAAATGTCATTTTCACAAATATGTTTCAGTATTTGTGCGTTCTGCAAAAAAATAAATGAACTTTTAAAAAAAATCAAAGACTGATGTTTTACAAAAAGGAGGTACCGACAACAAGTTAGTAATCATAATAATTTTATAAAAGAGTCCTTTAAAAATTAGATAACTTTTATTTTTTAATTTTACCTTTTTTACTAGTCATTCGGAATAGCAAATGTTGCAAACTTAAACCTCGAGTCAAGAACAGTAACATTTTGTTCTTTATAAGGGCTTAAAAATAATTTAAAACATTAATATTAATAATAACATTAATAATTTCATCATTATTTACCAGTTGCCCTCACAAACATTAGGTATATAATTTTATTCTTGCTCAATGAGACTGAAAACAGATAACATAATGTTTTGAAGTTCATAGTTGAGTTTCTTATTAATTTAGAATAGATTTTATTTATATTGGACACGCCAACATAACTTCACTTCGCCTGATGGTAAGCTAAAGCTAAAATTTCAGGATCTGCCTTTTTTCACGACTTTTATTTTTTTAGTTTTGTCTGTTAGGAGCGATTTTTAAAGAGTTTTGTTATCCATGTGGCACTTGTAAAAATATTAATCGATTTTAATTTTCGATCACATATTTTCGTAAATTTTTACAATAACTATTATAAAACTGTATCAAATGACGTAATTAATTTTGTCAGCTTTACTATCAATTTGGTAATACGGTGACACATTTTTATTTTATCCTTTTAATCAATTTTATACTTTTACTCATCATAAACATTAAAGTTAAAAGAAAAATCGACGGCTTTGTTTTTTTTATAAAATATTACATTTTTGACAAGTGTCGTCTAGTTTATTGATAATAAGAATAAGATGAAAATTATAGTAGTTTAATTTCGAGATTGAAGGAATCAGATTAGAACTGAGGATACAGAATAAAATAAAATTAGATCAATAAAAGATTAAACAGGCTTTCTAATACATACAAAGTCATCATTAAGCCAAAAAAAAAGAATTAATTAACTTTTCGAAAGTGAAAACCAGTGTCATTAGGGATTCTAGCGATCATACACATCCAAATATGTTTAAGAATATAGAAGTTAGAAACTCACATACATACATGAAACATTAATAAATTACTCTGCATTTTCGTGTCATGTTAAAATGGACAAGATTTTTCTAACTGGTTTGTTGTACTAAATAAGGAATTTATACCATTTATTTGTCTGTCAATGCGTTATGTAATAACTTTATGACAACTAATCTCATTGATCTGAATCTATTTTTATGTTCCTATTTTAAATTTTTAAGTACCCATGTCAATTTGTGAATTAATTTAGCTCGATAAAAGTGATCTCGGACGAAAATTTAACCCGCTACCAATAGTGTGATTACCTATAATAAAAGTTAGTACCTAATAATTTGCTTCAAAATTTAATTCAATTTATAAAGTTTTTAAATTTGAAATATTAAGTGAGCAGTTGAAGAAATGCTGAGGTATACCTATTCAAAAACAATAAATGGATCTTGATTACGTATTTTTAATCTTCTAAAAAATATTCAAACTCTTTTACTTAATAATATTTCCTAATATTTCTTTTTTTAATTGAAAAGCATGATTACCTTCCAACAAAACTAGCTAGTGTCACTCGGAATGATGTGAAAATTCTAACGACAGGTTTTTCTAAATCTGAGCAGGCACTTTTAAGGTAAAGTGGAATAAGGAACTCACATAAAATCAATCCTGAATTTCGCTGTCTACTTTTAGGCAGTTGGAAAACATAAACTTTAATCTACATAACAGTGATGAATGCTTTTGTAATTTTAATTTGTACGTTTTTATTTCGACTTCAAATCGAACATTCTCAAAATCAAACCTCTAAACATACATATTTTAATACAATCAAAGCTATTTACCAAAGGCCGGTATCCAGCAATTCACTACAATATCGATTACCAACAATCGATACGAATATCAAGTATCGATGAAAGAATTTTGGGAGCGATGTGTCGGCGTCCATCGTGAGTAAATATTGGTCCGCTTTTTTCTTTTTATTCGAACGGCGTCCGTGGCCGAGTTAGAGGTTATTGTTCCATTTTTGAAATTCACGCCCAATTTGGTTTTGTTTTTGACGTGTAATGGCGACTCGTTGAACATTTGTAGACGTATTGGTTGTGCTGTGGAATACAAAGATGGTTAGATCAATGATAGCAAGTATTTTTATTGTTTTTGATTCGTATGGTTCGTTCATGAAGTAAAAAAATGGGAAAATAAAGGTTATGAATAGATTGGATTTACTAGTTGCGTTCAAAATTTAAACTTTGGAACCCAGAGCCTCTTTGGTTTTCCGGAAGCGAATACTGTCTTACCACCCAATCACCCAACCCTGAGAGAACAGCCTGCGCCAGAGCCTCGTCCGTTCTTTAACGGGTGCACTGAGCTACACAAGAGGTTGGCTTGGGCAACAAGCGTGTTAGTCTTTGGTAGAGCCCTGTAATAGCAATACATACTACCATACTTGGCTAATGTTAACAATTAATATTATCGATGTTTAAATATTTTAGTTAAAAGCTTGATTAATTGTCTATGAGACTATGCAACAGTAGGTAAGATTGTGTACCACCGATGCCATTACAAAATAATTGATCAAATCAAAATAACACATAAAACCTCCTCCTAAATTACGAGTAAGTATATAGTTAACTCGGTTAATCACGAAAAGATCTACATAAGTACTTTTATTTATCTTTAAGCTAAAAGACTAGTTGCCAAACTAAACAAACAATAAGCGAAGAACAATAGCGGCAATCTGAACTAATAAATAAATTAAATCGACGCAGACCAACACGAGGCGGCCGTAAGTGAAAAAAGAAACTTGAAAAAATCACGTCAATGGCTTCAGTACACAAAAGCAATTGTTGGAGGATGATTGTTGTTATTTTGCGTAGGATGGAACGCGTTGGCCGTATGGCGTGCGTCTGTGTCCTGCTCAAATAAATAAACAATTTTAATTTTTCACCTGTGGTCTGTTCATCTCGTGGTCTGGCTCGGGCTTCCTCGCAGTAGATCCTTGTTGCTTCAGGTAAATCAATGTCGTATCGTATTATAACTTCTTGTTCGTTTATGCAGTCAAACTTACACCAAATTAGGATAATCGTTATTGACGTAGATATTTTCACTGATGAAAAATTTTATTTAATTTTGATAATTCACATTACACGAGTAAAATTGTGTCGCTACATTTTGGCGGATAAACTTATCGATTGGTACCCGAAGTTATACTGAATTCGATCACAAATCGCAAAACTAAATCGGTTTACATCCCCACCTTGATTTAAAATCATTTATATAAGTACCTGGCCGAAAACATACCACAGTAAAAGCCACTCTGAAAAAAAACCACTGTCTTACCATAGGCAATATAAAGAACAAAATGCTTTGAATAATAAAATAGTGTAGTGCAAATTTGGAACGGGTAAACAGTTATTTATGTGATAACTTAAAAAGAAACGGGTTTTAAGCGAAATCGTTGCATGTACATACAAGCTGAAGTAAATGCGTGTTGCAGCGTTCTTGCTGCAAACGCGAGCTCGACGCAAAGGGTGCGACCCTTTTGTCCTGTGTACTTTGGTATGTATAAAATCTTCACAGGGGACGCCATTGTTGTGAGCCCGTTCTATATGGTCGCAAATTTGATTAAGTTGATTAGTTTTTGCGGTTTCTGTTATGGATGTTTGAAATGGGTTTTGTTTGTAAGATGTTGGTATCATATCAGATAGGTAGGTACATATTTGCTTTACAATAATTATTATTTTACATAGGCGTCACATTTCTATATTTTGTTTGTTAGCCCCATTTTCTATACTATTCCGTTCATAGAATTGTGATGAAACTTTAGTAAATTTTTTGTTAACGCTTTGTTTTGTGGGTACACACATGATAAGTAGTTTTTTTTTTATACATAGACTCTAACTAAGCGTTACTTGGGACTACTCCACTCTTTCAACACCCGCCGATTAACGCCCTCAGTAATTACCTATCTTATTTCAGTCACGTTCCCTTACATACCTTACGTTTACGTTACAAATGCACACGTTGGTACATCAACAAAAACCGTTGCTACACAGCAACTAATCTAAATGCAAATTATCAACGTTTGTGCATTAAGCGCGGGTAAAATAATTAATTTATAACATCATTCTACTTTTTATGTTTTATGATTTAATAAAATAATTATACTATTATATTATAGTTTATTTAAGTAAAAAGTGTTAGAGAGGTCTATTAGCCTATTGCTAAAGAGTGGAACGGAACGCACACCCTGAGTCTGTGTTTCCGGAAAAATATAACCTTCATGTCTAAAGTGAACACGTTATATACTTCTAGGTAAGGAGTAGGTAACTATTTATTAATCTGTGGTAAGGGTGCTCCACCGTCGACCAAATCACCACTTACCAACAGATAAAATTGCGCTAACGCGAACCTAATATCAGTTTTGAAAACATTGTGATTAAGACTTTCTTAAATCGAATTCCTATTGTTGATACTTAATTACTTAGTTGTTTGCTTTCAAAATTAACAAGAGAATGTTTATCCACTGTCGAAATTCCACCAAAATTTTGAATCATCGAAAATTTGAGACAAACTTGAATAAAACTTTAAAGAAAATGGTTTATAGTTCATTGATAATGCTACAGCTCCTCGAAAACTACTAAATAAATTAAAATAAGTATGAAGCGGAAATTGGGCTCTTAATTGAAAGCCTCAGATGCGACTGGAACTCGACACTGAAATGGGCACCAATCACGAAAATTCAACAATTATAGAAAATACTACTGAAAATAAAAATAATTCCATAATATTATTTGCAAACCTACATACGCCTCCGTCGCTTTATACCATATTCTCAAAATACCACATTCGTAAAACATCACATTCGTTAAACACGATATTCGCGAAACATCATATACTCATAATATCATATTCTGAAAACATCATAATCTTCTAAGACCATATTCGCAAAACACAACATTCTTGTGTTACCACATTCAAAGTACAGTTCAGTAAAGTAAAGTCACTGTATTACACAAGAAATATTTGTATTTTTGCATGCTTATTACGAGTAAACTCAAAAACGATTAAGTATACTGACTTTAATCATTCTTTTATGATTACAATGCTTCATTATCCTAATAACGTAAAAAACGTAAGCTACTTTTCATCCTTAGTAGAGAATATAATTTGAAAAGAAAGGGAAAAAATTCTGATAATAATCGAAATCTGTTTAAAAAGAACTTTAAAAAACATATTATTACATTTTGCAACAATGACACAAAAAAGTCCAAACATGACTTGTTTGTGTGTATATTTACCCTATCATGTATGAAAGAAATGATCACAATTGGCAATCCAAACTGTCCCCATTCTAATTCGCTCATTTAAATCGAGCTCTGTGCAAAACGCAGCTAATGCAGCCATGCAAAAACCGGATTGGAAAACGGATAAAATCGTTTCATTACACCGTGAATCAAACCTGTTATAAAACGAGCTTCTGCACGCACAGGTACGCGGAATGCAAACTCTGTGCTGCAGATCATGAAAACTGGTTTCCGAACACGTTTTCGACATTGTCCTCAAAATCAAAGGGGTATTTGAACAATCATTCGCACAAATAAATGTAGCAGCTGCAGGTTGCAAAACTTGTACTAAACCTCATTTAAAAAGTTCAATACAAGTTAATAATATCTATTGAAGTTATTAAAATGAAATTGTGATGAATGACTGGCATAGCATGGTTACAACACTGTTTTCGAATAAGGTGAACTGATTCAAATTAAAAAAAACTTTCAGTGTTCCATTTATAAAAATAAATTCATAAATGGAACGCTTTTTAATACAAAGGCGGACGGAAGCGTCATTACTTTTTTAAACTAACACGGAATGCCAAGAAAAGAAACGTGTTGTACACACAGAAAAACAAATTAAAAGAGCATGGTAGACATTTTTAAAAAACGTAATATTCACATTTTCCTACTAAGATAACGCTCCGCCGAGCGAAATATGAAAGGAGTTATCAAAACAATCTCGCGCGCACTAAATCATTGTATATAAGGGGAAGAGGAGTCCTATTTACTCGGAAACGGACAAAATAAATGTTTTTTATTACATAATGCGAATTTTCTCGAAGTCCCATTCTAACTTTTTTTCTGCTAAATTGACCCTTATGTGTTGAAGCATACAGTTAAGTTTCTAATGCAGATATTTGTAGGGTAGATGTTGATTGTAAAGGTACCTTTCGTGTGTATAAACAGGGGTTATTTTTGTTTGTGCTGTGTGGGGGCAGATGGCGAGTTTGTATATAAAAAAGTATGGTGCACAATTTTAAGCAGAGGGATTTGGTGGCGCCGGACAGCGCACTGGCTTTCATCGCTTGCCTATCTCTAGATATTATGTAACTATGGAAAAACTGCGAAAAGTTTGTAAGTTTAAGAACTGTAATAGCATCAAAGAAATTTAGAAGAAACAATTGAAAGCAGGTTTTAGGAGCCAAGCCAGTTGACTAGGTTCCTAAAACCTGCCTGAGGTTTCACACGCGGTGCACTTTCTCGGGGTTGGTGGAGCATCCTCAAAAGGAGTAAGCACAGGTCTCCTCAAGTGGAGGGTCAGGAAGTAAGTGGAGGCGGAAATCCGAGTTTAAAGGCTTAGCTGAAACAGTTAAACGCTAAAGAAGTTACACAATAACTCAGATACGCCAAATAACAACATTCAATTAAAAATGACATTTAAAAAATTTCTGTCATTTTCACAAAAGATGAAGCTCTATCTATGACAAACAGTGCCCTCAAGGCTTTTTAGGGAAGTTTCATAATAAATAATGTTTATTTTTATTTTTACTTATGTGTATTAGTGTTCGCTTTTGGAATTCCAAAAACTTGAGAAAAGCATGAGTAATGAGACTAATTGTATTTTCAATATCTACTTAACGAGATTAATGATTAATGGCTGACAAACACAGGAGGAAGATCCTATAATTTTCACCTACCATATTGATGTATTGAATTTATTTGTTATTATACTTAGTTAATTTATTGAATTTGATAATTTGCCTATAAGGCTTCCAAAAAAAATACCTGCAGTGTGCTAGGAGGGGGGGAGGGGGCATGAAACCAACCTCACCTGCAATTCGGTACAGCTGCTGATAATTTCGAAATTCTGCAATTCGAAAACAAAGCCAGGGCGGCTTTGTTTTCGGGGTTGGGAAACCTACTAAAAGGCAAAATAAACTAGATTATGAAAAGGCAGAGTAGGAGAGTCCTCTTATCCTACCTTTCAGGGTACCAAAGTACAAGCATTAGATGCAACCGGGATTGGCGTTTAAATGAAGAAAAGCTTAAAAATCTACAATGCCGTAAATAAGTATGACGATAGCAGAATAAAAAAAATAATAAAAAAGGCATTTCATATTACCATATTTTTGCTTTATAAATAAACAAAAATATCAACCCGTTTTTCCAATCGAAATAAATCCGCGGTATTCGAACAAATTTCAAAAAAATTAGGCATAAACAAAAAAGTATTACGCGTCCCTTGAAACCAGCACAACACCGATCCGTTATAAGCCCATATCATAGATATGGAAGCATAAACAAAAACAAAGCACCCAGCCCCGGGCTATTCTAACCTCAAAACATAATTCTTTCTCATAAGCCCTCAGAAATAAAAAAATGAAAGCAGAGACCGCTCCAATTATAAAAGGCAGTCGCCCCGAAAACCCTCGGCTTAAAAAAAAAATAAAAAAAAAAGTTATTTAAATAAAACCCGGCGCCCACACTGTGTGTCGCATAAATTGCCTTCATTAATTTCCGGACCCTGCAAAATATTGTCTTGAAAGGATAATCAAATACAAAAACGTGGAAATGGCGGTGCGTCATTTCCATAACATTTCCCTGGCCTTCCCCCGCGCTTCACTCCCCGTCGCCCGTTTTTCGTCCCCTTTTCCGGTCCCTCCATCCCCTTTATGAGTCGTCCAATTACGATCCAACGGTGGAGCTTAAGGCTCGCATTAGAGAGAACGGTAATGGTCGCAATTAGATGTATATAGTACGCGACGCGGTTTCATGTGCTTTGGTGGTTAAAAAGGTCACTTTTTTTTGGAATTTTAAACTCTTGCCAGACTCTTTTATAACAATTATTGTAGTGTCTTCACTTCTAACCCTTTTGTCTTTCCTATTACATTAATAACTATCCAACATACTAGGTATTTGGTCCATCACCCTCAAGGTAATTTCCCAGATGTGTAAGTTTGCACTTGGAACCCGTTATTAATACTATAACTTATTGTTTTTAATTGGTAAGGCGGCTTTTTCAGGAGTAATTTCCGTCTGACCGCCAACGCCTGAGAGGTAAACCTGCAGGAAAGCATCTGTTATTTAAGAGGTGCATCTACTTACAGGATACGTTGACTTGGATCACAGGGATGTTAATAGGACTTATCTAAGATCTTTCTGGTCAATCTAGAATTCATGTTCATCCAAAAAATGACTATAAAAATTAATAACTTTTGGCGATAAACCAGCCATTTAAGAGTATGTTATTAGTGTAGTCCATAAATGCATATTTCGATTGATATAAAGATTATTTCTATTCTATTGTTAAAAAAATGAGTTACAATATTCAAAGTCTAAAAGTAAATTTCAGTTATTAGTCACGAGTTGCAAATTAAGTTGTATATTATGTGTATCTCCGTTAGGTGCGTTAACTCTTAAGCCTACCACGTCAAACTCTACTATAGTGCACGGCATCTAACTTGGCAAGATTTTCGAGTAGTGTAGGCCCCACTACTCCAAAACCTTGCCAAGTTAGATGTGGTAGGTACACTATACTTGTTTGGGGCAAAATGCGTCGCATAGAAACAAGTATAGTGTACGTCATCTAACTTGGCAAGGTTTTGAAGTAGTGGGGCCCAAACTACTCCAAAATCTTGCCAAGTTAGATGCCGTGCACTATATGACGTGGTAGGTAGAACTTCGATATTTCCAGTGGACTATGGAATTCAAACGGTGACTAAAAAGCACTACGTAATTTATTGGTTAGCACTTAAACCATCGAGTCAAACAATTTCTTTTTCTATATAGTCATATACTCACGCCTTTTTCCTCCGTTATAGGCAGGGACAGCAACCCGCCATTTGCTTCTTTCTTTATATATTTCACGAGCTTCTTCTACTGTCATTAAACCTTTCATGTAAGCCCGCCGCTTTCGAAGGCTTTTTTCAATACCTACCTCATTAATTTGATAATTTTATTGTGTGTTCTGCGAGTCGGCCTCGGCTTGCCTGCCCACTTACCTTCATATTGCTTTACACAGTTCTGTTTGTGTCAATCACTCAGTAGGTATTTACTAATTGTTCTAAATGCCCAAACCACCTTAGCCTTTACCTTACCTTTTCAACTTTCTCATTATTAATTCAACTTCAATAAAATTCAATAACCGCTTTAAAAAAATAAAAAACATTAAAATCTAATCGAATTGAATATGAAATCGAGTTGATCTTTAAATAGAATCTGCAAACATTCGTTGCATTTATTTTTCGTAAGTACCTAAACAAACAAACGCGGCCATGTTGTCCCCCCACTTAATTAATTTTCTCATTTCCTATTAGCCAGGAGGCAAAGGATTTTGTGAATACGGCCTTGTTTGGTTTTTGGGATCGTGTTATGTAAATGAAGGAAACGGGTTGAGGCTGAAGCTTGTATTAGTTAAACATTAGGAAGTAGTGGTCGCCATTTTTTTATAAGTATAAGACTTCTAATGACACGTTTAACTGCTCTGAAATGATAAAGTTATACTAACCGGGTTGCATCCAAATTGGATCAATTCTCTTACTTACTTACTTCTGTTTCCACCTTACAGGAACTCCTCCTCCACTCCTCACAGGATGCCGTTTAACCCCATAAAACTTGAAAAAAAGCCTGTGGCAGAACCATGTCTATTAATCAGCAAGTATACCGGCTAGCAGGTAAGGTTTCCCTGGTCCCAAAAATCTTAGTATGGCCCATACACCAACTTTATATCCACTGTAAACAGCAAGTGAAAATGTGGCACGTTCCTCCCGGTCTCACGCCGTGTATTTTCATTTCATCAGAGCGTCCCCGAATGCCCACAGGACTTGGCTGCCGTGCTCTCGGAACAATCATTGCAGATTAAATATTAATGCCCTCGTATTACGTAGACTTTTCGTGATATATTATATCTACTGCACTTCTGTAATGGGCTAGACAAAGGAGATGTTTCGTAAATGTATGGACCTTGGACCCGATAATTGTACACTACTTAGAAAAATAGCTAGGCAATGTAGTTTTAATTTTTCACTAGGTATTCAATCCTTATAATATTGCCTCGTATTATGGGCGGAATCTAAATAAATAAACACTTTCTTGCAACACAACAAACATGGCGGACTAAAACTATAAAAATGTAGTCATATTTTATTAATTTATGCCCTTGAATTTCGGAGGCGAATTAATTTGTGTATTTTTGCCAATAACCGGTATTATTTCCTTTTTTCTGTATTGTGTACAATTAGGGGGCCCAAAATGAAACATATATTTAAATGTGACTATTTAGCAAAAAAGTTATATTAGGTATTTATCCTGTAGTTGCGGTGCCGACGCCAAAAACCTAGTGAGCGAACTGGGGCGTAGGTTGAGGGACAAGACAGTCGACTCCCGCTCTGGATCGTATCTGTCGCAAAGGTTGGCCATCGCCATTCAAAGGGGCAATGCGGCAAGCGTAATGGCCACATTTGCGCCGGATACGGTGAGAGAGGGGTTGATATTCTGAGTTGGTGTTTAATTATTTAATAGTTGTATAATTTAATAGTAAGACATTTTTTTGCTTTTTTTTAAATAAAAGATTAGGTACTAACATTTATCCCGTTCAATGTTATTATTCTATTCAACGGGTTATTTACCATGTTTTGTAAACTACACTCATAGCAACACCCGTGAACTCTAATACTAGTAATTTCAATGATCATGATAGTTTAAATACTTCTAAAGACAGTTTATAATTCTATGATTGATACTTAGTATAAAAACATCTCGACCGATTTGGATAATTCATTTATTCACTACTAAGACAAGCAATGGTGTAAAGTACCTTTCTAACATCCTTGAGGTCTGAAAGTTCGTGTACATACTGAAAAACAGTTGAAGCTCTCACGGAGGTTTGCCTTTCAGAGTTGGACCGTTTTTTACCTGTTCCTTTCCATCAGGTCTGGCGCTCCAATTCCTAGAGGAACCTCTTCACCCATCGGCGCGCTGTCTTCGATACGATGTTACCGAGAAAAATCGCAGGCTTTCATAATACTAAATGCGTACGGAGTGTTGAACTTCCCTAATTCTGGTGATGTAATCCTCCCGAACAACATACCTACACATTAACCCACACATATTATATCTACCTACCCACATACCCTCGCATTAGCCAGCCCGCGATTAGAATACGTACTTTTACAGCAATTTGTCACAAAAAGTTCCCAACTTTACCCTCGACCCGGGCCACATCATTTATTATCCCTTCCCTCTCATCCTGTTGGCACACCCTTTCACCCCTTAAGGGCCAGTAATTTCCCCTTCAAAGCCTTCGCGGGAATGCGTAATGAGTAACGACGTGACGTTAATCTCAGGGATTTACCCCTTGTCTGTTTACTTAAAACGTTTCCAACGTACCTATGTATTTTGTATTTACGAATATTATATCAAAATGTATTGGCTATTTCTACTTCAAAAATCTTCAGTAATGTACATAAAATTCATTGTTTGTTGTATCTTTCTTCTCCATGCATTTACTATGGAATTCACTAGCTGTTGCCTGTGACTTCACCTGCATGGAATACTAAAACATTTCCGCGACCCACAGGATCCTATTAGAGGATCGGCAGCGTGAGTGTGACGCCCCTGGTGTTACACACGTCTAATAGGCCACGGTGATCGCTTCCCATCAGGTGGGCCGTTTGCTTGTCAGCCACCTAAAAAACCGTTTATGGATGAATCTTCAAATTTATCGTAATCAGTTGATTCCACTATTAATTTATGTGCTTATGTGTACAACACATTATTCTTATTTGTTAGTCAAAGTAATGTGCGCCAGGGGAATCAACTGAATAATCCAAGTTTCAAGATCCATTCTGACAAACTTCAGGTTCCAAATATTACAAATATCCATCCATATTCAACTTTCCATTTATAATTCTAGTATTGCACGGCAACCATTAGTGCTTCTTTTAGATGTACTACCGCCCTCCTCCCTCCTTACCATTGTAAGTAAAACCATAACCGTAATGCCCCCTCGTAACGGTCCGAATAGGCCCATTACATAGTAATGTCTGAATGTATATATACACATTAAAAACTCAAAAACGTTGCGCGGGTCATTTACATTCCACGCTAGTGAGAGCGAGCATAATATAAAGTCATTATGCAAATGTTGCCAGCCTTTTGCGAGAGTTTAGGTTATTTAAGGCTACCGTTTTTATATCATTGCTTCACTGCGCTCAATGTTTGTATGTCTTTGGTTAGGACTTTAATTATTCAACGCTAGCTATCGCTTGCGACTTCACTAGCGTGGAATTCTGTTCCCGCTCCTTTTGGCCATAGGAACATACTCTAGGAAAAAAAATTGTCTATGTTTTATTCTAAACTATATTGCAGCCAGTTCCATCCAGCCGTTAGAGTGTGATTGAGTAACAAACATGCAAACATCTTCACAAACTTTCATATTTGCAATATTGGTAGAATAGGATAGTAGGATTAGTAGGACAGTAGGAAGTATGATTCAAAATAATCTGAGTGGGTATATGGGACCCTACCTCGATTGGAGCCAAATCAATCTAACCTGCGAACCACCTACTGATTTTTTTATGTCGGTCACGTCAATATGACTACACCTCGCCTGATGGTAAGCTAAAGGTAAAGTCTCAGGAAGGATTAACGGACGAAGCTCTGGCGTAGACTTTCTTCTAGGAGTTAGGAAGTCAGATAGCTGTCACGCCCATCCCGCTCCAGTAAGTGTACTAGTTTGCAGGCGAGGTTGACTTGGAACCCTTATATGTATATCCATTAGGACATGTATATTAAAAGATGTATCGTATACTAAAATTCTATAAAACCTTTAAAATTTCAAAACTCCCGAAAAACTTTCCAGGTCACCAAATGACACGATTATAGTGCTAACAATCCATACTTACCTACCACTGAAAACCAAAAATTTCGCATACAACTTGCAAACATTACCGTGTCATCATTCTCTGAACCTTTTTCCTAACTCAGTTGGGGTCGGCTTGCCAGTCTAACTGTGATGCGGCTGAACTTCGATATTTTCCGTGGAGCGACTGCTATCTGACCTCCACAACCAATGGTCATTATGACCAATGGCGATATCGAAGTCCCATGTTAGACTGGTTGGACTTTTGTGGACTCCAACTACCCGTAACGACTGCCATAGATGTTTGTATGCAAACATTACCGTGTATGAACACAAAACCCGATCTTTTCTAATGCATTTTAATCAAGCACGACATACAAAGGGCATTATTAACGCAGACCTCTATACCCCTCCGTAAACTTTCGATACATAAGCGAGAGTTGCAAATGGAATATTCATAAAATCATCCCGTTTACGGCCTTGTGAAGGGCCACATAAAAATTTAGAGCCCAAAAACGTGGTGTACAGCCCTTTAGATACTCTTGGGATGGTACGAAGTTTGTAATTGAATTTTTGCCTGGAGCCCGCAAAGGGCGGCCCTGCTTAATTTGTTGGACACCAAAAGGGTTGGGTTGTGAGGTACGAGGGAAAAGCGATAGCGGGCTGCCGGTGGTGCTTCATTTTAGGATATTTTGGAGTCCCAGCATAAGGCGTATCTAAGAGTCAGAAGTTATATAAACGATTGCTATACTTATCAGATACTTATGCATAGGGGCACACTAAGGCAATCTAGCGCAGGTTATCCTCTTGGGGCTGGGAGGTCAGACGTCAGTCTAGTACTTTTCTGACCAAACTGCTTTATACACTTTGCTCCTCACCGGCCTCTCTACTGTAAATAGTAACATACACAAGTGTCATTTTTGCGTGTGAGTGGCTTTACAAAACACGGTAGCCGTTTGCCATAAAATAGCGCTTCGTAAAAAGCAAATTCAGAAAAATATTAAGGCACTAACTATTGCCCATGGCTCCACCCTTGTGAAATTTCTGTTCCAGCGACCTCCAAAAACACATTCCCGAGATAAAACTCTATTTCAGACCATAATTATCTATCTCTGTGCCAATTTTCATCCAGATCCGCTCAGCCGTTGTTACATGAAAGAGTAACTAATATCCATACAAACTTCTGAGTTTAATATAAACGCGATTGTAATCCGCTCATATCCACTCACTCACAACCGCACCGAAGATACAAATTATATTGTTGTAATCAAAAAGAAATATACCATTTTTTACCCGAGGAAGGGTTGTTTGCGCCTCCTTTTTTTCAGCCTACGTGCTAAAATTTAATTCGGGTTTTCCGGATTATGTAAAAGTGTTACGCTTTAGGTACAGAGGACCATTATATCTTCAGCGTAATTTAAAAATCGATGAGCGGTCGCCATTTGTACCGAGGCCGAGGATTCGTTTGATTCCATTACGCGGAGATACGTAAGATTAAAAAATAAATGGACTTTTTGTAGATAGCCAATAGGATGTTTTAAATGGAGCCAAAGGCTACCTAGATATTAAGAAACTGTTAAGTTGTTTTGACGGCCTCTGTACATCCGATTGCTATGATAGGGGGTGGGGCTCGATTCCACTTCTCATCAGGTGGGCCGTGTGCTTGTTTGGTGGCAAAGCAGTATAAAAAATAAAATAATATTAATAAACATTTTTCTTTCTTTCTTACGTAGCGTTTGCCATAGAACGCTTAACGTGCTCTCTAAGGCATGGCTAACTCTCAAAGGTGTTAGGAATGGTCACCCATCCCAATAATGACCTGGCTAGTATTGCTTAACTTGTCAAGAACTTTAACATTGTGTTAAATTACTCGGTTACCACTTAACCACGAACCTCTCCTACATAGCATGTAGATATGTTTAACCAATTCAAAACTGTCCAAAGGTTGTCGCAATTTCACCGGCAATTTGCCAATAGCTGTTTTCGGACGTAATACGATGGGGGTGGACTTGTCGCCTTTTATCGGGTTCGGTTCCCGGAACAATAATTGAGAATGTTCTAACAGATTAACCCTAATCATTCGGCTGTCTGTCCTGGCGTAGTCTTGTTGGAATGCGTGCGTTAGGGGGTTAAGTTGGCAGAGAATTGAGACAAATCTAAAGGTAGAGATATAGGTTTATAATAATTTTCATTGACTGTACCTACAGGGTAGGGTCACGGGAAGCCAAAACTTTACAAGTACCGAATAATATCGAAAAAAGAACTAATAATAAATCACCTATCCACTTACTAATTTAGGCGCATTTACAGATATGACAGCTATAAATTGGTCACGATTTACATCAAATCACTGGAAAGAAAGTACTCTAATTTTTGGAGATAGCAAATTGTACTCAAAGGAAACATTCCTTTATTTTTGAAGAATAAGGTATACTTTCAAAAACTTCCTTAAAATCCGAAAAAATAACATTCTGTACTTTATGGTCATAAATTGTAAGAATCAAAGCTCTCTTAACAAACATTGTAAATTAAAATAAATTCAGAAATAAAAGAATATTTCTTTTTAGTAAAATTTGCTATCTGTACCTGTAGGTTCAAAGGTAAGGTTCAAAAAAATTCAATAATAATTAATGTTTAAATAAAAAAATGTCTTCGTATAACACATGCATATAGACTGAATAAACGTTTCTGTAGACCCACTACACGGCGAGTCGTCAGCAAACAAGTCTAATGGACTTAATTATATTAGTCTTGAGTCAATAAAGGATGGAATGCGATACGGAGTCTCCATTCCCTTTCAAAGAAATTAATATTTATTTTTGTAACGGGTGTGGTTTTAATTAAAGACCTACTTAGTTTCGAAGGTAGATGGAATGTAAAGGCTTACCAAGCGTCGCTTTTTATTACAGCTACTTGATGGTAAGCGATTACCATGTCTTTTAATCCTACTTATATCTTGTGATATAAGTGGAATTAATAGACATGGTCAAATAAAAGGAGTTTGGTTCACTAGGAGAAAATGCCTATGGCATTAAGTCCGCCTATGTACTTGTATATAAAGTTCAATAAATAAATAAATAATTCAGCTGAATAAAAACTTATATAATTTTTAAAAACATCCATTCATTCTTGATCTATATGGCCCTTTATAAAAATTGTGCTACAAAAAGGGCCCACGGCTATTAGAGCGAAATCCGTGACGTAAAAACAAAAAAGAAGCGAACGATATTTGCCCGAAAAAAGTCCAATATAATTTATTATCTGTCCCAAAAAAACGTCATTCACAATCTTATGTTACGCACAAACAGAACTCAGCTTAAAACCTATCCCAGCCTTTGCTTTTCCATTTTCGAACACCGTTATAACCTGGCCTTTTACCCCCCGGAAGGTCAATACTAAAAGTGTTACAATAGGGGGAAATGAATAAAAAGTGGAGTACCGGGGTAAACTGGTCAGTTTCCCCGCTCAGAGTCGTATGACAGATGATTATCTACGGTCGACGTCAAAGTGAATAAATTGGACTTTAGGACAGACTTGTTTTCGAAGTTTATAAGAGCTAGTTGCAATATAAAGTTCACTAATTTATTGGTCCATAGATAATTTTATTGGAATAAGTTTACTAGATAATTATTGGTATACCTACTCGTTTTCTGATAGCGAAATGATGGGATCAGCTGTGACGTTACAGTCATAAAATATTATAAACTAAACGTCCGTTCCGGCATCGTACCCAAAAAAGCGTAAAAATATTTTTTCACACACGTTTTTCCGTTTTTCTATAATCCCAGTATCATTATCTACAACAACCTAACATATGACATAAATATGTATAAATTTACCAGCGACTTTCCCTGCAAACGAAACAGACTCATTAAAATTCTTTCACCCTACCAAAACACAAAGAAAAAAATTTGAATGTTTTTACCCTGGGTGCTTAACACACCAAAATGAAAGGGCCCTAATTAATTCCGCAAACCACAACATCATGCATACGGTTATAAGTACATACCTACTACGTAAAAAAAAACATCAAAGGGTACTCAAGAAAGATAGGCGAAAAAAATTACCTACGGAACAAAAACCCCGCCTTTCAAGCGCGCCGCCACAAGCGGCCCGTTTTTCCCCATCTCGAGGGGGAGGGTAGGCACGCACATGCGTATTTTGCCGCCCGCCCCCACTAAGCTCGCCTTCCATTTTGTTTTTCCCTGGTCATTTTTTACCCCGTTTTAGTACCTATCGCTTGACAACTACTTTAATAGGAGCTTGGTATCACAATGATAATAATATATGGTTTGGAATTTGTTTTGTTGTTTTCTGAAATTACTTTGAACTATTTGTTATTAAACTTATGATAATGAGTGTCTAATATTTCGTCACTATGGTATTTGCAATAGTCGGGTGACATTTCACAACAAACAATTCTCAACATTAGTTCCATACACGTTCTGTTTAGTCTACCCATTCCTCTCTTTCCTTCAATGATATCTTCTGCAAACAAATCGTATCTTAGATACGACGGTGACCGCTTCCCATCAGGTGGGCTGTGTGCTTGTCTGCCACCTACATAGTATAAAAAAAAAAAAAGATGGTCAATCAGTTTTCCTCTCTGGTTCTCGATTTTTTCCAATATAGACGTTCTTTCCTGTATCCTGTTTAATACCCTCTCATTCGGTACCCTGTCCGCCCATCCTTCTCCAGTACCATATCTCAAACGCTTCCAGCCTGTCTCAGTCTCTCTGTGTCATAATCCCAACCCTGACAACCTCATCCGAACCAACAGGTGTACCGGCGCGGCATAAGGTTGGTTTGGGCCCCTAAGAACCTAATTGGGAACTGAAACGGAAACTAAAAATGGGGACATTTTGCTCCGAAAAGAAATCTGGTGAACCCTAGAAAGGATATCCCAGAGACCTCGACTAGCTTTAGCCGGTAACGTAGACGATCCCCACGTGTTGATGAAGATTGAAATCTTCCCCTTCCCTATAGATCTTTCAACCTATTAATATTATAAACTAGATGTTACCTGCGGTTCCTTTTGGTTTGATTTTTAAGACACCTAGGCTTGACTTGAGCCCGAAGATCTTGGCGACGCTCGTCCATCAATCAGCAGGTATGGAGCTCCAAAAACATCCATCTTTCCATTTTATTCTACTTACTATAAATCTATCGCATTATGCACGATGCAGACATCTTTAAAAAGTATAATAAAACCTTCCTATATCCCCAAGCTTTGCATAAACGTAAGTCCTATGAGCGTAAATAAAAAAAAGAAACAAAGGCCCATTAAGTATCGGAAGTGAGGGCCTCATCAAGATAAATAGAAATGTCACGATGATTGATTATCATCCCAAGAGGGGAACCATCTACCACATTTTGCCGCATAACACTTTTCTAAACATTCTTATTAAGTTGGAATAAGGTTGATTTTCGTTTGGACGTGTTGTTGTTTTGTGCTGAGAGAATTGAGAGTGTCGAGTCGTGCAAGGCTGGGTTTGTTGTTATAGGGAAGTAAATAGGTGGGTATGCCTGAAAAAGGGATAACAAACAACGCATTGTTTACTTTGGTGGTTATGCTGATTGAGGGACGCACTGGCGTAGGTTTTCTTGGGTGATCAGACAGCCTGCAGTCGACGGTAGTTTTATAAGTTAACTTCCGAAGTGAAAACTTAGGATGCAAACGGTAACACTGCTAAGATCTGATGGTAATGTTGAATTACTACATTGTTATCGAGGGGAGAAAGGGACCCATTACTACAGTAGCGGCACGATATAATGGCCGGTTTGACGTTTGTCCGCTCCTGAAGTTTCGTATTAATTATTGTGACATTTTGAAAGAGCAAATTACTGTTCTTTATTGTCAATAGTGACGTACAGTAAGTCATAAAATTTGATCGAATGTAGGTATAATTTTAGGACACAGTATTTATTTATTACATTGATTTCTGAATTATATAATGTATATTAGTGTCCCACGATCATTTATTTTTTATTTTTATAAGATTATAATTACCTACCTATTGGTGTACTTATTTCACACAACTCGGTATTTGTTTTTCGAAATTCAATTTTTTTAAATAAAATCTATATAATCGACACTAGGACCACTAGCAAGCCCAATAATACCTCCGGCAAACTTACTTCAAAACAAAGCATTTTCGACTTGACGTTGCTTCGAAAAGTACAAACTAGGAGTGCCCTGCGATTGCAATATATTTTAGACCTCCTCGCCTGATGGTAAGCTAAATGGTAAATCTCGCCTGATGGTAAAGTCTCAGGAAGGGGTCCCCATTACATACACTAACAGTGATAATTATAATGGTGGCCCTCAACTTACTCTGTTTACGCCTTTTGTTGTGGATTTCGTCGATATGGCCGAACGTACGGTCAGGCATGTGTGTTTGTTTATAGATACGCCTTCGTAACATTTCGATCGTGAATTTCAAAATGGAAGGTCAATTTTACCTATAACTGTTAGACGAATAGATAACTAAAGAAAAATTTGGCGAGACTGGCACAGAAGAAAATAAACTTCACACATTAAAACGGAAAAAAACGAGCAAAACCAGTCGAAGACATGTGTGTAGCTACTATTTACGGAAGGAGTATCCAACAAGATAAAAGTTAGTGCAATCACTGAAGGAAGCTGGATTAATATATACTCATTTTCATTCCTAATTCCAATATTCAGTTCGTTCAAATGTATTTAGTAGGTAAAAATTTATATTTTTTTACTAAAGTTTTTGAATCAGGTAAGTACTGCTTGCAATAAAAACTTATAGATTTGATTATATTTTTATCGAGAGTAAATTGACATTTCACATCACTATTGTAATGTGTCAAACCGGCCATTATATCGTGCCGCTACTGTAACGAGAGTGTAGTTTGAAGCCCGACGCTTGGCGAAGAGTTTCAATACACACAAATTTCAAGTTAGAAGATAGAAAGGTATTTCATACGGTTTAGACGACAACGCTGTGTAAAACAGAAGTAATCCGATCTTAACGACGAATAGGAGTAGGCAGAGACAACTTACAGCCCACCATCTGCTTCTGTCCGTATGCACTTCATGAGCTTATCTTATCCTCTACTGTCAACCATCCAATTTCGTCTGGTCTCCAATTTTTTTTATACAACGTAGGTGGCAGACAAGCACACGGCCTACCCGATGGGAAGCGGTCACCATGACCGATGTACGTGTGCAACATTAAAGGTGTCACACATGCGCTGCCTACCCTGAAGGGAAGGGAAGAGGGCTAGGAAGAGGTGAGGAGGCTTGGAAGGGGTGATGGGAGGAGAGGTTACAGTGAGCTACTTACCGCCGGGAACACAACACGATGGTTATTATGGTAGCGGTCTCCTGTAGGGCGGAGGTACTACCCCAGTCGGACTACTCATTTCGGACGGGAGATAATACCGTCGTGTCCTACCTCCTTATATGGAAGGTTCTTCCAGGCCAGACCAGGTTATCACTACATCAATCAATCAATTAGTCTATCGCAGTCCACTGCTTACAATAGGCCTCTCCCAATGTGTGTCATACTCCCAGATTCTCCGCCTTCCACATCCAGTCTATCACAGCTACTTTTTCAGGTCATCAATCCATATGAGTGGAAGAGATCGCACGTTTCATTTTTTGATTCATTATAATATCTATACTTAACTATATTAAATTGAAAACTAACTGAGCGACGTAAACCTGGATTTTGTTGAAATTTCCACACAATCAACGTAAGAGCCATCTACTGTAATTCTTAGGAGTTAAGGCAACAAAGGAATATTTTGCAATTACTTTTAAATATTGTATTACATCATCATCATCATCATCTTACCGATGTTCCAGGTTGCATCCAAGGTTTTCGCGGAACCACTTATTCATTTTCCTGTTTTTGGTTTTGCTTATATGGATTTCATGGGAGCGACTACCATCTGACCACACCGAGGGGAAATTCACGCCAGATATTTCATGTTCGTCAATCAGCAAGTATACCGGCTTGCAGATGAGTATGGCTTGCTTTAAGGTCTTGACAAAGCTTCAAACACAACTGTATAATGTAAAATGTTTTAAATATTCAGTAAAAAGTCATTCGTTATAGCCTTTACAAAACCTTATTATTACTATCCCCGCAGACCACGAGCACAATGGACCCGCAACCAAGACAAATGAGAAATACGAAACATCTAAAAACGTAGGTAAATAGGACCGCTTTGTTCTATCCACGCAAAAGTAGCACCTTCTTTATACAACACTCACAAACAAAAACTAACTCTATCGCATTAGAAATAGAATACTATTTCCTAAACGACAAACATCATTCCAAAACCCCGAGAGCCTTGCTTTTATATAGACCATTTCTAGTGTAAAAATAAACAATTTGAACCTTTACTTTCTAGTCCTAGAGTCTATTTTTGTTTGTTATGTAGTTGAGTAGTGACGTCATTTTGACTAGTCACAAGTGGTCAAAATATATTGCGCATAAATGTGCTCTGGCTAACCCGGGAGTTAGGGGGGAGTAGGCTTAAAAATCGGAGTAAGGGGCAAAGGGGTACGTTTTTAGCGTTCGCAGCGCGTCGGCCTATTTGGGGTGTTGATGGCGCTCAGGGCCGGATTCAGAGGTATGTGATTTTTATGATGATAAGCAAACAAGCAGATAGCCCATTTGATATGAGAAAGCCTATTGTAGTATGTGTCACAGCCACATAAATATTCGTAAGAAATAAAATCTAGTTTAAAGGACAAGAAAATTTACTGGTAAAAATTGTACTAGAAGTTTATGAATTATGAAATATGATAGAAACCTTTTTTACAACGAGCAAATAAACTTTCACTCTATCCTATTACTTAACTTCTATTCTTACAGACTATGTAGACCACTAAGGATGCCTCGTGATTTGAAACAGCTTTGACTGGGCCATAATGATCGAAATGTCATCAGGCTGCTCCGGGCACTGCTTTTGCCTCCACTTGTGTACTCCTGACCCACTGCGCTCGCCTTCACTCATCGAGGTCCTGAGAATATACAAGGTAAATAAATAAAAATTCTAAGACAATTTTCATAATAAAATCCTAATCTATTTATTCAAGTGGCAGTCTTCAGCTTGACGGTCTCCATTAGAAGGCCTCCACTTCCAATTGAGCTATTCGGCCATTTCCAACTCAAATTGTTTTATTTATTATACCTAGTAGCACGTATGTGCTACTAGGTATAATACATATAAATACAATAAAAAATATAATAAATACATATAAATGACTGACCACTCTGACCAACTCACCATGGTTTTGAAAAATAATCCTACAATACATTGTTTGCCGATCTACATCAATAGCAAAAATAAACTCAACTGGTATTATTCGCATTTCAGGTTCGTCCATAGCTGCATCTGAAGATCCAATGAGCCTGAAAGATCAACTTGCGCCATGGATCACAAACATCTTAACATGAAAGTGATTGCAGTCGTATGCAGGTATATTGCAATCAGAAAATGTCCAATTTTCTTCTATCAAACATTCTCTCAAATAGAGAGACATTTAAAAAAAAACCAAAGCCTACCCAAAACTTAGATACGAGTTTTCATATTACATTTATATGGAATTAGTCAGCACTTTACGACGATGTCACCTGTTTGAATGAACTAACTCAACTAGATTAATACCTACCACCGTTTCACGTACAGATACCGGCACGTAAATTGGCCAGACGCGTCATATGCGCAAAGGTCGATTTTTAGTACCCCTTTGAGGTATGAGCGGGTCGCGGGAGACGCGGTTGCGCCGTCGTGGACATATGATTGGTCCGTCGCTTGACCGACCAATCAGATGTCTCCGAGAGACGTCTTGTAGCGAATCAACGTTCCGTTCGTTCATACTTTGAATCATTTGATTGGCTCAAAGTGCACGAAGCGCGAACTTACCCCAAACCTGGCCAAGTTACGTGCCTGTATCTATACCTAATATTGATCTAAATTTTTACAGTATTCTACATTTTAAACGTTTCGTGAAGTTGGCACCTCAACTCTTCCTTTCCTTTCCTCATTTTGCCTTTAAACACTCCTGCTTGCAAATATTCATAGACTCCGGCAACTGCTTTCTATAAAATGCATACTTTTTTAATTCTCTTAATTTCTAATATGTACAACATGCCCAAGTACTTCCCTGTAGCGCGTTTAACCCCGCACCCTCACGACCTACGCACATCTCACTCGCACAAACTCCAAAAAGAACTCTCCGTCGCATTTCACCCTTTGCTTAAATTATTGCACCTCCGGTTTCCTCCCACTCAGAATGGACTATCCGTCAAAAATATTAACAATTCAAAATAAACCTTATCTGTACAGAAATAAAACTCAATTTTGACAACATCTGTCCAATTGTAAGAATAAATTTCTCGAAAGAACGTACAGTGATGATCTGGATACCGTATTAGATTCTGATCTAGCGTTAATTTAGTAGATATTGGAAATTATTCTTTAATCACGAGACACAAAATGTCATTTTTGCTTAACCGTTTCGATGTAACTTTCCTATTTTAAATACCAAGGGGTGATCAGACGCTAGCGAGAGACGACAGTGGGCTTAAAAAGGCCACCCGCGTTGTTTAGGGTGTGGGGTAAAAAATGGGGAGGGTGGGGTATACGTAGTACCGGAGGGGAAAGATGCATTGCTCTCGCAGTCTTCTGCGTGAGAAGACGTCTTCTGGGGTTTGTATTATGCTTTTTACAGAAATTTTATTTGGTGAGATGTGTAAGTATTAGTTTTATGGAAAAGTACGAATAAGAAATTTGAGTAGAAATAAACGTCACAACAGTTACAGTTACAAACGATAATAGCGTAATAGAAAACTAGCCTTTCCATTGAATCTTTCTTTGAATCTATCAAATGTTTATGAATAGGGCTTTGTACTCAGAACTCAGAACAAAAAAAGTATTTATATTACTGTTAGCGCTAAAAAACAGCCAAATATAATATTAAATGTACTAAGTGGTAACCTAGTACATTTTTTTTTTATGGCGGTCACGTCAACATGACTTCACCTCGCCTGATGGTAAGCTGAGGCAAAGTCTCTAAAATGGGAGTCACCATTGCAAACACCGATAGTGCCAAAATGGTGGCTCTCAAAACATTACAAGGTTAAGCAATACTAGCCAGGTCAGTTTTAGGATAGGTGACCATTCCTAAGATTTATTAAGAACCCTCCGTGTCTAGGTTTTGGCGCAGGCTTTCCTTTTGAAGTTGCGTGCTCAGATGACAGTCACTTTAATTAAAACCAAAATTTCATGTGACTATACATGAGTCGCCTTTGGCAAACGTTCTCCGTGCGATTCAAAACCGGCAGTTTCGTAGAAGTTCAGCTTAACTTCACTAGATGGCGCTGGATGCATGTAGACTCGCTACACACATGTAAAAAAGTACTACCTATGTAGTTCGTTTTTGATTTATGTATTTACTTATACGAGTAAATAATACCCTTAAAATTACACCTATAGCAACCGTATTATTAATCCCAAGACTTCATGAGTACAAGCAAATACTTACCTACTATGGATTCAACGAAGCAGTCAAAATACATGATCCAAATTTATATCTACATCCTACAAATATTTCACACCTGTAAATCGCCTAAGGGGCAGGCAGAGATGTATTAGTCAAATAGGTACTTAGCTATCGCACTGCATATACTTATGTGATACATGGACAACACTAAAACGTATCAATAGCCACAAAATAAAATAGACATACATAACATAACATAAACTCACGCCTGTATCCCCGAAGGGGTAGGCAGAGGTGCTAGCACCCACATTTCGCCAGTTTATGTTTAGGTCCCAATATAATAGGTGGCGAGCCTATTGCCATTAACCGGGCACTTATAAACCTGCGATAAATACACACATAACTTCGAAAAGCATCGAAAAGTCATTGGTGTGTGCCATGGTGAACCTGGGATCGAATCCGAGACCTCGTCTCAGCAGTCCATTACCCAGACCACTAGGCTACCGCGGTTTAACAAAATAGAAAACATCAGTTAACAAACAGAGGCGAAATTGTTATGAAGTATTGAACGAATACTTGAGGAAAACTAATCCTGCACACATATCTCAGTCTTACATCTTTTATAAACCATTTAAATTACATCCTCTATCACGGAGGACGGTGAACAAAAAGCGCGGAGACAGGCGGTATCAGATGGGCGTAATTTTTCATTACATTACCATGGGCGAGTCATGCGCGCGTGAAGATAAAACCATCGCCCAGTCTGTCCCTGCCTCGTACCATGAGAGCGGGCGCGACGCGATAGCTGTTCTTGAGAATGAACGTAAAAATAAATGAATAATAATAATATTAATCTATGATATTAGTAATTTTATCTTTTGATTAGGCCGTCAAGCTGAGTGCCACCATTGTTAACATGGTACATGTATGTAATGGTGGCCCTCTTTCCTGAGACTTTACCTTCAGCTTACTATCCAGACAAGGTGAAGTCAAATTGATGTGTCCTATAATATAAGTAAGTATACTTATAAAATAAAAACATGCGTAAGATTTTAATTCTGACCAAGACCTTTCAAATTTACAAAAAAAAAATGATTCAAAATCCGGTATACGATCAAAATTCAGTAGTTTTTGCGTCCTTCACGCATAAACAGAAAAATTTACAAACAGACAAGATTACAAAGAGAAGACGAATAACAAAAAATATATCAATTATTATCTATTTATGTACCGTATTCCACAGTGTCGTTCTTGTGGGATGCTAAAATTTCTGAAATTTACCTTTTTTATGTCGGTCACGTCAATATGACTTCACCTCGCCTGATGGTAAGCTAAAGGTAAAGTCTCAGGGAGGAAGTCCACATTACATACACTTAGTAGGAAGGATTAATCTTGCCTTATGAACCTCTTACTGAGTAAAGAAAACCTGAAATAGAGATGAACGAAATGAGTAGGTAAAGTCGTTTTCAAGTGTTGGAATGGCCAACTGAAACAAGGTATAATTTTTATATTATACTAGGTGTTGCCCGTGGCTCTGGCCCCGTGAAATACTGATGCTGTTCCCGCGAACTATTCCCGGATAAGAGGTAGCTAATATCCTGTTCCAAATATGTTGTTGTGCCAAATTTCATTCCATCCAGTAGTTTTTGAGTGAATAAGTGAATGTCTCTTTTTTGTTCCTAAATTATAATGTACACACTAAAATCGATTTACATTATTTTTTATTATTATTTAAAAAAGAAATATAATAAATTCAACCGAAAAATTTTTCATCGCTGAGATCTCATGGTAAGAGGGCCGGGGTGTAGAGTTCCCTTAGGAAATTAATAGTCAAGCGGAGCGGGGCCCTTGCACGAAGTTCACACCACCGCCGCTAGGTGGCGTCACCGACAACAAATTGTGTTAACGCCCCAGTAGAGGTGTTTTACGCGGGAAATAATTATATTTTAAGATATCGGCTATAAGAAATAAACGGAGTTGTTAATTTTGAACAGCTTTTTATATTAGACACAACACGTCAAAATGCCTTCATCTCGCCTGATGGTAAGCTAAAAGACTTGGTAAATAGGATTTAGGTCATGATAATTGTTTGATAGGTTATTATTATAAACTCAATGTGCCCGACGTGCTCGTGACATCAGAGAGAAAGGCAGAGGACCAAAATTAAAAAATATATATATTTACGTTATAAGTATCGTACACTCATGCATTCTTCCCATCACTTCCCATCAGGTGGGTCGAGTGCTTGTCTGCCATATCTACGTGGTATAAAAAAATCTTTAAAATAATATTATTTTAAATAAACAAACAGACATATTTTTTTACGAGGCAGTATGTTTTATGTAACTTTTTTTGATAGGTTTCTAGTTCCACGCGCACCGTTCTTAATGACAAGGGTTTGCTTCCAAATTCCACGGCAAAACCACCTACGTTATGGCACGTAGTTAAAGTCTCCCAGAGTTCTTAGGGATTTTATTCTTAGGGTTTACTCGAGGTCCCTGGTGAAAGACTCATGTGGATGGAACACCTTGTGGTTTAACATAACACACAATTGACTACATCACTTGGGGGTTTCTACACATTAAAAAAAGGTTTCTAGTTTCGATATAAATTCATAAAAAAAAAGAACCGCGGTAGCCTAGTTGTCTGGGTAATGGACTGCTGAGACGAGATCTCGGGTTCGATCCCAGGTTCACCATGGCACACACCAATGCTTTTTGATGATTTTCGAAGTTATGTATATTTATCGCAGGTTTATAAGTGCCCGGTTAATGACACCTATTACACCTAGGCTCGCCACCTATTACATTGGGACCTAAACATAAACTGGCGAAATGTGGGTGCTAGCACCTCTGCCTACCCCTTCGGGGATATAGGCGTGAGTTTATGTTATGTTATGTTTATAAATTCATATCTAGGAAATTACTGAAACCATACATCGAATCAAATTTTCAAACTCGTGTAACAGAACTCGGTCGCCCGACACCCAAACTAGTGCTTACATCCAAACATTTAATACTCAGCTAAAATATTCTGAGAGAGCCAGAATGTGCCGACGTCTAAATTAAGCAGTTCATTTTATCAGACGTAGTTAGGAATTATTACGATTTTAGTTTTGAAACGTAGGACGGTAATTATAGGTGCAAATGTTAGGTATGTAGAAGTTTTGCACATGTTACGTAAAAGCTAAATTAGAATAGTTTTAAGTTTTGTGTTTATTTATCTATCTATCTATACTATTATAAAATTGTAAATTAGCTGTGTGTATACATTGGAGATGTTAAAAAACCTTAAATTATGTTAAGTGAATGATTCTCAAAAAAAAATATTTTTTTGCAATATTTGTCTATTTGTCGGTATGTCTGTTTATTCGCGATAGACGCAAAACTGCTGAATAGTTTTTTTTCTTTATTAAAAAGTTATTGGTGTGACTTAAAATCTGCCATATATGTTTGGTTGCAATTGGTTAAGTAGAGCCTGACATAAAATCCAAAGTTACATTAATTTGCTCAAAAACTAGTCTTGGAAGACTGAAAATGATCATCAACTTTTGACACGCTGACTATAAGTGTGATCAAAAGGATATCTGCAATAACCGATAAAGTCGCTCTTACTATCAACAGTTACCTACGAATCTAATTTCCTCAGCTACGGAACTATTTAATACGAAGTTAGCGGGTTCGAGTCCCAGACGTAACGCACTCACAATTAGTGCGCGCAGTAGGAAAGTTTAACCTCCCATATATAACCATTATGTGTAAAATACGGCCAAAGTGCAAAGTTAGACAGCGTTTCTAGCCTTTCGAGGCTATAATTCATTTGTGGCCAACTTCTGAGAGTACCGTCAGCAGAAAAGTGGGTGATAGTTTATACCCGTGATATACTACTATCGTCCTATACCATAAATGCCTGTAATTTATTACTTTTGGAATAATGTATGAAAATTTTGTGTGTAATGAAGATTTGTTGACATGTTTGATTACTGCTCCGCTCCCCTGGGTAGTTGCGTGATGACTTTTCTCGATAAACAGGCTATTCAACACTTTTTTTATTCAATTCGAATAGTTCCTGACATGAACGCACATACAAACTCTTCAACTTTTTAATATTATTAGTACATTATTTAAAATAATAGCACCTATTCCTTCATGGGTCCTCTTGCTTCATGGGTGCCGTGACTTAGATAATGTTCACGTGATCTTGAGGTCTTAGGTTTGATATCCGTATGAGGGTTCCTCCAAACAAAAAGATGTTCCTTCAACCATGCTAGGCGATCAGAAGGGCCATAGTCCCACAATTGATGTCAATCAGTGGGAGACATTTAATTGCACGTTGCAGGAATTGGTAGTTCCATAAAAGTTCCGCGTGATGTCACTAGATGGCACTACGTTCGTAAGCTCGTGCAAAGTCTATAGGCATAGTTTGGACCCTATAGGTGGCGCTGTCATTGAATTGAAGATTTTTTAGGAAAGTTTCCGGTGCAAATCCGGGACGCATTATGAAGTGCAATTTTTTTAATAATCTATACAGTGCTCTTGAGTCTAGACCATAAGTAAGCATAGTTTAACTAGCTTGTGTTATGGGTTCTAGAATGTGGATAAACATACTTTTGTACTTTTTTTTGTGTTTTTTTTTTGTTGTTTTTGGTGGGATACATATTATACATAGAAACACCCAGACCAATGCAAATAGACATATTCATGCGTACAAATATTTGCACTGAGCAGGAATCGAACAAATGTAAGTAGGTAACCGTTTGATTTATTTTGCAGACTGTATCCGCGGGGTGGTGCTCGGGGCGCGGTGTGCGGTAATTGTAGAAAAGTTACCATCCTCAGCTATGGTGGATTCGTTCACGCTTCCTTACTTACCGTCACAGACGGGCGGACAAACGCTGCGGTTGGAACGCTAGATTGTAAGGTCATATTTGATATTCTATTATTTGTGGTACTGAAAAGTTTTAAGATAATTTAAATACAAAAATAGAACCTGTGATATAACCGACTTAAGTCCCTCTTTTCATTTTAACAATCTCTGGTGTAAAATTCTAAGTCTGACCAATACCTTTTATAAAAAAAGTTAGCTTATTAGCATACCTATAGCAAAATTTAATGCATTACATATTCGAATTAAATTATTATTTAGTATTGCATATAAGGAATCTAAAACTTCCTCTCGAACGCAATCTTTCGAACATTTGACATTGTCAGAATTCTCGATACCAACATTGTTTACTATACACAAAAAAATACTGAATTATGCTATATCAACCATATAACTCGCCAATAAAATACATTATATATTATATATACCTCTAAACCTAAAGTAATACCTAATCATCAAATTAATTCCACACGAAAAAACATCATCCTTTAAAAATACAGATTACAAATCTAATTCAATCGATTATTTTCCGAGTCATTTCCCAACCTAATATAGCGCCCTTAAACCAAGCATTCGATTTCCTCCCCAATCGTAACTTTTCTTCAATCAGCCTACAAATCGTACCACCTAAATCTAATTACCGGGCCATACTTGCCGTTACTAGGCCTTACAGATGGCAATCAAGCCAGGGCTGTACATAATTTAAAAACATAATTACAATTTCAAAATTAGAACATTTTAATATAGGGTGTGGTTTAAAAAAGTTTCTATTCAAGTGGGAATGCTTAAAGTTGTCGGTCGTTGTTGAGAGCGGTCAAACACAGGGATGTGCTGTAACATTATATTTTTATTATATAAAACAACTTACCTATTCTACGTTCAGACTTTTGTATTTTAACAAAAAAAAAAATATAGTGGTTGTCAACTCATTAAAATAATCTATATTCATTGCAAAATAATAATTAAAGCAAAACCCTACAGTTTTTTTACCTGAATTACCACTGATGTTTTTCAACTACTAATTGAAATAGATTCGATTTTGATTGACTATGTAGCACAGAATATTTTTAAGTGCATATACTTATAATTTATATACTTACAGAAATACCGAAATGGACACACTCTGCCTAAATGAAATTGGACAACCCCTAAGGTATATAAGTACCTACATATCAATTAATAACGTAATTAATAAATACCTCAACAACAATAAAAAACTACCTCCTTTTTAAAGCAAGAATCATGAAAAAAAGGACATCAAAACAGTAAAAACTTGAAAGCCTTTTTAAAATTATTTATTCTGAAATCAATCATCGCGAAAGCTAGAGAAGCTCTTCTTAATTCAATCAACCGGCGCTGAATCGTACCTGATCCAAATCCACCAACTGGCTGAAAAAGTGTTCAATCCCATCTTGAAGTCCAGTTGCTGTCAACCCTGGTTTGTGTAGAAGTTAGACAGCGGTGGACGGGGCGGGTCTTGTGGCGCAGGGCGGACGGTAATGAGTTGGGAGGCGACCAGCTCGTCGCAGATACGGATGTAGGTACTTTTATTCATATCAGGAGGTACGAGTATGTTGAGGTATGAAAACGTAAAGTTTCTGTTTTTATACCTACAATGTTAAAAGATTTTTACAGGTTCGGTAGAGCCAGTGTGACGCCCCTGGTGTTGCACATTCCTGGACGTTAGCAATTACATGGTCACGGTGACTGCTTCCCATCAGGTGGGTCGTGTGCTTGTCTGCCCCTAAGAGGTATTAAAAAAAACACTTACTTTAAAAGTATAGACACCTGCCTATAGGCGCGTATATACTCACGCAAAATCGTGACGAGTTGTCAATCAATTTTTTCCTTCCTTTTAAAATTTCAGGTGTTGAATAATCTCACAAGTACAATTACGCTGTCATTAGACCATATACATTTTTGCTACTATAGTGTAGGTATAATATACTGAATTTCTCGAACAGGGATTCAATGAAGTGTCACCTCTGTTGTTGTCCAGCAAACTCTTTTACCTAAAGTTGAAATTCGGCTCCGCACTCGAGTCTACAGATATTTATCTGGCCGTGGCCGGAGTTTTTTAATATAAATGTTCTTTGTTCCTGACGGGAGAAAGTTTTAATGAAAATTCAAATAAGGACAACTTTTAACCTTTTGTTTTTTTATGTTTTTTTTTTGGTGTAGAATTGTTTTTGTTATTCCAAGTGGCGGTGATAAGGATCGGCCATTGTTTTGCTTTGTGTAAGTTTTTACGTTTGAATTAGGTTATAAAACAAAATATTTAATTTTCAGGATTACATTTTAAAATATTATATACATACCTATTTATTCTGTGGCACACCCTGTCAAAAATTAAAAAGTAAACCTACCTATTACTTTTTTGTAATTTTGAATAACTATACGAATTAAGTCAACCTCATCCGCCTTCTGCTAGTCAGTACTAAGTAATGAGATGAGGTCCTGGTGCAAGCTTTCCGCTCACGGCTGGGAAGTCAGACGGCAGTCACTTCCGTAAAATCAACAAACCTATCAAAAGTAAGAAGAATTGGGAAATCGCTAAGAGGTTGATGAACGCGAGTTGAAAGTTGTTCTGCCAGTTTGCCGGCCATCTAGGATATTTTGTAAAGAAATAAGAAAAATACACGCCACCAATTTGAAAAGTCTATGTTATACCTACTATTAGGACGGTAGTTACGCGTCACCTTGCCAAATTTTAGGTGAATAAAATCTTGTTAGTCGCATCAGTGTGCCCTTGAAGTTTAAAGAGTGTAAACGTGTGCGGGAATCAACGAAAAATATAGTGCGCAGCGTTTTGTTCAAAGGTAAGTTAAACGGTTAATTATATGTATTTCTGTGACTATTTGATTTTATTGTGTTATAAGTTTGTTAAAGTTTCAGTAGGATACATTTTTTTAAGAATAAATAAAAGTTACTTATAAAATTTACATGGCCGGCTAACTCGATGCGTATTAAACAAGATTTCTAATTCTCGGCCAGGTGGCCGACAATCTGCAGTTCCTTCAAGGTTTTCATTAATTCATATCTTCAACAACTGTATTTTTCTCTTGTTTTTCAGTTCCAATGTAGAGAGTATAAATAAAATCCAGATCCAGTTCCAGTTTCCGGCCACAAGGACTCATACAAAAAAACGGAGAAATAAGTATCTACGTTTGATAACTTTTAGCGGCCGAAAAGAGGCATTGACGTATCCTTTTCTCGGCCTAAGGAATATCTATAGGAAAGCACACACAAAAAATATTTATTAAAGAGTAATTGGTATTTGTTGATTATATCAAGAGGATTATGTTCATGATAATATATTAATTATTGTTATTTTTTAAGCCAAAAATATTAAAACCATAAAGACTGAACACAGAATATTACAATAATAGTAGATAGTGGATAATGTTATCATAGATGTTACAAAAGTTATTTTTATAGAAATTAAGGCAGTTTATCTAAGTCATATAGACTGAACAGAGTCTGAGAGTCATACTAATATAAGGAAAGTTTCTAGATAGTCATGAATATGATAGATGTTGATGACATATAAATATATTTAACAAACAGAGGTTTTTATTTCTTTTATAATGGTAATTGTTATTCCTATATATCTAATTGAAGTTATCCAAGATCACGAAGACTGAGCTGAGACTGTTGTTATTTTATTCATTAAAAAAGTGATGTTAACTAGTTAATTAGTTAGTTTTGTAATTTAACTGTCAAGTTCCTAAATAAAAACTTTGAAATACAGAATAATAACACTGTTTATTTTTTTGTAAATACCTACCTATACCCTATATCTATACAAAATATAAATATTTGATGGTGAACTCTGCGGCCGACAACTAGCGCCTAGTGCGGCCGATAACTCATATAGATGGCCGAAAACTAGCATATTTACTACTTTTCTATATTTTTATAATTTAAATTAAATAGAAATATTTGGCTATATAATTTCTAGACACTATAAAAGTATAATTAAATTTCCGTTCACACGGTATTAATTTTTTTTATTTCTTGTGTTTGGTTGTAAAGATATACGAATCAGAAGGTGAAATTCCGCTTAATTGGCCGAGAACTGGCAGAACTACCCTAGCTTATTTACAATTTTATAATCAAAAAGATAAAAATATTACCCTCCTTTCTTCGGCAGTCGAGTAAATAGATAATAGCATAAAATATTCGAGACGAATTAAAATTTCATCGGATCCAAACAAGACGCGTCATTACATTTCACATACGTGCCCTCATCTCCTCACAAAGAATCCGCCGTAATGAGTGAAGGCCCTTATTTATTCCACCGCTTGTTGCCTCAGGGACCTCTGGCAAATAAAACCCTCTTTATTTGGTCTACAACATACATTTTAATCAAGTGGCCCTGTACTCGTCCTAAACCTGATTACTTAACTTGATTAGGTGAGGTACCTACACGTTTTGAGACTATAAAATTATCTGTGTGTGCGTGTGTATACGTGCGTGTGTGTGTGTGTGTGTGTGTGTGTGTGTGTGTGTGTGTATGCATGTAAGTTTGTGTGTCTACCTATATATATATTATTCAGAAAAAAACCTTTAAGAGCGACGTTAAGACTGCCGCCTGTCCTCCCAACCTCGAGAGAGGACCAATTCTCGTAATAGGTAAATATTTATAGGTACCTAAGTCTCAATCTATTCTCGATTTCATGTCAAATTCTACATTGATTAGGCCCACATTTTGACACGATATACGCGTACAACCCGCTTTAAAGATATTAAATATTAAAGATATAAAACAACAAATTATTAATACAATTTGTTGTGCTACTTTTGACGTTGACTGTACATGAACTCCATTGGATCCTCTAATAAATACCATCTCATCAGTTACAAAAACAGAGCTGAATTAAACGATTGAAAAAGATACATAAGAGTATTCTTTCATCTTCCCCCGCGTTCGACCGGGCTCCTTAGTCGCCTGCGGGTAGGGGGCGGGTCCGACCCACCCGGGGGTACAACATACCCGGGTAAAGTTGTGCTCAGACCTCTGTGGCGTAATTTATGGGCCTCTCGAGTACACTGAAGTGCCCGCTGAATATAAATCCTGGGGTCGGGGAAGACTTAAAATGTAAAAGAACGGGAAAGGGTCGTTTTTAAAGCCACGGTCGTGTTTATTGTACGTAATGTTATACGTATATACCTATTTAGATAAAATAATGGTTATAAAAAGCACTTAAAACTTTTATGTTGAATTTTATTTTCTTTACGAAGACTTCATAATTTCAACATCATAGGTACCTACATACATATTCTCACGCCGAAATTTCCGAAACAACAGACCGCCATCTGCCTCTGTCCTGACATACTTCACGCACTTTCTTTACTGTCATTAGGCCTTTCACGCAAGCCCGCCAGTTTCAAGTGTTTTTGACCTGCCCTTTTTGCAAAAACTCTAACTTCTAAATCTCCTTTTAATTTTTATAAACCTTTTAGGCAAAGGTTTATAAATATTAACACGACATAAGCTTTGAAATGAGTTGTTTACTATTTTAATTACAAAACAAAACATTGTAATTAGATTCCATAAACATGTTTATAAATAGAACAAAAAAATACCTTGTTGGCGATCAATCCGCTAAAAATGCTCGAGTTTTGATATCTTTGACGTTTTTTAAGGGCCGGCCGTTTTAACATTTTAAGGTCAATGTAGAATAAATTATTTTTGACTTTGATAACACAATGAAGTGACTATGATTATGGACTCATCTCAGGAATTATGGCTATGGTACCCACATTCTATGTTTTGCAGATAGTGTTTACAAAATAGGTAAAACCAGGTACAAATAGGGTGAATAAGAGCGCAGTACAAATTGTCGCGGTAATGCGACGTGCGTCGTGTCGGTTTAATGAGGGATTGTGTGCGACATCACGCTGTAGCGTATGGTGCAAGCGATGAGATGTTACGTGACCTCTCATCATCATTAGCCCAGCTAGTCAGCCAGTAAGACTTCTTGGAGGCGCTTTCTCTTTCTGATATAGATAATCTTGATTTGTACAGGAAAGCAAGTAGTTTGTAAGACAATCCATACTAGGTGGCAGACGGCAGAGAAAATCCCTAGAGTTTCTCCAATCTTGAAAGGTTGAGAAACGCCTACGCCATAGCATCATGGGCGTTAATCAGCACGTATACCAACTTGAAAGTGTGTTTGACTCAGGTCCAAAGATCTTAGTGGGGCTCTATACAAATGTTAATTGCTTCCCTTAATAAACAGATACATAAGAACTAGCAAGCACGTTTTCGTTATCATTAAAATCATCTACATCTTTCAGCACCTTAGTTTATTTAGGTTTATAAATTGTTCTATTCATCTCTTTTTGTGCAGTTATCTCAAAATTCAATAATTTATTGTCCATATCATCTTACACGCAGTCTACCTTTTAGGTATAATTAAAATAAACAGATAATGATGTTCTCAACTCGCTTCAATTGTCTCGCCAGTTGCGAGTTCCATAGCATCCAGTTGCGTTGAAATCCAGTACCGCTACTTACCGTCTATATTGAATGAGATAATCATATTTTCTCAATCAAGTGAACCTATTAGCAATTAGTGTTGAAAAAGGTGTAGCTATCCACCACGTCTTGTGATTTGGACCACACGTCAAATTTTTAGTGAAGTTCGTACTTTACGAACGAGCTTACGAGTTATGACGAATTCGCGTGTTTTTCGGAGATTACGACTCGTACCTGTGTACACTCAGCCTAAGCACGTTTACATTGCTTAGCACTGACTCGGGCTTTTTTTGCAAAATATTGTGTACGCAGTTTTATTTATTTGAGTCAACAGTGTTTATGCTAAATAGTGGAATTAAGCTAAAAAAAAAGGAATCGTTGAAAGTTTACGTGAATATTTCTCTACGCCTTGTAATATAATTAATATTAACGGATTTGAGATTAAATATGTTTGTATATTATTTAGATGGTTCTCGATCTCGAAGCAGAAGCTTAGTAGCTAGGAAGTCGGCTTAATGATCAAGATATCTCGGATTTGAATCCAGGCCATTAAACTACTGAACCAATTGCTGTCAATCACATGGCAGATTTTAAGTCCGATCAAGACCTTTGTAATAGAAAAAAACGCATCAAAATCCGTAGTATTTGCGTCCTTCGCTGACAGACCAATTCCGAAAAAAAAAGTCGTGTTCAGTAGGTATCGTTATCAAAACTCAAGATTATTTTTATAATAGTATAAATATCTCTCGAATTCCCATCTCAAACCATTCACCTTCCCCTACTCAGGTTGGCATACGACCCCGTAACCTTTCAACCTCAAATCCGAAGCTTTAAACATTACCACCGAAAATAATGAGTTTTACGCGGACACAAAAGCCCAAGTTCCATCCGAAAATATCTGACGTTAATATCTAATATCCCTTTTAAAATAGATAATATAGGTACTCGTATAAAGAGCGGTCTGACGACGGGCACACCGAAAATATCTTATGAAAGAATTTTTAATGAGTGTGCTGAAAAGGGATAATTGATATGAATTTTGCGTCGAGCCTTCAGTACCCGGGAAGGCTTTGTGATGGGACAAAAGGAATTATAAACAAGTGGAATGGTAAGAGCCCGGGAACGCTAAACCTACGTCATAAAGACTAATATTTTGTGTAAATACATTATAGTCGAAAAGAAAATTTGTGTGTTATGAAAATGTATATTCAGAAACTAATAATAGATTCAAAGTGGGCTTTACTGTTATATGATGATTAGGTGTGCCCGTAAGTTCACCCAACTGGAGTAGGTAGTGCCTCCGCCCTACAAAAGACCGCGGCAATAATAACCAACGTGTTGTGTTACCATGCATCGGTAAGTAGGGTAGCCAGAGCTCACTGGAGGGATTCTGTGCTGTCAGCTGGGAAACCAGTCTCCTGCGTTTTCACCACAGAAACTCTCTCAAACGGAGATGCCCCTTACTATTCCCATCCCTACAACCCCCCCTTATTTAGGGCCGGCAGCACGAGTGTGAAGCTCTTGGTGTTGCACACGTCCGTAGGCCACAGTAACCGCTTCCTATCAGGTGGGCCGTGTACTTGTTTGCCATCAAAGTTGCTTAAAAAAACCGTGTGGTTATAGATTTTTAAGGTTTTAATTATATCCGGAGTCATGTTAGTGGTGTTCCCGGTTGCATTCGAGGCATTTAGGAGTGACTACGTACTTATCTCCCAACCTCGCAAGGAAAGTTTTCACTGAAACCTCTTCATTGAGGTTTGGCGCTAAATGGCTTGGCCCATAAACGTAAATTTAACCGAGGTATCCACTGATAATTAGATATTTTGCGAGTTTAAAATAACCGTGGAAATAAATATTACGGTGTTTTGAATTGGACTGTTAGGAATTTATTGATAGATGCGGGTAAAGTAAACATGGTCGATGTTTTTTTAAAGGACGTGGATATATCGATGGTCCGAGGAGCAAAATTGTAAAGTGCTGTTGCGACTGTTTTAATGGCTTTTTTATTTTATTTTTGGTGTTTATGAGTCAATGTAATTTATATTTATTTTATTTTAGAATTATTTTAATTGTTCCACTATTTGATTGTTATTTGAATTGAACTTTAGTGGTTAGATTAGTTTATGAAAAAGATTAAAAATATAAGAATGTTCTATTATGGATATTATAGAAGAACAAGATTCATAATCCAAGCCAAACTCACTTGAAAGTGACCGCTTGTGACCGTGTGGGCCGTGTGCTTGTCTGCCATCTATAAGTCGTATAAAAAAAACTCGCCTTTTAAATCATTTTCTAACCACACCTAGACATAAACCCACTAAAGTAACGTAACTAATAAAGTACAATACATTACTCAGGAGTTCTCGACACCCAACCGCCCAGCTATCCAAACCCACCTATCTTCGTCAGCTATCCGTTTTCGCTCAACTTTACACTTTAATTTACTTGAAACCAACGCAATCTATTCAATGGCGCCGATTCAATTAAAACAAAAGGTTGTGATTACTCTCTCCAATTTCCTCGGCCACAAAAGAAACGTCAGATTTTGCTATCTATCGGCGATTTTGCTGAAGCTCATTTTGGTTGGCCGATTTTTATCAGCATGTAGAATCTTTTCTCGAAGTCATTTTAGCGCGTTGTTACGATAGGAGTTAAAAGCCTGATTATCGGCCAGGCAAATAAATAATATGTACATATATGAATATTAGTCTACTCTAGGTGGTAAGCAATAGGTGTAGGTATGCCCATATAATTTGGTCACCTATATTTTTTAATCACATATACTATTATATAACGTTTTTGTTGTGAAATGCTTATAAGAATTGTTCAATAAAATCACGTGTTTGACAGTGTTATACTTTCAAATACAAGAATCGAACGCAGAACTCTTTGTGCGATCTGCAGTACCGCACTCTATATACCATGAGGCTTTACGTCGTGCTTTTTTTTAAATTTTCAGTAAGTACCTTCATTACCTTCGGTTTTACGTAAAAAGGACAAGGAACATCGAAACAACACCAAAGTAAAAAAAAGTCTTGTCAGGATTTTAACACAAAAACACCTCCTTTATAAATTACTAGAAGCGTATTCTTTTAATTACATACATATCTAGTCTAAACAGTCCTTATTTCAAGCGTTGTCTCTGACGCACGCCAAGTGTCCAGCTTGCCCTGGCTCCAAAAAATTCAATTTAATACTTTTTGTAATTACAAAGTGTCGTGGAGCCAGGAGTTTTTCCTAATGAGCTCCGAGGACGTTTTCAATTTAGCCTCGCAGCTGCACCAGAGCTTTGTTCACTGCAGATGGATCTACGCGCGACAATTGTTTAGAGACACTTTCTAATTAATTTTATTCTAGATTCGTACAGCAGGCTACGAAATCGTAAATTTCAAAAGCAAGCTATTTTAGAAAAGGTTACATTCCTTTTTTTTGGTTTGTCAATTAAATGTGTAGGTACCTACATTTATTTCACGGGTGATGCAATAGCACGTATAAATACCAGAATAGTTTACATTTTCCTCCTGATTGCAAACCGAATCTTTGTTTGTTTTTTTTTTAATTTTTAGTGCCTTAGTTATCAAAGAGTCGATCAAGTTCAAAGTTCTGATTTTCAAGATTAGATTTTGACAAAATAATTTATGTTCCTTGGTAAAAATTATGTTCAACTATTCAGTAATACTTTAATGTTTCAAAATTTTGATTAAAGTATAATTAATTGTTTTTATTCAGATTTTAAAATTTGAAATCGGTGCAATCATCATCAGCTTTCTACGCTATTGTGCCTTCAGTGTGTCAATAAAAAAATTCTACTTATCATTTCTTAAAATGTTTGATACTGTCTACGGTCTAATTTCTATTATAATGTGCGCATACTTACTAATTCATAGTTAGTACCGTCCCCCTTTCCTAGACAAACAAACAATTATGAATTTCTAATGTACCTATCCTTTTAAGACAACTAATTAGTAACTTAAACACAAAGCTACCCATTCACAATCCGACCGTAAATAACAGTGTAAGCACAAGACGTATATAAATTCGCGACTATTTGTCGGACAGCGTCCAACCAATTAAATCTCCTCATTTAATCTAGGCGCATCTGGGCACTGGCTGACCGTAGCCACACGAAGCTGGATAGCACAACACATACATAGGTATTGAAAAATAAACAGTATTTTATCTGCCTTTGAATGGGTGGTTTTGGGATGGTTGTTGGTTAGTTTTTTTTAGTTAATAAAAATTTTTTAGTATTTATAATTTTGCAACTTGTATTAATGTGTAATCTATTGGTACGTTTTTGGAGAAAGTTTGAGTCGTAATTCATATGTGTAATCGACAAAACGCAATTTTCATTATGTTTCTTTATTTTTTAGATTTTTTTAAAATAATCTTCTATAAAAAATTATCATTGAAAATAATTTATAAATTTATTATTACTTTCATAGCCATTGCAGATTCTATTCTAGTTATTACGAAACAGATAATTTAATTAAAGCTACGCCTGAAGTACCTTCCCAGACAAAATCCATATTAAAACCACAAGAGACCATATCTGATATATCTGGCATGTGCCGGCTTTAGAATTGGCAGTGGTCTGCCCGTAATCGTAGCGACACGTCACGATTCTACTATGAATAATTTCATAAGACTCAAATTGAATTCCACAGAAATAGGCATGGCATGTGGCAGGAGAGACCTGACACCCTGACACTCCTGACACTTTGTCTTTGAACATTAAATTATGATGAAGAATATTTTTAGAATTTAAAAATATCTACGGAAGACCTCATGGTCTGGCTAACGTGACGTTCATTAGGAGCATAAGGGTAAAATCACATTTGTTAACATACTGATTGTTAGTCACACACACATACAAACGTGTTTCACGTGTGAACTGTGTTTTAAATTTTCAACGGACTTTTTTTAGGTTTTAAGCATTTAGGCAGTAACTACTTAGGGTAATTCTTTTGAACATAAATAATTGAATACCAAAGATACTTCTTTCTTTTTTAGTAATGACTAGCTATTGCCCCGTGGAATTCTGATCCCAGTCCCACAACCCATGGGGACTTATTCCAAAGATAAAAAGATTATGTTATTTCAGACTCGAATATTTTCCTAATCTTTGCCTGTATCAAATTTCGGTTAGATCCGTTCAGCCGTTGGGGCGTGATAGTGCAAAGATCTTCACAAGCTTCCACATTTATAATATTACTAGGATAGCAGGATATCTGTAGCGGAATCGCTGCAATTTCGCCAATGCCAAGTAATATTATTTTTTTTATAAAATATTATTTAAGGCCAAGTACCTCTGTCTGGTATGATTCTGAACTTGTCAAGAAGAATTCAAAATTCAAATCAAAACAATGATGGCGATTTTTTGAATTTCAATTTTTTTACATTAAGAATTTTAAGTCGCAAAGGGTAATGTGAACGTAAATCCGTATACGAGTATATCTAAGTACCTATACACTAAAGACAAGTGGTAATATTTCTAGCGGACCACTGGACAAGCTTACACAAAGTCTTGCATCTGCACAAAACGAACAAACCAAGCTGCTGCGCTTACAGTAACTAAGGGCTGTCACTAATAAAAAAATATCAGCAGATATTATTTCTACAAATAAAAAAATTATAGTGCGACTGTAGGCAATGCTGTAAATTCGAAACGACATGTTGGCATTTTTCACCCAAAAATTTGCGTATTTATAATATCTATTTGTTGTCCGCAAGTCCATCCGCGCGGAATTCTGACTCAGTTCCCACTACTCTTGGAATTACTGAGATGAAAATTCCCTGTGTTATTTCGAACCAAAAACCAAATCATAACCCTGAAACAAATTTCAGCCAAATATATTCAGTCGTTTGAATTATGATTAAGTAACCAATATCTAAACATCTTCACAAACTTAATATGAGTAGGATAGTAGTTTTGGATACTGCAAGAAATTTTTAATTTTTATTTACCCCAAAGAAACGTCCTGCTAGATGCCGCGCGAGCTTCGCGCGTTTGTGTGAACCCATAGAACTGTTAATAACATACTTTTATGGGTGTACCTTAATATGGTGTACCAATATGCAATACTCTGCAAGAACGATTTTCCTTAATAGTACCTAACAGTAGCAGGATGTGGCAGCCCTAAATAAAGCCCCAGATACGAGCTCAGGGTTTGTTCCAAGTCTTTGCTTTAGTGCTGTTATTTAACGGATTAGCTCATTACGGAGCCAACATAAATTCTTATCTTGACCAACTAGGATGGCGGCGGTATTTTTAGTGGTTTTATTTGAAGACTAGTTTTATATGAAGATTGGCTTTTTATTTAAAGTAGCTTTTTTAATAATAATTAATATTGATATTGATATTTCTGTATAGATAGAGTAGTGGGAGTCCGGTTAAGATTGATTAAGTACTTATGTTTCGTAGTGCGATCTCTCTGTCGTACATCGGTCTCACAGTTTGATACCTTTATAGAGTAGTTAAAACCGGTCCCTAAACCTTCTCTCGTAACAACCAAAGTAACCATTGGATGAACTGGGATTGGCATTTAGATCATGATTATGACCTAAACAGATATTTAATGAACCACTAGAATAATACATATCACATAAACGAGGATATCTCCTAAATTCGCGATAAACTGCTAAATTCACCCTAAACTGCTAAATTCACCCTAAACTGCTAAATTCACGGGTTTATCGGTACCAAAACGTAATACAATAAGGATACCAACCACAGTGACTGGTAAATTCGTATCGCCATTTCTAAACATAACATATTTTGATTCTCCGCAATATTATTATTCAATAAACATACGACTGCAACAACCACATGTAAATCTGTAACTTAACAGCGGTTTCAATTATCTAAAGCTGAAAATACCTCATGTATTTTCCTTTAGAACAATTAAAGCTAACATTTATCCTGCTTGTAGAGCTAAACTATTCATGTTGGAGCTAGAAGGCATCTATTTGAGTACAGACAAGTAGTGAGTCACATTTGGAGCGCTTTAGCGGCTGACAGCCTCGCGGCCGTCCACTAATGTTGTGCTGACTGCACCCCACTATAGACCGCACAATGTTTAGATAGGGCGCTGTTATAAATCAGAATTATTATTTCATTTCTACATGTAAATTTCTTAACGAAATTCTTAGTTAGTAAAGTACCTAAATAGTTCTTTATAATTGAATTTAGTTCCACCCGGTTCTCTATAGAGAGAATCTGATTCCTAGTTAAATTATAGCAAAGCCAAACCTGCTCATCAGCTACATACTATATTTTCAACATTGTTTTCTACTACTCTTATGAAAGTTTTTACGGAGAATAAATAGGTACCTACGTATATACCTATGAGCACAGAATATTCTGTGCTCATACGTATGCACAGTAGGTATTTTCAGTACCTACCCATTTAATTAAAAAAATTAATAGGTTAAAAACTGATAAGAAAAACACATATTGCCATTTGCTCGTTATTAACTTTTAAAGTAATAGGGTTTGACTGTAGTATACTACCCGTATTACCTAATCTAAAAGTTCCCTCCTCGCGACTTTCTTCAAAATGAACCATTTTGCTGCTGCGTCTACCACATTCGTAACCCGTAACGACCTAAGCTTTTAGACTTGCACATCGAGCTCCTAAACTTTAAGCTCCACTCATATATAATTCTAAACCAAGCTTTTGTTCCGCTGGGAAATGGCGGGGAGTTCCGACTTAAATAATTCACTCAGCCCGACTCTAGTTAACCGTAGACGAACCGGTTAAATACGGAAATGTTCAGTATTATATTAATGTGAGATTTAATAAGAATTTCGGTTCGGCTTTTGGAGTAAATTAGTGTTGGAATTATTTATCAGTGATGGTGGAGAGTCGTGCTAACTCTGATTTATTGAATCGGTTTATTGCGCACATGATACCTGCCTATGAAAGTACAGTAGGTATCTATATGTATATATCACAAAATTCGAATACTTTTAGATAATCAAAAACCCAAGTGTTTATAATGTGGCACCTGTGCCACAATCGGTTTTCAGAATTTCTACGTAAATTCTCTTTTCAAAACCGGTACCGTCACCCTCCAGAAGTTGCTGAAAACTAACAAATTTATACTTAGACAATCTTTACATAGTTATAATAAATAATTGATGTATAATAAATTTTTCTTCTACTTCTGAGGACAATATAACACCTTTTGAATTTTTTTGTTATTATTTAATTTTATGTAGGTAGTTTTAGAGCTAAGGTCTTAATTTCGATTTTTTGTAAGTTTGGGTGTACGCGCATAAGGCTGAAGATGGCCTTAGATACCGAAACGTGAGGTACCTAGTAAATAAGATAAACTAATAGAATCATTTTTGAACAACTGATACATAAGCATATTGTCAGAGCACTCAGCAGTATTAGATAATTAAGAGTGCGCAGCTGCGTCTTTCTCTCATCCATCACCCCGTTCTACCCGACTGCACAAGCAATAGGTTCTGTGTTAGTATTGCGATATGAATACACTACCAAATCAGCTGTTTACAAAAAAAAAACAAAGAAGAAAAGATCAAGTGAAACAAACTCCGGATAATAAATTAAGTACAAACTTTGGAGAGAACCGGGACTAAAGTGATGATGATGATAAGGTTAACCAATGTATGTATGTAAGAGTATTTTCTCTTTAATTTACATTAAATTGTTTCATTACTGTGAAATTAAAGCTACTTTTATTACTCTGTAGCGGTGTACCTATAAAACGCCAAGAGGATCGTTAATTGTATGCCAAGTTCCACGTCAGAAACATGCCTACTAATTTAAAACGGCAGAAACCGGACCTCATTTGTTACATTGTAGCAAAATCTCTTTTATGGCGAGTGCTTTCAACCCAATTATAAAACAAAGTTAATATTTTTTACATAAAATCGTAAAACTTTTTTCGTTATGCCTATCTACGAAAAAAACTGTTAGCGAAAAGTCAGAAAACATCGGCTTTTCAGCAAAGTTAATCGAAAGCAACATCAATCCGATCCCTAATTAATTCCTTGTCCCGTGTAAACATAAAAAAAATAAAAAAGAAAAATTTCACGCACGCCTAAACCTCTCGAGCGAAACATCGGTACTCGATTGAATCAATTTAAACTTCAACCGAATCTCATCTCGCAGGGTACGTCCCTAATTATGCCTACGGAAGGACAGGGGTACAAAAGAGACAAACTTATTTTTGCGCGCGTAAAATTTAAACGTAGAACGATTTTGTTCTTTATTCATTGAGAATATAGACTAATGTTTGATAATACTTCTTTTCTGATTCCAAATTCGAATGAACTAGAAGTGTAATCGTCTGTTTCGAGCAGGATCCGAGAGGGTGGGATAAGGGTTTCCAAAATGGCGGCGTAAGATTTTGTTCGGTTATATTAATTAAATCTTCGTAATTTATGACCGGCTCGTGTAGCATGTGGTGTTTGTGATTTATTGTTTTTGCTGTATTAATATATTAAGCTGTAATAATCTTATGTAGTTTGATATACAACTTATAGCAAATGATCAAAATCAGAGCGAAGACTTCCAATTTAAGTAAGTATATATCTTATATTCAAAAGACATCCAATATACTTAAGTATGTTTACAATTAATTTTATGTAAGTATACTCGACAATTTGTTAAGAAAAAAAAAATCAACAACTGAAAAATGAAAAGACCGGACTGCAAAAATATTAAGAAAGAAAAAATATTTTGTTTTGGACATTATATTAATTAGGATATTAGGTTTAATAGAAATATATAAGTGCAGCCTATACTCTTGTGGATGTTTTTTTATATTGGTCTCTTCAATATGACTTCACCTCGCCTGATTGTAAGCTAAGTAAAGTCTCAGGAAGGGGGGTCACCGATACCTAGTGCTATAATACTGTCATTTAATGGTAGGTAATTTATAGGAATACAATACTGTTTTAGGTATACTTCTTTATAGATTAACCAAATATTTAAGTGTGTAGTTAGTAGGGACTCCCTACATTGATGTAAAGGTTATTCTTTTTAGAAATTGTTCATGGCATTACGTTGGCTAGAAAAGTATATTATAGGTACCTAGGTACTTTACTTAGTTGTCTACACAGATAGTTTTAGCACTTATAATACCACAGATTTTGTTCAAAATTGCTAGTAACATTATTTACCTATGCATAAGTCTTTGTTATATAAATACCATTTATATAGTAAAACTATACCTACATTCAAGTACCTACCTAATAATTTACTCTTTACCCAAATATTAAGTTAAATTAAATATACCATTCACATTATCAAATAAAATACTCTTTTTATCCACGAATCATACCTACCTAAGTATGTACAAGTCAATTGACGTCAGGGAGATCCTGAATACAGATAATACCATTATACAGGGACCCAACCTCTTTCAACTAACCTCGGCGTAAAAAATTAGGGCATTCCCTCCCTGGACCCTCCCACCACCGCGCGATAACTCACCCCCCACGCTCAGCCCTTGAGAAAAATAGCTCGAAAAACAGACAAGATTTAACTCGGCCCAGTTTTGGGTCGATATTATGAGGGACGATGTTATAACGAGATAAGGATTAGTTGATTTAAACAACAATTTGATTACTTGCCACATGAGTGTTTGAGTCAGTATTTTTAAAACTTCTCTGTATTAAGTTAAACTTAAAATTATAGTAGGTACCTACTAAGTTAAGTTAGTTGTCTGTATATTAAATTAAAGAGCTAGTTCTCGAACAATGTTATCTATCATTCATAGGGTATAGTTATGTGTGTACATTATATACTTATAGGTGAAAGCGCAATAAGTTGCGAAGCCTAGCCTATTTTTTGTATTCTCTTGATTTTAAATTATGCAATATCCTGAGCGTTGTACTTTATGATGCAAACTACGAAATAGGGCAGTACTTTGAATCACAAAAAAACATAGATATTATTAAGTTCAGATTTTTGACGAATAGGTAATGCATTGGTAGCGTTAATTTCTTGTCATTAGATGATCGATAGGATTGCTGCACTATTTTTATAAAATAACGTAGTAAACAAGCACATTTCATCACACACTCAAATGAGTTCTTAAGATTTGTATTAATAAACCATTCATGTATTTTTTACTCCAAACTTGTTGAAAGCTATTCATAATATTCATAAGAACAGCTAGTCAGTTCGCATTTATATTTTACTCTGACTTACCTACTCAAGCCTTGAATCCTACTAATATTATAAACGCGAAAGTTTGTAAGAATGTATGTCTGGATGTCTGGATGTCTGGATGTCTGGATGTATGTTTGTTACTCTGCCACACAAAAACGGCTTGATGGATCTGGCTAAAATTTGGTACAGAGATAGATTATAGTCTGGAATAACATATAGGCTACTTTTTATACAAGCTAATACCGCGGCTCCGCTCGCAAAGTCGATTAGTCGGGATTTCTAGATATATCTTTGTTACTCTTTCACGTAAAAACGGCTGAATAGATCTGACTGAAATTTGGTAACGAGATAGACTAAAGTGTGGAATAACATATAGGCTACTTTTTATACAAGCTAATACCCGCGACTCTGCTTACGGAGTCGATCAGTCGCCACACGGAGTAGATCAGTCGGGTTGTCTGGATGTATGTTTGGTACTCTTTCACGCAAAAACGGCTGAATAGATCGGGTTGAAATTTGGTACAGAGATAGATTATAGTCTGGAATAACATATAGGCTACTTTTAATACAAGCTAATACCGCGGCTCCGCTCGCAAAGTCGATCGGTCGGGATGTCCAAATATTATGTTTGTTGCTATTTCACGTAAAAACGGCTGAATGGATCTGGCTGAAATTTGGTACCGAGATAGAGTGTAGTGTGAAATAACATATAGGCTAATTTTTATACAAGCTAATACCCGCGGCTTCGCCCATGGAGTCGATCAGTCGGGATATCTGGATGTATGTTTGTTACTCTTTCACGTAAAAACGGCTCAATAGATCGGGTTGAAATTTGGTACAGAGATAGATTATAGTCTGGAGTAATATATAGGCTACTTTTTATACAAGCTAATACCCGCGGCTCTGCCCGTGGGAGTCGATTGGTTGGTAATCGTTTTTTGGTCATATCCCCGGTTCTACTTAACCAAATGCAATCAAACATACGGCAGATTTTATGTAAAACCAAGACCTTTCTAATGAAAAGGCGAGATCAAAATTTGTTCAGCAGTTTTTGCGTCCATCACGAACAAACAGACAAGGATTGCAAAAAAATAGATATTTGTGGTCAATATAACCAAGTTTTTTTTCAAATATCGATTATTACAATTAAAAGTACCTACTGTTATAAAGGGATAATATAATATGATGTCCACACTGTCGCCTTAGGTGAATCCTGTAAATATGGTGTAAGGTGAAACCAATAAATAAGGAAAAATAACTTTTGGTCTTATCTCCAAATTTTAGATCTGACCAAGAAAACCGCACTAAAATCCGTTTAGTACTTTTTATCCGAAAGGTTTTGGCTAGACGAGTGGAGACCAGTGGAGTGAAGCGGAGTGGGGAGTGGTGTGGAGAGTGGAGTGTGGAGTGGAGAGTGGAGTGAACAACGGAGTGGAAAGTCGAGTGGAGAGTCGTTTCATTCAAATAGACTTGGTGGCAATACCGAATTCCACGCGGGCGAAGCCGCGGGCGGAAGCTAGTTGTTTATAATACCAAATACCCTCACTATAACAAGCCATATCCTCTTCTTCTTACCTGTTATAATACTTTTTCCTTTCTTTTGACCATAAAGCGTCTGGTTTACCCTGCTACGTGGAACCAAAAATGAACTTAGATTAATTATGTGTGTATATTTTTACAGATTTAACAGTTTTAACAATGATTTCATGCAAATTTAGTCGCAGTGCTTCCCGAAATTGCTTGTTCTACAGATGCCAGAGCTCTTGGAGTATTCTTTCTGTACAATGTATTTCACTGTACCCAATGACGAATTAAGAAGCCTCAGAAAGGGACGTTTCTCTATCGTTTCGTCGGTATAAGAACAATAGGTACCTTCCCTTACGCACGCCGTTAATCTAGGCAAATGTACCAAGCCCAACCCGCGCCCGCCTAAAACTGTTTGATGTTTTAACTGACGGGATTTCTACAAAAACTTTGTTTATTTAATCCCAGGGCCTATGTGTATAAGTACATTATATAATATTTAACGAGGATCGCCTTTGAAGCCCATATAATATAGCTCGTCTTTAGGGGGGATTATTGTTTTAAAACTGGCACTAATTTCAGAATTAACGACAGTAATCAGACATATATGACAGATTTTAAATCTGTGAGTTTTCTAATTAAAAAACCGTATCGTTTAAGAGTTTTTGCTTCCATCGCGATATACAGAAAAGAATTTTAAAAAAATAGCTTTCAGAACCATTCGTTTAACATAAAACAAGTTTTTTTTAAAACATCTTCAATGTAAATGTGTTAAATGTCTCCAACTCCAACGGACATAGCTAATTTCCAATTTTATAATAGTATAGATAGATAGATTCTTATATCCAATCATAACGCTAGTAGCAAACAAGGTAATTATAGGTATCAACGGCAGGATTGTATCTCAAAGCGAGGGCTGTCGAAGATGACATGTCAGGTGCCTGACGCAGATGCCAACCCTCCTCGAGTGCCTCAAATTGACCTGAACCCCTCTTATAATTAATTTGTATAATATACACGTCTACCTATTATATGGTACATACTTATGATAGACAACCTTATTAGAGCATTTAAGTTGTTGAACTAAACTAAGCATTACTTAATTAAAAATTTATTACGCTTTTGACTATTAATTACTTTGTTAGTTAACTATTCTAATAAATTGAATGAAATTTTAAGCAATTGCATGCTAACTATTTCCAAATGATTTTCTGATCGGAAAAAATGATCATCCAGGACGGGACAGGATATTCTAATAAAAATTGTAATTAGATAATATACTTTATTAGTCAAAAAAGATACTCTACTTAGTTAAAAAATTACAACTTTTCAGTTAATTAAGCGTATTTTTTTAGCGGATCCCGGACTCTGATAACCTCGAAAGTGACCGGGACAAACAAAGGATAATGATGAATTAATGTAGTGTATTTTTTTAGTCTTTTTCTTTCAAAGTATACTTTTTATTTTGCTTAGTATATTGCTAATAACACCTACAATGCCAAATTCATTGCCGAAATTTTACAACCTTTGTGGCGTAGCGGTAGAGCGTTCGGACTGCTAAGCTGGTTCGATTCCCACTCAGTGCAAAAATTTGTGTGCATGAATATAAATATTTGCATTGGTTAGAATACTTCTATGTATATGTATATAATAGATTTACAAAAAAAAACCGCATTGAAGAACCCATAACACAAGCTAGTTAAGCTATGCTTACTTTGGATCTAAATAGCACTGTTTACAATGTCGTAAAATATTTATTTATTATAATTTGATTTCTACATCAACTCATTCATATCCATTGCACATCAAAAAAATTCCCCACAGAAATTGATCCGTCAAGGCATGCGCTACGGTAATAAAAGTGCGTTAAAAAGATCAACAAACGTAACACACGTTTGTTGATCTTTTTAAGGCGCTTTCGTCACATTCAAATATTGATCAGGCTCGGTCAATACGGGGTCAGCCGTCAGAGCGGCGCTCTTGAACTCGCTGTTTGTGGACGAAGCAAAAAGAACCAACGCAGCAATGCTACTACTCGCTCGTACTCCAGTTGCTCAACTAGAGTGGGGAATGTATGACGCCGTCATGGGATGGTTGCATACGGGTCGATTTCTGATATTATATCGATGGCCCCATCGAATAGACGTTTGGTTTTTCGGTCCCTTAACCCTTGCTACGCTACTACTACTCTTATTCTCTTAATAATTTTGAGTCCATAAAGTTGCAATTATATTTAATTCCTTTTTCCACGGAAACAATATATTTTTCTGTCATAAGAATTTTGTGTTAGTGACTATTATTAGTTACATGCTGCATGCTTCCTGCGTTAAACAAGAATAAACTTATTCAAAAAACAAAAAACGTTCTAATTATTGGTTATTTGTTGTTTACTATATAAGGTAATAATATCCGTTTGAGGATTGAACGTTTTTATTTTTTCCTGTAAAATTGTAATTTTTCGATTGCACGTGTTTTCGATATAACCATCGATAATCTTTACATGATAGGTGGTTAAGCGTTTGACTGCTATGCTAGAAGTTGGGTATAGAAGAAAAACTATAAGCAACCTAACCCATATTAGAAGCTAATAGCGCTATACAGATTATTCATTTATTTATGTTCACATTTTCCTCGCTATTTTTTTCCTCGCGACGTTATTATGAATGTTATAAGTTCATAACTCAATGCTGTTAATGAAAAAATCATAACCGAACCCAAGACCCTTGATACCTACTAAGTACTTAAGTGTTCTATAATTTAGCAATCCAACGCTCTACCGCCACGCCACACAAATCGTCAACCAACCTTGAATGAAGATCTAAATTTAAATCAGTAGAAGTTTCTATCACAAAAGACTATAAAATCCTTGCGCAAAGTGCAATCAAAAAGTAGGAACAAGAAACCAATGGGGTTGGAGTGCTGAGTCCACGGAAGCGATGCACTCTGATAGCGACTCCATAACACTCTTGCGCTCGATGTGCTAGCACTTTTGCACAGACTTTTGTGTTTAAAAGCGATATGCGACTGTGCAGGGTTAACTATGTGTTGTGTGGGTGAGTGTGTATGTGTGTGCCTAGATAAATTTTGTCAAGTAAAACATTGTACTTATAACTAGTTTGTGCTTTAGAAAATCTATAGGTCGATATAGTACCTATATAAGTACATACAAATAAGTTGGTTTCAAACTCAAAAGTTCTTCATTGAGCTCAAATTTTGACACGTAACTCATTTCAAAGATGGTTGTTATTCATTTTTCGATTTTATTACTAATTTATTCTCGGGCGAAGCCAGGACCCAGGCCACTAGTACATCTATAATAATTTTCGTGTCTTGTCTGATGGCAGTTAAAGTAAGGTGGTTGATTACTTAGGTAAGTGATTAAACATTATACTTAAAAGAATATATACCAGATTAAAAAAAATTGGTAGTACCTATACCTACATAACATGGATTAAACCATTTTGTGCGGCAAAACCAGTCCAGGTAGTAGGTATACAGAGAAGCACCTATTTGTAAACAAACACATGACAAGACAGACAATGTCTCATGCGAGATATACAGGGTGTATTCACAAATAAATTGCTAACGTAATACTTTGTGAAACACACAAAAAAACTCGATTATCATCTGTGGGCGCAATTCCCACAACGGAAGCCCTTTTGTTATTGTCAAATTAGCCAATCCTCAAGATAACAAAACAGTCCCTTTATTGTAAGGGACAAAAGCCCTTTTTATTGACGGGCGAAATTTATTCAGGGTGGGTTTTAACTATCTTCCGTATATAATCCTTTGGGGGGGATAGGGAGGTTGTATTTGTAGGGGATGCTTGCGGTTTTCTCCCCAAGGGGAGACTTATCTGAAGCTTTGAAATTGGAGCAGGTTTTCACGGCACGAGTTTTATTAAATTTGAGAGAAGTGGAGTTAAGTAGGAACTTTGGATATGTTCGGTATGTACTTTGCGGGTTAATGGGGCAAAATTTTCTGTATTTTATGGAAGTGATTAATAATATAATCATTTATTTAGCTTAAGTACTATTCAGAAATGTATAAAAATGATAGAGTAAGTAATTATTTTTGTCATCAGTCTGATATCTTTAAATTCGCACATCTTTTGTCTTTTTAGGCTCAGTGAAATTAACTCAAAATTCAAAAAGAACTGAAATTCAAAAATACTTTTAACCAACTTGAAAACGGAGGAAATTCACAATTCGACTATCTTTTTTATGTTTGTTACCTCAGATCCTTCGACTGGGTGAACCGATGTTATGTATGTGTTTGTATGTATGTTAGTCTCGGTTCCATCCATTACATTGATCAGTTCATCTTGATTTTACGAGAACGCCTAAGATCTGTCGGTCTCAACACTCGGCCCTTTTTTTTTTATACCACTTAGGTGGCAGACAAGCACACCCTCTTCCCTGCACCAGAACCCTCTCCATCAATCAGCAGGTGGACTAGCTTGCAGGTCATTTCTTGGTAGTCTCCCATGTACCCATCAGATCTGTAGTGATAGTTATGTCTTCTCCATTTCTATACCTACTCCTACCCACTCCACTAAGCGGATTAGCTAGCTACACGACTCAAAAATTAACAACCAAGCAGTCTAAAGCACTTCGTTTTATGAAAGACATAAAACCTTGCAATTCAACGGTAGGGGAGAGGTGGCAATTTTAACTATCCTTGTATGTAATGAGGGTGGGCCGGCAGGGTGTGGGGATGGATTATGAGGGTGCGTCTTGCAAACGGCTCTGCGTGCCTGCCCGCGGGCGGCAGCGATTTGTCCTAACATCCCCGCTGTACCCTTGTGGGAGAGTTCTGTGTGTCTCAAAGTGAAGTCAATTATTTTTGTGTAAGTATTATTTTGAATTGAAGGAAATAAAAATATTTGTTTCTTCTGTAAAAGTACCTAAGTAGTATCAGGTTGAGTTCCTAGAAGATAGATAGGCTCGTTCAATGGTGAAAACATTTTCGCCAAATAAAGCTAAGTATGAAAAGAAAATTTCATTATTATCGTCTTCTATTCTTGACGATTTCCAAATTGTGCCCAAAATTTTAAGTTTGGCGATTCGCTTATTGTTTTTGATTGGTACCTAAGTATGTACGTTTTTCGGGATTGACTGCCGTCTTACCGACTTGCTGTGGTCTAGCCCTAAGAGGTAAGCCTGCACCAGAGCGCTGTTTGGTTAGTGTGTTTTATAGGTTAAGTCAGCTTGGGTCTCAACGATGTTGGTAGGGTTCTGTACTCCCCAAACTTTTAAAGTAATAAAAATGTACCTACAATTTGTACATAAGCGGGGCATGAAATCACATATGATAATGGTCTTAGGGCTTAGGGCCACCATTGTAGCATTTTTCACTGTCTGTAATAGTAATTCCTGAGCCTTTACATTTAGCTCACCATCGGGTGAGGTAAAGTAATTTTGTAAAAAATAAGTATTTAAACGTGAAATTCTAATATATTTTCGTCACAAAATGAGTGGTTCTTCTAAAAAACTTTGAAAGCCACTGTAAAAACGTGTGTTTACGTCGTAAAAGGCGGTCGATGGAGGCTCTCTGACGCGAACGTATAACCCTCGTATTATCCACAGTCGGGTGACTGAGCTGTACATTATTGTGAATTACACTGAATTACGTTCTGTTACGTATACGATTTATATATGTACCCAAGAAAGAAAATAAATTATGAGCAAAGATTTTTGTTAAGTGTGTAATCAAATCAAATTTACAAAACACAAACAAACGTCTAACGTTTGTTTGTGTTTTGTAAATTTGATGTCTAACTGTTATCGTCGTTGCATCGGTAGATAGCTAAGTTCTAAAGCATTATTAAGGTGGGTATACGCTAGGCGAGCCGAGCACGAGCCGAACACAAATTCGTCTAGTGTGAACCGACTTTTCTATTAAAAATACACTCCATTTGTACCTACTTCGCTTGTACTCGGCTCGCCTAGCATAGAAGGAATCTATAAGTAATAAATAAAATTGAAGTGTCTGTTTGCAATATTGCTTATGCATATGAGTGTATGTACGATACCTAGCATTAAACCTCTATCTCATCTGATGGTAAGTGATGATGTGGTCAACGATGGGGCACGTCCACCTAGAAGCAACCTATTCGCTCGTGACATCCAGGTTATAGCTTCAGCGAAACACGCAGGGCATTTCACTCTGTATTGCTGAAGCGGTTTGCGAATGAGAGGAAAAGTTAACCCTTCAAACGCTTCAGAAATATTCCACTAAATATTTAACCCGTCAACGCTAGCACGTGTCAAAAAGGCCCAAACTAAATCAAACGTGTCGAGGTTAACCGTCTGCCCGGTGACACGCACCGACCAGAACTGGTTCACGACTGACCAGTTCATTTGAGATAGGGTAAAGATCAACCCTATTCTTTAATGCTTACACGAAGTAAGTTCAAGAGGTCATAGAACATTGTTGCGGGAACATTCTCATAACTTGTCATAATATAATATATGTTTTTAATAGTGAAATACTTCTACTTGCTTTATTTTTAGTTTAATTAAAATACATGTCTGTCCCAGTCATAAATATACAAAGATCTATTAAAAAAAGTGCGAAAATGCTGACTGATTACCACAAGTTTGGTCATTGACAATCCTTCTATTATCATAAATTCTACTAACATTAGATATAAATTTGAATGTTTGTGAAGATAATGAATATTTTCAATCACGGCTAATCGGATCTGATAGAAATTTGGTACCACGATAGATTATAGTCTGGAATAATAGTTTTATCCCTGGAATAGGTTCCCATTGGTTGTGAGAACAGGATTAAAATTCTACTCCTACGTAATGAACAATAATCTACTTATTCTGACTGATTTATCAACACAGAACCTAATTGCAGCTAAAAACTAGAAATTCTGACAGTTGCATGCCTATTATACCTATTGTAAGCATACAATAAACAAGGATTTGCGAAAATTTCACACCTAAGGGGTCAAACATGATTTTTTTTCTATGCGTATTCTACATTTAAACCAGATTTTTGCCTATCATCTAGTATGTCTGTAGCATTTGCTATTACCGATTCTGCTCCTATTATATAATCGGTGTGCTTGTAATGAAACGTTAATTAAGTCCGCAAGTAATATGTCCACTTCAGTTAGCAGTTAATTAGAATGAAGCCCAGAAGCAAGCAGTGGAAATATGCACGGGTAGGTATAGCCTACAACTGTAACTGACTTAATGACTGTGAAGAATAAAAATGTTTTAGCAAATAAACACGGTGACAAAGATATTACTGTTTACTCAAAGATAAGTTCTAAATTCTCCAATTGATTCTTCCTTTGATATTCTAAAAGAATAGGAATGTCATTAAACAATTTCATTTTAGCTGGAATCACCCTGCACAACTCCCTTGGTCTCTTTCCTTAAGAGTAGCTCAAAAACACACAACTTTATAACTAACTTAAATAAATATTAAAAAGAATATGACCTACAAAAAAACTACAACCCACATTCACCATTACAATGTAGGTACATAATAAACCTATCAGCAGATACTCATTGTGAAAGTGATAATGACATTGAAAATTAAAACACGATGCACTCGTCCCATTGACCGGCGAGCGCTCGTAACCAAAAAAAAATCAACAACACCCAGTCCAATAAAAACGTAAAATTGCCACTGACATTATCCTATTACGTCATCATTCCATTCATGAAAACGATGTGCACGAAAAAACAATCGCATCGAAACACGTGTTAAACGATCCCATTAAACGCGAGCCCGTCGAAAAATATTAATTATTAATTAACACGCTTGCGTCGAATTAAAATATTTTTATTGGCGCCAAAAGCAAAAAGGCGGGAGTTAATTCCGTGGCCGCGATGGCATTGTTTGCGGGCCGCGTGCATAAAAAACGGAAACGAGACCGTGATAAAAAATACAAACGAAACTTCGGGAAATAAAAAAGTTAACCGCGTGGAGCACACCGTGATTTAAAAATAAAAAACGTCGGACGTCCGTAATGAAATCGAAAGGCGGTTCGTCGATAGCTATTGGAAAAAAGTAAAAGAACGTGGCACTTTCACGCGTGAGAATCCTGGCTTTTTTGGCAGCGGACGTGGTTACGGTGGTGTGTCACACCATACAACCGTTTGTGTTTTAGCAGGTTAATAAGACATGGAATAGCAGCAGAGGGTTATGTTCTGAAACTACTTGCTATATTTTTGAATTACCTTGTAATCGATTGTATAAAGAAGGTACCTATATAAACAATCTAATCTGACTAAAAAAAAGGTTGAAACGCATTGCATTTTATGCAGCAAGCTTTTGAAATGATTTTGCTATCGTTCTGAATTTGAACTATGTTACATTTGTGAGAATAATTATGATATTAGGTATGTAATTTAGATTTTTTTAATTATTTTTTCTTCTTGTTTTATACTTAGAGAACCGTAAGTATCTAACTTTCAGGCTAACCTAAGTAGGTAGGTACCTATATCATAAAACTAGTTATTTATTTTCAAGTTAATTTCAGTCCATTGGTTTTTAGTAAGTATGTTAATTTTAAATTGTATAATTTTTAGTAGATATGTATTGTATATTGTATAAATTCTATGATGAAAAAGTTAGATATTAATCCGGTATTTAAATGGTTTCTGGCCAAAGATAATATTCATATTTTTAATCTTACTTTACGTGTATCGCAGAAATTCTCTCAACCATTTGGTTAAAGTTAAACGCCACCCAAAAGGTACGAAATGTAATCTAACCCTGCAAAGCTCAACGACCTATTAAAAGTTTATCTCCTTGAAAATTGTACGGAGTAATCGGCTATTAATTTTAATTAAAATACTAATTAACAGGCTGGGTGCGACAGTCTAAATTGGCCAGTTTTGCTCCCCGGCAAGAGCTTATCCCGCTCTCGGCAAAAATATTCTTCGTAACAAACACTCCATTAATAATAATTTTCTCTACGTACACTTAATTTTTATTTAAACCCAAAAAAAACAGTTGATTATGTAAACGTTTAATCCCTCAAAGTACTATTTTATTTCATACCTAGCGTTTGTGGAATGTAGAATAAAAATTTGGGTAATCTAGATAAACGAAGCGTCCTTTCAGTGAGTTTTAGATAAGCCTTGACTTTTGGTGTCCGTTATTTGGACAACGAAAACGAGGAATCATAGCTTACGGTTAGTAACAATTAAAAAAAAACAGTAAGTAACTAATTAAGAATGTTTTTTATATTTTAATAATCCATAAATAATCCATAATCAATAATCCATCTCATAGTTTTGACTTGTTAAGTGATTCTAAATTTAAATTTGCAAGTTTTCAAATACGAATTTTCAGCGAACCACAGGGTCACCGGTGATGATTGTTGAATTAAGCAGCTTGTTGGCATTTGCCATACCGAAGGTGTCACACGGGAATTTAAAAAAATTATGAAGCATGTAAATCAAATAATTATAATGGAATACAACTACTTACTTAAAGTTGATATTAAAGTGAAAGTGTACCACCTACTTACTGCCCAGATGGAGCCAATTCTATAGACGAGTATGGACCACAATAATAATAATAACAGCAACCCATTTATGGCCCACTGCTGGGCACGGATTTCTTTAGACCTTAATTCACACACACTGGCCTAAATGCGGGTTGGTGGATCGGACATGTCCTTAGAATTTCTTCTAGGATATGTTGTGTGGGTTTCCTCACGATGTTTTTCCTGGATGGACCACAAATAAAGTCTTAAATTAATTGTGATTATATCAGCTGTTTAGGTAGTGTAGGTATATTTAACAAATTATATACATAGTTAAAATAGATTTAAAACACAGTTTCAACAAAACCTTCCCTAAGACACAAAACAAAAAAGTGTATAATTAAGTATGGTTACGTAAAAAACATGATTAAAAAAATATAAAAAGGAACTCATTATACTCTAACATCGTCAGCTACCGTTCCCTTCGAAGCCACCCTCTAACATAATAACCCTCCCACACCCTCTGGGGTCATAACGGCCATCCCTTCGGAATATTCTTTCAACAAAACTCGGCAACCCTTCGGAACAAAAAAGAAAACGCTGCATCACGGTCATTTTTAATTTTAACCCTAACGACGCCATTGAAGGCATTTAACGTCGGCCATTACGCCCTCACTATCTGGTGCGTGCATCTTCCCGCGGTAAATGGACGGGAAAGGGTCTGAAATAACACGGATAGCATTTGGGGGTTGAGGATATTAAGTAGCTAGGCTTTTAAGGATATCTTTGTACAAATAAATTTTACAACTAGTCCGTAAATTAATATTCTTAAACTCAAGCTAACTAGAAAACAACATTAGCCATCAACCAACTTGAAACTTGATTATAGCCGTCTCAACATTCAAAACAAAATATTCAAAAGACTATGTATCCCATGAAAGCCCAAAGTAGCCATGCATAAATACGAGCTTGGAGTATTCATCTCTCCGTCCATATTAATATTAATACTCGTGATTTGCATTTTAGGACTTGGTTGTGTTGCCTCGGAGTCTCGTGCGGAAAAATTTCCGCTATGACGGACATCTGAGTAAATGGCGCGAGAAAAATAACGCTTGTCGTGTGCACGCCACGGAAATTAAGGGCGCGGGAATTTTGAGTGTTGTGTTGAATTCTACGGAATTACTGGCCGAATAACCCCGTCGCATTCTTGGGTTAATTTAAAATATATTTTTTTATTAGATAAGTACAGTACAACGAGAATGCATAGATTAAGGAATGAGTACATTAGAGGGAGTTTGAAAGTTGCACTGATGAATCTAAAGTTGACAAGCGAGTTCAAAGTATGAATATAAAGGATATAATATAGAACTTTTACAAAAATATTAAATAGTTTCGCAGTCTGAAACTAAAAACTGATTCAAGCCGAGTTAGGAAAGGTTGATGGATGATGATGAGAACATTCTAGGAGAGGTAGATACAAGAAAAGATGACGGATTATGTGCTAGAGGATATCGATAGAAAAAAAATGACAGATGAAGATTGATAGAAAGTTAGGGAATGATACCTATGTTTTGCCAATCTCAAAAATCTGTACTTACTTAATGAGAACAATGAGATTCAAATAACGATGGATATATTCCTATAGACTACCCTTCACTTTACGCTTTCACCGAATAAAAGCTAGTATATAGTAATAATGGTAATGGTGGGCCGTGTGCTTGTCTGCCACCTATGTAGTATAAAAAATTATAACCGAGTATCAACTTCAAACTAAAGTGAGAGACACAAATATTATATTATAACCTTAACGCTCACGTACTGTACTCAGTAAAATGGTCTACGATGTAATACTTCGCCAAATCGATATTTAGCCCATTCCCTATAACTAATTGCAGAGCCAAATTAAAACCCTTCATAGTTAAGCGCGATCGTCGGATCTTCGCGTCTAATGACTAGTAAACACGGGGTGGGGCCTCATTGGTTGGTATTTGGGCACGCTCCTAAATGAGGCGTCGATTATTTGCCTCTAAACCGGGTCTGTTTACCCAAAGCTCCTCCGCTAATTGATGGTTCCGTTCCGAAGCTTTTTTTACCCAAGACCAATGTAATGGGGCTCTTTCTAGTGAAATATCTTTTTCGGGTTTTTTGTTACCCCGAACCCCTTTTTGCGTAAAGGGTTGTATACTTACGGAATTGCTGTAATCAGTTATGCTTGGGTTACTTTGACCCAGCCCAAATTTTTGTAGCCGTACCATTTTAATGAATGTAATTATTTGCATATTCCCTTAATTTTGCAAGCAGCACATTAAACAGTTTCCAGTGCCTGAACATATTAAAAAAGGGTTCGTGAAAAATAGTTACCTTAGAATTTTTTTTTTCACAAAACACGAATATAGGTGACTCGTGTTTTGTGACTGGAGTAAAATAATTACAGAATATTTTTTAGATAATTATTTTTTATATAATCACTCACATCTGTATATCAAAGAAAGGATAAGCAGAAATGTATTAAATAAATACTTAGATACGTGTACGTAAATTATACTATTCTTTCCACCTTTCACTTTCTATCTTTGAATATTATATGTGTGTGTATTAAATAAATAGAAATAAATAAATTTCAATGAATCCATTTTCGATCCTACATAATTTTACTAGTAACTATTTAGTAACATGTAATTATACCTACTCGTACATTATCTATCTATCGAGCTCAGAATCTGGGAATTCCATAAGCATTTAAACGCAGAAACACAGGCAAATCATGAAATTCAACATTTTCCATCTATAGGTCTTCATGAAAATAAAATACGAAAAATAAATTTAATAAATTTAATCTGTATCATTCTATGTTTGAAAGTTAAACTTGCACAAATTAAACTTACCATCAATTTTAATGAGCGCAAATTTATTTTCAACTGGCAACACTGAGTTACAAATTTTGTTAACAAACCTTCCCTGGATATTACGCTAGCCGCCTTCCGTATAATTTGTGCGCAAAATTTACATGTGTCGACTTAGCGCTCCCTTCTGTGATTGATGACACGTTCCAAAATTATATTACCGGGCCCTGTGGAAAATGGTGGGCTACCTAAGTACCTAATACGGAGTTATGTGGGTATTGCTCGGGTGTCGAGTTGTAGGGGGACCGGAATAAAGCTGAGTCAGATACAATCATTACTGTTTAAGTACACGGGTGACCGAGCTTCACACAGATGCAGACGTAAACTTAGAAAGCAAAACTCATACAAAACTGTATAATATGCGTGAGTGATTATATAAAAAATATGTACCGCGCCTTATTAATCAACTACCCCCAAATGTAAAGGAACTTATAAATGAAAAAAAAATTAAACATAAACTAAAAGAATTCTTTTTAGAAAATATGGTTTAAATGTTTCTGTTAGTAACCCCTCCTCACTATCGACTTGGAGTTCACTTCACCACTCTGCGCCAATTCAAGCTACCTACACAAAGTAGAATGTAGTTTGTAGCTACCTACCTTAATGTATTTTGTGACTGCCTTAGATTATTGAACTTGATGTAACTAATTCGCTTGATGTGGAATCGGTTGCATTTTTTACAAACCTCAGTGGTTTTTTAAATGCAGTATGTATAAACAATGTTTGTAATGCCTTTGTAATATGGTAATAATAAATAAATAAATAAATAAAAAATATATAGACATTTTCATCCAAATTGTTAGAGCAGTATCGGAAATAGTAGTGTAGAATGTAAATATGTAATTACCTACTTAATTATATAGACATCAAGCAATCAATCAATTAGCCCATTGCAGTCCACTGCTGGACATACCTAATGTCGCTCCCAATATAGGTACGCCATAGCACCCGATCCTCCGCCTTGCGCATCCAGTCTATCCCAGGTACCCTTTTCAGGTCGTCTACAGACATTTTTTATTTTAAGATTCTTAGTCACTAATTAAAATTGACTAGCTAATTAAATTTGATTCAACATGCAAATCTAATTCGAGATGCAAGAAGCAAGAACACGACAGTTACAAGTCTTGCACCATTTTTCTTACTTCGTGTCAGATGAAATAATCGTGTGATTCTGAGTTTTTACAACCACGTAGCTTTTCTCTGTTAGCACATTCTGGTTAAAACAGAAACAGCCATTTTGAATTAAACTTAGTAATAGACGCTTAATCAGTTTAAACAACACTAAACCACAACTTCTATCCACAACTAAACGCCACCTGCCATGTTGTATGCTATTTGTTCCCACTGATAATAAATATACGCATCAATGGCGATAAAATCAACTATTGTCGACTAGTGTTGTACTCATTGAGGTTACAGCGACGTCGATACATGGCGCTATCCCGCGCTCGCATGCCTAATATGTACGGTCTGCACAAAAACTGTTGGTATCTTTTTGAATCTAAGATGGGTTGGGACTCTACCGCTAAAAGTGATATTTGCTATTTTATCGTAGTACATAAATTAAAAAATGGATGAGATTATTCTCAGTTTTTTTTAACTCTGTACAATATAAGTAGGTATCTAGTAAGTAATCGTAGTATCGTCTAAGTATAAGTAACTTATTTAGTACCTATGTACTTTGCAAATGATTATTAAAAAATAACTTTGATAATAGAGTGAATGTATGTCTTTATTTTATTAATATAATTATACTTACATCTGTATTTATAACTAGCTGTTACCCGCGGCTCCGCCCGCGTGGAATTCGGATTTTGTTCCAACATTTTTTCGTGCTATTAGTAAAGATGTATGCCCGATTTATTGACATTAAATTGACTCTACTCTAGACTTGAAGACACTCAGGTTGTAGCTTTCTGGAAATACAGACTCAGGCAGGGCATTCCACTCTTTAGCAGTACGCACGATGAACGTACTGCCAAAACGTTTTGTGCGTATGAGTGGGATATCTACCATGTACCGGTGGCGCGTTGCCGTACGTCTGGTCGTTCGGTGATGAAAAGGGCTTGGAGGAATTAGGTTATGCAATTCCAGCGCACATTCCCCGAAGTGCAACCGATAAAAGACAGAAAGGCTAGCAGTTCTACGCCGATGTTCCAAGCTTTGAAGCTTAGTCTCCACCAGCGCATCGCAGTTGATGAGCCTCTTGGCCCTTCTCTCAATTGACTCAAGTGCCTCGAGTTGGTATTTAGCTGAGCCGTCACAGAGGTGCGAGCAATACTCCATACACGATCGTACTTGCGCTTTGTAAAGGTTGAGCAGCTGTTCCGGTGTGAAATATTGCCGCACCTTTGAAATAATACCCAGCTTTTTGGCAACTACTTGAGCCTTTGCCTCAATGTATGGACCAAATTCTATCCTAATTACTTAAACAAAGATCGGTTGACACCGAGACCAATGCAAAATATATAGGTACGTACAAATATTTGCACTGAGCGGGAATGGACTTAGCAGTCAAACGCTACACCAAGGAGGTGGTCCAAAAGCATGCCTTGTAACATAGGGACAGGATATTTTTGTAAATATAATATGCATAATAACGAATAAAAGTATCAACAACTGTATTTTATTAAGATGGTATTATACATTCGTATCTCTCCAATCTGCCAACCGTACAATAGCTACAGTGTTATCTACACAGTCTGTACTGTCGCCGACGTATTGTGACGTCACACATAAATGGTCACTTTCACCTTACCACAAACAAGCATAGTGTTACTACCCGTAAATGCTGTACGTAACCTTCTCTTGTCTATGCTGTGGTAGAGTTAGGCATGTTATCGATAGCTAATAATACGGTATAATGTTTGCCACACTGATTTGAAAATTAGACCTAATAAATTGAACTGGCAATCAAGGTGTTAAAATTTGAGTTCGAAATTTCAAAATATCTTTTTTAATTCGGTGCACCTTTTTTGTTATGAAAATGTTTTCTACAGATCGCTAAATCGCGATAGATGGAACCGCGGGCATCAGCGAGTAACTTATAAATATTATGACAATTATACAAAAAATATTATTCACATAATTATTTTTCCTAATATAAATTTCATTCGGTTCAGGTTTTCTTGTATGTACGTCATCTCGAAGACTCTATGAGGTGTCCAAGATAACTCTACGACGACATGACGTAGCATTTTTAAGGAACCTGAATGTTATCATTATGACTTTAACATAAGTAAATAGGTATAATATATCCTCATCTCAATATAAAATAAAATTTACTATTGACTAGTAGATGTATGTGCCATTATTTAAACAGCGGAAAACCTCTATTCGATATCAAATCACGAGTCGTTTAATAGATTCAATAAATCGATAGTTATAAGATATAACTCAAACCCATTCACAGCCCACGCCTTACCTACAACAACGGTACGGCCACATTACCCTATGCCTATCTACCTACATGTAGGGTAAACAAACATTAATGTACCGGCTGCAACACATTCACTCTCGCTATCTCCTGACCTCAAACGGCATCTTTGAACCTAACACCTCCACTTTCAAAGTACCTTGGCCTACCTTGGAATATGTTTAGCTAATTTTAGTTGAGTCTAAAATTTATTGACGTACAATTTTCTGTCTTGTATTTTTGTTTTGGTTATTACGTGTATGGATTTGAATTTTATTCAGTTCGAAAATTGAATGTTCAAATAAAAAATCAATCAATTATTTAGTGTAAGTAATTGTAGTTAGATAATTAATTTGCATGTAATGTAATGTTAGTAGGTATCGTATAGAACTTACTTTATGTGTCGATTAGACAAGCTAATATCTCCGTGGGGAGTGGCGCCGAAAGGCGAAACAGGTTTTATCGGACGGACGCTGTTTCAATTTATTATACATTTTGTCATTTTTGTGACACTATTCTAGTTCTAAGATTAAGTATTAAGCACTAAGATTGTAAACCTTTGTTTTGGGAAATAATTTGTGAATAAATTGTTATGAAATGCTAACTTTATAATTTAGAATAGGTACATAAATCCATCATGACATCCTCTGTGGTGTAGCAGTAGAGCGCCCGGCTGCAACTTAAACTTCGATACCCGCTCAATGCAAACATTAGTAATTTATGCAAGTATCAGTAATATTGTACTTTAATCTTCTGTATTTAGAGAAGAAAATGAATCTGATATATCCCTAGAACACTAGAATAGACTAAATAAGCTATGATTACTTTGGGTCTAGACAGCGCTGTGTAGAAAGTCCTACAATATTAAACCTTATCGTTTACTATTGTAGAACTTTCTACACAGCGCTGTATTCTAAACACAAACCGCAACATTCGAATAGGCAATCGATTCTACTAATATATTGCTGTCAAATAGATACGTCTATGGTCATGAATGGACACAACACTAATGTAAAGCAGCTTCCACATGACATGATTTGTCTTTGGTAAAATAAGCTCTAAGATCCTGACATAACTTTATGTCTATTTTTGAAATGTATGTTATTAACTACACAGAGCGGAATCATTATTTGTATTAATAAATTACCTCGTGCTATTTATTTTAATATGCAGTAGGTATTTGTCAGTAAAACGTGTAGAACTGTAGACAATCAATAAACAAAAATGTTTACGCATTAAATTTTAAACTTATTTTGTTCCTTCTCTTATTAAATTTAATCAATCCAAGTCAGTACCTACCTACAGATTAAAAATCAAATCATTATTTAATTTGTTGACGGTTTCATAAAACATTCACTGTGACTACGGGTTTATATAGTGGACATCTATATTATCTATGATCTAACAGTGCTCTCACTATTGAGGCACGCACGTGTGTACCTATTTGTTACCAAGTAGGTCAAGGCGTCACTCTCACTGTCTTTGGTCACTCTAAGTATATGTCTAGGGATGTATCGAAGAGCCGGGAGTGCTGGCACTAGGTTGGATGATACTTAATTTTGTTATACTTTATAATGTTACAGTTAAGTACTTGCCTACTTACGTTTCGTGAAGTATTTTATGTATCTCGAAAGTGTGTATACGAATAAAGTAATTCTTTCTTACATTGTCTATACAAATAAATTTAAACTTAAGTACCTACCTACCTGTCCGTTTGAAATTTTGCATATATTTCAAACACTAATTACTAATAACAAAACAACTTTTGCAAAAGATATCTATCTGATATTATAAGGAGTAAGTCAGGATACTTACTATTCTTCTATATTCAAAAATATACATTTTCAAGCATGAAATGCAAATTGCCGATTTTTAGAACTATTTTTATTGATAAAATATAATAACAGAACAACTTAACCCTCTGCTGCTAATTTTGGGCATATTATTAGATTAGTAAAAAATTGACTATGATGTCTATAATATATGGATATTGAAAAAATAATATAATTCTTTTCAGTTCAATTCGAATATAGTTCCAGAGAATTCAATAGTAGGTACCTAATGCAATACCTATTTGATTTTTTAGTTTCTTTAGCTACAATAATTAGTCATTGTTCAATTCCTAAATGATACCTGTTCGTTAAGACTTGTTTCAAAATATGTAGCCTTCCAGCAAAATATATGAGCGACATTAAATATGAATGCCCAGTCGGAGAATTGGGTGCCATGACGCACATTGGAAGAAGCATAATATGTCCAGTAATCGACCACAATAGGCTAATTCGATTGATGAAGTTATTTTGAGAGGATAATTTTTTGAAGTGAAATAAACAATGTACCTACACCATCACAGAAATTTTACAAGTACTTAGTTATTGTATAAGTAATGTACAATAGGCCAGTGAATGGCGGTCTTATCGCTTTAAGCGATTCCTTTCAGACAACCTCAGTATGGATCTGGTTGAGCTGGAGTAAATAACAGTGTAAAAACTTCTATTGGCGCAGTGGACATTTTTTGAGTTGGAAAAAACAATTGAACTTCCGTAAATATTTTTTGACGATTCAAAAAATACACATGTAATTGTTCAAGTTTGTGCTTGTGCCGGCATTCCCGATGTGCCATTGTTTATTTATTCCTCCCGATACTATGCCGCTAAAGGCACAACGAAGTGTTTATTTCGGAATTTAATCAACTAAAATATGGTGTCAGTATTACCAGTACTATTAGTAGGAAAAACGATTCACTCGTGGAATTTCTTTAAAGAAGGGTAACTTCTCTCTTCTGCCAATCTCTTCACTGTCCGCTCTGCTCAATAGAGAGACATTTTATGAGCAAATAGTTAGTCGAAAGAAAGTAAGAAAGGCGCTTCCACTTCTATTGTTCAAATGGCGCAGAGATTTTCTAGCACTAACATACTAATAGAATGTTACCAGAACAGCTTCATACGTTTGTATACCTTTTCATGATTTTACACCGAAATTATCAGAATCACTCGTGCTTGATATACGAGTATATACCCACTGACACCCTAATATACCAAACAAAGATATCTAAACCCGAATCAGCCCCAAAACCGCCTGCTCTCCCTCCCCTCGCCTACGATTAAAGAAAATTATAACGCGGGCTTTATCGACCCGCCAAACACGAAGGCGGCGTCGCCTAGCAACCAGGACCAACGAGCCTAACCCTTCAGACGCCGCGAGCCGCTTACTTTGCGGCCTGGCAGCCGCGGGGGACACAAACCCCCGTTTTTCGGCATTGATCCGAACACCACCGCGCCTGCGTGTTGAACGAAAAACGAATCGAGGAAAAGCAAGGTCACATCACTACAAGTTCTTTTTTCAAATTCGAATATTGAATGGAGAATGATTGCGTTCAGAAATGTTGCTTGCCGTTTGTATAGTTCAGTGGGACAGTGCAGTGTGGCAACATGCACTGAGATGAATGGACGTAATTTGAATTAATATGCCCCCTATTACGCCAAAAATCACCATGAAAAAACCTGAACGATGAAAATACTTCACCCATTCCTCCGAACAACTATGGGCATCATATATACATAAGTTCTGTATAATTTGGTCATCATTTATCATATATGCAATGACAAACAATTTCTTAATAACTATAACAATCTTCTATATATATCCAAGTAAATGCCTTGCAATTCATAATTATGACAATCTCTTTACTTTTAGTCTTTTTATCTTTCACAAATACATTTTGATATAAAAGTAAACCAGCTACAAAAAATAATATAACGATGCATAAACGACGGACATAGAATCGAATATACTGCATACGACTGCAAGCCCATTTAGCGCTTAGAAGCGTGATGATATATATTATGAAATTGCATAAACAATACCTAAATGTATCATAGAAAGAAAGAATCATGGATGATTTACTGGCATTAATTAAAGAGTTCCGTTATCTATCTCCGAAACTTGTCATCAATCTTTACGAAATTTAAATGGGATGAATTCGTAATAAATATCTGTCTAAAAGAAGAATTTTGCAAGACCTTTTAAATATGATAGATTTATGCCCGAACATACATAATAAAATAATTCCAATTGAGAACATCCTGCTTTTTCAAAGTTTATTAATAAAATAAAATGCTTATTTTCCCATCAGTAACATAACAACTTATCTGCCCAGCCAGCGATAAATATCAAAATTATGCAATCACACACGGTGCATTTCATTGTTGAATAGAAAACGCTGTCTGGCACATTTCGAACTATTGACGTTCCAAGTTCGATTAGCGAACACAAATATTTGAATACAGAACCCAGCCCAAACTGCAAGTAGTATCAATAAAAGTATGCCAACGTCATCGCTGTAATTATAGAATCTAATTACTAGGGAAGCACGTACGCGGTCTGCGCTGAAATCAAATTATCTAATAAATTAACGGCCGTCAATTATGTTGGAATAATTGAAAAGGAATCGCGGAAAACGGCAGTAACTAATCGTTTTGTCGTTTCAATTAACTTTAAATTGAGACAAATCCGATATAATAGTGAGGCGGCGTTCACAGGGTTAGCGGTGACGGTGACAGGCCGCCGTCGAAATTAAATCAAATCATTTTGAGTGGATTCGAACGCTTTGTATTTTTAAGTGAAGTAGTTACGAGTATTTTTGCAGTATTTTTATAAAATACGAAGTTACCTTATCTAGTGAATTTGAGTACTTAGTATCACATTTTTAATAAATTTGAGACATTGCCAAAGTTTATGAGTACGTGAATCACTAATACGAGTATCTCTGCCATATTAAAGTAAGGAAAGATGAACAGAAAGAAAACTGGTAATTACACAGTACTTATTGAAAGGTAATCTCAAAATTAAATCTATGGTAGTAAGTACTTACGTATGCACAAAAAGTTTCTATCAGAGTATCTTAAAAGTAAAGAAAAGTTTAAGTATTGCATTTTTATTTAACTCACTTTAATTTTTTTTTAAATTAACCCATGATGGTTTAAAACTATTTGCAAAAGTATAGTCAAAAAGCAATCGTTACCAGTTAAATATCGACTTCATTATTTGGAAAACTACCAGTTAACTGAATAAGATTTGGTATCTGTTGTACAAATATTATCTAAAATGACAAACTATCTATACAAAGGTATCAGTCGCAACTCAACTGTTAGTCGCATAAGCGTAACAGATCACGCTCCTCAGAACCGAAACCAGTCAATCCAGTCGATCTTACCCGGACCACTCTTCTCCCCGACAACGTGCCAAATTAGAAGCCTACAATACATACAACACTGCGCCTTACTACAGCAACAGTTTACATTTACTCCCTTGGGTAATCCCTCATGGGTTTGATAAGTTTCCCTCCAAATCAATCAATCAAAACAGTCATGGTTCACACCTGATGGTGAGCTCCCCTTCGGCCGCGGGCGGTCACTGCAAACGATCAACTGCATGAATCAATTTTTATTATAACTTGATTTATTATTTTTCGTAAACATCAGATGTAAATAAAGACTAGTAATACTAGACGGACTAATAGAATATTGCGCCAAAAGATCCGTAGGAATGGTACAAAATATTAGTCTGTACCTAACAAAATAGATCTCTACGTACGGAACAAAATATTAGTCAGTCAAAAAAAAACTACAGGTAGGTATGGAATAATAAGTAATAATAATAATGCGACAACCATTTTAAAATTTGTTTAGCTGTCTGTCGCCTTTGCATGTTGTTGGCTTTAGCCCTGAAGATCTAGATGGAGCCCAATTCACATTTTATATTTATAGATCAATCATCATCTCATGAAAAATCTAGTCTGATTCTTACAAGATACAGCTCAGCATGAACGCTGCCTATCTCGTGGAGTAACAAATCTGTCGGTGAGCGTCTACCGGCCTCCCCCGCCGTTAATACTGAATTGGCTATTAGGCCTAGGCCGCGCCGTCTACGCCATCGCAATGGCGATTCATAAATACTTAATTACGAAGATCATAAGAACTGGTATTACTTGTAAATATTTAAAATGTCTACATGATAGCTTCTGTGATACATACTAGATTAGCTGTACGGAACCAAAAATTTGGTACCGATTTAAGACCATTACTAGACCAGCAACAACGCGCGGGTATTGGAAGGTTAAATAAATTTAAAAAAATAACATGAAATATAACCTTTGACCAGTCGTGCCTATTTTGTAATGTAAGTTATCGTATTCTTTTAACCGAAATAGTAAATTTAGTAAACTATTGTGATGTTCTTTGTTTATCCAATAAAGAACAAAAAAGTATGAATTTTGTTATGATATACCTACTCTTCAATCGATACCTACTTAGTAATGTCATTGTTCACGTTCATACTGTCATGTGAAACATACAAAAACATAATATTCACTCTTTTTTAACACGCTTGCACCAAACGTTATAGAATAAAATTTAAAAACCTCAACTTATTTTACCAAAACACCTCTTTCAGAAAAAAAACCGAAATTATTGATGGGTACTCTCACTAACTCTTCGCACTAAATTAAATCACATGTAGTAAGAGTAGGTTTATTTTGGTAGTATAATGGCCAGGGTGTGAACTTGCGATTAGAGATCGCTAATTCGGACTTAATGTAGAGTTTGTAGGAATCGAAATATTTAAGGCAGTTCACTAAAACATTTTTAAATCGCACTCACCCAAAATGTCCACCACCAAAATTACTGCAGAGTATAAAACTTAATAGTCACAAGTAAATTTCTAACTCAGCACTAGCCAGCCCGTCTTCACAGTAACTAAATCCCAACAAAAGAAGCGAATTTAATTACCCAACCCTTCCAACGGCCACTGACAAAAGTTCGTTAAATATTTTCACATCACGAAACTAAAGCGAAAATACAGACAACATTCTGATGCTAATAAACTGCGAGAGAAATTCTTCAAAACAAGATTTATTTCTTTTTTACAAAAGCTATGTAAATTACACAAATAAAGTGTGTAAGTAACAGGTGGGGTCAACTTGGGTAAAGGGTCATCTCAGAGAATTTACCGTGTATTGTAGAAACTAATTACAATTGCAGATGGCTCAAGAATTCACACGGTCCGGAAAGTGAATATTTTTTATATTTATGCAATAGTTATGCATGGCTGCGTAGTTTATTTATGCATTTGAAATTAAATGTGCATATTTAGGCGACGTCTTGGGAAGAAATTACACTATAATAACACTATTGATGTAGTAATATTAATATAGAGTAAACATGTCACTTAGATTAATCTTTTTTAAAGTTTTTCATCTACAAATATTAGCAATATTATTAAGTAGTGTAGGTACTTTAGATAACTCGTTGCTTTTCAATCAATATTTCAATCTCTATATTAACAACATTCTATTTTATTCTGCTAAGGTATTATCTTCAGCGAGAAAATTATATTTAGGTACCCTGTGATAGCAAATCGCAAACTTCTTTTTATGTTTATAAGGTACGTATTTTAAAAACACTTCACGTAAAGTTCAATTTTAGGCTTTAACACATACCAGTGAACCCATTTTTTCTTGTTTTTATTATAGAATCTCAATCTTGAAAATTCGTAAGTAAAATATTCTTAAGCAAACTAAAATATTACTCGCCATCATTATTCACAATCCTTTACCAACTGCCGAATAACGTTCTCATACTTAACCCTAGCAAGAAATTAAAATTTTTAATTCGCTACTAAAATTTCGCTTTATGCAAATCGTCTTCTCAAGGTTTAGCACACAAAGGGTCATTCTTGCGATCTGGACCATCCTATTGTATGGTCAAGATGACCCTACAATAGAATCTTTATGTTAATCCGGCACACGTAGGGTCAGAGGTCTCGACGTTTGGACAATGTCATGAATATTCTGTGAACAGGTCTGTTTAACCTTTAACCCGGCGTTCTCACGGTTAGTTTTTAAATGTGCTCTTTGGTTTTAATTGGGTTAAGGCGAACGTTTAAAATCTAGTTTAGTAATAGAAGCTGTACGGTGAATATCGGTTGTATTTATTGTTTATTTTTGTGTTATTGTTCGGTGAAATTTCCTTAGCGGAAACGGTTGTGGGTAATTTTTTAAATTTTTACGTACTTATAGGAAAATTACAGAATATTTGTTTGATGTTAATATATTTTTTGTAAATATAAAAATATGAAGTTTAAAAGAGAGAAGTGTAATTTTATCACTTATAAATTGTGCCAATATTGCAAATAATATGTGTACCTACTTTTAGTTGTCCGTCTGTTCTACACATTTTTAAAAGTTGACATTTGGCCCGCAGATCAGTTTTTGTGTGGGCGAGATGTCCCATAACCCGTTCTGTTTGCATTCTATTATTCATTTATCTATATATTTTTTGATTTTACCTATCGAATTATGAGAACCTGCTACATAAATGAAATTGAATACCTATACTTAGTAGGAGAGAGTTGATCTCGGACGAGTACCTACATCGTGTGGTAGATCGATCGATCGAGCGATCGAACACATACAATGTATTCGATCGCGAAAAGACCTGCGACCCGGACATAAGTTTAGTGACTAAGTACCTACAGTCACATTCAGAATTTTTGTCTATTTAATTTAGTTTCTGTTAATACGCTAAGAAAAACATGTACCCGAGACCCTCGTTTTTCAACCGATTTTTGTTTTACTTTGAAGAGCTTTAATGCTATTAATAAAAAAATGTAAAAGTCATTTATTTTGCGCCACTTTGATTCATAATTCCTTAAAATGTCAATACTGTTAATGATAATCGTCGACTAATAGACTATCCTAGCGTTATTCTGTTGGTCGATTTGTAGATACGTATAAAATAAACGTTATTTAAAAATCCATGTCAAATATTCCAAAACTTTTGATTAATAGAAAGTAGTTAACTAGAAAGTTTGGCATTTTCAGAAGTTCCATAGTTTTAATCTCCATTTTATGCTGAAAACCTCGTGAAAAACCACTCGGTGCAGCTAGTGTTATTAATTTATCTATAACATGACAATCGCTGACCAAATTTTAATATAATATGCCCGGTAACCATCATCAAAATTATTTTATAAAACTAAATTCAACGAAGTAAAGTATCAACTTAATTAATTAGGCAACAACCAGCCCAATCACTGTGTTGCCATCATCGGAAATCATTTTTGGCAGTAATTACTAACAAATGGATCTCATATTTCTACAGCGCAAACTAAATAACTACCTACCTAACTACTCCAAAAAGCGTGATTAAACATTCTGCACTATTCATTATCTATAGAATAACACACGCGGGTATAAACCACCCCTAAAACATTACACGCACGCTCGCTACACCCCACACCACCCCAAACGCAACGTTTTTCTCCCTGGCAAGATAAAGACCAAATAAAAAAAGAAAACGTGAAAAATCCATCCGTCTCTTTTTAGCGCAGGCGATGTGCGTTCGTGCGAGTAGTATGACATCTAAGCTACGAATGACTCACGAAAACTTGGGCTCCGCCCGAGACGGCCGCCTCTATCCGTCTCTCTCACTTTTTCACACTTTTCATCTAGTATGTACGAATCTGAAATGTCGTATGTACGTTCTAATGGGCAGTGAAATTTCAACTCTATTTTCAGTGAACTTAGATTCAATATTATAGAGCATATAGAGCCTATTGAAAATATTTTAGAATGAAAGCGTTTGAGAGTGGAAGGTCTCTCTCGCTCGCAAAAAAGCTGTACCGGCGTGCGGGGAGGACCGTTAGAGGGCGCGGGGGAGCGGGATGATAGTGGCCGCCATGATGCCCGGCCGACGGCGGACCAAGACTGGTATTAATTTGGGCTTATTTTTTCCGTTGATTTCAAGTATTTTATCGCTAATAATATCAAAATTGTACTGATACGCAAATAATCCACCTAAGTACGAGAGAAGTACAGTCGATCTCAAAAATTGTTGAACACTAACGAATTTACAAACGATATTAACAATAAAATAAATCGATAGAATAATTAATTATAGGTACTTATTTATTTTATAATCTACAGAGGACAATGTAACATTTTTAAATTTTTTGTTTCTATTTTATATTTAGAGCTTAGTTTTTTTTCGGCAATAGATTTATCCAATCTGAAAATTAATTTATGAAATGAAAAGAACAGCTTCCATTGCCTAATTTTTTATAGGTTCGAAAATTAAATTATTAAATGAAAAAAACTGCTTTCATTACCTAGTACTTTATAGATTCTAAGGTGTGCAAAATACTTAACTTAAATACCTAATAGGCAACACTATTTATGGCCAATAATGTTTAGCAATTAGTCATCAGTTTTATTTTCAGTAATTTGGCGAAGCTAAAAAGAGTTTGGAAACAGAAACCTGAAGAATATCCTAAAAAGAACATTAAGGTTCGGCAGCGTGAGTGTGATGGCCCCGGTATTCACACACGTCCATAGGTCACGGTGACCGCTTCCCATCAGTTGGACCGTGTGTTTGTTATACCTACCATGATAGTAAATATATATAATAGCCTACGGTGTAGTCCAGTTAATCCCACCCTATACTTTCCTATTCCTTCTTTTTTCTTTCATCGTGCGGAAATCCCTAACAATACCACCCCCGTCAGCGATCGGGGGTGGTTATGTCGGGATCAAACTGACTAAAACCACACGCCGTCTCGGGTCTTATTTACCGGGGTGTAAGGTTACCCAATAGGCATATCACTCGCACCCACAGAACTACACGTGCCAGGTTGAGGTATCACCGTCACACAGTGGAATCAATTTCATCAAGAACCAAGTAATTCGGTGCCTCTTTTTTCTGCCGCACCATAAAGATTTGGAACTCTACCAACGCATGTTTCCTTCCTCCTACAATCCCGGGTCCTTAAAAATGAAAAAGCATTTGATGAAGCCGTCAAGGTGAGGGCCGCCACTGCAGCACTATCGGTGTATGTAGTGGCAACCCCCGCTCCTGTGACTTTGCCTCTAGCTTTTGTGAAGTCATGTTGACTTGTCTAACATATTAAAAAAATTGATGAGGCCGTCAAGCTGAACGCCACTATTGTTAACATGGTATGTGTATGTATTGGTGACCCTCTTTCTTGAGACTTTACCTTCAGCTTACCATCAGGCGAGGTGAAGTCAAATTGACGTGTCCTATATAAAAAAAGTCATCTGTCAATAAGCAGGTCGAAAATCTTGGTAGAGCCCTTAAACAATCTTAAAAACACTAGTGTCCTGTATATAAAAAAAAAAGTTTAAAATGTTATAAGGTAGGTATCTACTCATTGAGTAAGGTGGCTAAGCGATTCGGTGCCTTTGCCGCAATATAAACTTAAAATTTCATTCTGTACCAATATTTGCTTCTACCCACAGGCTTTTCTAGATAAGATAAGAAGATTTTTATATGGTCGGTGTTGTGATGTTAATAATTATGCTTTTTAGATGTAAACACTAATGTGTCTAAACTGCGAAGACGGGACGGAGATAAACGCATCGATACCCCTGGGAAAGTACGCAAGTGTCTTCCAAGCGGAGATATTTGCCATAAAAGAATGCGCAGATATAGCAGGCAACCTGACCACAGGGGAGGTCACTATATACAGTGACAGCCAGGCAGCGCTCAAGGCACTTGACAGAGTAGAAACCACATCTGCAATTGTCAAAGAATGCAAGAAGTCATTGGAAAAGCTGACCAGAACAAAAGACGTGACGATTGCCTGGGTACCCGGACATGCGGGAAATAAGGGCAACGAAACGGCGGATGAACTGGCCAGAAAAGGAGCTGATGAAAATCAGGTAGGGCCGGAGCCAAGGCTACCAATCGCCCATAAAATAACCAAGGGAGTAATCAGCCGAAGTATTACAGAAGAAACCAATCAGAGATGGAGATCTTCAGCAGGGATGAGACAATCGAAGATCTTCATAAAAGGAATAGACAAAAGGAAAACGAGCCAACTGATGAAACTCTCTAAAGGCAACATGAGGCTCGTCATAGAAGTGTTAACAGGGCACTGCCGTTTGAACAGGCACCTGACACTAATAGGAGTGAAGAACGACCCCAAATGCCCGGAGTGCATGGACAAAGAAGAGACGAGCTTCCACCTGCTCGCCGAGTGCCCCATGTACTCGATGACACGATGGGAGACTATGGGGACAGACGTACTAACCGAAGAGGACCTGGAATATCTAAAAGTGGACCAGGTAGTAAGACTGTGTAAGGAAACAGGTAGGTTCGGGGAGCTTCCGTGATTGCCGGATAGTATGGTATTAGAATTTTTAACACCATTGTCCCATATCTAGCCGACACGAGTCAGCTAATATCAAAATGAGATTATAGGCGGCTTACACACCGTGAGCGATCTGAATGTGAGTATTAGTAGCATCTCGAATCTCGAAAGCTCAGATCGAGGTCATAATAAGTCCCTTGTGAGCTCCGAATTCGAGAAATTCCAGTTTGATTTAAGTGTTTTGTTGCAGTCGTTCACTTGGTTTATTGTCTTGAATTCGACTCGAATTCAATTGGTAATACAAGTAACACTAGTTATAAGTATTCGTTACACCTTTTTTTAGTGCGGTAATCCCCCCCGCGACCAGCAGGCGGTTATGTCGTACTAGAACCAACTAAAACCGCACACCGTCTTGGGTCTTTTAGCGTTGAGGTCACCCAAATAATTCCCCTCGCACCAAGGCGGTATTCGTTACATTTCAGACCCGATTTTGTAACGCCACTTAATTTCGGTCTCAAATAGATTTACTAATTTTAATTTTGTGTTTTCATAAGTTTTTTTAGTTTTTTTCTTTCTTTATTACTGTAGAAGTTATAAATGGTACGTATATTCAGCGCCAAAAGTAAATAAGTATATGATCATATTTAGATTAGAACGAAAATTAAAAATTTGCAGATGATTTTTTAGTTAATTATAGTCCGCAATCAAAATATAGAATTTTTTTTATGGAGCTCACTAAGTAATCAAAATCACTGCAGGAAATTGTTTTTATCTAACAGGTAATGTGTAATACATCATTCAAAATATAGCATAGCAACAAATTACTTAGAAACTGTGTATGCCGTAAAACTTTTAAATTACTTTTCAAAAATGCTTCTAAATAATCTTGAATAACACCACCACTGTAGCATTATAGATGTATGTTGTGATGACCCCAGGTCCTGAGACTTTACCTTTAGCTTACCATCAGGCGAGGTGAAGTCATGTTGACATTTCCAATTTTAAAAAAATCCAAAGCTTCGTCATCATCACAGCTTGTTCTTCACATTACATACAACTACTAACACTCGAGAGCAAAAAATCGACTCACTCTATACTTACTTAAAGGAGAGCATAGTGAGTAGATATTTTTACTAACGAGAATATCGACTCTCTATTTACCCACTTAAAGGACTCTAGCACTAAAAGACAGCATTTTCAGTGGCAATGTATATAAAATGAGTTGATTTTTTACTTCCTGCTACTGCCGAAACTACTAATAATATGAGTATGTTTGATTGAACGCACTAATCTCATGAAATACTGGTTCGAATTGAAAATCGAAAACTTCGGCAGTAGCAGAAAGTAAAAAATCAACTCATTTTATACATTGTCACTGAAAATGCTGTCTTGTGTAGATTTATATTAGTATCTACCTATAGACTTATTTCATGTAAAGATCGTTTGTCAATGTTCAGCAATTTCCGAGGGCGACTGTACTTTCCAATCTCGTTTGTACGTTACGGAAGTGTGCCCAAAGTCTCACTTATTATGAGCAATCACGTCACACCGACTGAAACGTGTTTTGTCATAATTTACAATAGAGAACAAATAGGCCGTAAAAACAGACGCATCGCCAACAAAAAACGCTAACAGATTCCGGATCAGATGCCGTCTTGATATGAAGTTTTTGTCTGAAATCTCGGCAACTGCACACATGCACACACTTTCTCACCCACACCATCACAGCGCACATTCACACACACATGTCCTGTTGTCTTTAAGGATAAGAAAAAACTAGTATTTAAGTTTCAATTTTTAAAAAAATGTATTGATTGTTATAAATATTGGAGTTTAATGATAAGGTTAAAGGCTCCTAATACAGGCCAATAAGGATAGTTTGCCAATAAGGAGTCCCCAAGAATCATTTATGTCGCTATTAGGTATTTCTTGGTCAATAAATATATTTATTTATTATTATTATCTTAGGGCCAAAGACAGAGACCAATATTATAGAGAATAAAAAAATTGCATCTTTTGTTCCTCCTATTTTTTTGTAAAACTTACCGTTTACAATATGGTGGACTGATTTTTTTTATATTTTATACCTAAGAGTTATAGACCGAGATAGATCTTTTGTTTCAATTTAGTTATATTGCATTAATAGTCAAACTCGATAGTAGAATACTTGTCAAGTACCTGCCGTTTCTAGATAGATTAAAAGAATGAAAAAGGGCGGCAAAATAATAATGGTGGGCCGTGTGCTTGTCTGCCACCTAAGTAGTATAAAAAAAAATATTTCACGACATTCTACATAGTGCTCTCTAGACCCAAACTAAACATAGTTTAACTAGCTTGTGTAATGGGTTTTAGAATACGGATAAACATACTTATAGACTTTTTCATAAATACATACATATATAATAGACCAATGCAAATTGTATAAGTACAAATATTTGCACTGAGTGAAAATTGAACCGGTGGCGCCCCCTGTCGTAGCAATCGAATGCACTACAAACTGCATAAGCCACAGTGGCTGTCAGAAAATTTTATCCATTCATATTTTTCTTGCCTACTTCATTTTTAAACAAATACCTAACAACGACGACAACCAATACCAATTTTTTTGACGATAGGCCGTCGTGGTAGGTAAATAGGTAGGTACCTACATCATACTTGAGTATTACATATATTTCATACAAGTTTGCATAAAAACTACCGTTGTGGCGCTTAATAATAGAAACTCATTTTATTGACATGATAGTCAACTACCGTATCAAAAGTAAAGTTCACGTACCCCGACGGTTAAAGTGCATCGAACCGGTTTAGTTTGTGATACAAAATAGGGTAGCGAATTAAAGATTAGTAACGACATCTGTTATAAAGTAGCTAAAATAATATTTTAAAAAATAGTGATTGTTAAAAAGTAAGAACAAGAAATAGATGTACAAAAAAAATACCTTTTTCTTAGTCTCGTTATTCATATATTTTTGGTGTGTAAATAACTTCCGGCATATTTTTTAGTTTATAGATGGCGCTACATATGGCCACCTGTATAAACTTTTTTAAATCTTACAATTACAACACAAACCACCGAAGAAAACACAAATATTTATTATTTAACAATGATTTATAAATAGGGTGAAAACAAAAAATAAATCGAGACGTAAATACGTTGTGGGTATGAAAGTGGTTTCGCTACTTACCGCTAGATGGCCAATGTTGTTATTTTCTTATTGGTGTCGAGCTTGTTGTGGCAGCTCGTTGAAGTGTTGCAGATAAACTGAATTAGTTTTTTTTGCGTATCAATAACTACTGTTTTTCTTTCTTTGCTTTTATATAGAGCTAGCTGGTTACCTTTTCTGATTGGACTTGCCTTTTTTTTAATAATACTACGATTTCAGATAACAGTGATTTTTATGCACTTCCTTTTGTACAATATTGGCGAAGGTAACGCGATTGCAATTAAACTATTTTTATTGAATAGTACCGCCATTTACTTTGAATTGTTTTATTATTTACACCGTTCCCGACGATTCGATACTTTTATGAAAAATAACTGAAGCGTCGAGAATATTGCAAAAATAATCTATACTTACGAGTATTTGTAAAGTTATAAATCAGTTGTGTTCATTGAAACATCTTTTATAAATATGCATTCTAAAAACCACAATACAAGCTGTATTGTGAGTTCTAGAATGCGTATAAACATACTTAAATAAGTTGAGATAAAATGCTTACTTTGATTTTAGATGGCGCTGATATTATCTATTACTATTAAAAAACTCGAATTGTAATGTGTCCAAATAAATATGATTAAAGAACATAATATAATCATGTTTATAACTTTTAATTCCATAACAGAAGCCTGAACATTTTAAACCAAAAATATCACCGGACGAAACAGACTTCAAATTTCAGCACGACAATCCCCTTTCAGAACTCATTGTTCTCAAGTAATCAAATTATCTTGACGTCACAAAAGTATGAAGACATGTTCTGACTTCAAGCAATTAGCCCCCCGGGCTGGGGCCCATGGGGTGGGGGCCCGAACGACCCGCCGAGTCATCTTCACCCCACGATTCTCTGATGAAGATATGCAAATTCGTTGGACACGAGATAGTTTGTCGTTGGGTTCGACCTTTTAGTTTCGAATGGAGATTGGAATACAATGGCTGAATATTTCGAGGATTATATATACCGTGGTGAGTATATACGATTTTAAAAGTATGCTAAGATGCTTGTCAACTGTGTAAATTATGTAATTACCAATGATACATTTCTATACCTACTCGTATCTATACGAGTATTTATAAAATAAAGTCGTGTTAGTTACACTATTTATATAGTGTATATATATTGTATATATAAAAATGCCTATATGTAAAAAATCGTATGCCTGATACAGGTGAGATATGCTGTACCTACTATCTATACTGACATAGTAACATCTTATCTTTACTCTTGTGAATACATTTTCAAATTTTTATTTCATTTAATTTTAAAAATCTTAATTATATTTGCTCTACGAATGGTCTACGAAAATCGTAGTACCGTAGACAATGCGTAGCGCGCTACGAGATCTGAGACATGCATGAAAACTTTCACATCTATTATGTCATCAGTAGCTCTGTAGTTATGGAGTTGGCGTTCGAATCCTGGCGATAACACTACCGAAGTGAACTCAGTGAGAGTGAGTTCTTGAGATGCCACCAACATCTTCAAAACCCAAGTGAACTCACATGCAAGCTGATACAATTGCTGATTGGTAGACGAGGCTCTAGCGCAGGCCTTATTCTTGCGTCTGGGAAGTTAGATGGCAGTCGTTTCAATAAAAACCATTATCAGAAGGCGAGGCAATAAGCGGACCCCGGGCTCTGAGATAAAAGCTTCTGATACCTATGACCGGGCACAGCGCTAAAATGATAATGATGCGATTTAACCGACTTTAGAAAGGAGGAGGTTCTGAATTTGACTGTACTTTTTTGTTTGTTACCAGCTTTCGACTGAGTGAACCGCATTTGATGATTCTTTTTTTTATTTAATAGCTGGTGCTTTCAGTGCCCCATTTCAATTTGGTCCAGTTGTAGTCGTTTTTAAGGTTTATTGGTAAGATTATTTATTTGTTACGAGTAAGATTATTCCAAGACTATAATGTTTCCTTACAATAAGTGTGTGTACAAACGAGCGTCTCAACCGCAGCATCCCAACCGCTTGCCTGCAGACATCATCCTCGCACCCACGTAGCGAAGATCATTATCTGGCACGAGAAAGTTGGGAGGAATCTAGTTAGAACCCTCCCCGGCCGTGCCTCACCCCCGGGCGCACCCCACAGCAACCTTAACTTGTTATAACCAGTTTAAGCCAGTTCGGTTTAGTTGGGCACCTGCGATACAAGCCAAACACACGGATTGTCTTGCTATTTGATTATTCGCTATTGTTTTGGGGACTGTTTAGTATTTCGTATGTTGGTCACGGATTTTGGTAAAAGTTGGTCGGTAGAATCGAGATTCGGTCAGAAGTTTCGACTAGATTCAAAAAGTAGGAACATAACTTTTTTTATGTTGGTCACGTCAATATGACTTCACCTCGCCTGATGGTAAGCTAAACGTAAAGTCTCTGGAATGGGAGTCACCATTGCAAACACCGTTAGTGCCACAATGGTAGCCCTCAGCTTGACGGCCTCATCAATATGCTTTATCACGCCCTGCTTAAAGGACCCGGGACTCCGGTAGGAGGAAGGAAACACGTGAGCTGGTAAAGAATTCCAGGTTTTGATGGGGCGGCAAAGAAAAGAGGCACCTAACCGCTTGGTTCTTGATGGAATTGTTTGCATCATATCAGGGTGATATCTACGCCTTGCACGAGTTGTTCTGTATAGGAAAGGAGACTTTCGTATTGATCGCATTGATGGACCAAACTTGATTGCATTTAAAACTTGTAGTCTGGAGCCTGGTGTCCGCTCTCCTCCTCCTATAATTTGATTTATTTTGGCTTTTATGAGAGCGATTGCCTTCTGTACCCGAGAGGAAACCCAGCGCGACGACTTCGTCCATCAATCATTAGGTGTACCGTCTTACTCCGGTCATGCAAGTCAAGTCCACCTCATCAAGGTTTACTTGGCTTGAATAAAGACGGAGATATGCTTCTATCGACCCTTCAGAAATATAAAGCGTGAATACATATTATGTGAAAATATGCTTAGGCATTAAACCTGTTCAATGTTAACCGCCATTAGGCGACAAGGTCGGTACATAAAATCTTATTTTCCATACAATCCGTCTGGCGGCTTATCTGCCAGCTTATCGGCGCTGAGCTGGCCCAACTTAACTATTTACATAAGTAGATTAAGCTATTCATTTATCTTAACACGCCAGGAGGAGATCTGGCTGCTATTACGTATATACTTAGTTATATATATAAGTATTTGACAAGTTTGTATGTTTAGTAGTACCTACCTATGTTTTTTTTTCTAATTCATGATAGGTTTACGTTTGACCTCAATTCCACCTGAGGGTAAATGACGATGTGTTCTACGATGATTCCCGCTTGCCTAGAAAGATTGTAGATGTATTTTGTAGTAAGTAGGATATAATGCTCTGAACAAATTTCACTCAGTGTGTATGTCGCAGGCAATTTGAATGATTTGTCCGTTTACAAACGGCTTCGGCATTTTATAAACGTGAAACGCTATACAAATTTCCGAAGGCAGATTGTCATCGTATTCGAAGGAGTCCAATGTAAACATTATAGTTGTTCAAAGGTGACCATGATTTAAAAAGAAAAACTGTTTCAGAAACATGCGTTCAGCCATTTGAGCATAATTGAGTAAACATTTCAACTAATTCAAAACATTCAAACAGCTTCACAAACTTTAACCTTTAAAACATTATAGTAGGAACTAAATAAAAATATTAAAACATTATATTATCACAATAACTAGCTTTCACATCCTTGTAACATTCATCTATTAATAATTTGTAACATTCATCTATTAATAATATTTACTTTGGCCCGCACCTCTCTTCCTGCTCCCGTAGTTTACCTAATACAATTACATTTGAAACAGCTTGTTATACTTAGTACACATAAAAGTTTTTGGGCTATTATAAAGCGTACCATCCCTTACACATGAGCCTAAACTCTTATATAGAACTTAGTCTAAAACATCCAATACACACACACATAGATACCCGCTTGCAAAGACAGCTATTTCTATACAACACTACAAGGTGTTCACGCTAGGGTTGGCAGCGATGCGTGCAGTGCGTGCGACCCTATTGGCAACTGAGCGTGCCACCCAACTAGGGCTTCTTAGCTCAATATTTTTCAACTTACGCAGAAGTGCTCATTTAGGGTGAAAATTTATTTATAAACAGTATGTTGGCATTCATATATTCTTCAGCTAGCCGGTAGGTATACCAGCTGAGTAACAAATAAAACTTTTTTTCATCACATAACATTTTATGTCATCTTTTACCTACCATGTTTCATGCAATAAATGAATTTATTATTATTATTATTATTTGGAAGCTTTCCTCTAAAGTGAATAAAAAAAAGATTTTCAGAAGTCACTTGCAGTTACTCCCGTAAAAGCCAACGAACAGAATAACGGGCCACGGGTTCCAAAGGTTTAAATACTTGATGGTTCAAATTTACCAGAAAAAAAATTAACCACTGCAAGACTTCATGAAACTGATATTTTGCGTAAACAAATAAAATAAATATTGTTTTTTGAAGGATACGTTAACTTCACCTTGCCTGATGGTAAGCCCATCCCATCAGGTGGACCGTGTGCTTGTCTACCACCTACGTAGTATAAAAAAAAGCCAATTTAAAATCTCGGGTCACAACTACACACACCGATAGTGCCACTTTAGTTATATACCTACATTGAACTATGTAAAGAGAACAATAAATTCGCCTCAATAAAACCATCTTTAACTGGCTGTGAGCTAAAGCTCGCTTATCCGGCGATCGGAGCGAGGTGATAGTCAAACTACGCACGTAACGACACATCGTGTACGCACATAAAGTGTTTATCTGCAGGTCCGCCTTAGGCGCCAAGGCGGAATGTATGCGGTCCTTGTGATAAGAGGCAGCGGACTACTTAACATACGCTCAAAGTTTGTTGAGTTAAGTTCTTGAAGTTGAGCTCATTGAGGAGCTTGAGCTTGAGGGAATATTCTTAAGCATGTATTATTAATATATTACAGTAGACTTTAAAAATGACTATTTTTATTATACTCTACGCATTTTCTACGAAATTCGCAGCTCCATAGACACTTTGCAGTAAAATCTGTTTCCTTTTTTAATATAGCCCCACCCCGTATACCTAAGTATGTGTTTTTCAGGATATAAAACATTTTAAAATTCAATAAATAGTAGCCAGCTGATTCATCGCGGCAGATTAAAAATTATAAATATACAAACTTCGTATTCAAAATCTTGACCTAAAACAGAAACTAAACATAAACGGTCTTATTACAAAACACGGACTAAAGTCAGGTTTAAACCCAGACTATGAAGTCCAGGCTTAATCTTAAGACCAAGGTTTAAACTTCTTCTTATTACAAAAACAGAATAAACCGTGGACTAACTTAGGCAATGGTTTAAATCTTGGCCTAATAACAACCACAGATTACTCTAAACTTTTGTTCGTTCATTGTGATATCATTCGGTCGCAACGTTCCGTTTTCTCCGAAAGCAAAAATTTTCTGAAATCGTTAATAAATATTATTTACTAAAAAATTGTGAGAAAAATATTTACAACATTATAATTATTAAATTTAAAGTCATGAACGATAGTTGGACTTTATTTTATAGTAAAATATCATTATCATGCCTTTATTTAGCAATCATTGTTATAATATTGGACGATCTATGATGAACGTTAAATGGAGCGTAGTTTTTCGGAGCCCGCGCGTTGTTCAAATTTTTTTTTAATTTTTATACCCACTTTTGAATCATTTCAATACCCGTACTAACTTTTACGTTTCCAGTGGTTTAAACTTTTAAATTTGAATTAAATAATGGAAGGAGAAAAGAAAAAGAGGGGCGAAAATTGGACTGCCGAGGAAAAAGTAAGCCAGAATATGATGTATTTTGGTATTTTCCACAAATCAAATCAAAATGACAAGTTTGACGTTTTATTTTCGTGGTTTAGACACTTAGACCAACGTTAAACTAGGTGTCACGCAGGTTTATCTTTAGACCAGAGATAGTCCCAGGTTTAGTACTAAAACGCGTTTTGTAATAACATTTTCGTTAAACCATGGTCTAAAGACGATTTAAACCTGGGTTTAAAGTTAGTCCGTGTTTTGTAATAAGACCGAAAATGTACATTTTTGATGAACTCGTACAAAACCGGCCAAAATTGCAAATGGAATTATAATAACTACTACTACGTCTGTTGTCGCTGTCTACCCCGGAGGGAAAAAGGCGTGAGCATTTATGTATGTATGTATGTAAAAACTACTACTTCTTCTTTTCCGCTTCTCGCTTATACCTTACAATCCCAAGAAGTAATTATCACGACGCGATTGTAAAGTGTCGTTACTGCGATTACATTGTTACTAATGTGTTTCCATACACTAAGTCATATCCCCCCCTCTCCTCCCCCCTACCCTCAGGGCCATCGTTTCCTGGTACCTAATTAATGTTTAACTAAATTTTAACACAGTGGACATTGTACCTCGCTGTCTTTGTCAACTGATTTAAAACTATAATAGGTGTTATGGATACAGGCATTCAGACTATCAGCAGTATCAACATACCTTTATGGGGACCTTCGTGGCCAAGACAACCCCATTCATAAACCAATATTAGACCTACTGATTGACGGACAAAGCTCTGGCCCTGAATTTCCACACGGCCTTAGGGTTTTTTTATGGAGATCCAACAGCTTATTTAACTAGAATAACATTAGGAGATAATAATATATAATTAAGCCTATTAAAGGACCCCGCGTGTAGAAACATACTCGAAATATAGCGTTCATTTCACTGCAGACTACGATATAAAACAATAACACATCCGTATTACATTTTAGTGTCTGACCAACACTGCAGCATAATTATGCAGAGAACCCTTCACTGATGCGCCGCCTCACCACGGGGATTCAGGTGACAGTTGTTATTGTAAAAATCAAAATAAAATAAATAAAATATCTTTACAAACTTTCATATTTATGTTGGGCATTAAAAGCACTTGGTATAATTATATAAACGGGCTTATTATATTTAGAAATACAAATATAAAAATAGCACATTAATCATGTGTCACCGCGCACCGAGAGAGAGAACACCAATTCAAATTTATAGGCAAACCATAAACACATTTGTGTTCACACACCAACAATTTATAATATTAGTAGGATAGTAGTATGTATAACAAGCATCATTCAAACGTCTCGTGTAAATCAATAGTTTCATTAGTGGGAACACATCAGAAGCTTGTTTCGTTGCCTTTCTCCACGAGCTCGGCAGCAGCTCTTTGATATCAAAGACGTACACTCAACTACAAAAGTATTACAACAGATTCTAATTGAGTAATAAAAATAATAAAAAACATTAAAACAAAAATTGTAAATTAGATGTGTATGTACATTACAGATGGGCTATGCTGTTTGAACGATTCTGAACACAACTTTTTTTGTGGAATTCTTGTCGCAAAAACTGGTGAACGGATTTTGATATGGTTTTTATTTTTTTTTAATCTTTTTCTGACTTAAAATTTATCATACATTTCATTGCAATTGGGTAAGTGTAACTGGAGATATGACCAAAAAACAATAACTGACCTCCACGTGGGTGGAGACGCGGGCATAAGCTAGTCGCATTAGCAGTCTTCCTATAGCAGCTGTATAAATTATATCAAACGGAGGAGATAGAGCAAGCGGACCCTGAGCTCCGAAAAAGGGAGTTGCATCCTTGGCTAACTAACTGGGAACTAGTTTGAAATGATGATTATATTATCAATTATAAACACATGTATACCAATTTAAAAAAGATTACCAACTTTGTCGTTGCCTGTACTTACTTAGCGCGGTAAATATTGACGGTTGTACATTCGTACCGTCTGCTCGCTGCGTTCAGTTCCGTTTATAGAACTAACGTTTTTAAGTACTAATTACTTTGCAGTTCTTAAGTGTACGGTAACCACATTGTTATTTGGTTTTTAGGGTGCCATACCTCGAAAGAAAAAAAACGGAACCCTCTTTTGTTCATCACTTTGTTTTCCGTTCGTCTATTTATCTGTCTGTCAAGACCCTTTTCTCGGGTTTCATATTCATACCTACAGGTTCGTACGGAACCCTCGTGCGCGAGTCACCCTCACACTTAGCTGATTTTTTTATAGTTCTTGTCTATCCATTAATCTAATTGACCAACTAGAATATGATATACCTAATTCGTCCTATAGTTCATTTTTTCAGATTTTTTTCTAACTCCGATTCTTGTTCCAAATTTTAACTTTGTGATTGAATAATAAGCATCCAAACATACAAAATTTTCATATTCACATGGTTTTCCTGGTGTCTACAATATGGGATTCTTCAAGAAGGGCATAGAAGGATTCTACAAGGTCGCCAGCGCGAGTGTGATGCCCCTGGTGTTGTAACACCACCGTTACCCACCCGTATAGGACAGGATAGTATAGGATGGGATAGTATAGGACAGGATAGTGTGATACAATACTAATATAGGATAGCAGGATTCACTTTCTGTTTTTATCTGTTCCTAGCTGTGTCCCGCGGCTTCGCCTGTGGCATACTTCGTCCCGGGGGCAGGATAAAAAGTATCCTATAGCCGGCTCCTAGTTCTAAGCCACCTCCCCATCAATTTTTAGCCAAATCGTTCCAGCCGCTCACGCGTGATGCCGTGACCAAGGGAAATAGGGATTCATTTTTATATATCTGTTATTTTGCGGAATTCGCAGTAGTAAATAGGTATTTCTTTCTTCTTTTTTTCTTTCTAATAGGTACATACAAACTATAAATACAGATGGACATACAAATTATAGCATCAAATACCGGTCTATAACAAGTCATTATTGTTGAATTAATCTGTAGGTACCGACGAAGGCGTGAGGGTCGCGAGGCGATTTGTTGCAGGAAATGAACTCAACAGAGGTAGGAGGGACTGCCTTCCTCTCTCGTGTCTATGTTACATGTTTCATAGCTCCATGGTTGTGTAACGGTCTGTGGTTGTATGAAGAATTCCTGAGTTTCAATATTATGTGTGGTGTTTCTACACTACACCTAATATTGAAAGGCGGCCTCTGTGGCGTAACGGTAATGCGGCTGCTACGACAGGGGACGCGGGTTCCATTGCCGCTCAGTGCAAATATTTGTATGCAAGAACTTGCATTGGTGCGAGCGTTTCTATATGGATGTATTTACAAAAAAAATAAGTATGTATATCCGTACTCTAGAACCCATAACACAAGCTAGTTAAGCTTATGCTTACTGTGGGTCTAGAGAGCGCTGTGTAGAATGTCGTAAATAAAATTATATAAGATAAAACTACAACCTGGGTGAAATAGTGGTCAAACGTGGGCCTATTAAAGAAAACATAGAGGGCAAAGACCAAGACCTTCAAACAATGCATTTCGTCGCAAAATTGAACCTATACCATAGATTATTTATACCTCTTTCGAACAATGCACGCTTTTGCTGACTTAGCCATTATTAAATAGTGAAGGGAATGGATTTCTAGAAACCTCTCTAAGTACTCTAACGACTTACTCTAAGTCTATCAACATAATATAAAATAAGATTCCCACAGAATCCGACCATCACAACGATCCCACGACACTGTCCAAACACTAAAACGGCTCAGGGTCAAAAAGACCAATAGTTCAAATCCGCCGTAGCTGAACAAGGGGATGCTGCATCCAACTTAATATATGCACACACCTTTAAATACAAACCAAATTAACAAGACCACTTCGCAAAACAAAAACCATTCTAACTTCACCTCTATTCCTTTGACATAAAGTTGTTATACTATTTTTTGAATGGTGTATCATAACTTGGTAACTTACTCAGCACCCTTAATTTGTCCAGTAATAACCAGTTTGTGTACAATAGTTAGGCCTATTAACATAACTCCTTGACCGGACACAACTGGACACTTATTAATATTTATAATCTGTGTTTCTGTTAAAAAACGAAATATGTCAGTTATTTTAGAGGTGTCGCGGTGATAACGCGTGTGTTTTTTCAACGTTGATTCCAAAACTCCATAGAAGCCTCTAGTAAAGTCTCCACTATTTTACTGGGGCAAGACTATGAAGGAAGACTGACTTGACTATTGACTATGAAGACCTTGACTGTGACTAAATAACGAAAACGCAGCAACATACTCGTAATATTGCATTCGAAAATAACTTGATTTATCAAATTACTTCTCAATGACATTCCTAACATATTTGCCAAAGTAGAAACGCGTGTGTTTCAAATAATGTTAGCTTACGAGATCGAACATTCTGTATTTAAGGTAAGTTTCTTTCGTACAGTCAATAATAATAATCACAGCTATTCCTATCCCTGGGAGCCGCCTGCGTGGAATAGGAGTCCACCTTACGATCATAATATCCCGTGTTTACCAGCACTACAGCTATTATACTATCGATGTGAACTCGCACTTAACAAAAGCAACAGTACAGAACGTAGTAATTTTTAGTTAGGTACTTATATCCTTAAAAAAAATTCATTATTTACTTGCCTATGTCCGCGGCTCCGCCTGCATGGATATCGGTTTTTGACGATATCTCCAGATCTTCGCAACCGATTGTGATCAAACTTGCGTAAGATATCAAGTTTAACAAAACAGACAAAAATTAAAAAAATGTATTTTTGTGTTCAGTATCTTTCATATAATAACCATTTTTCATAACCCCAACATTTTTTTTAAATATCGGCAATGTACAGCTACTGCTGCTACTTTAGAATTTTAAAAGAGTATTGATTTGTTTGTTGATACGAGTAGGTATAATTCAAGGGTATATAAATCCTATATAGAATAAACACAACCAACATTACCAACATCTCTCCCTTGTGAATACCACCCGAACCTCCTTACCGAAACCTTCCAAATAAGTCCCAACACCGCAAAACAGAATATCGATTCTTCGTCACGATGTGTCCCATCACTAAAGAGCCAATAAATCGATAAACGTCGCGCGGACCAGCCGTCTCATCACTAATTTACAATTTTATAGCTTGTGGGATCGTGTGGGGGTGAGCGAGGGGGGTAGGTCGCCACTCCATTAGTGGAGTTTGAACCCCCCGCGTGGACCAGTTAACCCTACGGGACTGATCGCAGAAAAAGTAAGTTTTCGCCAAGATTTTTTTTTTCTTTACGTGTTTAAGATTCAACTATTGTTTTGGGTTTTGGTAGGCTAATAGTACTGATAAGTAATCTATATTTAAAGGCTCTTAACGGGTGCTACTTGTGTAAAACAAATCCACAATTAAACAAAGAAAAACATTTGTTTTTTTCTTTATTTATTAAAACTTAATACATAAGGCGGACTTAATGCCACAGGCCACAGGCAAGCTGTAGCTGCTGAAGTAAACCTTTAAATAATGATGTAAAGAATAAAAAGTAGGTGCATTATGAAAGTATATAAAGTAGGTATTGACATAATGCATTAACTAGCTGTTGCTCACGACTCCATCCACGCGAAATTCTGATCCCATTCCTTCAACCCTTGGGAGCCTATTCTAAGCATAAAAGTAGGCTTTGTGTCATTTCAGACTATAATCTCACACTGTAGTGAATAGTCACAATCGTTCAGTTATTTGAGCGTGAATGAGTAACAAAAAGCCAAAATCGCGAATAATGAAACGATTCATTACATATTTACATTAAAAAAAAAACAAAAAATTAAATAATTCAATCACACAATTTTATATGCGAACCGTACAAATTCACGTCACCCGACAAGAAAAGCGTGCAAAGGAGAAAGGACAAAACTGAGACGGGACAGAGAGGGAGATCTTTAAGATACGTCGCCATGACAACCGTAACGCACACTTGCACGCCTAACGATAGTTGGCACCCACACACGCAGCCCGTAGGTATTAGGAGAATTCGACCCGACCCCCAAACTTTCAGTTATTAAGCAAATGCTTCGTAAACATTTTGGGTGGGCACCTTTACTTTCGTACTATAAATAGGACGGCAGGGCTTAAAGCTTCAATTAAGTAAATGTATGTAAAGTTGCTTTGTCCAAATCTAGACGGTACATTGGATTTTTATTGGTGTGGCAACATCATAATTTGGGCTCTTCGTTTGGTGATAATATAATCTGTGGCGAAAAATATTTGTTTATGTTTATTTTTTTCGTATCTATTATATATCATAGAGCTGATAAAGAGTTAGACGCGCTAATCTCAAAATCTTTTCATATTGGAAAGAAAAAAAAAGATATAAGCTTAAATTCCAAGACAAAATTATAAATCGATTATGTGTATCCGAATATGGTCGCCACCTTACCATAATTTTTCGTTATTTTTACTGCTTAAGCAAACTGCCTATAGCTAATAGTGTGGTATTCGGCACTGGAGGTGGAGGTATATGGTGGCGAACTGTTACGAACAAATTGCTGTGCCACTAACGAGCTCGCTGCTACTTCCAAGAACTAATAATGGCTGCTACAAGGCTATTGGCTAGTAATTCTGGGACGAGTTCTACAAGTTAGTTTCGCTATCGTGTTCAGTGATGCCAGCTTATGAATTTCTACCTTCTACCAAAAATTATAACCATAAAAATTTGAAGTCAATTTTTTTAAAGTAAAATAACCTAAATAGATTATTAGAAGTTATCATAAAGCGATCTAGCGATCTAGATGCAAACCATAGCTTGTAATGTGGGTTCTAGGATGCTGACATACGCACGTATGTTCTTACCTACATTTTTTGTTGTAAATACCAGATCAATGACAATAGAGATATATATTATGCAAATATTGAACGGGAATCAAACTCGCGACCTCCGACTTACTGCAAAACTACCAACCCACCCCACTTTAATCAGTGCCGTCCGACCGGAGGCTTAAGTCGGCATCCTTAATTCACCTCCTTCCCCCTCCTCCCTAAGACATATTTCATCGGAAGTTCCAACTAGGGAGGGAGCGGCAACTTTACAGAATATTTCACACAAATAGATACACAAGACAACATGGAAACTGATTGTGAATGCGTTCGTGCTAATGTTTAGTGTTTCATGATTTACGAGTAGATAGATAGATAGATAGATATATACTCTTTATTGCACACACTATCAGAATACAAATAAAGCGTATACATAAAAAAAAATTGTACAAAGGACGGTCTATCGCTGTCTGCGATTTCTTCCAGACATCCAGAGTGGACTTTATTATGGGAATCTGGGTACCTAGTTCTTGGTGTAAGTATGTACTTATTGGAGTATTTAGAAGTGAAATACTAGGCACTTATAAAACTGCTACGTTCATAGATTCCATACTAATATAATTAACTAGCTGATGTTCGTGGCTCCGTCCGCGCTTAGGTCAGTACCGTTTTTCGATTATATCTTTGGTTTTACTTTTTCGGCAGATTTTAAATATGACCAAGACTTTCCTAGAGATACGATTCTCCACATTCCATAGATTCAACGTGCCGTCGCCGGGTCCATGGCGTGGTGCAGAGAGAAACCCCATGACTAGGAATTGCGACTCAGAAGTAGGTTTCGGGTGGCCACCTTGCGACGCGTCAGCGTTAATAGGTGGTAGAATACGATGGTATCCTCCCGTCCGAAATGAGCTGTCCGATTGGGGTAGTATCTCCGCCCTACAGAATACCGCGGCCATAATAACCATCGAGTTGTGAGAGCTCTCAGAACTCACTGTACCCCTCCTCCACTAACCCTTCCTAGCCCTCCCACCTTCCCTTCAGGGTAGGCAGCGCGTATGTGACACGTCTTAAGGCCACGGTGACCGCTTCTCATCAGGTGGGCCGGATGCTTGTCTGCCACCTACGTAGTATAAAAGTTTGGGCCACACTAAGTATTGTGCGGGTGTTTATCGTTACAGTGGCACTAAAGACACGAAACTAACACACAGTTTCGTTATCGGCCACCCATCAATATCCAGACCTGCGACGATGCTCCTTAACGTGATGTCTCAAACCACCTCACCCTCGCCCACTATCAGCACTAAACAAACGGCCATCAATAAGTGGGGCCGTTAGCGCTCGTATCGGAGCCTTGCAAGTTTTAATGAAAGCCTGTACAAACAGAAACAGCCTGTATCTAATGCTTACTATATATATTATGTGAACTAGTTGAGTTTTACGGTTTACATCCTGTATTTTTTTTATATATCGGTCACGTCAATATGACTTTAACTCGCCTGATGGTAAGCTAAAGGTAAAGTCTCAGGAAGGGGGTCCCCATTACATACACCGACAGTGACATAATGGTGGCCCTCAACTTGACGGCCTCATGAAAGAAGAGGTGATTGTCGTCGTACCACTTTTTTTGTCATAACCATGATAGGGGTTCGTAAGCTACCAAAAAAAGCAGACCTGCTTTTTTTGGTAGCTTACGAACCCCTATCAGTACGGACGAACACACAACCTCCTCCTTTTTAGGTTGGTAACAAAAATTTGCACAGTTTATTATTTTTGAGACCTCTATATTGTTGAAAGTTTGCAGTTGGGAATAACATTTTTTCTAAAAGTTTTTTTTAATTCTATCAACATTCGATCTTCAGATCAAAGCCGACATTATTTGATGATGCGCATTAAATCTCGGCTTTGATTACGTTATTTACACTGAAATATAACGCCTTACTTAATATACGTACTTGCTATTACAAACTTTATCCAGAAGCCAACGCAAGTACAAACAAACTAACTCACTCAACAACGACACATATGCATACACATAACCCTATGTACACCCGTACATACATAGATATATTCTAAACATTGTACAAAAGGCGATAGTTGGTAGGCAAATGGCGCGGGGTTCGGAGGCGCGGGTAGAATTACCACAAGATTGCTCCCATTCTTTACCCTTAACCCTTAGAAGGTACCCTGAATTTGAAACCTTGCGTGAGATAATTTAATTAATTATTCTGATTTCAAGTAAAGCGACTGGCTTTGTAGTTGAAGTTTAGTGTAATGGGATAGTTATTTTGTTCGTGAATTCACACGTACGAATTCATTAGTAGTTTTTTACCGACTTCAAAAAAGGGGGAGGTTCTCAATTCGATTGTATTTTTTATGTATGTTACCTCAGAACTTTCGACTGAGTGAACTGATTTTGCTGCCTGCAACCTGCTTTGAAAAATAAATGGAAGTATTGTGTGTACACAGGGTACTTTCTTGCTAACGAAATACACTTGCCAAATACAATAGTCTTAAAAGAGCTTAAATGTTAGAAAATCCGTTTGTAGTGTTAATCCTTAAATCTACAAAGTAAAACCTTTTCGAAAGCAATTAAAATGAAAGTGAGCGGTACTTTCTCTCTGTACTTCCACTAATATTCTCCAAAGCTCAAACACAATCGAAGTAAACCAATCAGCTGAAGACAATTTTCCACTTTTTTTCACAAGTAGGCCAGTGAAACTTGAGCGTTGCCATGAGTGACACGTTTTATAGTTAACGACACGACTCCGACACGTAAAGCGATCGACTGTACATTTATTATTTTAATGTTATTGCTGCTTCGTTAAAGTATTTCGTAATTGAGTTCCTTTGAATAGGTAGAATAAGCAAATAAGTTTTTACGAGTATTTTGAATATTTCAAAATCGCTTAATATGAATCAGTATTGTACCATAATGAATTTTAAAAGAGTACCGACATTCATGTCTTTTCTAATTTTCATTTTTACGGTTATACATCGAAGGTAAGGAAGTATATTTTAAAGTATTGTAAATAAATGGAACACTGAATGTTATGATGAAGCTTTAGATACGATGTTGTTGGTGCTGTTGTTGAAACTGATAATGAAATCGTAATTTCATTATTATTTTCTACTGATTAGGAGGCAAACAAGCGCAGGGCCTAGTCATTTTGAAGTGATAAGGATACAGGCAGATAACAAAAAAATTGATGGAATATAATCTTTAAAATGAGGTCGATTTCACCAGTTAATGATGTCTTAGCTAGATCGTATTTAAAGTATTCAATGTAAACATTTTACAGCTCTACGATTTTATTTCAAAAACAAAGGATATAGACGTCGTTACGTCCTCGTGGGGTATAAAAGGGCTCGTAGGGTCGGTACCTCGGGCCTCTATGCTCGAGTGACGGTTGTTCGAGCTAACACTCAAGGAAATTGGGTCATTTGTCCCTTCGGCCGCTAGTGAGCACTTTGTTTAAACCTACTCCGTTTTTGTGCCAGCGTGATTTCAAGCCGGGTAATGGCCTTGACCATAGAGATATGGAACCTATGTATTCGGTAGTTATGTATGTATATATTTGTGTGTGTGTACTTTATTGTGTTTTTAGTTGATAATCGTGTACAAATGACGTGATTTATACATTTCAGGGCATCAAATCATATTTCCTCTCAGCAGTGGTTATACGATGGCATTTTAGAGTTCGAGAGAGCCGATTTCATTTTGGGTGGATTGAGTAAACATCAGATTTATGCCCAAAATGCCAGTGTATAAAAACCATCACTAGCCAAGCATGTAAGACTTGCAAACGCTTAAAATTAATTTACAATCGAATAAAAATTATATAGACACGATCAAATATGATACGTATTCATTTAATTCACAGTATAGATAGATTATATGCGTGGGTAGTATTACTATAGTTTCTCACAAGCCCACTATCGACCCATCTTAATTACACCCCTACCCACACACACACACACACATCCAAACTACGACTGTATACAACAAGCAATTTAATAATGTTCTTAGCACCCCCGAAGTTTAAGAACACCCCCGTTCTTAACCCCCGCGGGGTGTGAACCCGCCTTAAAACTGAGGGGGTTAATTTCACCCTCTGATATTAGTTGAAAGCGAAGTAATCTTGAAGCCCATCTGTGCCGCCGGTTATAATGGCGTAAGGAATGTTGGTGCTAATTTTAAAATCAACAGAGTTGAGGCATTGGGAGATATAATATATTTTGCGATTATGAATTTTAATACCTTTACGCTAAAGAGCAATTTTTCTTGTAACGAAAACTTTAGTCCTCCGCCCACCTGAAATACTGATACTAACAAATTTCTACTCCCGGGACCCATAGTAGTCCATTCCTGGAATAAAAAGCCTATGTACTATTTTAAACTATAGTCAATCTCTATGATAAATTTCATTAAAATCCGTACAACTATTCGGACATACTTTCGCATATTACCTTTTATAATCAAAGAGATTTTTTTTATTTAAAAAGAGAACTAATTAAGTACTAGTCGATATTCCCGCTAACCCCTTCCAGCTAAGTTAAATTGCTTGTGTTTGGAGAGGGTTCACAGGCCAGGATTCGAACCCAGAACCTCTCGATTGCAAGGCCAACTTCTTAACCAATGGATGAATATATGGATGTTTATTACTCAAGCACACAAAAACGACTTGACGGAACTGAATAAAATTTTTCACAAAGATGGAATAAGGCTCAACAGCTACTTTTTACTCCGGAAGCAGCTTCCTATGGGTCACGGGAATGAGATCAATTGATATTCTATGCGGGTGATGTTGAAAGCAACAGTTAGTAAGATAAACAATAGTCAATAAACAGTGTGTAGGTATGTATACAATATCACACTTAACAGAGAGTCCATAAACTAAAGCACTTCGGCTTCATATAAATAGACTTGTAGGAAGGTAAACGTAGCCAGTCTTCATGTAGTACATAACTAACTTGTTCCATTCAAGCTATTATATTCTCTCCGCGGTTGCTGCATGACCAACTATTACTTGCTAACTTTAGCTAAGGCCGTATGCATATGCTTCCTTAGACAGTGAAATAAATATCTCGATATAACTCGGTAAGATCTCGCTAAAAACATACACACACACTCACGCTTCTCGCACGCTCTTTCCCTCAAAGTAAGCAGAGACAACACAGCAATCTGCTTGTTTGCTTTACATTTGTGAGATCAAGACAAGATTGGAACGGAATTACGAACATATTTTATTGCGAGAAAAAATGACCTTTTGATAGGCTCGTCTTGGTATCGTTTGACATGAACATATTTTTGGAAGGATTTCATTTCGTAAGATACACAATAATAATTGTCATAGCATTTTTTAATAATAAGTTTATTTTATTTATAGCGCGAGTGTACGTGTATAGCGTACAATTTTTGGTTGAATCTAATGAATTTTTCGCGGTCACAATTTTGAGTAATACCAAAATACAGTGTATGCAATGACTGAAATTAAAAAGTTCCAATAACATAAAGTAAAGAATACTGTTCTAATTTCAAAAACAAATTAGGGACGGACTGAAACTTCCAAATTCAAAACATTTAGCAGAACACACTTCAATTTAAAGTTGTAAAGAGGCATCTCATCAACGAACTGAGAAGGCCGTCAGACAAAGAGAGGCCCGAGTGCGAAATTTAAATCCTACCCGCAGCTGCGGAATAGAACGGACCTTAGAAACAAACAAATCGTCCCGCTCCCCCCGCGGACGCTCCTTCCTCACCCCCTCACTCGCCCACCCCGCGCACAAGCGAAACACGAATGGCCGCCTTATACAACCACATCTTACAGGCCCCAATTCCTACTTCCTTTCCATTACACAGCCAACGCTGACTAAACATAATCGTCGAACTTCCTTACGACTCTACCCTTCCGGCCAACTGCTCGCAAATCTAACTCAAGCCAAATCAAACTTTAAAACATAACTAACAGAGTCCATTATATACATCTAGATAGTTAATTTTGCCTATCAATACTGATCATTCGATTTTAAACCAAAAAAACTTTACTTTTAAGTCTATTTTCGCATAAACGGTGTACAATTTCCAATTTTCCTCGAACGACCGCTGAAGCACCCGCGTTAAGAACATCCCGAACAAGTTGTGCTGTTAGCTGCGAACGTTTGAATAGTTTTCGTTGTCGAAACTTGTTCTCGGGGTTGTTTTGGGTGTATTTTCTTACACAAAAGATGGGGGCGAGGGGGTAGGGTCATGATAAATGGCACAATATTAATACTCGGGGCCGGGGCTCTATAGTTTTATGATCTTAGTTGGGTAGTATTATAAATCTGGTTTTCCCGCCGAGCACTCGTGTCTAATGCGCCAGTTTAGTGCCTGGCTATCTATGCGAGTGTTTCAGCACTTATTAGTTTATATTTGTTGGAAACACATCATGGTTTACTTAGCTCTCTAGTGCTAAAATAGTGTTACCTTTAGGTAACTCTACCTATTCGAGGTCTTTATCGAACAATAAGGAAATGAACTGTGACTTTTATCATATCCAGGTATTCCAGGTATCAAAAGTGGGTGATGCTACAGAGCGTTAAAAATTAGTACCTAAGTATTGCTATGAAGTTTCAAAAGTTGATGATGAATATAATGTATTTTTTTCGCGCGTAGCGTATTTGAAATTTCAACCTGTGTTCCCCACACACAATAAGGTAATGATAGTTCGTACAGACACCCACGCATGATAACTAATATCCACGCAGGTGGAACCGCGGGCAACAGCTAGTAGTAGCATATAGTGGCTACAGTTAGTCACAGATATTCATAGAAAACTTAGTCCAGCAGTTAGGCCCTCCTTATCGCACAAAACAGTACAGTATTCATGAAGCGGCATCGCGTCGTCGAGTAGATTTTATTACATGGGCAAGACCCAAATGCCGTAAACCATATAATATAGTAGAGAATAAACCACTTGACAGTGGCCGCCAACTGTTGGGAGGTGTACAAATATAAGATAATGGCTTCAGTCAACGGGTTAATTATTTCGAAGCGATTTAAAGTGGATTAATGATAGGGAAAATCAAAATAATAAAATAAGTAAGTACTAGTTAAATAATAATGAAGTGTACATGATATATATTTATTATGACAATATCTTTTCAATTTCACATCTCCTAGGTATATTGTACAGAGGCCTCAAAAAGTTTGTATCTCTCCCACTTTCATTGGTATTTTTCTTCTATTATTCAAAGGTATGACGGGAGAGAACTCACATTAAATTATAGATTTGGATCGGAAAAAGAGAACATCTAGGACGGGACTTGAACCTGCGACCAGTGTCTTACAGGGGAAATACTACAAAAGCCATAATTAAAATCTAATCTGTAAATCTACACAGAAAATCGCAAAATATAACTAATATTACACTGTTACTAGTACTTAATTCCCATATCAAGAATCTCGTCTTCTGAACGGAACTGAAGTGAGCGAATCGCTTCACCAATAGTCTGAAAAGGCACTGGACGCATAAATATGAATTTCTAATACGAATATATGAATATCTTCCATATAAGTGAATAAATGAATATCCTGCATATAAATATTGAAGAAGGATGGAGGGAATAGCCTGGACTGAGATAATATCCAATAAAAGCGTATTAAGTAAACAGAATAGGAAAAAAATCGAGAACCGAAGAGGAAGACGCTTTTATTAAAGTTAAATTCAATGCTAAGTATTTTTTTTATTTTTTCTTGACGCAGTAGCTCTGATTCCTAGCTTCATTCATTTTGAGTTCATTATGTCAACAAAGGTTTATCATTTTTATTTTTTAGGAACAAAAACAGTTACATGCTAAGATGCTACAACAATTATTTAACATAACCCATACGATTGTTCGAGGATTCAGATTTAAATTTACTAAAGTAACAAACAAGCACGCACAATTATTATTGCAGCATTAGAAGTGGTAATCGCGTTATACATTCCTCATAACCCAAATTGAAACCAATACTTACCATACAATATAAAACTCACCAAAGGTTTACGACTCAGGTTATTGATCGTATTCTCGCCGGAAGATCCTAGCACGCTTTCTATTCGCCGATTAAGTCTAATTGCTCTGAAATTTATCGTCTCCTACGCTGCTATTATGGGATGATATCTCTTATTTATTGCACGCAATTTGCTTCCTACAAATAAAGTGAAATTATTTATTTCTGTACGTGTATACCGGGCTTTTGAATTAAATGCTACAGAAGGCACTATTACAGATAGTGGGAATATTATGGAGTTCAAATCGAAAACTGTAAACCTGAATAGTAGTCTTTTAGCGTACGTATATGTATGTAATATTTGTGTACTTGCTTTACTAACCCGGGAATCAAACCCCTAGGAAATTATATTTGGAACCAAAAATACGCGCATGTCCTATCAGCCCGAGTCGTCTTTAATTCCTATATTATCTTTTTTTTTTACCTACAATAAGTTTGTAATAACCTAAAAGTTTGACACACATTTTCACATCGCGTCCCCTAACAAACGCTTTGGGATACTTTTTTAACCCTTTAGCTCACTATGACCCTGTAGGTCGCGGATGTGACCCAACTGGGTCAAATTACCGTGACTGTTATTTGTAACAAATATAACAATAATATCAGTCAATATAAAATTAAATTTTGAAGCAATTAATATCTTTGCTAATTTTTCTTTACAAAATCTGAATAATATTCGTAGCGTGATTTCAACCTGCGACAGTCGTTTTCTAGAAGGAATACTCTGCCAACTGAAACCCCTGGACCTATCTTAAATAGCTAAAAGTGTCACCAACGTTACATCTTAGCGCCCTAAGATGTAGGAGCCATCTCATTATTTCCATAGTTTGAACGAATTATACAAATTATGCAATTAGAAGGTATTGGTAGGACGCTAGTATAAAAAATATTAGTGTAGATACCTATAATCTTCACACGAGTACGTACATTCTTCAATTTAATAATCCAAACACAATTTTTAACCCTTTCCTCGTCACTTTTCAGGGTGACCTGTGGGTCACGGTTGTAACCCATTCACCCCGCGGTCAACTTGCCTTGACGCTTGACGGTCAGTTCTCACGAATTTACGAACGTCGAGAGCTAAATGTATAATATATATATACAATACCACATATATTTGTATATATATATATATATACAAATATATGTGGTATTGTATATATAATTAAGAAGATTAAGATTAAGAAAGGAGTTTATTTGATTAATTAACATTTTATATAAAAAAAAACCAGTTGTGTGTGAGTTGCTGTAAAATAGAGCCTTCTTGAATCTTATTCCGTCTTTATACTAAGACACATAGATACTTCAAAACTGTAATATTTAGACAGCTGATAAATTAACAGAATGTGTTGCCCTCTCTCTTTATATCTCCACCAAATTTCATCAAAATTGGTTCAGTGATTTGGGCGTGAAAGCATTACACGTTTTCACGCGAGACAGACAGAGAGAGTTACTTTCACATTTATAATATTAGTAGAATACGATATCTGTTTGACCAGATTAGCTTAGACCTTCTTTCTCAACTAACCCAAAAACAGGTTTAAAAATACTACTTTTCCACATCTCGTTCTCACCGTAGTCTCACAGATGCGCGGCCAGTAGTGACCCCAGGTCACAGAGACCCTTCATCTCCGCATTTCTCACGACGCCGCAGCATTCAAAGGGTTGATACTCGCCTAACTCGTTCATTCAAAATTTCGGAGACAATTTATGCGTGTGATAGCGTTTTAAGATGAAAGTGAGGCTTATTTATATCATTTAAAAGGTAAATTTAACAGCTGCTAACGGGTTCATATTAACTGACGTACCTACTTATTGACCGAATACGGTCCTATCCTATTTGCTACTAATATTATAAATGTGAATGTTTGTGAAGATGTTTTAATGTTTGGATGTTTGTTGTAACGCTCAAACTACTGAACAACTCTGACTAAAATTTGGTACTAGGATAGATTATAGTCTGGAATAACACATAGGCTACTTTTTATTCCTATAATAGGTTCCCATGGGTTGCCAGAACGGGATCAGAGTTCACATGGACCGAGTTGTAGGAAACAACTTATATTTATAACTGCGAAAATGTTTAAAAGATGTTTAATACTCAAACTGCTGAACAGATCTGGTTGAAATTTGGTAGGTATAAGGATAGGAGGAAAAGTTATTCCGGACCATATATTTGATATAACTTTTATCTCTGGAATAGGATCCTATGGATTGCGAGAATGAGATCAAATTTCGCGGAGATCCAAAACCAAAACCAAACAAAATACGCAAACCTTTTATTTCATGCAGAAATCCCCACGGATACCATCCGCGACTTAAGCGAATCAGTCAATCGGTAACCAATCGCACTGTAAATTAAATTGAACATCTTCACAGCATTGCAGCCTTGATTTTTTCCAAAACCATATAAACTTGAAAAGGGTAGGCACATAACATTAACATGAAAAATGTTTCCAATTATACGAAAATAACGTCTTAATTCTGCTTAATAATGACGATAGCGTTATCTTCAAACCCTCGCAAGGTTATATACCTATATAACCTTACGTATATATATAATTAAATTATACGTGGGTCCATACTAAGGCCGATAAGACCGAGTGGGCGGCGCGAGGGGGGTTGAAACGAAATGTTCGCGCCGGGGGTGGGCGTACGTGAAGACAGCGGACTGAAGACGTGTGAGCATTTCTATAGAGCTGATAATACCACCGTTTTTATATTAAGAGTTATTGATTAATAGGTAGGTTCTATGCATCATTGGAGTCATTTTGTTTTGAGTTCTTATATCACTTAGGTGTTGGAGAACTGTGTCCTATGGATGTGTTTTAGAATGTCTCATAATATATTTTAATTCTCTCATCATCCTACCTTCTACCATCATACCAAGCCCTAATAGTCACAATCAACAGAAAAAGCTTCCTGTGCCGCTATTCTGGTTTCACAATGAATTTAATTATTGTCATACGCTAAATGTAAAAGGGAACGAAAAATAGTCTCTTTTAACTAAAATTAAATTAAAGTATAGCTCTTTTAACTAATTTCCATCAATTATTTCAACATCATCATCAGTCATCAAGCCTAAGAATGTCAATTTCGTTTGTGAAGACATTTTAAATTATTAATTTATTTTATTAAGTGAAATTGAAAATACAGGCGTAGAACTTATATCTTAACTCTATCCACCTATCACTAATGAACCACATAAAACCTCTCTGAGCTCTTCTTCATTTCTATGATAACAGAGGTCAACCGAATATCTATTAAAATAAAATTTGAATAAAAGGTTTTATCTCTTTCAGGTACCTGAAACTCTCAGAATACACAACAAAGTCAAGTTTCATTGTTGGAAAGGAATCAAGATATCCATATAGGTATAATTTAAAGTCTTACCGAAGAATCGCAATATCAGAAAACTGAAAAACACTAAGCAACAAGCAAAACTAAGCAGCAAGGTATACATACAAGTAATTCTTGGCAAATAAACAATTCGACACACAAGTTGACTCTGAAAAAATCTGTTGAAAAAATTCCAGAATAAAACCAACAAATTAGCGTTTCAAGCCCATGATGTAAGTAAGAGCAAACGAGAATGTTTACACTTCCGAGCTAACCTCACCTGCAAGCCGGAACACACCCTTGGTTGATGGACGAGACGCCAAACATCTTCATAAACTTTCACATTTATAATATTAATAGGAATAGGATACATAGGATATATGAAAAGATTTCAAATCCCTGTCGAAAGTTATTTTCGATACCTATAAAAAACTATTGTGGTATAATCAACTCTATACAGCTCCCTCGTGGTCCGCTCGAGCAGAGTCCGGGCGACTTTCGTTAGGGTGAAAGCAGTTTGAAAGTCGGGTCGGTATTGATCGAGTGTCTTGCCCCCCCACTGCCCACCCCCGCGGCCCGCGTCCTCCCCCGCCAGCGTCCATAAGGAGCGCCCAATTCTGAGGATGACCGTCTTTAATGTAGAATTAAGGTTATGCTAGTTACGATACTTATATTTTAGTAGGCATAGATAATAAGCTTATTCATAGTCTGTGGTATGGACACTGTAAAGGTTTTATGTTCTTCGATTTAGAAATTTCAGTTTTTTTTATCTAAGTCTATCGGATCTATGACTCTCGTGACTTTATAATGATCGAAGATTACATATTATAATCAGCGTCAAAAATAGATGATTGTTTTTATATTCGGAAAATTTATTTTTGAGAAAAGTAATTCATTATATTTAGTGAAAATGGATTGTCTCAAATAAACAGTACTGTTAATATATTCTTGTATCATTATATTTATCCCTCAAAAGGGTAAATAGTTATAGATATTACATTTTAAAGGAGATATTTCACAAATGTATGAACCTTGGGCCCAATAATTGTACACTACTTAGAAAAATAGCTAGGCAATGTAGTTTTCATTTTTCACTATTCACTTCTTATAATATTGCTTCGTATTATGGGCGGAATCTAACTAAATAAACCTTTCTTGCAACACAACAAACGTGGCGGACTAAAACTATAAAAATGTACTCATATTTTATTTATTTATGCCCTTGAATTACGGAGGTGAATAAATATAATTGTATTTTTGCCAATAACCGGTATTATATCCCTTTTTTCTGTATTGTATACAATTAGGGGGCCCAAAATGAAACATCTCCTTTCATATATTTATTCTCGCGTAATAAAAAGCCGAAACTACTAAAAACCAGCTATATATTAAATCAATAATAGATTATATGAAACAGATATAGGGTTTAAATTTTCTCGTTCGATGATGACCCACCCTAGTAGGTAAAATTGTCCAACAAAAAAATTTTCAAAATCGGTTCAGTAGATCCAGAGATTACCCCCTACCAAGTCACAAATTCACAAACTCACAAACTTTACCTCTTTATAATATTAATATAGATAAGCAAGTACTTACAGGTTCAGGTAACCACTTACTATCATGTGCAGTGTAACGACATATTAAAATAAAAATCCCATCTAAAAAATAAAGTAAATATTCTCAAAAATAAAAAGTAAAACACTCAGGCAGGGTACAACGCCCTGTGAGATGATTAGTTATCATAGATAATGATGTTAGGTATACACAACGATCTTACATTACGTGCAACCCTATTAACGGGCAGCGACACCTGAGAGGCAACCCTATCGAGATCGAGGGATGACACTCGATATGCAGCCGTATTCTGAACGTATACTCGGTAAAATACTCAGAACGCTAACTTGACCCACAAATTATACTTAATTTGAACCTATTGACTAAAAAATATTTGAGTCTTCTTTAATTTCATGTAATTTGACATTGTTTACGTATTAAAAGCCGATACAAAAAAGGTAAAAAGCCATGTTCGCTAAAAAGTAAGTACTTACCTACTTCAAGAGTTGAAGTTGTCACTGGCTAAAAACTTGAAATCATTTTTTTAATAGGATCTCTTTCGTGCGTATTCTTGGAAATCATGGACCAGCTATATCAGGGTTAATTATTTTATAAGTCTTGATGAGAAAATCTGCGGCCCAACTAACATGAATGACTTTAATTTACGAGTAGCTACCGTTTATTGAGAAAATATCGCAGTAGTTTTTTTTACAGATTTTATTACGACTTAATTTGTGTTATTTAAGTTATTTTATTACCTATTTACATTGTAAAAAGCAAGCGAAACGTCAGTCGGGCACAGTATGAATAATAAAAAACGAGTGTAAATCGCAATAAAATAAACATAATCGCGTAAACATAATCATCATCATCATTCTCTGAACCTTTTCCCAACTCAGTTGGGGTCGGCTTTCCAGTCTAACTGTGATGCGGCTGAACTTCGATATTTTACGTGGAGCGACTGCCATCTGACCTCCACAACCAATGGCGATATCGAAGATCCAAGTTAGACTGGTTGGACTTTTGAGGGCTCCAACTACCCGTAACGACTGCCATAGATGTCCGATGTAGAGTCCATTACCCAAACCACTAGGCTACCGCGGTTCTCATCGTAAACATAATAAAAACTGGAAACAGTAAATCAATAGAGTTATTGAGAATATGGCCGTAGGACAAGCACGGCACACTTTCGTCCGATCTCGCCTTACATTCTCGACTTGATTAATGTGTGTACCGACCGAGTTAATCACCCACTCGAGATGCCGATGATAACCACTTGTTTGTGCCATCGCCAAGCTTTTAAAATATAAGATTTTTAACATGCTAGTATATAATTGTTCGTATGGATATAGTTTGAGAGATATGAGTTTTTTATAGGAAATTTTCTCCCTTTTAAGAATCTTTTTTCACAATTCCCTAAATTTTTCCTTAAAAATTGCCCATCGATGTTTTCTTTCACAATTTTATTTCATTTTTGATATTTTTAATTATAAAATCTTTAAAATTCACTTTTCTAGGAGTTTTACCGATACCAATACTGTATGAGCTTTGCGTCTAATTTTCATGTTTCTCATCTTTTTAATCAGACTAAATTATCGTAAATTGCATTTTCAAATTTAATATAAAATTTCAGTGTACCTATATTCCATAATGTATTATTTATATTACTTTTGTCATATAGGTACTTGGTGTTGGTGTACAATAACGAGATATACGACTGCTAGTACTCACTCCATGTCATCGTCTTTTTGAAATAGTAACTAGGTAGGTAGGTACACACGGCCAAGGAAATAAGTAGGTATAAATTCACCTTCACATGTAAACGTATAGGTATCTCCTTGGCCGTACGTTCTTAGCAGAAGCTTTCTTTATCTCGTAAATATTTTAGCATTTCCCTAAAGCAAAAATAATTGAATTAATCTTAGTGCGTTATGTTATTCTCGTTTAGCTAATGGACTTGGGTTAGTAAGGCTCTTGTCGTGAAATCGTTTCTCATTAGGTGTAACACATTTTCAAGACAGAAGGAGAGTTTGAAATACGAACTATGACTGAAATACGACTTTTGACTTTGACTTTGACTTTGAAAAATAGTTTCATTTTAAAAATCTTATTGATCAACTAATGTGCGCCCAATTGCATTTTTTTTGACAGCAAGGAATATTTAACGAAGATTGGCGCGAAAATGACAAGACATGGCGAATCTATATATAAATATATATCTTCTTATATATAAAAATGAATCCCTATTTCCCTTGGTCACGGCATCACGTGTGTACGGCTAGACCGATTTCACTAATTCTTTTTTTATTGTGTTTGATATTGTCAGGAGAAGGTTCTTATGAAAGAAAAAGTTAAGAAAGTTGCGCGGGACATTAGAAAATTTAAGAAAACTTAACGACCTTAATATTATACAATAACACTTTTCTTAAGTAACCTCATGGCGTACTTAACTGTCATGTCAGTTGTTTTAATATTTAGCTGTCAAAAGTTCAGTTTAATATGGACCAATTTGAACTCGCTATTCGTTGCTAGCACATTAAGACAGGACAACGTCTGTCGGGTCAGCTAGTCTTATTATATAAAAATGAATCCCTATTTCCCTTGGTCACGGCATCACGCGTGAACGGCTGGACCGATTTCGTTAATTATTTTTTTGTTGTGTTTGTTATTGTCAGAAGAAGGTTCTTAAGGCACAGCTAGTATCAATATGAAAATGATATATTCTAAATTCAAATGTGTGTATATTCTTAAAAGTATATGGTCAGATTAATTAATTAAAAGAGTATGTATATAAAATAAATTAAGTAAATAACATGGAATATAATTAATTTTGCATATTAATGTGTCATGGCTCGCCATGATGAATGGTCTCTGAGAACTGGCGCTAAGAAGTGGTCGGTGGGCGGCGATCGATACAAGGCTCCTTCCTTCTAGGGGACTGTGGCCTTATTACTGAAAAGTAACCGATTGCCACTGTATTGCAACATTAATTTATAATTCAATTTTTGTTCACGAAGAAGTCACAATGACAAACCAAATTTATTTATCCTATAGTGTCAATCCCGAACTTGCTTTACCGCCATATCCGTATTTTTCTTTAATCGGTTTTTAGACAATTTATCAGTTAGTTTCAGTTCAGTTGATACCAAACCAAACAGGGTACTAACTAGGTATGATACACAAAAATGTGGAGAATGCGTGCGAGGAGCGCTGGTATATGAAAACAGGTTTTATATAAACTAATAAATAGAAAAATTCCTGATGCATTCCAAATTTAAATTGCTTTTGCGTGCAGTTAGAAATCTCAGAAGATTCTTATTCTTCTAGTCTGAGTTAGAAATACATATAACCACAGAACAAAGAAAAATCCTTGATTTTTTAATGTTCTGTGCATATAACCAAAAATGTTTTAACTAAGTAGTAGGTATTCTTAAAATTTTCAAATATAGAACTATTAGAACGTCACAATAACGCAATCACTAGTAAATAACGGTTGCACAACAATCGCTAAATAACGATACATACTCGTAGATACTACGGTTTGCTGCGGTACCCCGCGGGGTGTTTCTTCTTACGTTCCTTACGGCCCCCACCCGGCCAGCATAACAAGAACTTTCAAAGTTCATCGCGCGTTGTTTCCTCTTCGTCTAACGTCCTCATTAAGGGGGGTGGGCAAGTCAGGTTATACTGGTACAGTTTGTATGTTGGTCGGTACTCTGTGTGTGTGTGTTTCCTCAACTTTAAGACAGTTAAGGGGTCGCAATCAGCTACTAGTGCTTTTCATTAGTCCAAACGGTTATATGTTTTGTTTGGAGTTGGTTTAGTGTGGTTGATATATGTGAGGTTATTGATTATAGGGTAACTTTGGTCATTATAGTTCGGTTTATTTCAAAGACGGAACGGTCAGTTCAAGAGTAGGTACCTACTCGCAAACGGCGAGCTTGTGTGAAAATCATTATGAACGTAGAAGAAGTGAAAGGTATATGCCAGCATCGTACTTGGTCTTTTATTAATGTTTTATAGATCTTTCATCTAAAAAAGAGTCTAATCAATATTTTTTTTGTCATTTTCTTCGATATTTTTCCAGTTTATATCTCGTAATAATCCTTTCTTCCTTGCTTCACCTTCCAATACATTTAAGAAGAACCGTTTCAAAACCTTCATCCGATTTTAAAAAAATTCACCGTGGGCAAAGGTAACGTCGCCAAATCCATTCAGTCAAAGTTCTCGTTATTAAATTTTTTAATATAAAGGCAAAGGCGGACCCATTGAGTGCCGGCTGTTTACGAAGTGATTAGTATGCGCCCTCTGTACACTGCACTTCTTTAATTCTCCGACCGAATGTATAAACGCTTCTCAACGAACGTGATCAGAAATTATAAATCTTGGAAATATGTCTCATTTGTGGGTTTATTTTCACATTCATTTGTTTATTTTTTACATCTAGTTACATTGGAGTTACATTGATGTAACTAGTTGGACACTTTTTCCGTTATTATGCGAAAAGAAGTAATTCTAATCTTGGTTTCACGTATTCACTACTCAACCGATCATCATAAAATTTTGCATAATCCTTTCTCAGGGGTACAGAAAAAACATTAGGCAATAAAAAACCTTTCATCAAGAAAAAAAACAGAGCTTCGTTTTTTTTCAAGGTTACTAGTAGTCTCCAACCACTAGCTAAGCTAAATGTGTTCACGTCGGTAGTGTAAAGGCCAGGAGTCAAACCTGGAACCTCGTGATCGTAAGGCCATTATATAGCTAGGTATTTAAACTTTAACAATGATCGTACATTAACGTAGGTTTAAGTCTATTGGGAAGCTACGAGTGGTAAGTAAGTACACCAACATTCGTGTCTTAAAAAATACACACAACTTCACACATTATTCAAGTAAAATATAATCATTCAACATGGAGGATTAAAAATTGTCACGCGCTCTACAAAAAACTTTGTGTGTATTTATTTAGTCACTTTTTATTTGTGGGTTATTAAATATTTTAAATGCGTCCCATCCTAAAGTGTTATCTTATTCAGATTTTCTTTCGAGCCGTAATTCAGACCATGACATCTCTAAATGTAACTGGCATGTAATAAAAAAATCAAAAACTAAGATTTATTTAAAGAACACAGGACACAAAATGTCTTTTAAAAATAAACCAGTCACATGCATGGTGAGTCGTTCCAGACTACACAAAAATTATTTTCAGTAAGTACATTCCTAGATTAGGGTTGACACTCATTAAATAAATCAAAATTTCAAATTATTGATTCAAACAAGTTTTGTATAGATAATTACAGTTTTCTGCCCCACTTTGATACACCTACCTACTTATTTAGACATTAACGAATAATGACCTTATTAAAAAAGGTAATACAGTAAAAGGCGAACTCACGTACCTCAATGCTATCACGAGTGCAACTGGATATACGAGTACAGTGTGGAATTTTTGGCCCTTACCTACCTGGAAGAGAAGTACTCAAAATACTAGAGATAACAAATTTTACCTAAATATTCCATCATTTTTGAAAATTATCCGAAAAATGACTACTGTACTTTTATGGCATCAATTGATTGGATTAATCATAAGGATCACATTTCTAACAAATATGATAAATTAAATAAAAGAGTAAGTTAGTTAGTTAGCATCGCGATATTTTTAGATAATACATCTACTTAATTTTAATAGATGGCAATTGTTACGAAATAATTAGGCAACACATAGTTCACCTCTCAATTAATAAAATACAGACCAAATTTAGATATAACGCATAAAGCTATCAGAAACACATTTTAATACCAATTAGAAATCATTTATATTCGTTATAAGACTTACTATAATTACACGAATTTCAACAGCTTCGAAGCCTAAAGTATAAAGTGATTCAGAAAATTACTTTACAGGTTTGCACGCAGCTTAAATATCAATTAGGTACTAAACAGACCTTTTAATTAACGTAGGTATGTATACTCAGCTAAGCTTTTAATTTTGTTTAAAAGATGGCGGTCTGGAGAGTTCAACTGAAATTATAAGCTTTTAAGTATTTGAAATTTATAATAATATGTAGGTACTTACTATACATTCATAATAAAGCTAGATTGCTTCGAAATAAAAAAAATAAGTATGTGTAATTTTGATGATAAAAAGTTTGTTTCGCTCTTGTGGATATTGTCAAAAAATCTTATATTAAAGTTAGAGACACGCTGTTAAAAATGTCTTGTAAGGGATTCGTTAAAACTAAGCAAATTTTCAAAATTTAAAAGACTGACTTGAATTTGAGAAAAAACATCCCGATAAGTATTTATGCTATGTTTGTACAGCTCAATACATACCCACTTAGGTACCTACTGGATTGAATAAAATAAATACTATTTAGATTTTTTTTTGACAATTATTTTTAGCAATCAAAAATAACAGAATTATTTTACGAAATCATTAAGATCCGTACAACCCTGGCTCACGTTTGTTCCTCGAATGCTAAAGTAGCGGAAAAAGATTTGCATAAAATTGTCTTCTTATAAGGTCCAGTCCAACGTTAATGGTAGGTACTTTTATTATTTTTCATTCGCATTTTATTTCCGTTCCTTTTTCAAATTACCTTCTTTTATATTTACTTGTTTGGCTTTTTGGTTTAATTAGAAACTTTTGAAATGTCTTTTTCGTATATGCCAGTACCTGCCTACTCTAAGTGGGTATTTGTTAATTGGATTTCGTTTTTACAGAAGCTCAAACCTACCATTTCAAAGAGTCAGTTCTCAAACCTAAATAGAATTAGACACGTACGATCCAAAAGATTAAGTCGGTATGCGATGCAAATGGTCCCCTAGGCAACAAAGCGAGCCAACCACAATTCTAATAAAGAAATACCGAATTGTCGCGTTGTGACGCAACGCAATAGAAATCTCCAAGTGTCCCGCGCGAAATCGTAAACGGACGACCGGGCTGAATACAAAACAGCCCAGGGTGGCGCCCACCCCACGACCGCCCCTTCCGCCCTACCCCCCACCCCCGTCTTCATGCCCTTCTTCCTTAATGTATAACAAAGACACCCCTCTTACGCTTCAATGTATTTGTGTAGTTTTTACGTTCGTGTGAGTTTAGTTTTACGTTCGTTAATGTATTCGAACACGCGCGCCTGTGTGGTTCCACGCACAGTGGTGTGTAGTTTGAAATATTTCATATTAAATTTCAGGCCTCTATCAATATAGGCCTGTTTGGGTTATCTTTTGTGAGGTATCCGTTATTGTATAGTTTGGAATAACTATAGAATTGTAGATGGTCCATTAAATCCATATTACGGTATCTGGCACAATTAGTTTTGTGTTCAGAACACTACGCGTTCAGAACTTTACAAAAATCATACATCATCAACGAATTTGAACTTCGAATTTGAAATTCTGATATTTCAGAACATTCAAACTTACATTCGTTCGTTATTGGAAATTTAAATTTGTAATTTGGAAGGCTATGTTATTTTTAACTATTTATGAACAATCTATTGGCTCTGGCTCCCTCGATACCTAATAAAGTACTTTAACACTTTTATTTAGATGTGGGCTACGTTTTCACAAAGGTTTTCACTTGCCCTGAGTATTATCTCTTACATTATTATAATATGCCACTATGCTGAGTGAATGTTCAGCACTATCTACAACGCGGATGGCTTCTAAGTAATATTTACTTTTGTATTATGAACAATCACGTTACTGTCATTGTGTGACGTAATTGATCAGAATAGATGAGAATTTGGTGACACTAGTTGCAATACTAACAAGACGCCCACCCTCCTTAGCAAAACGGAAGACAAAACAGACAAACGGGCAAACTTCTTATAAAACAGATAAGCACCACGGACATAAATCTTATGAGTCCTAAGTGAGCAATAGTTAGGTAATTAATAATTATGTATGGCAGACCGTCCGTCTAAAAGACTATCATCTCCATCTTTTTTTTTAAAGATAATTTCAGTAAGCTTCTTATACCATCTTATATAAAATGCATTTCACATTCAGAGTCCATTAGGAATATAAAAATAAACGAGTCGATTCTATTATGAACTTCCCACAAATTGCTGTCATTAGGTATTTAGCGGAAACACCAGCACGGGTGAATGTGGATTGTGGAAAAAAGTTTGGCCAAAATTAGTGAAGTTGGCAAAGTGTGAAAACTTTGTGGTCACCCGCCTCGACCTATCTCGCAATTTATTTTTTTCGTAGCCTTGCTTCATGTCACACGGCGCGGTTCTAATTATTCAACCGTGTTGTTCGAAATTTTCTTTTTTAAATATCTACTTATTATATAATTGCCAGAAGTAATGTTTCTGAATAATAATGAGAGACATTCCATATTTCGCGCGTAAAAATGCATCAGTTATTTCGTTTTCATAGCTCTACATTTTTTAAGTATTAAACGGCTTCGAAAATTCAAAGTTTATAGTTCTTATCTATGTTATTTATGGATGGATTGCAAAAAAAGTTACTTACTAAAACTCATTTACTGCTAGGTATAATTCTATTTCATCAGGGGGTACCGCACGATCTCCTTCGATGCGGCGAGTCTCCTTGCCGGGACTCCACCGTGGGACCTGGAGGCGAGAGCCCTTTCGCGCCTATATTGGTGGCGAAAGGAGGCGCAGGAGCGGGGACTGGACCCGGAGCCTCGAGTAATCGAGGCCGTCCACGCCCAGCTCCGCCGGGATACCGTGGTGGAGTGGAAGGACCGACTTGGGCAACCAAGCGCGGGGCACGCCGTTGTAGCGGCGGTAAGACCCGTCATGGAGGACTGGCTGGAGAGGCCTCACGGGGGCCTCTCGTACCGGCTGATGCAGGTGATCTCTGGTAAGGGGTGCTTCGGGGATCACTTGTGTCTGATTCGGAAGGAGCCAACGCCCGAGTGCCATCACTGCGATGCGGACGAGGACTCAGGGCTGCATACGCTGGCTGAGTGTCCGGCGTGGGAGGTGCCGCGACAGGCCCTCCTGGCAGCCCTCGGGGTGGGAGTCCTCACACTGCCGGTGCTGATCGCAGCGATGGTGCAGAGTGCGGACGCGTGGTCGGCCGCCGCCTCCTTCTGCGAGCAAGTCATGCTCGAGAAGGAGGCGGCGGAAAGGGTTCGGGAGAGGCTGCACAGAGCTCTCCCGAACGGCGGCGGGCGCGGGTCCTCCATGAGCGCTGGCCTGGGGGTGACGGGTGGAGCCGCCTGTCACCCTAGCAGAAGCAGGCCGAGGCGGCGGCGCGCGTAAGCGCGCCCCCCCTATTCCGGGGGCATGACGGGAACCACGCGGTTCCCAAACCCGAGGGGGCCATCTCGAATCCGGAGATGGCCCGGGTCAAGCCGGGGTGCGAGGGAAATGCTCTTTGGGCCACCTTACACCCTGGCGTCAGAAGACCCTAGACGGCGTGCGGTTTTAGTCGGTAAGAGTCCGACATAACCTGCCCCGCTGGCCGCGGGGTGGGTATAAAAAAAAAAAAAAAAAAAGGTATAATTCTATTATAATTGAATATTAGCACTTAAGTCATCCTTTACGACATCGATCCAGCATTTTTTCCTATCCTAACATTTCTAAAGAAAGACCTGTGTAGCGTAGAGATAGAGCGTTCGACTGCTAGGTCAAAAGCCGCGGGTTCGTGTCCCGCTTAATACAAATATAATTTAACTAAGAAAATAAATCCAATTACTTTTATCCGCTAACAACCCATATTACGAGCTAGTTGTTTACTTTAGCGCCAGATAGCGCCGTGTAGTACCTAAGTAATAAGGTAGGTACGCCCTAGAATAGATATTTGTGAAAAAAAATCTCTTTTATCATGCCGTCTAGATGGTGGCAGTGCAGTAAATCTAACGGACTCGATATAAATAAAAAATAGTCATCAAAAAAGCGCAACACAAAATTGGGTGCTTCCAGTTTACCCCACCAAGCATACGCACTAGTGGGCAATTGTGGATTATTTTAAAACTGTACGTCCACTTTGCCCCACCGCTGGGGGTACTTGGTGGGGTAAGCTGGGAACAACAATTTTTTTGTTCCATACAATATATCTAGTAATATAATATATAAGTAAAGGCAAAATAAAATTACGCGTAACACCCAGGGACGCAACTATTGTTTATAATACACGCATTCGTGGCACGAAACTCGTTTCCATGCAATTTATAAAGTTACAGACAATTTACGGAACACTGACTAACTTTGTGACATTAGATAAACTGTATGCTATACCTATTAGTAATATTAGTTAAACGTATAGGTGTAGTCAATTTAGTACAGATTATATAGTCTGGAACTTATTCCAGACTTACTCGACAACCTAACACTGGAATAAAGAGTGTGTGTATTATGAGTGTAAACACAGGTCATTTTTTATTCCCGTGGGCAAAGTCGCTAGCCACAGCTAGTCCTATTCAACCATCCTATTAGTCTTGCTACCTACCGTGCTACTACCTACTATTATAGATGTGAAAGTTTGTAAAGCAGTTTTATTATTTATTATTCATTCACGCTTTGACGGCTAAACGGATATAGTTGAAAATTTGTACAGAGATAGATAATAGTCTGAATTAACATACAGGCTACTTTTTATCCCTGGAATAGGTATCTATAGGTAGAGAACGGAATCAGAATTTCACGCGGGCGAAGCCTCGGGTAACAGCTAGTTTGATATAAAACAGTGTTCCAATTTCAACCCTCCGCTGTCTCAAGTCCAAAGTTTGCTCTTCCCCCTTGATTAATGTACGCATCTTCCGACTTGGTTGTCATTATGCTAATCATACCGGGTCATTTAAAGGGTTCCTCTAAGGGTACGTTCATTCTTCATTCATATGTGAACCCTTCCTTATCACGAAGAACGGAGAGTGTAGCGATGTTGCAAATCTTTGGTTTAAAATATCGTATCATGATACTGTAATGTGATTTTCGAGTATGAGTTTGCAAAAAAAATGTCTTAATGTTCTGTGTAGTAATGCTCATGCTAAATGACATTTAAACTTTCCCGCCTATTTCAAAATGCTTGCTAAAATTACCACACAATATACCATTTAAAGAGAGAAAGTTTTATTTTTAAAGTTTGCACGTTTAGAGAAAGTTTTACAGCAAGTCAGCAATGCAGTAATTTGGCAAACGCAGCATGAATATCTCAGTCTACTCAGCGATTAGAAATTATTTTAATAATCAGATCTAGCTATTTTTTTTTCTTGAAATGAAACAAATTAGGGTGATAAACATGATGAACGATTTCGTGAAGATTTATAACATTTTAGCAAAGATTTGTTGTTGATCTGTTGTGAGAGATTATGACCACGATTCGATAAAAATAGTTTTATTTTAAAGTAATTGTATCTCGGCATAGATAATAATAATATTATGTAATTTCTAATAATGAAAGTCAAAGTTATCGACAACATATTAGTTTTTATCAACTGCGACCACTAAAGGCTTACTAACTGAAAATTACCCCTTAATAAAGGACCACTAACCGCATTAGTGTTTAGCAGGTCATGGCAGCCCAGATAATGCCTATATATCCAAAAACATAATAAAAATATAATACCAAACAAAAATGAGCTTTAAAACAATGTAATAATGATTAATTTATGTTAAGTGAACGGTAAAAACATGTTTGTCGATGTATTTTGGACAGGGCCGTTCGGTAATTTTCTTTAGAACGCTCCGTTGGCGCGAAAAATTGTGTTTTTCAAAGGAAGAGCAGATGCCAACCCTGTGGAAGATTGACTGCTGTTTACTTGAAATAGGTTCCTGACTGCGTCTGGTCTGTTTAACTGGAGCTTAAAAATAAGTTACTCTACTTTTAGCTAAATAACTTAGATTCAGTGCTGAAGAGTGAACTTAGAAGCTTAGTCGTCGTCAAGCGTCTAAGTTTCATTATCATTTTAACTGCTGCATAAATTCTGAGAAAAATAGAAATGTTTCACTTTATTTTATTGATAGGCTGGATGCCTATTATTATTACGGTTACCTTCGTCACATACTTTCTAAAATTAAAAATAATTTCTACTTAATAATAAAATAGTACCTAAAAATAAAAAAGTAAATATATTTATAAATGTACATACACTACGTTTTTAAAAAAAAATGTCAGATCACAAAATCATTATAAAAATAAAAAAGCTATTTTAACTGCCAGTACTACCACCTATTGGGCAGTAGCTATAACTACGTAGTATTGCCTATCACACAAAAGATGCCACTATACGTAAAATTAGTTTCCGAAAGAACCGCTAGGGGCGTTAGCGTAGCTTTTACAGTGACATCTAGTGTCGAATAGAAATATTAAAGTTCTGTAAATTTAAAAGTTAAAATACTCCATACAAATCTATGGTTTCGATTTTTTTTTAATTTCTTCTTGAGCCAAAATATGTTTGAATGAATATGCCAAGAACATTAGAAATTTCCTTGTACCTACTATGCTTTATTAGATTTAACCTTCCGTCCGTCGCGTGGACTATGGATTTCAGCCAGTGATTTTTTTTATAACGCTAAAGCATTAAACAAGCATGCACGGTAAACGATTACTTTGGCCTCTAAACACTTGCGTCGTATATTTACCATGTTTGTTTGTTGTTTCGAGTATCCATGTCGGATTTATTTCAGTATGTAACATTACCATAAACTGCCGATAATATCAATTTACTTAATAGAGTAAGCGAGAATAGAACCCGCGCCTCCTGCGTTAGCAGTCGAATACACTGCCGCTACGCCACAGAGACCGTCAAAATCATGACTATCAGTCTTATCTATTGAGCCTAAAAAGTGGACTATATTACCTAATTAATAAATTTGTAATTGTACTTACATAAATTAATTGCTTTAAATTTTACAAATTCTTAACCTTAAAACGATCATTCCCAATAATAACTCCAATTACAAGCCCTGAATCGTCCCTCACAAACGGTAACCAGTACAATCCATTCACTAATATCTATTGAAAGTGGACGCTGAAACACGGAGAGCGCATACAATAGTTTATTAGAATAACAAACAAACAGATCGGACACAGCTGCCGGACCGGTCTCCGCGCTGGGATAATATTACCATTATGTATTAAGACACAAATTGATATTATTAATTGAATTTATTTAAAAAAAACAACTCTGGATAAAGATTTTACCTATGCTTTCTACTAGACATTTAGAACAAAAAAAATATCTGAGTTTGGGTGGGGAGAGGGTTGTAAGGGAGGTTAAATAGAATAAAACAATATAAAACTTCAATTCTTACTGACTTCTTTGCCTCTTACCTTTACTGCACCATAAAGACTTGGAATAGCCAGAGCTCACTTTACGCTTCAACCCCCACCCACCCCTTCCTAGCCCCTCCCCCTTTTCTTCTGGGCAGGCAGCGAGTGTGTGACCGCTTCCCATCAGGTGAGCCGTGTGCTTGTCTGCCACCTACGTAGTGTAAAATATATATCGGTCACGTCAATATGACTTCAACTCGCCTGATGGTAAGCTAAAGGTAAAGTCTCAGGAAGGGGGTACCCATTTCATACACCGACATGCGACAGTGCCATAATGGTGGCCCTAAACTTGACGGCCTCATCAAATGCTTTTTCATGCCCCGCTTAAAGGACCCGGGAGGAAGGAAACACGTGAGCTGGTGAAGAATTCTAGGTTTTTATGGTGCAGCAAAGAAAAGAGGCACCGAACCGCTTAGTTCTTGATGGAATTAGTTTTGGAGTAGTGGGGCCCACACTACTCCAAAATCTTGCCAAGTTAGATGCCGTGCACTATATGAGGGTGATATCTCAGCCTTGCACGTGTTGTCCTGTATAGAAAAGAAGAGAGAATATCAGTAGATACGTATAGATATAGGTAGGTTGTACGTACAACACCTTCGTCACTTCACCCTGACTGCGTTTATCGACAGACATTCCTTATACACGATTACCTTTTGTAAAAACATTGGCTAGTGCAACTGTCAAGTGCAGACGTATCCCACCATCCTATTAAACCAGCACTATGGATAGAGTCTATAGAGAAGAGCTTTGGCTATTGTTATCATGTTCGAAATTTAAATAGATATTATGTTGCTACAAGGTTGCTACTATTGTTTCTATTTTTGTGTTCAGAATCGTTCATCTACCATTATCCCAAGTATTTTTTGAATATCTTCAATGTACAGATACAGCTACTTTACAATTTTATAATAGTACCTGCCTGTAGAAGTTTATTTTTCCTAAAAAATCCTAACATAGAAAGTTACGGAACAATATAATAATTGGTATCACTTCGATCTAACATTTTACGAGTGTAGCGATGAAATATTGTCGTTTATTTCTGGTTTTAAACGAGCACAAACATTGAAAGACTGATATCCCTACAAAGAATAAAAATCGTGTTCGGTTACAATCGACGACAAAAGTGTTAAACAAGAATTTCAGTTACTTAGTTTTATTACGTTCAATATTACATCGTCTATCAGTGCTGTTATAAATGTAAGAGTATGTTATTGTCGATTGATTGATTGGTGTATTCATTATAATAAATATTACAAGATTTTATTAAGTTTTTTGAATAACAACCCCTTGAAATGATAAAAATAGACTATTAAAATGGGTCCACTTTTTTTTACAGAATACTGGTTTTAGTATATAGAACCACAAGTTATTGTATTATTAAATGTAAGTAGTATGCTCTTATTCTCTATATCCCTTTCGATTAATTTATATAGCTTGTATTAGGAGTTGGATATGCCTCACTTCAATTGCACCGAGGTAGGTATAACCTGCAATCGAGACACAACGCTAAGATGATGATGACTGAAATACCTACACCCGTGTGTCCGAACTTATATCTTGAGTGTATATACATTAAACATCTGGTTATAAAATAGTACAAATTAAATGATGCATTGTAATTATATTTAAAACGTAATAAGTATATCAACACTTTTCGTCGTGCCAGTACCTGTTGAACGTGGCGTCTTCTTTTTATTTCCCGAACACTGCGCGTTTTAAAAATCGAATAAATCAAAATAACCGATCACGGAACAAAAGCTCATTCACAATTTAAAAACCCGTTTTTTTTATTCTATTTTTAATACGCATGAAAACCGCGACGGACGCAGCATCCGCGGCCTTTCTGTATGAATCTTTTGTGAACTACAAAAGACAAAGTATAGATAAACCGGTTTTTATTTTATATTTTTGTGATTCTCTATTTAGGTCATCATCGGTTAGTTGGTGTGTGTCCGATTCAGTTTCGAGTGGATCTCGATGCGGGTCGTTCCTTTGTGTAAAAAAAAAGTAAAAATTCGACATTTAATTAATTAGGCGCGCAGGTCGACGCGGCGCGACGCGGTGTCATGTTTTTGAAAATAGATGCCAAATTGAGTGAAATAGTTTTCGCGCCATGTGTCAAACAACTCCGAAAAATAGTAAAAAGCTCGGTGTCTCTGAATCAAATGTTCAGTGAGGCGATTTGTCTAAAAATTTTGAGGACGATGACGATGAGGACCTTGAAGAGGAATTGCAGACTATTATTGATTTTAGTGTTACTGGGTAAGTATGTACTGTGTAGTCTTTGATTATATAAGTGTCTAGATGGAGCGTCGCCGTACTACCAACAGATAAAAAAAATGTCAACTTTGACAGACATGTGTGCGTGCGGCCTGTGTTTTACACGATGCATTCATTTATCTGTGTGCGTAAATAGTGATACCAGCTACTACAAAATTTCCCAAAAATCGCATAGCTATTATAATGTAATCATAGCTATGCGATTTTTTTTTATTTATTAATTAAATGTCAAGTTTTATATATTATATGTATTTTTATGACGGTATGTTTCTGGAAATATGTATTTTAAATGGCTAAAGTAGACTAGACTAGACATTTGGAAAAAAAATAAAAAATATGCAACTGACTGTTAAATGAAGGGTACGTTAAGCGTTCGGTTCCGTTCAGGTTGTCATACACCTCTATGGTAGTCGTTACGAGTACCATAGAGGTTGAAGTTTTAAAAAGTCCGATAACAGCTCTCCTGGCAGCCCTCGGGGTGGGAGTCCTCACACTGCCGGTGCTGATCGCAGCGATGGTGCAGAGTGCGGACGCGTGGTGCCGGGGTGCGAGGCGAATGCTCTTTGGGCCACCTTACACCCTGGCGTCAGAAGACCCTAGATGGCGTGCGGTTTTAGTCGGTAAGAGTCCGACATAACCTGCCCCGCTGGCCGCGGGGTGGGTATCCATGAGGAATTCCGCACGGAAAAAAAATGGTGGTGCTTGTCTGTCACCTAAGTAGTATGAAATATATAAAAGCGGAAAATAAAAACGCTTCTAATGGTAGGTACCTCATTTATCCAATAACATTCTAATAAGTACCTAGTAGTCACGAAGGAACTATCTATCTATAATCTAATGATTTTGCTTGTCAAAATCATAACCCTCCTTTAGCTTTGTCGTAGTTAGTAAATAATGTTCTAATCTAAATCAAATCGATTTGAGGAGCCAATCTCCCAAATTTTCGGGAGATTGGCTCCCCAAATCAATAAACATAAATTTTAAAAAAACTGGCCACACTCACAAATATGGCGTGTGATAAATGACATTATTTTATGATGGAAAGAAAAAATAATTTAAGTTGTATTTTGGTTACTTAACGATGATAGGTAATGTTTGTGATAGTCTTTAGTCGTCCTTTATAATTCCGGCACACTTTAAACGTACAAGCCATCATTATTTCAACAGTTTTTAGTGTTTGTTTTCCGCGGGAATTACGTAGTGACACCGGGCCGGCACGATGGTGACTGAGAAGCGCGTAAGTACTTATCGGCCAACAGTCGGCTTGTATTTTTTGGGAAGTTTCTGTGCATTTGACACTCCATCTAGTGTGTAGTGTACCTACTGTATGATTAGAAAAATCAAAACATCCCTCCGTCCGTCAACAGATAGGCACATTGACTCTCCAGTACTGCTAGAATAAAAACTTTTTAATATATAACTGACTCATACGGGCATACTCTCGTTTACCAATACCGTTTGCATCATTTTTTCCGGGAGCAACTCTCGTCGAATCCCCACATCAAATTTTAAAACGTTTAGACTGCCGCCATTTTGCTAAATAATTTTTCAAAAAAAGAATGCAAGATACCGATTCAATAATGAGTACATACCGCCATTCGGGTATCGATTTTGAGATCCCCTTTCTCCTATTATTATTTTTTTTTACATAACAAAGCAAGAAAATATAAAGGAGGAGTTTTGCAAGGGCGCGCGCCCCCTCGCGGCAACTGGCGAGCTTGTGTGCGTTGGAACGAGTGTGCGAATAGCCGGATCCACACCAAACGATCCAGCGCGCTCCGATCGCGGGCGGCAGGAGCGCGCTCCACAGGAGCGTTTGATGTGGACTTGCCTCGCGCGATTCAAACTGCGCGGCAGGAGCGCTCGCTCCTTGCCGCGAGCGATCCGTCAGTTGTCGGTTTTTGTGAGTAGCACACAGGCGCCTCAGCCTCTCGGCGTGCTCGGTGTAGACGTTTGTGTGTGGAGCGCGCGATCACACATAATGGAAAATTTTGAAAGTCGTCGTCTAATATCCCTTTACAAGGAACATACTTAAATGCTTATGCTTATGGATCCAAGTAGGTTGTAGGTTGTTGCTGCCAAAGCAATTCGACATCGTTGCTGCACGTGTGACTCCATAGCGACCGAAAGTTTAACTGTGCTATAGGCGGATCAGTCTGGATCGCTTGGAGCGTATCTTTAGGATCGCACGTTTCCAAAATTGGATCGGTCTAACACGATCCACGATCCCGCTCCGTGATTCTGGATCGCGGATCGCGGGATCGCCGATCCAAGATGGATCATTTGGTGTGGATCCGGCTAATAGTGTACGACTGCTGTGTGCGTGCAACTTTGAGACGATCGGCGGACTCGAGTGAAATAAGGGGAGTGATTTATTGTTGGTATACGCAGTTTTGATACTTTTCATAGTCAACAGTTTTTTTTTTATATTTGCATTAACTAAATATGTAGGTAAGTATTATAACCGATAAGAATATATACATAGGTAAGTACTTGACTTCTAAGTATACTACCAGACTGGCTGAACGCTACGAAAACTTGGCTTTTCGACTTTCTCTTAAGTAATTCAACTACCACGTTTTCATGATTAAATTTCTGAACCCAATGATAACCTAATAACAATATAATTAAGTCTGAACTTAGAGATGAACAAACCTGATGTGACTAAAATGTCTTCAAACTTTTACTTCAATCCAGGCCTTGGTTCGCGTCAGTGATTAGTATCGATAATATTTTGTAGGTAAGTGTGGTATGGCAAATGTCTACAGGCATCGGGCAGCATGCGTGTCTATCACTAAAAAAATAATAAAAAACACGACCGCACTGCCAAAAGTGTGTGCTGAATAATGCACTAAAGTTGTGATGGAATTAAACGGACTTGCATACATAGGTACTAGTGAACTCTACGGAAACACCTATTTTTGGGCAATAATTTAAAAACAATGCCGAAAAATGGATTCAACTAAAATTTCAAATTTCCAACGATCAAGTTAGCTAGTCGCGGCTATAAGAAACGAGGGTCCGAAGAAAGCATCTCTTAGCATCTCCCCTCCTTGCACTCACACAACCTTGTTCCTCTATTAAAAAATATACAACATACATATCTCTATCAATAGATTCATTAGACGTATTTCTTTGATACTCCCGAGCTTTTAGCCGGCTCCCTGACAATCTAACATTATGCTGTTGAGGCTATATTCTGCACGCGATTATGAACTTTATATTCTTAGAAATCTTCAGTCTGTTAGTTAAGAAATGGTATCAAAATGTTGCGTAGGAGTAATTGCGTCTTTGCTAGGCCGATTTTTTCTTTACCCCTCTCGGCAAGGGGTTGCTGAAGGCTGTTTGAAGTCTTTTAAGAAGGAAAGTTTATTATAAATGTATGGTTTGAGATTTTCGCAATGTAATTTTTCAATCTTCAGTTTATAGTTTAGTAAGACAAACATTTTTTTTATAGTGTCGTAGCAATTACATGTATAATATCATTGTGTCGTAGTAATAACCTGTCAGTGACCGATATGAAAGTGAACTATTTTAATACGGTTTCCATCGTAGTTGGTTTCAGTAGCTTTAGTCACGTCTGACTACTGAGACCAAGGCTGCTGGAAAGCAACTAAAGCGTCGGTTCGGGATCGTATAATATATAATTATATGTCGTAAATAACTTGTGGATAACGCTGTTGGTTACATTAGTGTAACTACTTTAATGTTAAGACCTTAGATTAAGCTAATTATGTAACTGTTTTTTTTTTTCAGAATAAATTGAAAACTGAAAAAGTAGGTAATAGAGATTAGTTCAAATTCTTAAGTTCTTAAGTCTAAACAAATCTAGTGTCTTGAAAAACGCCGAAAATGGTAGGTACTGCTGAGCTGAAATATGGGAAAGTTTCTTCTTCAATTGCCAGGTCGTGCAAAAGATCATTGAGTGGAAAAATAAAATCGAAAATAGATTGAAAATACAACTAAATATAGGTGTTAGTAGTTAGTAGGTACATCTCTGCCTACCTCCTTACCAATACCTAACTGTATTTGATTCTACTGAAATAGTTTTTTTGCCTTCTATGTCACTGTAGCTTGCAAACCCGACGAACTACGAGTAGGTAGGTACATCGATAACTTATTGCCACTTTATCGAATGGTCTCTTAACAGAGTTTTTCCATAACGGTAGACATAAGAGGTAAGAGGTACCCACAGGACAGGCTTGCCTAGTGTGGGGCCAACGGACACTTTGTTAAAAAACTGTACTCTTATTGACAATAAAATATTTTTCATTTTCATTTTCATTTTCAGAGTTCTTTCCATAACCCCATACAAGACATTATATAAGTCTAAATGATAGATAGCAATAAAGGGTGTACCATAACTGATCGAATTCAATATTTGAGCGGCCTCAACCACAAGTATGCGGTATTGGGGAGGGTACGGAAGATTTACGATATTGTTTCGCAATATAAATCTTAATATTTACAGTTATGTTAAGCATTTTGGAAAGTGCGTCACAGTCTGACAATTATAATATATTGTGAAATAGATACCTATAGCTACACAGGGAGAGGGATAGAAGGATGTGGATGAGTTTGGCCGGTAGAGACCCCTACCAAAATCCTAGTCGCCGAAGACAACCTCACGTGTAAGTCGCTGCAACTCCTTAACAATGGACGGACGTTCGAGTCTCTGGCGTAGATTTTCTTCTCAGGTCGGGAGGTCAGTCAGCAGTCACTGCAGGAATACCAATAAAAAACAATAAGCGAACCTCGAGCTCCAATCTCGGAAATTGGAATACTCTGCCTGAATCTGTGTGCTAAAGCTATGAACTAGGAGTCTTCAAATATAGAGTTAGCAGCTTACTTCTAGGCAAGCGTGCTTCACCGTCGACCATATTATCATCACTTAGCAACAGTGAGTAAGTGATTGTTGTCAAATGTGAGCCTATTTAAAAAGTTTTATTTAACTTGACCTGGGTCTAGGTCAAATCTAGTAATTAAAATTTGAACCCCTTTCAGTTGTCTGATTGGTCTGATATTTGGCAAAAGTCTTTAGTTCTATTGATAATACAATTTAAAACTGTTTAACTTTAAAAAAGTTTTTTTTATAATGTAGGTACCTATTTGATTATGAGACAGATAGTAGAGGTTTCGTATTCATTTTCGAAAGACGTTTGAAAGACCAAAGAGTTGAAGAGCTATTCAACCATTCAACAAATCGATCGGTCATTTAATTGAATAACTATAGGTAGGTAACTAAATTACTTAGGTATTGCCATCCTCAAGCTCAAAACTTCTCGCTTTAAATATAGACATTAGATAAGTAAATATTATTATTATCGGCCCATAACGCGTAGGTACACAGGTTATCCCTTATATCGAGGTGTAGCGAAGCATGTGATGAGTCCATCCAGCGCAGGCAGCGACGCTCACCCCCGACGGAGCGCCTCGCTGAGACGAGTTACTTGGCGTCGCTTATATTATCGAGCCCAAATGTAAGCGATAAGCGGGAAGAAAAGTTTTAATTAGAGCTTTCTTTGAATAAAAAAATAATACTAGTAAGTATGTTTTTGCTTACTACGTTTTTGGGTCCCCGTAATATGAGTTCAGTTTATTACTGTCGGGTACTTTTTTCTAAAATCTGTGTGACTATCATGAATTTCCTAATAAATAGCATCTTACACAGAAGTCGCATTCGCTGCATAAGCGTTTTAAACTGTGACCAATGGTTTGAAGGACAATTTTTTGGCATAAAAATAACCCAACAAAAAAGGCGTACCTACACCAAGATCATAACAAGCGGAAAAACATTGTTTCTGCCTGCCCCAATAGTAAAAAGACGTTGTTTTATGTATTTATAAAGATAACCTGCGTTTATTTCCATAAAATTATATTTTCAATTTCACTGAAATTCTAACGGTCTTATTACAAAACACGGACTAACTTTAAACCCAGGTCTAAAACGTCTTTAGACCATGGTTTAACGAAAATGTTATTACAAAACGCGTTTTAGTACTAAACCTGGGACTATCTCTGGTCTAAAGATAAACCTGCGTGACACCTAGTTTAACGTTGGTCTAAGTATCTAAACCACGAAAATAAAACGTCAAACTTGTCATTTTGATTTGATTTGTGGAAAATACCAAAATACATCATATTTTGGCTTACTTTTTCCTCGGCAGTCCAATTTTCGCCCCTCTTTTTCTTTTCTCCTTCCATTATTTAATTCAAATTTAAAAGTTTAAACCACTGGAAACGTAAAAGTTAGTACGGGTATTGAAATGATTCAAAAGTGGGTATAAAAATTTAAAAAAAAAATTGAACAACGCGCGGGCTCCGAAAAACTACGCTTCATTTAACGTTCATCATAGATCGTCCAATATTATAACAATGATTGCTAAATAAAGGCATGATAATGATATTTTACTATAAAATAAAGTCCAACTATCGTTCATGACTTTAAATTTAATAATTATAATGTTGTAAATATTTTTTTCACCATTTTTTAGTAAATAATATTTATTAACGATTTCAGAAAATTTTTGCTTTCTGAGAAAACGGAACGTTGCGACCGAATGATATCACAATGAACGAACAAAAGTTTAGAGTAATCTGTGGTTGTTATTAGGCCAAGATTTAAACCATGGCCTAAGTAGTCCACGGATTATTCTGTTTTTGTAATAAGAAGAAGTTTAAACCTTGGTCTTAAAATTAAGCCTGGACTTCATAGTCTGGGTTTAAACCTGACTTTAGTCCGTGTTTTGTAATAAGACCGCTCGAGTTCTAAATTGAATTTAAAAAAGTAATAATAAACATAATTAACTCACTCGCAAAAGCTTTCCCATTTAGGTACCTATTAATCGTAATGCGATTAACAGAATCTCATAGGAAACATGGTTCAAAAGAAATCTTATTCAAGTTAATTCCAAAAACTTCGGACTATGTTTTATAACAATGTCGTTAATTAATAAATAGGTAGCAGTTACCGCTCATGACTTGTACCGCAGCCTAAAATATACCTAGTCCACCTACTTGGCAACTGATTAGTGGACGACAGTCCGTGTGGATACAGGAAACATGATATATGCGCACGTTTAACTTGTCTAAAACAATTTATAAATATCTGTGGTATGAGGTATATAATATGTAAGTATAGGAAGGTCCTACAGATTTAAACGACACAAATTAAGAGAAATATGTAAGTAAATCTTATCCTGCTGGAAAGGTAACAGTCTTGTTACCTTTCCAGCAGGACGCCTTTGCTTGCTCGCTGCGATATGTGATTTCGCGGCGGGAGTAAAGTGATTCTTCGAACGCCAATTTTTTACTCGTAATTTTGGCAATGGGATTTCCTCATAGGATCATTATATTCATCTATGTATGACATGGTAAGAATGGAGGCTCCTAACACACGCATTATGGGTTTGCCGGTTAGTAAATAAATTATTGTATTATTATTCTTGTTTTCTTCCCTCTAGAGTACACGGCATCAAACTTGGCAAGATTTTGGAGTGATGTGGGCCCCACTACTCCAAAACCTTGCCAAGTTAGATGCTATACACTATACTTGTTTGTGGCAAAATGCGTCGCATATAAACTAGGCAAGGTTTTTGATTACTGGGGCCCACACTACTCCAAAATCTTGCCAAGTTAGATGCCGTGAACTATACTTGTACTACGAGTACCTAACCATTTTAGTGTAAGTACAAACAAAAAATAATCACTTACTTTGTCGGTGAATACGACTGATATAGATGATTATTTTTTTGTCGTTTTTGTGATAAAATTGTTAAGATTTCTTCAATGTCTCATCCGTTAATAAGAGGTTGGCTTGGGCCTCAGAGGTCTTAGTGGAGTGGGGCCCTATACAAACCTACTGAACATTACATTAATATTGTGTTTATATGAATAAAAAATTCAATTTATTTTACAAATAGGTAGATATTAAATTATATTAGGTATGTAATAACAATAAAATTCTTCTTCAACCTAGCGTAATCCCAGTCGTATCCAAAGCTTTCACCTCGGAGTCTGGGATCCGCTTTACTTTACAAAATAAATTATTTACATTAATATTATAACTCAACAAAGTACTTATACTGAGCATGAGGCTTTACGCGAGATATAAGTTATCCCAACGCAATCGTCGCATCGAAATTGCATTAAGTAGGTAAGTGGAATTCCAATTAGACTGGAGGTAGCGAGGAGCATTTCCGGCGGATGTGCCGCCCGCCCTCCGGCCGCGGGGTCCGCCCGCGCCAAGACGGTCCGCCCTTAGCTTCATATTTATGACATTTTTTTTTATTATATGACAAGATCTCACGTAAGATAAGAAATTAGAGAGGAGAAGTGACAAGGATGTAATTTTTTTTAAATAAGACATCAATATACCTTGCTCGCCTGATGGTAAGCTATATTCATTTATTGCTCGTTACTGTAATTATCCGCTTTTAGCACGTTTTTCAACCCCGTGCTGACCTAGATTTTCGTCCAAAGTTGATCACTTATTTCCTAGGTATGCCAAAACCTAAAATAAAGAAATAGCCACAATTATTATTATTTTCATACAACTTAGATCTAAGTAACAAAAAGTCGGTAAACTCATGAATGTGTGAAGTAAGTAAACTAAAATAAGAAGAAGTCAAAACAAATGAACTACACAGGTGAACCACGGCTATAAGAGCTTATGGTAAGGCTCCAGTAATGTACAAATCTATTATTATTACCCTTTTATTGCTAAGGCATATTTATTATTGCTGTAGACCTATTGCATTGCTATCTAAAGTCACGGATAAAGATCTACCTAAACACCTATGCAATAAGTAAGCTATAGGCCCGTACAATAGCATCTATAATGACTATAAGCAAAAGCAAATGTAATAGAAAAACTATAGAACGATGGACCTCTACAATTGAACGTTAACATTTTAATCATGATTCTCAGCATATAAATGGCTCACTTAGAAGAAATTATCCTTGAAAATTGTCTGCTTGTACTCCTAAAGTAACAAGAGTGAGCTCGTGAGATAAATCAGTTCGTGTCCACGGCCCGGCTACGGACAGACTTGTGTGTGCTACGGAAATGCGTAGAGTAGTTATTTGCAAGACATTTTTTTCTTGAGACAGTAACGTCGCTAATTTTTAGTGTTGAATATTAAAATATATCATTTTTTATATGAATACTTGTTTAAAATTGTAGGATTATTATATGAAATTGTGCAGTACCTACAGATTTTATGGTTTTTAGGGACTGAAATTTGGCCAAGATCTTTTAACTCTAAACCTAATGCTGGTTTGCCGGGAAATAATGTGCAATCAAACGTCACCTTACTGACTGAACACTGTCTCTTACCGCGCGGGTTGTGGCATTATTTGAACATTCCTAATGCCGTCTCGCCACATTCAAGTCCAATTTTTATTTTTATTTCAAGTCCATGGTTCATACTGTTCTCATAGTTTTGTGAAGTTTGGCAGATCGCACTATTAATACCAATGATGTAGTGTAGACTAATAGCCCTATCTCTATTATTTATTCATAAAGATTCTAAAATAAGTATTTTAAACAAGCATGCATACATCCCCGTGAGAAGATGGACTTACCGACAAGTGACATCGATAACTATCAATATAGTAACCTCTACAATTTTTCGTAAATAGGATTTTTTTTCAGCAACAACAAAATATGATCCGTTGTGTTCACGTTGTAAGTATACAATGACCAAGTAAAAGTATTCACCTGTCCACTCCACTTGTTTTCCTGTTAGCATTCCACACTAATTACGATCAGGAGGATCGTTGTAGGGTAATGTGGCCTTACCACGTGACCGATCCTTTTATTAATCCATAAATTATTTATGGACCAACTTGTCACCCGCCATCTCCACGCCTTACAAGTTACGTTTCGTTAGTGTTGCCTTATGTGGCATGTTATAAGGTTGTTTTTTGTCTGACTCACGTGGATATCTTTTTTATTATAGTCGTTCGTAACACAGGTACTATAATAGATAAGTATATTTGCAATGTTTGTTTACTTTCAGTGGTTTTTATGCGCTTGTCACCGGTTACCGAACCGTACAGTGCCTATTTATGTCGTTGCCAAGGTTAAATCAAGTTCAGTAAATAAACAATTGCTATCTTTTTACGATTTCTAGTGAAAAACATAAAGTGTTAATGTTTTTGACTAGAAATCGTTACTCAATTATAACTATTTCCAGTAAAAAAAACTAATTAAGTAAGTACTCAATTGTTTTCGGATGCTCACCAAAGTTTCTTTCCTCAGTCAACGCGAGATATTGAATAGCCTATAGCTTGCCACAAGTCTGGACTATCAAATGCAAATAAATTCTATAGCTTTACATTTTACTCAGGGGTAACTAATAAAATTTTCCTGCCGTCAATAACACAAATCCATATCGAATCGACTTTCTAATATAAATCTTCTTTTTATGACTTCAGAATAATAATATTTGAATTCAAAAAAGCAACCACAGCAAACTTAACCAACAATTCGTAAGGGGGAGAAAAAATATTAAAGCCCTATCCTAAATTACGCAATGAAACGTTAGCTGAGCGCGCGCGAATTTGCGAATCGCTGGCCCGCACACCCCTATTCTCCCCTTCGATATTTAAAAAACCAAAATGGCGTCGGTTCTCCGCGTCTTGTCTTTATCTTTTCCTTATGTAAATGACTCGGAATTATACGATGTTTATTGAGGTTAAGAACTTTCTAGACGGCGTTGGCGCCAAACCTCGGGGCGCTCGTTACTCGAACCGACTCACTTCCTGATCCGAGGAAAATGTCGCTTTTTTATTTGCAAGTCTTGCAACTTAGAACAATCGCAAAAAGATGTACTAAAATTGTAATATATATTTTGGACTATAGAGATTTTTAGTACATCAATCTGTTATGTCCAGCCCTGTGTTTTATAAACTTAATAGAGGCTAGTGCAATAACGAGGTCCAGCCAAATCCGCATTTAAGACTGGTAAAGCGGACCCCAGACTCCGAGGTGAAACTAGTAATGCTAATTGGCAGATTGGACAAACTTATCAAAGTGATTGTTTTTATTTTTTATGACGATAATGACAAATGAATCTAGTCAATTAGTAGGTGTCTGGTGTACCGGCTTGCGGGTGAAGATTGGGCCTCAAAGATCTTGGTGGGTCCCGTACCTCCACCCATCATCACTACCTACAACCGTGTCACTCAAATACTTACTCCCGATTCAAATACTCCTATTTAGATTCACAAGTCACATACCTACTTCAATTACTAATATAGAAATGTACTGCGCATAGAAAGGTCAACACAACAAACATTACGAAATCTCAAAGTTGAATCTGTTTATGTATTTCGTACATTGTCTTACCCCAGTGGCGCCCAGTCCTCACGCCAAAGGCATTGCCAAAACAGGCGAATTTATCGCTGGCAGGAAGTCTTCGCTACTTCCCTCTACGTCACAATAGTACATCCGTTTCCTTTACACACTTGAGTGTGGAATGTATTATTAGTTCCCATAATATATTAGAATTATTCAAGTCTCAAACAGGTACGGTGATAAATTTTAAGCTTGCATTTTGAAATTCGAAGACAATAGCGCGCTTGTAACTGAATTATACTATAAAATTCCTTTTTCAGATAATTTAATATCACAAATTAAATTTCTTGAGTACTACTCTACTAAATACTACTTATGATTAAAATGTTAACTTCTAGAAATGTTAGCATACATAACAAACATATCCAGGACGTGTACAGGTAGCTCAGTTGGTCAGAGTATTCCCCTAAAAAGGGACTGGTCGCGGGTTCAAGTCCCGTCCTATATGTTGACTTTTCCAAACTAAAACAATATAAACCGATTTTAAAAACAAAAGGCACTGAAAAGTTAAAGTAGAGGACCGGTGATCTTAGTGGAGCTGTCTGAGTGGAATCTTGGTGGTGTGTTGACACATTCTGTGGATCGTCCGCAAGTTAGGCCAATGTGTATAGTCAGCTTTAGAATAAAAACTGTGTGTGTATCATTCTCAATTGATGAATCTGTCGAGTTAAGAATCCGCTGTATTACAAACCTATGCAACATCTAATAAAGGATCTTAACGTATATCAGAGCCACTAAAACACGTTGTCACTATACAATGAAAGGGTCTTCTTGAAAATCACCCCAAGCTACAGAGTGTTGTTATTTTGTGCTACAGGTTTACCCCAATTCGTTTAAAAACAGGTTACTGCGAGAACCGTTATTATATTGTCCTATTTTTAGATGCGGTATAGAATAGTCTCATTCCAGGGTTATCGACTTTTGTTAATGGTCACCCATCTTAACCCCGTAACTGACAAAAAATGTTTGAGTGCCTATGTAGCGTAGCAGTAAAACTTTTGACTGTTACGTAAAAGATTACGGGTTTGAATCCGTTCAATACAAATATTTTGATTGAACATGTCTGTTTTGGTCTGGATATTTCTATGAATAACTTGTTCAAATAACTGTTAACCTGGTAAAAACTTAGCCAATTTAAAAAAAAACTGTTTATGATCGTATTCTCCACTATTGCATTTGTGTTGAGATAATTGTACTACACCTATGGGTATAGTTTGGACCTATTAGTTAACGCTGCAATTAGAAGCCAAGCTGGGATGGTTCAGCTGGTTAAATAAATCACTCATCATGATCAGTAACCATCACAGTGTTACATTCAAAGCTTTTGAGAGGATTGCCTGCGCCAAAGTCTCGTCAAATTATTTCTTTCTTCTTCATCGACGCAAATAAATGGGCGACGTACCCGTAGGACCTCCAAGTTTGGACCCCATCTGAAAATTGTGCCCGTACGACCCTATTTCAAAAAACGGTGCCCGTACGACCTCATTTTATAAATCTTCTAAAATACAATCGTGCACAAAAGTGAAATATATTATCACAATAATGAAAATAAATATTTTTATAAACCGACTTGAAAAGGTGGTTGATTGATTGATGAATTGATGGATTTCTCTCTTACATCATAGATTTCATATCGCTAGATCTTCGTCTATATCAGAGTTATGTCACCAAGCCCCACCTCCCCATACTTTTATTAGAACAAGAATAGGTACAGCAACCTAACAAGTTACATAATAGGGTTACCAGTATAAATATACGCGATGGCAATAATAAACAATGTGTCACTTTCATGTAGGTGAGAGGTGTATTCAGGGTGAGTTTCATGCTGATATCTCAATATAGATTGTTTCTACATATTAGAATAGCTGACGGAAAACTTACCTTGTTTCTTTGTTGATTTGAGTATCCGATATCTCCAAAAAACAAAATATAATGGGTAAATATCCCGTCAGCTATTTGTAATAGTAAAGTCCCAAAAATGTATATCCCTGTACCAAATTCCAACCAGATCCGTTCAGCTGTTAGAGCATGATTGAGTAACAAACATCCATATATTATTTATATATGGATGTTATTTATTTATATTATTTATTATCCATATATCATATCCATATATTACTAGAGGATAGTAGGATTCGGCTTGTACCTATGCTATGACGTAAGTCTGAAGTTCCCGAGCTCTTAGACCATAACTAATTAAACAATTTGTCATAACTGTCTCTGGCTTTCATTCCCAAGTACCGATCGTCGAAGTCAAATAGTTCGCAATGTTATTTATTCAACCACAATTTGCCAATAGCAGCGCATTCTACGAAGACAAACTATAAATCTATCTCGACAGTAGATATTCAATAATTCGACAAGTTGGGAAGTTTCAAACACCGGACTTACGGGCCAAGAAAGTATTCAACTCGCTTACTGACCAGTTTCTGAAGGGATGTGGTACGAAAGAAAAATATCGATATCGATATTTCTGAAGTAAAAGTATCAGCTAGAAACTCTAGAAAGTGTATCGAGTCCCACTTAAATCCTTGGTCCATAAGCCAACTTCACCGCAAAGAGAGTATGCTTGCTGATTGGTGACCGCGGCTCTGACGCATTCAGTCCCGTAAAAGTCAAAATAAACCAAATTATAGAAGTAATGAGGCTCCAAAGTAGTTTTTGGGTATTACCGGTATTTGGTACTCGTATTATATAATGAAAAACATAGGCGGCATAAGTCTTGTGTGTTAACACATATCTGTCTACCCCTTCGGGTAGGTACATAGCTCGTAATATCCGTAGAAGTAGGTACAAATGTAAGTATATATAAATTTATAGTTACAAATTGTTTTATCGACATGACCAAATCGTACGCACGCCCAACATTGGGTGTGGTGTTTGCGAGCAGCAAGTCTGAGCATTTAAGCTGAAACAGTAGCTTACTTATTACCTGAGATGGCACAACTTGCTCCAACAAGGCGGACGCTCTTTTGCATGATGGAGTAATTGCAAAATTTTAGTAAACTCAAAATTTTATGAAATATTATAACTGTTATAGCTGATTGTTTGCTGTAGCATCCCATTAAAACCAATAGATCGATAGTGAAGTAATTTTTTAGAACATAAATATGATTATGATTCAACATGAGTAGGAATATATAAATACACAATACTACAATAATGTAATCGCATGAGACGGTTAGTAATTAGGTAGGTACTATACCTACGAATACGTGTGTTTCTATATTAATAAAAAATATTTTAATACTTACTATGTAATTATTTATAATTAAAACAGAGAGAGGGATATAATTTTGGTTCTAATTAGGAATGTGAAAATCGAGGGTTCTAGAATGTGTTTACTTAGATTATTTTTGTTAAATACATACACAATATGGTTATCTTAAATTCAATTTACCCATTTAAGAAACAAAAAAAAATTGGTAAATATACGAATAAATACTTAACAGATCTGACGTCTGACGTAACACTGAATCGCTTAACCGCTACGCCACGCAGGTCGTTCGTAATCTTATAATATTAATTAGACTAGACAAGCTCACTTACGCCCGTGTGCGGTAACAGTGACCAGCATTAAGTAAGCTATGCTCGTGTTGGGTCTACCTCTAAACAATACATCGAAGTATTAATAACTTAAGACTTTGGAACTTATCCGCCAGCTGGCGCTCTTTGCGAATTCGTCCTACGCAAACTATACCTACTTACTACCGTGTTCAATGTTAAAGCATTCAATGTGATTTTTTTGCATGCATGCATTCAACACATATTTTATATAAATAATAAATAAATAAATATTCTACAACATTCTACACATCGCTGCCTAGACCCAAAGTAAGCTTAGTTTAACTAGCTTGTGTTATGGGTTCCAGAATGCTGACAAAGATACTTATATACTTTTTTTTGTAAATACATACTTATTATACATAGAAACACCCAGAACAATGCAAATAGACATATTCATGCATACAAATATTTACCTGCGTAGCAGTCGCATGCACTACCGCTAAGCCACAGAGGCCGTCGAGGTGATTTTTAAGTGAAAACTTCGGTGAAAATTTTTTGGTAGAGGAAATCGCAAGGTCATTTAAATTTAATAGTTGACGCCGACGGGATATTTAAATATTTTCTACTATTAACCAGTATGAATTCGAAAGTTAGGATTTATCTATGTTTGTCACTCAATCACGCCCAAGCAGAGAACGATGGAACGAATCTGGATGAAATTTGACACAGAGATAGATTATAGTCTGAGTTTGGGGACAGATTTCTGTGGATTGCGGTAACAGGATTATTATTTTAGGCGAGCGGAGTCCATATTATCTTCCCAAAGAATTAACTTGCATTGTATAAACTACCTTATGTGCAATATCATCGAAATAGTATTCAATTTGGGTATCTGCTTTCATTGGACATTGGTAAGTACATCGGGTCGCAGATTTGTAATCAAAGATGCGGGCTGCATGAATCTTAACAAATTGGCGAGGGAGTCACCCTTGTCGACGCTAGGGTTGGCAAACATGCTAAGAGGATTTATTACCCGGAATAGTTCCATTCTGAGAGAGAATGAATGAGTTACCCATTATTCTTTCATACTTTTTAGCAAGTTTATAATTTGATAGTCATTAAAACTACTAGAAATATAAAAACAAGCAGAATTTCAATTAATTTTATAACTAATCACGTCATTATTTTGAAAATACGAAGGTTGACTACACCAGTTAAAATGGAATATTAATGAATAAAATAATAAAGAAAAGGAAATAATTATAAAAATATATGAATTTATTAATTAAGTAATTTTTCAAACATGGATCAAAAATCACAGTATATTAATTTATGGTCCCTTTTTTTTTTTTTTTTTTTTTTTTTTTTTTTTTTATTGGTAATAGGCACGCGTTTGACCACGATCTCATCTGTTGGCAAATGATGATGTGGTCGACGGTGGAGCACGCTTGCCTAGAAGAAACCTATTCACTCTAGACTTGAAGACACCCAGTCTTCATCATCTTAAAGTATTTGTTAAGTAAATTGAAAAGACATCAAAATCATTATTAGACAGCCCTATGTCATCTAAGGAGGCGTATAACATCGTCTTAAGTGGTCACGGGCACCGCTAATGTTCCTCTAAGAGCTTTCATACACACATACCAGTATAATCAGGCAGGCAAAGGGCCACGAAACTAATGAATTAATTTTCGAGACCTTGTTAATTTAACTGTAACCGATCGGAGGGACAACGGACAGTCTAATGTCAGCTGAGTTAGATCTATTACCATCTGTCTGGTCATTTGAATAATGCATAGTTGAGTTGAATAGCAGAAATATATATTATATTTTAACTAGTGACCCGGGACCCGTCTTCGCCGGGGTGTAAATTCCAGTTTTCCAATAAAATATATAGCCTATGACACTCACGAATGATGTGGCTTTCTATTGGTAAAAGATTAAAATCGGTTCAGTAGATCCCGAGAACCCCTTACAATTTAACAAACACACAAATTTTACCTCTTTATAATATTAAGTACCTATAGAATATAATAAATTTTAAGACAAGGTCCTGGGTATACACTGTGCAGCGTAATATCAACACATATGGGTCCGTTATTTAGTAGGTGCCTAACTGGTAGTCAGCGCACCTACTAAATAACGGACGAAGTTTTGGTGCAAGCTGTACTCTTGGGATTGGGAGGGTCAGATGGCAGTCGCTCTCGTATAAAGTTAATAAAAAATAATAATCGAACCCGGGCTACAAAGAGTGAATATTGATATTGAAATTAATTAAGATGATGATTAAAGTTGGGTCTTGAGTCTCGAACCCGTGACAGTTTCAAGAATATATTCTAATGACAGAACTATTGTTTGCCCTACACAAGTAGATCGACTCGAACGGGAAAGCACCACCTCCCTACTCAATATCGAGTCAAAAACAACAAAGCCGGGTGCAGGAACTCATTTTCTTTACTTTTCTCATTGTATTCTTCCTTTCCACTCCCCTTCCTCTCCTAAATGTGGGTGCTAGCACCTCTGCCTACCCCTTCGGGGATATAGGCGTGAGTTATGTTATGTTCCTCTCCTATGTGTAGCTATCGACCATCAGGTGAGCTGTGTGCTTATTTGCAAGCTTAGAAGTCAAATACTTCTGGCCCATCTAACAAAATATGAGGCAAATAACGTCAAAAGTCTACATTTGTGTTAAGGTCACCATCTCTTGATATCTTGTCAGACGCCTTGACGCCTTTTATTACATCTTAATAAAGTGTACACTCCATATTTTTTTTATAAAACAGCTCTAACGCCATCTATTAGCAAGTAGATAAACAACTATTTGAATCGGCCACCTACCGTGAAATAGCACTAAACTTAGCCACCTACCGTGAAATAGCATAAAACTTAGCCACCTACCGCCGAATAGCTTAAATAATTTGACCTGACATCTATTATGCAATAGCACTCATTAAACATTCTTCATTCAAGTACGACATAGGTAGTTCACCTCTTTACTGAGAAATAAAAATTCTTGGCATTAAGAAGAATTCTATTTGACGTAAGAAAAAAAACAACTTTATATGTTTTGACATATATAATTTTTTTACGATGATTTTTTACTGTTCGTCAAGATTATGTAAAATTTATTTCACTTTGTGATAACATGTTCAGGAGAAATACAAGACTAGTGCAACATGTAAGTTTTTTAACTTTAATATAAATTCGTTGAACAAGCGTTTGTCACTTTTGACAGTTTTGGTAGCTAAAATAATGTCTAATAACATTATTTGCCCCCTAAAATCCAACCACGTCCTGAGTTCCTGATGAACCACCCAGGGACTGCTTTCCTACACCTGGTTTTTTTATATAAAACTTAGGTGGAGACAAGCCCACGGCTCACCTGATGGGAAGCGGTCACCGTAGCCTGTGAAGTGTGTAACACCAGGGGCGTCACGTCACACTCGCGCTGCCGGTCCTGGAGGAAGGGGCTAAGAGAGTTTGTGCTGTGTTTTATGTTAACTTTTACGGGAGTCTCTGCCGTCTGACCCCTCCACCCTCCAGCCTCGAGGATATTGTGAACGAAACTTCCTTATTTTTTCAGATTTTTCATGGCAGAAAGACATACAGCACTGATCATACGGGCAGTAATTTGTATCGACGACTGCAACTCTCGAAGTCTGTTTATTTGAAGTAAGAAAACAGTAAAAAAGTACATTCAGTTGATTTTATAACCTTTGCCTTTTTAAAGTCAGATAAAAACGTCACATAATTTAATATCCACCGAGTCTTTTTCCTACTCAGTTGGGATCGGTTCCGCGGTCTCCACAACCCATTTAGCGATATCGAAGTTGTGTAGTTAGACAAGTTGTCGAACTTATTAGGGCTCCAACCCGTAAAGACTATCATAGATGTTTCTATGGGAACCGGGACCGACGGTTTAACGGGCTCTCCCAGGCATGGAGGGATGTCAATATGTTAAGTTTGGTTACCTGGCCCAAACTGACTAGGCTAGGGTCACATTATGAATACTACTACATGAAATGATTTCTGTCAGGTTTTGGACTTCAACCCTGGCAGTGCACCAACCGAGATGCAACATCCACTCAAGCGTGGTGCTACTGAAAGAAGAAGAAATCAAAGCGCCCACTTTTCCAGATTCTGTGACCACCGGCGATGTCAAGTAATGTTTCGCTTATTTTGGCACTATCAGTTTAGGCTATCAACATCGCACTAATATCGTAAATGTGAAAGTTTGTGTGGATGTCACGTAATAATGACTGAACGGATCTGAATGAAATTTGTGACAGAGATAGATCTGGAATTTGTTAATTTACTTTTTATCCCGATGTGACGAGACGCCGAGCCGTGCGGTTTTAGTCGCATTGACTCGGACATAACATAACTACACCGGCTTCCAGGCAAGCCCCAGGCCTGCAAGTGAGGTATCGATATCGATAAAAAATAGGTCTCCCCCACTAAATGGAATGATATTATGTTTTAATTGATTTGGTGATTTCGTGACGAAATGCTTTTAATGTTGTACACAGGTACATTAAGAAAGAAGGGGATGCAGTTGGGATGGACGAAGTGGTCATGGAGATCGAGACGGACAAGACGGCCATACCGGTGATGTCGCCGGGCCACGGTGTCGTTGCCAAGTATCTGGTCAAGGAAGGCCAGGCAGTCAAGTCGCAGCAACCGCTCTTTATCGTATGTCAAACTTTGATTATAACCAAGCATGACTTCGTTTTTAGGGTTCGGGACCCTATTACTAAAAGTCCGTCCGTCTATTTGTCACCAGGCTATATATCTCATGATCCGTGATAGCTAGACTTTCCAAATTATCACAGATGATGTATTTCTGTTGCCGCTAAGATAAGATGATTATTTTCCTTTGGTATCATAAGCTATTTATAATGCTCGTGAAGGTGGCGGCGGAACAGGTCCGGGAGAGATTCCTCAGAACTCCCCAGGACCAAGCCCACAACAGGCTCAGGTGAGTCAAGCCGTCGCAGGTCACTGAACCACCTCTGTCCTCAAAGAGCGCAGGCCTGGGCGTGACGGGTGGAGTCGCCTGTCACCCTAACAGAAAGCAGAAAGAAGCAGGCCGAGGTGGCTTCGGCAGCGCGTGAAAGTGCACCCCCTTCACACACCCGCTAGGAACGGGGGTGTTATCAGTGGGGATTAGTAATAGCAAAGACGATATAGATTATCGTCTTCGGTAATAGTAAAAAAATACTCGTGAGCTTGAGTGTCCATCATCCAACAATCCAACCCACATATCTTGTCGATTCGATATTAAGGTGACTAATTCGCTGGTTAGGTGAATATAACAGGACAAGCCCCTGCCAAGGCGGCTGCTCCGGCTCCAGCAGCTGCAGCGCCGGCGGCAGCCCCTAAAGCCGCGGCGCCGCCTCCCCCTGCCGCTGCAGCTGCTCCTAGACCTGCCGCCGCTAAGGCCGCTCCTGCTGCCAAAGCACCTGCAGGACCAACTGTGAGTGTTTTCGAAATTTCATCAAGATTCTTATAACGGATGATGTCTCTCATGTCATCTGCATCATGCATGATAACCTCTTTGTACCTCTGATTCTTTTTTTATGTCCTAGGTGTACAATAAACAGATAGAAAGAATTCGCACTTGTGATGTCCAGAAATAGGTACATTTAAAAACATGACACTCAGTTCCCCCACAATTTACTTGCAGTTCACAATTTGGCCTCTAATTTGTTGATTTAGAAACTCAACGGTTCGTTTACATTAGACGTGGGGTTTTTGAAAGCACAAAGATGTAGTTTCATGATATTTGTACCTGGCTGTAAATAAAAATATCAAAGCACGTTGTCGTAACATTGTACCCCAAAAGGAATAAAGATAGTTTGATTTTCCCGTTATTAAGTTTGAAGCAGATTGTTGCTGTCTAATAAAAAGCTTTATATGCACAAATAGGCAGCGGCGCTCAAGCTCGGAGACCCAACGAAATCAATATCGGGCTCACGAACAGAACACCTCGTGCCGATGAACAAGATGCGACAACGAATCGCCGAACGGCTAAAAGAGGCCCAGAACACGACTGCCATGCTGACCACCTTCAATGAGTGCGACATGAGGTAAGAATCCTCTGAGAGAGTAACTTTATTGGTTCGTGATGTCGAGGATTTGCTGCTTAGTTTTTTATCTGAATACTTAACAGACTACAGACGGTGAAAGTAGTGTTTCTACTGTGGTAGGTGTTTTAAACAAACTCATGTTAGGTATCCTAGATATTCAAGCTCGCCGTCCACGTCGTCCGTATTCCAATTTTTCTAGTGTTTTTTGCAAAGTGTTCTTTCATAAACCCAAAACTTGTCTTACCCATGACCTTCTGTAGTCTCCACTAAATCAGTATTAAGAATTAAGTACTATTACTTAACGACGCCTATCCAATTTTCAGTAACTTAATGGCCTTCCGTAAAGCGAACTTGGAGACGTTCACTAAAAAGTACGGCGTAAAGTTATCATTCATGTCACCGTTCTTGAAGGCGGCGGCCAACGCTCTGATGGACCAGCCCGTGGTCAACGCGGTCATCATCGGCAAAGATATAGTTTACAGGTTATTATTATTTAAACATTATATTACAAGAACATTAAGCATTAAGTAGACCCTGAAATTTTTTCGCTAACCAGAGAATTCACCAATAACCAACTGTAGAAACCAACTAGGAATTAGAGCATATCCATGATGGAACTTCTCTCTTTTCCGATCTAAATTTATATTCTTCTTCATCCTCACGCCAATCTAGTTAATTTAATTAGAGCTTGAAGCTCTGACATAGCCTTACACTCTGGGTTGGCGATCTGAGGGCAGTCGTTCACCTTGCACCTTACCTTGCCTACTTCGTCAAACCATACCAACCTGCTTGCTGGAGCAACACTTGGGCTCCGAGGAGTATACTAAACCCTTTCAAATAATACTTATTTTTTAATTAAACAACCTCAATCGAGCCATCAAGTCCTCAAAGTACCTATTGAAGAGCATTTGTAAATACTTGTACGTAATTTTCAGAGACTACGTGGACATTTCGGTAGCTGTGGCAACGCCCCGGGGTTTGGTCGTACCGATCATACGCAACGTGGACACCATGGACTACCCTCGAATCGAACTTGCAATGGCGGCGCTGGCCGCGAAAGCGCGAGATGGTGAGTACCACTTATACATTTCAGTGGAGTGTTTGGTTTGATGCTGTTTGATCGGAGCGGATCTTAGCCGGACTGTAATTTATCTTTAGGCGGACTCTCACTCTTCTTCGAGATGACGTGGGAAATCAAAAACCGGGTAGTCTTACGAAATGTTAATAAAATTTATTTAGGTAGGTAGGCACCTAAACTGTCTAATACTTTCGGCTATCGAAGACATGTCACTCAACTGACCAAAGCATCCTTCCTATAAGAGGACTGGTGACGGGTTCAAGTACCTACCTACCTACCGTTCTGGATGTTGACTATTTCTGATTTAAATATAAATTCAACTTACAGGCAAACTGACGCAAGCGGATATGACAGGCGGAACATTCACCATAAGCAACGGCGGAGTGTTCGGCTCACTGTTGTCTATGCCCATCATCAACTTGCCGCAATCCTCCATTTTGGGCATGCACGCGATCTTCCAGAGACCTATGGCTGTTAACAAGAAAGTAAGAACTAAATACAGTATTCATGAAAAGCCTCTGTCTTTTTCATACACCATATAACGAAACGTATCTCACTATCTCTTCTCTTACAATGGGAGGTCATCATCATCCTCCGAGCTTTCACCCAACTTAGTTGGGGCCAGGTTCAAGCTAACTACGAAGCGGCCGAACTTCGATGTTTTCCGTGAAGCCCATCGACATCTACAATCCCTTGATGATATCGAAGTTCTTTAGTTAGCCCAGGAGTCGGACTTTTTAGGGCCTCCAACTGCCCGTAACGGCTACCAGACTTCTGTTGAATAAAGTTTTATTTAAACTTCCGGTTGATGCAAATGGAATTGTTTTCTTTTTCCATCTTTTCAGGTTGAAATTAGACCAATGATGTACCTAGCGCTGTCATACGACCACAGACTGATAGACGGCCGTGAAGCAGTGCTATTCTTAAGAAAAATCAAGTCCGGCGTAGAAGACCCCACATCCATCCTAGCCGGCATTTGACCTCACTTGAACTTGACCACGGACATCGTTAGGCTGCTACCTTTCACTATTTGAAAATATCCAAAACCACGTAGCTTTTAACTTTGTACTAAACTAAGTATTTAACTAACTAGTCGTTATTCGTAGTTTTAGAGAATTTTATGCTCCGATACAGACACGTGCTTAGGGCGACAAAGATAAAAGGGATAAATGTACAATCGAAGTGTACAATGTACTTTTTCATTCTATATGCCTTTTAAAAAATTCGGTTTTGCGGTCTAGGCGTGAAACGGTCAGACAGATGGACAAAGTACACATTAACAATAATAGGTTGGTGGGTTAATAATAGGTAATTAACAAAAATTGTTTTCTGTGACCTAGTATGACCATTGACTATTGAGCCTACAGATTGTGACATTCTAGAGGTGCTACATAAAGGTGTAATTAACTAACCTACAAATGGTTAGCGTAATTCTAGCTTTGATGTTTCTTGTGCTTAAGTGCCGACCTATATATGATGAGAATTACACAATGATGATAACATTTGCTTGTTTTATTTTGGAGATTGATCCTTTCGGTCTTATTTTGGCCCACAATGAGGGCCCACCTTTACAGACTAATTTATTTGACTTTCAAAAACAACAATTACAAATCTTTCGGAGTGTTCACTGGAACATTCCGAAATAATTATAAAATTGAAACATTCTTTGGGTTCAGTAACCCAAGGAATGTTTCCATAATTTGTTAACAGTTGGGCCCTCATACCACACGCACACTTCTTGACCACCGTCATTTGCACATCATCCCCGGTAGAAGAGGGCACTGTAGGCCAATGCAGAACAAAACAGAACTACTTAATGGGAAAAAACTTACCAGTAGTTCTACCAACAGAACTACTCAGTAGAACAGGTGGGAATTGTTTTCCCATTTTGTTCTGTGGACAGAACTGAAGCGCAGGCCACATTGCCAGCTGACGGACGGAGCGGGGGAAGCGGGCGGAGCGCACGAAGCGGACGGAGCGGGTGAAGCGGGTGGAGCGAACGGAGCGGACGGAGCAGGCGAAGCGGGCGGAGCGAACGGAGCGGACCGAGCGGGCGATGCGGGTGGAGCGAACGGAGTGAACGGAGCGGGCGAAACACTGCCATTTGAAAGACAAGCGTCGACTAGTCCGAATAGGTACTCGAAACGGGGAGGACGGGTGAAAGAACTGGATGAGCTAAGCTAGCGAAGCGGGTGGAGCGAAGCACGCGAAACGAGGTGAACTAGGTCGCTCGCATCGCTGACGTAGCTTAGCTTGTTAGTTGGCGGTGTGAACCCAAGTATGAAAAGAGGTGAAACGATGTCGTCCGCTCCGCCCGCTCCATCCGTTAGCTGGCAGTGTGGCTCGCGCAAGGGGAAAAAATTTGCCAGTAGTTCTGCCAACAGAACCCATCTTCCAAAGAGAATACAATACCTACTAGGTACCACGTTTTCTTGAGTATTCCCGAATAGAGGCCAAAATATCATTGGCTGATGAAATTACATAGTTGTTTTGAAGCTCTCATCGATTTTATTTGTTGAAATAGTCTCTTTTTAACAAATTAAGTCTCATCGATTTAATTTATTTAAACTTCACAGGCAATTTTTCAGGTAGGTATACAAGAGTAGGCTTATATTGTCTTGGTAGTTTCCAGATTTGGATCTTATCAGCATAACACATATTAACAGGGCAGACAGCAGCCGTTTTCTTCAAAAGTCAAGGAGTCTGAGTCTTAGCTTAGCATCAAATAAAATAAAATAGGTAGGTAACACTGTATTAATGGACGGATTCTTCGGAAAGGTGCCCACCTGTGCCCACACATCAGTTTTTTTCTATTCGGAATTTATAAGGTAAGTTCCACAGAATGAATAGGTACTATACTGGGTCAGTTCGAATTATGGATGTAGGTACGTAGAAAAGCACGTATTAGTGACGACACTGACGACGACGACGAATTATTGATTGCACTCTAATGGCGCTCGAAAAGAAAAGATAAGATATTACACATTTTTTAAATTCGGCGGGCATCAAAACTATTTCAAAATTCTAGCCACAGATGAGCCACAGCGAGCCACAGACTATTATCAACCCGAGAACGGACCGAACGGAAACGAACGTCGTCGGGTTTTTTTCCGTTCGTTCGTAAGACAGACGTGTGCGGTGCGGCCGGTGCGCCTTGTTGAACATTTTGTATGAAAATAAAGCATTCAGGTTTCCGAATCGGAATTCCTGATTACAATCAGGAAACCGAGTGTGTGCGGCCGGTCTAAATACATAATGATTTATAAATCATATAATTAATACCAAAGATTTAAATTTCTGAACGCACTTTTAAAATGACTATATTTTAGGACTGACAATATTTTTGTTTGAATGTCAAATTGATTTCGTGTTAGTATTTTTATTCCGCCGCGACGATTGATTAAGGGCCTTTTAATGGTAAAAATCACTTAATTTCGTGGAATAAAATAAGTGTTTCATAGTTAAAAATCACGTGAAGTCGTATTGTCAGTGTATTGCGACTAGATATGCGCTAATAGTCAAATAATGAGGCGAGGTCATCCAGGCATCGGAGGATGGCGAAATGAAAATCATAGGCATTTTAGGCCTAGAACTGGTGGCACACCACGTTTTAGACCTCCCAGACTCATTTCCCTATTGGATGCTCCCAGGTATTTAATAAAGTCTTTAAAAACATCACTTTTTAGATTGCATCACTTGACGCGCCAATATCTTGTATACCTTAATGTTCACAAAAAAACCCTTTGATTTAAGATTAATCATATAAAATATATTCCTAAGGCTGCTAAGCATAGCAATGGTGACAATGATAATTTATGTCAACAACATAAATTAATTTCAGATTCCCGCCACCCGGTCCGCGACTGCACCGAGGACCCCATCCTTACAATGCTCATTCAGATGAACATGTGATATCAAATCATCATGAAATAAACAATTATAGAAACCTAAATCATCACCAAAACAACCCTAGATTACAAGACAGGCGTCAACTAAGGTCCAGAAATTCCTATCAATATATAAATCCTAACTTGAAACAGGATGGTAATAGCCAAAGTAATTCCTATAATCATTCATCAAACTACTATAATAATGATGCACAAGGAGAAGTGTTTCATGTAAACAGCCATGGTGATATAGATCATAGGCAGCACACCAACACTCCTCATGGTCAGGAATCCTTTAATACACACAGAATAAATCCTTGGGCTGATCTACCACCTAACCAGAGGCAACAACTCTATGAGGACAGAGTTCACCAGTCATATAGACCTCATGTTTCAGACAGACACCTTGCAGAAGGTAATAAGATTCCAACATTAGACTATACTGGTCACAGACCACCATCATCAGACTACTATGGCAGCACTTCTAGCACTACCACCAACAGCAACAATCCTGCATTCAGTCGATCTGTTGATGATACAGTAGACATTGTTCGAAAAAGGTTAATGAACCGTAATGAACCACAAGCACCAATACCAGATACCTCTGAGACACCAATGAGTAGTGAACAAGGTGTTCAGGAGAATATAAACCAACGCAACTTACAAGAGCTACCAACAAAGAAGAGAATACAAAGACAAAAACATGTCAAATCAAATTGTGACAAAATGAAATCAAATATAGTTCAAGAATTGTTTAAAATGGATAAAGATAAAATGCACAAGTTGATGGACGACCCAGGCTCATCATCAAAGTTTGAATATGCTATCAGTAGTTTGATTACTGAGTCTCAAAACAGTCTTAACCGCCATTTGAGATCTGTTGCTGAAAAATCTTTAGTCAGTACAAGTAGTGATGATTTCATTCATAATGATAATAACACGATATATGAGGACACTTTTATGAAACAAATGCAGTGTCTCTTAGATCCTCAAGATACAATTTTTTTGGAGGATATAAAACCTCTTGTTTTGGCAGAATTAAGCAAAGTTCTTCAAATAGATGATTTTGAGCCAAGATTTGACACTGATGAGCGGAGTGCTCATCAATTAACTGAGTTTCAGCAAAGCTATCCTCAGTATGACAACTTTCATTTTAATGATTTCCCTCCCGAGGCATATTTTGACTATGAAAAGACAATTGCAACAAATGATGAGCCCGTAGCAGATGTGAACTCTGTAGATAATAGTACTGTTGATAATTTTAAGTATGAAAATCAAGGAAATACTAATAATGAGGATGTTCATGATAGCTGTGTGCTTTTCGAGCGACGTACCTTAAGGAAGAGTGATCAAGAACATCGTAGACAAAGTGTGGAAAACTCAAGACAGAGGATAAGTACAGATAATCCAGTAGAAGATGCATTTCCTACCAGTGAAACAACACTGCCTCTCTTTGACACAAATACTGAACAGTTTTCAGAGGAAGAAGACACATTTGCTGAATTAGACAGGCAGTATCATGTTGCTGTAGACCCCAATTTCTTGGAAGATTTATCAGCACGAACAACACCGAACTATGTATTGCCAGTAGAACCAAGTCCTGGAAGTATTAAACAAGAGTTTAACAATCAAAACTTCTTGCCTGGTTCCAGTGACATTCATCATAGAGAAAACAGAACAGTTAATATTAAGGAAGAAGTCATACAATCTCCAGATTTTCCTAAGGAGAACAGCACTCCTATTAATATGGATAATATGTCATCTAAGATAGATCACATCAGCATTAAACAGGAGAATGCTGCTAGAAGCAATGATTTAGTGAAGGAATCAGAAAAATCTAAACGTTCAAGTATAAGTAAGACCTCACCATCGAACAGTCGTAAAAGATCTATAGATCAAAGGCCTCCTCATCGGAAAGAAAAACGAAAGAAAATGGAATCAAATTCCTCAGGTATTACCAAATCAGACAGGGGTCGTTCCACCAGCTCAAGGGATAAGCATTCTAAACCCTCAGAAAAATGCAATGATCTCTCAAAGTCCTACTACAGTATCTTTCACTCTAGACATAGCAGTAAAGAAATCTCAAAAGACCATAAAAGGAAAGACAGCTCACAAAAAGGGTATTCAGATAAATATGTTAAAAGGAAAGAATCTAGAAAATCTAGAGACCGTGAGTCACATAAAAAACCCTGTTCTAGTTCATCCAGTCAAACTATATTAAGTCCTAAAGATAGTAGTAGTAATAATACTAGTGTTACACCAACAAAAATTGATTCTAAAACCAAACTGAAGCCTATAGACATGTTTGTAGAACAAGCAAAGAAAGTGTCAGTACATCATGCACATAGGAATACTGCACCAACTGCTGTTGCTACTCCCAAAGCCGCTGAAGAAAAGCCCATGTCAGTGATAACTCCTCCACAAAAGGTAGTGCAGACAAAACATGCTTCAACCCAAGTTTTTAAAAGAGTGATAAATAAAGAAACACAGACAATTGAAACCAAAACTATAAAGAGTCGTTTTTGTCAAACAGATAAACAAAATGCTGTTTCGGTTGGTGTTCAAACACCTCGTATGTTTTTAAATAAACCAAAATCTGAAACAAAAGATGCTTTTGAGAGAATGAAAGAAATTGATTTGGAAATACAAGAATTGTTACAAGAAAAGTTTCAACTGTACAATAATTTAGAATCTAAGCATTCCGCCCCACAAGCCCAAGAAGAACAATCTTACCTCAGTGTAACTGTTGTAAATGTAGCAGCTATGAATCAACAAGAAGAGAATAGGGATGAGATGAAAGTTGTGAGCAATGCAACTCCGAATGTTAGTACAATTCCAGCAATTGAAATGGAACCGGGGAATAAAACGGAACCAGGTAGTAAACCAGAACCTGAATTGGACCCTGATTGCACTTCAGATTCAATTACAAATGCAGATGCAATTGTAGATGACTTCACTAACATACCAGTTGAGGAGTTGGAGGAAATAGCTTTAGGAAGTGTTGAAAATGTAAACTTTGACAATGTTAGAAGTGAAAAAAGGAGTTCGCGCCATAGAGCATTGCGTCAGGAGAGAATGAACTCTGAAAGTCCAAAGTCTACATCTAGTAGAAGAAGCAATAAGAAAGCGAAAACACCAAACATATCTTTAATAGAACAGATAATAACTGATGATAGACCTCTAGAGGACATCATATCTCTTGATGATCTGGAGGAAGCACCTCGTAAACATAAAAAGAAACCTCATAGATCCAAACCAAAGAAAAAATCCTCAAAGAAATCAAAGCAGACAACTACTATCAATGTGAGTTCGTATGGTTTAAAGGAATGCTCAGTAATTCTCAGTCAAGACGATGTTAACAAATATTTGAAACAACAATCTCAACAGCTTGAAGAATCAAATGTACAAATAGATAATACTGATGCTTTGGCACCTTGTAAAGAGTCTCCAGTATCCATTAAACACTCTCCAATATCTCACAAAGAGTGTCCAATAACTTTCAAAGAGTCTCCAGATAGAAGTAAATGTTCTGAGCCAGATGATATTATTGAAGAGTCAGTTAATGATTTGCAATTTGACATGCTTGATGTGTCCGAAGATATAGTTATTGGTGAAAGCTGTGAAATAAAAGACAAAGATTCAAGCGAACAGACAGTTGTTGTGAGTGAGGACTTAATACTTGACAACAGTCAGTCATCAGCAGATGAAGCTGTTTTGGGAGAGACTGGCCATGTGGAGAATGAGTGTAGGACATACGACTACTCAACAGATGAGGAGCTAAGACGTGACTCTCTGACAGTTACGGGGAATGTTGATGCTGTACTTGCAATAGAAGTAAGTACCCTACTTATATTTATTTGACATAAATTAATTTTGAATGCATTTTTAAGTAAGTAGCACTTAGGGCCTAGTAAACAGTTAACTGACCACATAAACACCTGCAACACCTTTTTAAGCTCTTATTAGTTTGGTTCGTTAGTTACGCCCAAATGGATGAAGAATACCCAGAAATTGGATAGTATTTTTTTTCTATTACTATATAGTTATTATTGCTATTACCCTACTGTCATAAATGTAAAGTATTGTAAGCGTATTTTTTAGATTCTCTATACTCCATTACTACTAAGTTATTTAATTATTGAATCAGCTCATATCCATACTAATATTCACCACAATCTCATCTTTGCATGTCGCAACTAGAAACATTGCGTGTATGTGAGGTATGAAAGGCACCTATCTGCGCACCCTCAGTCTGAGGAATGATATCCCTGCTGGGATTATCTCAAGCGACTACAATATGGGCCTAACACCCGGTATGTTGCACAGGTCCTTAGGCCGTGGTAACCGCCATCAGGTGGTCATCTGCTAGTCTGCCACCTAAGTGAAAAAAAAAATCACTACACAATGTACATTTAGCAGTTGTTTATACATGTTCCAGTTCTAATAAAACCCCTCTTAACAATTTGCAGTGTATCGAAAGCGATTTCATAGCAGCCTGTTTGGACGGTAACGTATACCACTTCAGTGGCGATGGACAGCTCCTGAACACGATGCGAGGGTCTAACCTGGCTGTCACTTGTCTCACCATTGTGAAGGAGAAGTATGGGACCACCGTTTATACGGGCTCCCTCGACTCCAGGATTCGATACTATGATTTAAATGTAAGTGTTGTACTTAATGTTTTGACTGTTTTCAGGGTACTTCATACTTTTTTTCATTTAGGCTGTGTATGTACTTTAACTGCACCATTTCAAATAAAATCGATTCTGAAATGGTGGTCTGGACTTTGACAGCCGTGACCCGTTCCGCTTAAAAAATAATAAAAAATGTGCAATAAAACTTTACCTATGTTTATTTCAATAAAGATATAGAAAAGGCAGTACTGAAACGAAACTTTTTTAAGTACATCGAGTTACGTGTTACGTTAACCCTTCCAAACTAGATTCACAACTTATTTTTTCTCCCAATATTCAAGTTTTAAATATGAAGACTGTTGACTACGACGTCAGGCAGAAGAATAAAACATTTAAATAATATTAGTACATACAATAAAATAAAGTAATTTTCCTTTTCAGACGGGTTTGGAGAAAGGACCCGAGTGCAACGTTCTTAGTCCTATACAAACCATGGACCGAGCGTGGGATACCGTATTCGTTGGCACCAGAACTGGATTCGTACTTCAGTTTGAATGCAAAGTTAGTATTAACATTTTTTTTTTTTCAGAAAATTCACAAACATCTCTTAAATAAAAAAAATTAAAGTTTAAGTCTTTCTCGCATTCGCATTCCTAAATACATTTATCAAAGCTAAAATTAAAACAGCTTTGACTCTCTTGCGAAGCAGTTTGTGTGAAGAAATTTTAAAGTGTCATATCACAAGAGTTCATATTTCTTAAGTATGCGAAATAAAAACGTGCGAATAACCAACAACTGGATGGGTCAGCATTTATATAATATGAGGTAGTGAATAAAATTGCTACGTGTTAACACGTTCGCTGCGTTAGGAGGTCTAAAGACCCCTTACGTGTACGATCGCTCGGTGCGCGGAAAAATACAGTGATCTCCGTCTAGTGCGGAGGTCACAGCTAGTAGGTTTCTGAATATAAAAAAGAGATAAATATATGATTATATTGTTCTATTCATTTGTAACTAGAATTACTCAAAAAATACGTGAGAGGTCTAAAGACCCCTTACCGCACTACAAGGGAAATATCATCTCAGGGTGCGGGTAAGAGGCCTATAGACCTCTTAAAACGTAGTAGGTCGTTCCGCCCCTTCCCGCACCTGTTATTATCTATAATTTAAAGACCTATGAACTAGTGATGCACTTTTTTTCCGTATCAAGTGACGTTGCAGAGTGTATTACTGGCATGTGATAGATAACCCACGTGTTGCAGAGCTACAGAAAAATCACAAGTTTCAGAAAAATGGTGACCAAAGAAAAAAATGTGTCGGTTATGTTACGAAATTCTACGTACCACTATGAACAGTCGCGAAACAAACAAAAAGTTAAAAAATTAAGTATTTTTGAGTTGATTGCAAACAACCGATGTGTTTACAATATTTTTATAACAGACATGTTTGATACTTATCGAATTTCTTAAAAGTAATGATAAGTTTTATTTTTCACGCATGGACGCCGGCAGCCGGACGGACGATCTAATGTGCACATCACTAGTTATAACATATTTTGAACATATAATTCAGTGCGATGGGAGGCTGATGTGCCTCCTAAACATTTTCTCATTTTCTGGGCTTCCCTGACCACATACCTTCAGGCGAACGTAAATATAAGCAGAGTAGCTCTTTACCTATAAGACAGTCATTTATTTCTAGACTTTTTATGATTTATCACAAGGAAAATGACATTTAAATGATCAAATTCGGTAAGAGGCTTAAAGACCTTAATCGCACCAGTAAAAGGTTACATTTAAGGCATATAGGCCTCCTATCGCACTGCTGTAAAATTCGTTTGATTTGGCTTCGCAGCGAACGTGTTAAGTGACATATTAGGTAGCTTGACAAATTACACTAACCACCTCTCCTATAACTCCTTGGTGTTGCACGCGTCCATAGGCCACGGTAACCACTTCCCATCAGGTGGGCCGCGTGCTTGTCTGCCACCTAAGTGGTTTAAAAAAAACTATTTTTAACAAATTTTGTCGTAATTAATTTAGTTTTTTTTTTTAAGTTAAAGTATAACATTCGCGTAAACTTCCGACAATATCATTTTAAAACTTTCATAAAACAAGAACACAGGTATTAACTTTTTCCTCGTCTTTTGCCGACAATTCCCAAACTCAGGGCGGGCTTATCGCTTCCTTGTCCTATTTAGTGTTATACTTTTAGCTGCATTCCTTGTAAATGTATAGCAACACGCACACCAATGCACAGCAACATTATTCATTATGTAAACATATACATTGAGCAGGACTCGAACATGCGCCCTTATTAGACCCCGTTACTCGTATTGGGTGCATGAGAGCCTCACCTACTTCTTTGGAACCTAAGCCAATCTCACCTGCTGATTAACGGACAAGGCTCTGGCACTGGCTATCTTTTCGAGGAGGATAGATGGCAGTCGCTCCCGCAAAAGCCAAAATAGGCCAAATCAAGAAAAGTTATTAGAGATTGGTCCATTTTTTCGTGCGCTGAGCTAGCGGCAGCTGTTATATCGGATTTGAACCGACTAAAACCGTACGCCCTCTGGCGTCTTCGAGCTCCGGAGGTAAGATGACCCAAAAGGCATTCACCTCGCACACGGGCAAAGTAGCGGAAATAACGCTGCGATGATGATGATGAAAATTACTCCTATTCAACCATTGGTGCATATTGAGAAGTCCAGCAGTGAATTGATGATACACTACTTGTTTGAACCATTTTAATTTGTTTTTCAGAACAACATGCTGATACCAGTAAGCACAGTCAAATTCTCTGAACAAGCTATTTTAGCCCTTCGTGCTATGAAAGAGGGCCCTCGCAAGGTCCTCCTCGTGGCCTCCCGTTCAGAGAATGTGACTATCAAAGACGCACAAACTGGTCTGCTGCTGCGAACGCTAGCCGGGCCAAAGATGACCGTGTATACATTACTGTTTGAAGATGGAAAAGTGTATTGTGGGACCAGTAGCCATCAGATACATGTATTCGATTATGCTGTAAGTATATTTATATAGATATTGTACAGTCACTATTGGTGTAGAGGGCCTTACCAAAATCCTTGAGGCTCAAGCGAAATGAGTTGCAAAAGGCTCTTTAAGTGGAATGCCCAGCTGGCATTCCACTTAAAGAGCCTTTTGAGATAGTGATTGCAGCAAAAAACGGTAAAAATATTTATAAACCTCGTTTTACCGTTTTCATCGATAGATAATTGCGCAACTGGTTGTGCCATGTACAATTGGTATTTCCGATTGGCGCTCCGACCGCACAACTAAGTGCATATTAGTTGATGGATGAGGAAATAGTCATCTAAACTTAAACAAACACAAGTTTTTTTATAGTCGATAGGCACACGTTTGACCATTATCTCACCTGATGGTAAATGATGATGTGGTCGACGAAGGAGCACGCTTGCCTAAAAGCAACCTATTCACTTTTGACTTAAAGACTCCCAGGTTATATGTTATTTATTAGTAAAATTGCATACAATAAATGTAGACGCTCCTGGTGTTGCACACGTCTATAGGCCACGGTGACCGCTTCCCATCAGGTGGGCCGTGCGCTTGTTTGCCACCTAAGTGGTATAACTCCAATGCCTTTTTCTCAATTGTCAATGTTTGTCCGTAGAGCGGCGCGCACGCGGGCTGCCACGAGGGCGGTAAGGGCGCGGTGTGCCTGCGCGCGACGGGCGGGCTGCTGTTCGCGGGTTGCTACGACGGCTGCGTGTACGTGTACCGCGAGGGCGATACGCGTCCGCTGGCGCAGCTCCGCGGCCCCAGCCTTATGCTGCTGTCGCTCGCCGTCGTCGGCAGTAAGGTAAGGTCCACACCACCGTCTACCGTCTAGGTCTAGGCAAACGCCCTACGTAATTATTTATCTTAAATAACTGATTTCGTCACGGTAAGCGGTAATATGTTTACAAGTGTGAATGACCCTTCACTGAGTTTTTTTGTACATTTAGACCCGTCACTGAGTTTTTGTATATTTAGGCCCTAAAGTAAAACCTGTTTGCCTACCAAAATGGATAAATGCTCACCAAATATGATTTGAATAATCCGATTGGTTTAGAAGGTATAAGTTTGTAATTATTGAAGGAGCCAAAAGCTAAATTTGAAAGTCGTGAAATAACATTATAATAATTACGAACTTTATAACCTTGGGGCAAAAATATTGAAAACTAAAAATTCTGTGCGCGAACTGACCAACCAAAAAACTTAAGACGTGAACCTGTTTAGTCTATGATTAGTTTTATAAATCTATGATTGATTGACTTATATAATGGTCAAGATTTTTGCCCATAACTATAAAAAGTTAATACAAGCCTTTTTTTTAATATATTGTGTACTTTGTTTCAGATTATTGCCGGATACAAGGACAGAAGTCTGTACATATGGAAAATACCATTAAGTATATTACAAGAAATGATTTTATAAATAGGTTACTACATACATAAGTGTTGTAGATGAAATATCGTTTTACCTTTCCTTTAGTTAAATATATTGCGTGTTTAACCTATTAGGTGTATGTCACTGTATATATAACAATAAAAGATTACAATAATGGTGTAACATTTGATATTTATTTAAACCTTTACGCCGCCCAAATATTTATAATGTTCTTGACGCCGCCATAATTATGCTTTACCCCCGGTAACCTGACAAATGTTTGCAGGGCAGTTTCAGACTATCGAATTTGTCGGATTGTAAAGAGCTGCGTAAGACCGCTTTTAATTTTCTTGCGGACATCCCCGCGAACGCCACCTCTGCTGGCCATCAGGGGTGGTTATGTCGAATTCGAACCGACTAAAACCGCACGCCGTCTTGGGACTCGATTACTAACATGTAAGGTTACACAAGAGGCATTTCCCTCGCACCCTAGTTGCGAGTGAGAGGCTGCCGTCTCCGTTACCAAGGTGTACCGCGTGGAGGTTCCAGCCCGCAGTGCTCAAGGCCTCCGACCTACCTCCGACAAATTATAGAGCAAACCTTAGCAGCTTGTAATAATATAGGTTCTAAAATGCAGATATTGATAATAATAATAATAATAATAATAATAGCCTGACATAGTGGTAATAGATCGATTAGAGAGGCTTGCAATGATTGTCGACATCACCATCCCTCATGACGAGAACCTCATAAAAGCTGAAAAAGATAAACAAATTAAGTATTTGGATTTAGCTCATGAGGTTGTTGACATGTGGGATGTGGATTCGGCGATCATTGTCCCGATAGTTGTATCAGTCCACGGACTGATTGCCAAGAGCCTCGACCAACACCTAAAGAGGCTCACGTTGGGTGGCTGGGTTAAGGGACTGATGCAGAAGGCAGTACTCCTCGACACGGCACGTATAGTGAGGAGGTTCCTTTCTCTGGAGCCCTAACCACCGGTAGCTTGGTCCCTGTACCCGATGCCGGTGGGGTACTATTTTTTATATTTTTAAATGTATATTTTTTTTTATATATTTAAAAATGTAATTTATATGTCTATATTTAAAATAAAGTGAATAATAATAATAATAATAATATTTATTTGTGAATATGGTTGTTACACAGATATAATAATAACATGATTTACATGCGATGTGGCTCAGCATATTCTGCCATTTGTGGCGTACAAATTATATAGTGATAGCTAAAATGTCAACATTAAATTAAATTGTATTTATTAGCTTTATGCCTGTTATTCACAATTGAGATTATTAATATATATTACCATGTCAAAAATTACAATGTACTTTTAATGTCAAATATTATAACTATCACAAAAAAAAAAAAAAAAAACAATTATAAAATAAAAATAAAAATTGTCCATGCTATTATCATTCAATGTCAAAGTTTAAGTCATTGATACTATAGAAATACCCAGACTAATCCAATTCAAACATGTACTGAACGGAAATCAAATCCGCAACTTCCGATATAGAAATTAAACTCGTACCGCCATGCCATGGGTCGTCGGTCAATAAATCAAGCTGTGTGTAAGATATCTGCTCTGTAGTTAATCGATCAAGGTGGTGAGTTTGTGAGTTGAGTTGTGATCATAATCGAGTGCATGTCCCGGTTGCATTCAAACCTGCACATTAGAGTTGCGGGGTGGACGGGGGGTCAATTTATCGTGATCCTGGTGTTTCACATGTCCATAGGCCACGGTTACCGCTTCCTATAAGGTGGGCTGAGTGCTTGTCTGCCACCTAGGTAGTATAAAAACATTACCTACCCTCCTTTCTTCGGCAGTCGGGTAAAAAAGTGACTGCATGCCGCCTGTTACTATGATTCCCTAACCCTGAGAGGAAAGCTTGCACCTCACCAGAGGCACAGTCATCAATCAGTAACCCAAGGTTTCGACCCCAGTAAACGTATGTACAGCTACAGGCAGCAATATTAACTATTGCTGGATTATTATTGTCATATTCTGTTCATGTAAATATTATTTTTCAATATCAATCAATAGATGTTGAGTTTAGTGCTTTCAACCAAACAAACAAGCTCTTCAACTTAACAATATTTAAGTAAAGATTCCCCATAATTTACTGGCTAAAGCCGATATATATAATATTTAGTCGATTTTATATACGTCAGTGTTTCCGAACGAAATTTAGTTTCTGCCAAGTGGCACTCCTGTTTAAATTTCTGACTTACGTCAGTGGGTGTTTCGGACGGCGGCCATTACTCTACGTATAATTATTAATTTTTTCGCTGTTTTGTGCTAGAAACAAAGAACTTAAATATTTTCGAGATATTCTATAATATTATAGTTTTGGATAAAATACATTTATAGTACAAACATGAATCCAGAATAGTAAGTAATTTTGTTGTAATATGGCGATTAAGGATGGTGCAGAAAACCTATATTTTTTTGCGTGTTCATTGTCTTTGCGTGGTATTTTTCATTATGAATTGTGCATGGTTTGTGTAAAAACAAATATGAAAGTGTTGATAGTAAATCAATTTACTACAATCCAGGGTGACTCATTGTGTATTCGTGGTATTTTAGTACTATCGAAGTACCTATTTGTGAAAACGTAATCGTATGGATCATGAATGGCGCATTAGTGAGCGATGATTGTATCACACAGTTCTCCACTTCCTTGTTCAACAATCTGGATGCGTAACAAATGGGAATTCTTTGTTACACGAACAAAGCAACGCCTCCCTTCGTTTATCATTTACGTGTATTGATGGACATACATAGCTCATATTTATTGTCCTTGGTTAACGATGAGCACCCGAATCGTGTTTACTGACGAAATGCTTTTTTTCCAGTGACTACTTGTTTAAACTACTGCTGATTGGTGATTCTGGAGTTGGGAAGTCATGTCTGCTACTCAGGTTCGCCGACGACACGTACACAGAAAGCTACATCAGCACTATCGGTGTGGACTTTAAAATTAGGACTGTAGACCTAGATGGCAAGACAATAAAATTACAAATATGGGACACAGCTGGTCAGGAGCGGTTTAGAACAATCACTTCGTCATATTACAGAGGAGCACATGGAATCATCATTGTTTATGACTGCACAGACCAGGTGAGACTTGATAATTGTTGTTAAAACTGTATAAACATTAACAAGCTTCATATTTGTGACCCTAAAGCTAGGTTTCACCACTGAAAAGCCATTGGACTAAACTGATGCCTCACGGTTACCTCAGTAAAATTCATTGATCAAAATGTTATAGTGCAGTTACTTTTCAATCAAAATCTATGGCACTATAGGCTAATCATTGATTGATTGAGATATAAAATATTAGTATGTCGCTTGAACACCGATTATATTTGCTATGCCAATGGTTGATCTAAGTATATTGCAAATTTGGAATAACTTCTATGAAATAAGCAGCCAGTCTTGCAATAAAAGTGCTCAGATCAGTATTACTTCAGAGCTTACAGTGAGAATATTTCAAAAGTTCCTCTACTTCTTGAAATACAAGTATAATACAATGGTACCTAAAGTGTATATAAATCCACTATTCAGAGTTGTGGTATAGGCTACTATAAGTTAAACTTCCTACCTTAAATATAGCTACCTACCTTAGTATAATAAGTATGTTAATTTGCATACTAGAACCCCTAATACAAACTAGTCAAACTGCTTACTTTGGGTCTAGAGACTCTAGAGAGTGCTGTGTAGAATTTTTTAGGATTAGGTACTTGATTTATTTACTGACATGAACCCACTCCTAACACAAGCTATCTAGCTTAGCTGTGGGTGTTAGGAGGTACCTATATTAGTAATTGAACAAACATTTTTTGAGAAATAAACTGCCTGGACACAATCTGTGCAACATAACAGCAATGGTATCTGTATAAGGGAAAATGTAATAACTGACAGACTATTTGGTTAACTCCCTTGTATCCTAGTTTCTTTGTTACACACTGTCATTGTGTTCAAAAAAAAATTTTTTTGGACATAACAGTGGGAAAAACTTTTTTTGACAGTGGAACAAGGACAGATGGAGTCCGTGTTTTGTAATAATACCGAAAAGGTCAATTGTAAATGTATTCTTTGTCTCTTACTTATATTTTCAAATGTACCTATTAGAAGACAAAAAAATACAATAATGCAAAATTAATACACTTTAATTTTATTTTTGCTATTATTAATATATTTTATTTTGATAAAGATATTGACATTTTTGAAACCTACTTATTGTTTTGAACATAATCATATTAGTTAGATTTTTTTTTAATCGTGCGTTAATCCCCATGGATGTTGGGCGGTGACGTCGGACTTGCAACGGACTAAAATCGTATGCTGTCTTGGGTCTTCAAACGCCAGGGTGTACTCTAAAGTGGCCCATAAGGCATTTCCCTCGCATCCTGGCTGCCCCAATCTCCGGTTTCAAGATGTCCCCTTCGTCACCCTGCCGCCATGGTGACATACCTGTCGCTTATTTCTACACTACATCTATTTCTTGTTAAAATATAAGTAAATGTGAAAATAACCGATCAAACAAACAACAAATTAAAAACTCGTTATTTTCTATTTAAGTTGCTAATAAAGAAATCCTAACACATTTGATACTAATTCATGTTCGATTCAGTAAACAACCTTCACATACCTAGCTGATGTATCGCAATTTACTGTAGTTAGGCAAAATTAGAAACAAATTTGCACATGTACAATGTTAGTCATTAAATTTGATCAATATAATGATTACAATGACTAACAGAACTGTATAATATGTTAGTAATAATAAGACAACAGGTTTTCAATGAATGCATACATTATCGAGTGTTTGTTACGATACATAATAACAAAAAAGCAGTATTAGTATTTTTTGTCTTTCTGTCTCTTTGAAAGAGGCAATCTCTGAACGACTGGGCCGATCTGGACGGGACTTTCGTTAGTAGGTAGATGGGTACCATTACAAGGCGTAATGCTTTATGGGTCACTTTACACCCTTGTGTGTGTTTGCATAAATTCAAATCCGACATAACCACCCCCGCGGGCGACTGGGGTGTTATCCGTGGGGATTTCCGCACGAAAAAGAAAAGTAAAAGGCTACCACACCTTTCTCCCTGAAAGATACTACATAATTCCGTTACTAAGGTAATATAATAGATAGAATGTAATATTATATGCTATTATACACGTCATTTGAAGGCGGAGTTCCACCTCCAAATGACGTCAATAACAAATGAGCTCATGAATGCGTATTTTTCTTATTTGATGAGATAAATTTATAAATGGAAATGAAAAGTAGAACCTCGGGTATTCTCACAAACCATATATATGAGTATAATGTACGAGACTTATAACAAAAAAGCAATTTTTAAAATTATTGTTATCTGTCTTTCTGTTTGTTTGAATGAGGTAACCTTGCAACCTCTGGACCGATTTGAACCGGACTTGGCAGATGGTACTATTACAAGGCGTAACATTGTTACTTTAATTATGGAAAAAGAATTAGAGTTCCACGCAAAAAATTAAAACCGTAAAATCTAAATCCATGCGAGCGAAGACGCGGGCACAGCTAGTTCTTAAATTATGTGGTGAAACTTAATCTCTGTGAACTCAATCAAGAGAATAATGTCAGTAAATTTGTATGAAATGATAATTGCCTATTTTGATTAGGTGATAGTGATAACGCCTTTTAATGTAAATGATAACAAGGCTTCTCTAGTGCCACTTATACTAAAATATGTTGAATAGCTATCGTTACATTCGTTACTATTTTATGGCACAAGCAAAGGAGCTCTGGATGCGATCGTGACTGGCGCGTCTGGCGCTCGGATTATAATGATGTTAAATTTTCTTCTCTTGATTTGACTTTAACATGACTATATGCGACCGACTGCCGTCTAAACCCCAACAACCAAGAGTAAAGATGGGTCAGACAGTCGGAGCTTCATCGGTTAGTCAGCAGGTTTATGGTTAACAGTTGAAGTTAACATAGGCCCCGAAGATCTTGTTGGCCTAAGTCATACACCCTCACCTCTGCCTAACTTTTCTGGGATGACAGACTATTCAATATATCTTTTAAAACTTTAAATTCAAACTATAAACAATCAGTAGTGCAAAACTTCTAGTGGCCCATGTATAGCATTCAGGCGAATTGGCTGCTTGCCAGTTGTTAAATACATATAAGTACACTACTAGGCATATTTATAAACAATGTTCAAGTAAGATAATGAATCAGCGCTCCATTAGCCTATATATATATAGCAGGAATTTGAACTTACTGTACTGCTCTTTTGTTTATCAATACGAGCAAAATAGTTCCTCCATTGATTGACGGACAAATTATAGCCTCATTAGCAGCTCAGCTGTGTTCGTTGCACCCGAATATTGCAACTTATAAGCTTGCGTGTGGCTCACTGAGCTTCGCCTCTTTAGGCGTCTTCAATGAAAATCTGTCAGTAAATCATTCATTACTAAGCAGTCTCCATTACATTTTATAATCATTACTATTTACATAACATAACATAACATAAACTCACGCCTATATCCCCGAAGGGGTAGGCAGAGGTGCTAGCACCCACATTTCGCTATTTTTTACATTACATTTTATAATCATTACAGTAATCCTTACTTTTTTATAATCCCTCGGGCTATTCTCCTCTCACAGGGTGTGTATCCCGCTCAGTGCAAATATTTCTATGGAAATAATGTATTTATTTACAAAAAATATATACATATAATATAGGGCACGTCTCTTTGCATTGAACTCGTTCCAGTCCTTAGCAAATATTCGCATTTGTAACGTAATTATCTGTTCCAGCTCGTGAGTTAATTGACCCCATTTTGTAGTGCACGGTATGATTTCACAGACTACCATTTTACCTAAACATTGCATAACAGTTCTCTTTAATAGGCTTTTACAGCGAAAGGTATGAAAGTGAATGCAAGCCAGCAAGCAAGACGCAAGTTATAGAAGAATGAAGTTATAACTTGGTATCATGCGATTGGAATGAAAGTGTGTCAGAGTTGGTTTTAGATGTGATGTGTGGGTAGTTGATGTCAAGGGATGGGTAAGATACGAAGGAAGGATGCTGAAAATCGTGTGGCTACTTGTGTGTGCCATGTTTGCTTGTCATAATCTTAGCTTTGTGTCCCGGTTGCGTCTTACCTACACCACGAAGCCCAGGACTGTCTTGTGAGTTAGTAACCACCTTAGCGTTTCCCCGGTTGCATTTCACCTCCGAGCTCAAGTCCCACTTACTCCTTTTCCTCCTTTTGGTTTCACTGATATGGCTTCCATGGAAGCGACTGCCGCCTGACCGCCCAACCACGAGAGGAAAAGCTGCGCCAGAGCCTTGTTGCCTTGTGAGTTTGTGGCTGTGGAAATGGCATGCCTACGGACCTAGGGTTACCAACTGAACTACATTGTAAGGACTGTAATTTAGATCTGTGCACTAAGTATGTGTAGGTATTATATTATTGAAAATAAACCTATAGTAGGTATGTACTCTTAAAATAATATAATTTAATCTCATAATCTTTTTCTGCAACTCATTTTTATGGTAAGCGGTCACGTTAACCCAGCCTATGAACATAATATTCTACGACACACTAAACAGCGGTCACCCTAGCCTATTAACATCGCGAGCATCCTACTTGGTTGTTTCATTTCATCTCAAAATATTTGCCCCCACTCTTCAAATGTATGCAGGTTAATTTTATCAATATTTTACTGCCGATATAATAGATACTCGTAACTATGAACCGAAAGTATTATTTGATTCTGTGACCGTAAGCAAAACAAAAATTAAATCAGCGTTTGTAAGATTGCAAAGATTACTTTCTAATAATGCTTTCTCTTGTTTTTGAAATGACTTTGGTCAGAAACTTAGGTAGTGCGTGTATTTTCTGTGTTAAATGTGTGTGTGACAGTGATGAACGATAACGGCACGGTGTAGGTTACGTAAGAAAACTTATGACACACCCCTAAGTGTCTCCCGTCACTGTGAAAAATGAATCTTTAAAATCCGCCAAAGTCCTAAAATACTTGAGTGTATATTCAGTAACACTACTACTACTAGTAACGACTTCAAAACCCTTTACCAGTCTGTCGCAAGGTTTTCAGCGAGATGGATTCTACATAGTCCGATTTTACGATGTACAGATAGTGAACTGAAGAAAGCTCCGCCATCGTGGTAATGGCTCCATAGTGCGCCATACAACCGGTCAAGTTTGCAGGACCTAGCCCTGGCGAGAACCTGAGGCAATGAGACCTATTTAGGCGTAAAGTGAAGGCATGATCTAAGTAAAATATCTTTTTGCTCTGCGAATGCGTCGATAAGTAAGATTTTGCTTAGATTATACTTTACGTCTCTATTGCCTCTAACCCTTTCTGTATAATATTGCCTGTTTATCAGGTACAAATTAGTATCGATGTACATTGACCTACATCTCCTACATGGTCACAACTCATATCCGTAAATCCCTGCTGTGACGTCACTACTGCACCGCACCATGCGCACTTGTCTTCTGCACGACTCTCGTGTTCAACTTAACTGTTTATTTTTCTTGTTTAATTATCTTGCACATTAATATGCGCAGAATGTTACATGCTATTTTTAAACTCAATAGACACGTGTGCCAGACATGTAACAGATAGTGAATCATTGCAAACCATATTATTTTATTAACCCTACTAGTAAGTTGTAACTAAGTTCGTAAGACATTATGTAATCGAATGGAAGTCGATTAATAACATGTTTCTAATTCTAGTATCGATATGAAACTACGTATAATTATGTTATCCAGTTCCACCATCGAACTGATCTAATGATGGGGTCACGATGCACTATGTTTTATGAGAGCCATTTTTCGGACATCCCACTTTTATTCACACACACACTCGAATATACTAAATGGATTTTGATAGCCACATAGATAAAATTCTTTTAAAATCACCGTTTCGGTCGAGAATTTTTTTTTTATGTGATATAATACAAAACCAGTTAGTTTCAAGTATATTTTCCATATTTTTAATCGAAATCAAATCAGGTGAAAAAATATTATTTGAGTGTGTGTCGACCCTAATGGTGAAAATCCGGGTAAATTTTTAAAAAACTTTAGCTTCAAAGTTCCATGACATTGGATTCTGAAATTCATATGGTGTGTAGTAGAAGTACAAAGCTTTATATTGGTAAAGATAATGGGTACTTACGAGACGTAACTATCGAGAAAAATAGGAATAACGAAAAACCTAAAATCACGTATAAATCCGGATCTGGTAGCGATACGTTGTTCAAAATAACTTTAAAATATGCGGTGCTAGATTCCCTATTAATGCTTCTAATAACATTTTCACGAATTGTATATACTTTGACTTCAATTAATGTTTTTATAAATTTTGAGTTAAAAATATTGAGAACTTTGGATATTTTTAAAAAAAAAACCAGACATGGTATCTAAACAGGGATTCAAAATATAACATTAAAATGATTATATCTATCATATTATTGAATAAAAGTGGGATGTCCGAAAAATGGCTCTCATAAAACATAGTGCGATGCCAATAGAGTCCCTTCTAGTTTGGGACCATTTAGTAATGAGTCCCAATAGATACCTGCGTTTAAAAACTTAAACAATCAAGCTATCTTTTGTTACTTTGTTATGGTGTTGAGGATCAGAATGCGATATTCCACTGGCTCTGATACATACGGAAGGATCCAAGGTGCCAAATTCCTGTGGGATAAAGATAAATGATGGAGCGGATTCGAACCTCACCTAGCATGAGGAACATGTGAATTTGCCTTGACTTGTTTCTAACGGAACTATAAACCACATCCAGCACACAATTTTATTTCTACTGGCCAGCGCCTGAGTATAGCATAAAAATCGTAATCGACAAAGATGATTTCAATAAATTCGATGATTCAGCAATTATTTATGCGTAGAATTGATGTACGTCATGCAGCATACTGAACTGGGACATGTTTTACCATAAGTGAACAATTTTTTTACTGAAATCTGTTCGAACAGGTTTATGGTACAGGCATTCAAAATTTAAGCATGAAATTTTATGCCAAATTCTGTAACGGCTCTCCACTGTTGGCATTTGGCGGCTGGCGGCAGATTGGAGCACTTTACATCGCTCTTTTGAGAAAAAATCTTTAGATATATACCTACTTCTATACTATTATTATAAACAGAAAAGAATATATTTTTTGTTTGTTTGCATTAAATAGGCTCTGAAACTTCAGGATCGAGTTGAAAGTTTCTCTTTGTGTTAGATAGCACATTTATTAAGGAAAGTTATAGGCTATTCATAAATGTCAACAAATCAGGCAAATTTCCATACTTATAAATTGCGGGCATATTATGGGATAAATTGGTGCCAAGGGGTTGAAGTATACCTACCACGAGTGAAACCAAAACCATGAGGCGCAGCTGCTAGTGATAATATAATCAGCGTTTTTTTGTAGGTAGTTGAACATTTCCTCGGTACCTACATATTTCGTATGCAGTAAATAATAATTAATACTCATGGGTATTACGTTATTAGTTTCAACTGTTTCAACCTCATAAATACCTTATGACGTTATAACGTTTAATTCATAGTCGTAAATACGACATAATTATCATAAAGCTATACTTATAAAGCTAATTATCATAAAGCGTTTAATTTGTACCATTTTTAATGATTTCATGTAGCAATTAGCATAATTGGGATTTATTTTATGCTGATGGACACTTCAATATAGTCGAGTGGTCCATAGGTCACTGTGGGTCAACTCAACGTTCAGATTGAGAAGGCGAGTTGACTCATGAGTGAATAATAGCACTGATCAAGATCGTGGGCGAAATAGACTTTAAACTTAACTCTGCATTCGAGGGCCAGTCCCAGTTGCACTTTAGAGCACTCCTACTCCTTTTATGGATTAATTCATCTTGGCTTTTACGGTAGCGACTGCCGTCTCACACAACCCCCATTCGTGAAAAGAAAGTCTGTACCAACTCCTCTTTCGTCAAACAGTTGGGCAGTTGGATCCCTAAAGTCTTGTTGGGGCAAACGATTGCTACGCAGCAATGCTGAGTAAATATTAACTTAGGGTGTCATGGTAACGAGTCAACTCGGCGTATTGATTAAATTTTCGTCGATGCGTTTCTGTGTATATAATATGTATTGAATGAAATTTTAAAGCAATTGCATGCTAACTACTCCCAATTATTTTCTGATCGGAAAGAGTGATCATCCAGGACTTGAACACGTGACTAGTTCCTTACAGGGGGAATGCTTTGACCAACTGAGCTACCTGGACCCATTCTAAATGCTCGAAATACATTCTACATACATATAAAATGTATGTTTTTTTAAGTATCTTAGTATGTTTGTCCGCATTCTAGAACCCATTACACAAGCTAGTTAAGCTATGGTTACTTTGGGTCTAGATAGCGATGTGTAAAATCTTTTTTTTATTTTTTTATTTACTGAACAATATACATTCGTCTGTTAATTTTTTCTCGCCAAACTGTTAAGTTTGATGGCTCATAGAATATTAAATTGATATAGTCACTGGTTTTGAGCTTTGGGGTTGAGGTTTGGCTAACTTTTAATTATTTACTCTGTCCGTTGTATCAATCCAAATTACAATTCTCTTGTGCTTTTATTGCAGGACTCATTCAGCAACGTAAAGCAGTGGCTGGAGGAGATCGATCGCTACGCGTGCGACAACGTCAACAAACTGCTCGTGGGCAACAAGTGTGACCTCACCACCAAGAAAGTGGTAGACTACACCACAGCCAATGTGAGTACCTACCACATACATCATTTGTATTAGTCCTAAGTCTTAATGTTAGGCAGGAGAGTCGCTGTACCACCTAACGAGTCCAAGCTATCCTTGTAATCTTTACGCAAGTGCAATAAGTAGACAAAGTATTATTGCGGTCGAATAAACTTTACAGCATCGCATAAAATACGAAACCAAACAAACATTCATTAAATCATCAATTCATCATTATCTGAGCGTTGAGTCCCAGTCGATCCGCGGAGTCCGCTTTCCTCTCGGAGCCCGGCGGAGTCAACGAATGCGGCAATGCCAGTCACGGCAGTCACGTTAGCCACGACACCTGGCGGTCGCCACAAAACTTCGCCATATCAGCGAAAGCGAAACATTGACTTATATTTAGATAACAAAGTTCAATGTTTACTTTGTTATTAACGTTTCCTTTTTTAAATATTTATGTGCCTTTGTCAGGAGAAAAAGCAGTACCTTTAAAAGTAACAAAGCATTCAATGATATCTTTTGTTGACCAGTTGACCTTTGGAATGCATAGTACGAGTCTGCGATATTTGTGCTTGTCTAATTAGTTGACAAAAACGTAGTATGTGTTGGTATGACGTAGGTATATGTTCGATCACATGGTCGGGCATAAAGATAAACACAATCTATACGTGTTTCCTGGTTGTAGTTGCTGTCTAAATTCGACAGCTACTGTCCGATATGTATTTAAGTACTATTACCATTAACTCGTTAAGTGTGGTGACTATCTATTTGTCAATTAACGGACAGGATTGCGGGATTCAACGCACCATGGGTCAGTACGAACTTTAATTGTCGAATTTTCTTTTTTTTTATATCACATGTAGAGGATCCGACAGACTTCATTCTGCCCGAACGCTGCCATTTTGATAGGGTGTCAAAAAACAATATTTCGAGAGGAATTCTAGAATTCCGATCGCAGCTCACCCTGCCGGATTTAAATTGTGAATCTTCCTTGGCCTTCACAACTTCATTGTTGCAAATAAGCGTAGGGACTCACCTGATGGTTTATTTTATCTGGCCTGAGAACACTATAAAGTGAGAAAAGTTAGAGAAAAATAAGAAAATCAAGGAAGTGAAGTAAGATTTACCCTAACCATACGAATACAGCACACTGCTATTTTAGAGGGTAGTCCTACCTAACTACCTATAGATGCCATGAACTATACCAGTTTAAAGCTCCTCTAGAATACTAGCATAGGTACCTAAATGTGGGCGATCAGTGTTTTGTGTGTTCAACTGGTTATTGCCGGCAGTTCAAGTCCTAACCATATAAGCTTTGGGCAGTACAACCGTGATAAGACACGTAAGCTTGTTCTCAAAGCAAAACGTATTCTTATTATCACATTGATAAGACACGTTTCCTTATATCTTACACTAGGATGTTTTTTTTAAACTGCACTTCCTCGTTCAAAAAGGACAATAAAGGACAACACAACACCTGCCATTGCTCTCAGTCGCCCTGGTACTATATCGTCCCAATTTCCTCTCCACAGCAATATGCAGAACAACTGGGCATACCATTCTTGGAGACTTCTGCAAAGAACTCGACGAACGTGGAGCAAGCGTTCATGACGATGGCGGCGGAGATCAAGGCGCGCGTGGGCCCGCCCTCCACGGGCGCCGCGCCTGTCGGCGGCCAGGTCAAGATCGACCAGGGGCACCCCATCGACACCGGCAAGTCGTCTTGCTGCTGAATACGCCGACCACGGTACGTATACCATCAGCAGAATTCTGTATATGTAGCATTTGAACGGCACTTACAAAACTTCAAAGAAAAAAGATAGTATTCATCCAGTATTCATCCTAGAAAGGGACTTTTCCGATTAAAATTGAATGTAAATAATAATTTTTGCAGGCTGGCGGCAAGATGTAAGGGAAGCGGCAGTCGCGGTCGCTGGCCGCCTCACCCACAAGAAATGCAATTACCACAAAATATTTCATGATCACATAATTATAAATAAATAAAAAATACTATAGTGCGGAGCGGCCAACCACCGCACGCGAGTAAGCTAACTTTCTACTAAGTTGCTATTGTCCGATTATACTGTTAGTTAAAACCGGAGGTGAAATGGAAGGGTGTATGTTTATACATATACATGTTTATATATAATGATTATTGTAGGTTAATTTTGTGCTGTTCTCACAATAATGTCTCGTGCAGTTTTATTTGACAGCCTCATAGTTATGTACAGCGCTACAAAGATCGTAATGGACGCGGCGTACAGTTGATAAAACGCGGGCTTTTACATTTCACTTTGACAGTTAGTGTTGGCATTTCAATTCTCAGTCACACCCACAGATTAAATATTGGTCTTGCCATAGTTGCTAAAAGTCGTGTACTACCTGTGGCGAATATATATCATAGCGTAGCCTGTTTGACGTGGTGATTCGTACTCGACTGACATGTATAAGGTTCGATACCCTCTTGGGCAAAGTTTTGTAAGCATGAATATGTCTATTTGTATTGGTCTATTAGTGTTTCTGTTTACTTGTAATTTAATATAAATGTATCTATGTTTAGTATTCTAGTATCCAATTCGAGCTCGTTTGGGTCTAGATAAACCTGTGTAATAAAAGCAATTTAGCTTAATTGGGAGGTGAACGTGAATACTTGTGGTAGACTAAAAATATTATAATTATAGACACTCAGCTCATTCCTGTTCTACCAGCTGTGAGTCATTCTGAGTGAGACAGAACTGCTGTTAATAACTATACCTTCAAGTAATTCCATTATGTAATGATATATGATACACGACACCTGTCTAATATGGTGGACCTTAAAATTAAGTGTTACAGCAATACTCCTGCGCATATCACGCTCGTTCATTATAATCGTTATAGCACTATACACAATGTTAAATTAACAAGTGTTACATGAAATATGTTATTTGATAGCTTTGTATTGTACTCTGAATTTGTAAGTTCGACATGCGCGTACGCAACACCACCCGCGGTCAGTTGTAATTGTTACTTTTTTTCTTTCTCCTTTTTCATTCCTTCACATACGAGTATTGAAATGCATAATGAAATAAATTATCATGTCGGCTTTTATTATTTATGGTTGCTGTCACGTTGCCATTTTGAATCAGCACGTGATAAATACATTTAATTACATTATCCATTTTATAAATAAATGGCGAAATCGTTCGGTCTGACGAACAGTCACGGATTTTTAATCTACTCAAAATTAATTAAGTAAGTTTCGATATGGGATTACTAAAAAGCAATGGGTACAACTGTCCGCACGCGTCGCGTCTGTTTATGGTTAAGCTTGCATTGTGGTGTGTTCGTAGCTTGTGTGGCGTACAGAACGCACGTCCAGGTCCTCTCGAGCTGTCCATTAAGAGTAGGTTAATTTCCGTTTATATTCCAGCTTGCGTTAAAATTTTAATTTGTCGTCTCTGAGGTACTAATTATAAACATTATTGTATGCACTGGGTGTTATATTATTCAATCTGTATAGGAAATATGTGGCATTGTATGAAAGTTAAAAGTCCCCCCTTTGTATTAATTTTTGGGTCGTTATTAACATCGTTATGGGACCATTTTGTTCTGTAATTATTGCAATAACATGTCTTTATAATATTCCTGTAACTAATAAAATAAGTTCTTACACTACGCATATTTCGTGCAAATAATACTGAACTAATTTCGTGCAGATAATCGTGCAAAAAAAAAAACAATCCATAAAATTTGCACGATACGACGTGCGGTGTCACCGTGTGAATCAGCGTAGGCGGTAACTCCTTCACTCTTTCTATGGCGAGTCCACAGATAACTTTCGTACAATGCGAGCGTATGAACCACGATGTATTTATTATATGAAGCGTATTGGCGCTACGCTATATTGAATATTTTGTGTTGATATATTTAATTGGATCGCGAATTCTAACACAAAATTGTAGATATAGCATATTGGCCTTAGATAATTTAGACAGAATTAGGAAACTTGTAGCCATCAGAGCGGGATCATAGTATTAATGAAAAGACATGTATGTATTATCACTCATGGCAACATTGTGATAATTTTACACTTTAACTAACTAATGTTACATTTTTCAGTATATAATTATTCGCTCGTAAGTTTTTCGTCCTATATTTCACTTAAGCTTTTAAGAGAATTATGGTTATTGTGTCTTGTATATACTGATGGATGAAACATGAAGTAAAAATACTAAAATTATTTTATTCTCTGTCGATCTACTACGTTATTTTTATACTATTATGTCAGAGTTAAGTTTACTTAAATCAAGACCGCTAACCCCCTATAATTCTGTATTGAGGGTTTCTTAGAAATTAAAACAGTATGCTATAATAGATGTTTTATTTTTATTATCCTTCACACAACTATTTATTTCAGCTGTAAACTGTAGCTATTATCACATTTACCACAATATCTGACTTTTAAATTCGACACGTCGAGTATGAGTCCGGCAAAATCGGTGCTTCGGTTTTTGTCAATGTTTTATGAACCCAAACCGTTTTAATTTCCTACTCTATAAAGTTGTGAAACATGAAACTGTCACTCCAAAGGAACGAACCCTGCAAAACTGACTTTAACTAGACCTAAAATTTCTTCCCGAGCGACGTTTCCAATTTAATGTCGGATATTGTACTTTAAAAATGAACCCATTGTTCATGTCATCCAGTTATATCAACAACAGCACCTCATCATGTACTCGTAGTCATGACAAAGGCCGTGGAGGTTCAGAGGACACTGCAGGAACTCCGGACACATTATTGGTAGTTGATCTGGAAATATATCAAAATGTCATTAATATTTTAGCAATTAACAAGTAGGACTATAAAAATAGTCGAACATACGCGACGTGGATATACTTCAGCCGTAATTATTCAACCGACACAATGACGCATATATGCGTCATGTGAACTGTTTGGCGCCAGTGTAAAAATGAAGATGGCAATGAATCATCTGTTAAATAAAAATGGATGGAATTGCTACCTACCTAAAGAGTAAGCACATCCGCAACAGTAGCCGTGTATAATTGCTTCGTCGTCTTCACAACTGCGAGATGGGCATCCGTTACACCACATTCCTAACCAAAGCCACGGGAAATTCACTAAAAAAATAGAAATATATAGAATTACCTGCCCACACACGATTGACGGACCACCAGTTTGACGCCGGTGCCGATGAACTGGCTCCGGCGAGAAACCGTCGTGAAAATTCACTGATTATCCCTAAATAGTCGAATATCTAGAAAAGAACGTTTAAGTGCAAAATTCGGCATTTAGCATGTTGTCTTCTAGAATATCGATATAAGGTTGATTTGAACTTAAAAAAATTGCATTTAGCACGTTTGTTGTCTAAACCTTAACATTTATTACATACCTCTGGGCGCTTTCCTCACAGCATTTATGCCAGTTTCAAGTTCAGTTGATCTTAAGAAAGTCGAGACAGCACATCGACTGACGCACATCATAACAATTACACACAACAGTGACCTATTTGGACTCATCATGACTAAAGACGAGGACGAAACATTTTCTCCTTATATTCCGGGTGGATAGGTACGTTCAACAAATGGGATTTTAAGTGGAGTAATAGGTCAGGTCAATGCCACCAGATAAGGTACCTAATTACTGTCTGTGAAAAATTACTATACAAAAATATTTAAAAAATTACTCATACAGTTGCTGTGTGTCATAGCGTATTATAACCACTTAGTACTACCTACTTACTAGGTGTGGAATGATTTCGGTGACTGAATTACCATGTCGAAATTTTCGGGGTCCAAGCCAATCTCACTTAGGTGCTAGTAAGTACCTACATCTGCTGATAAATAGACGAGGCTTTGTCGCAGGGTTACGGTGTCAGACGGAAGTCGCTCCCGTAAAAACAAGAAAGAATACGAGAGCGTACCCCGAGCTCCAAAATTTAAAATCTAACCAGGGTTAACGCTGTGATGATAAATGAATCTGAATAGTAAGCTATGATATGATATGACTATTAAAATAATGGTGAAAATATATTAATTTGAAATTAACTTTCATTTCCTGAACCTAATATTGACACCCATTATACACCTTCACTGATCGGACAGTAGTTTTGTTACACATTGTGTGAATAAAACAAATTAATATAAAAACAGATTTATTTCACTTTATTACATCGAACAATGTCAATATCGTAATATAAATTTTAATAACAAAATTACAAATACTTTGGCACACGAACACGTGTGGCGTGTTGACTAACAACAAAAAATTAAAGGTACGTGAGGTGAAATAATATCACAGATTAAAATATAATACCACAAATTGTTAACTTATTGCGAAATTAGACGATTCATGTATAGGTACTGAGGTGGGTCCTGACTTACAGCGGCGTGGTGGGAGAGCGAGATTTAAACAACAATGGATCTAGGTATAGAATTCTAAAAAACATTCTAATTTTATTTTTGTTGCATGTTTTTTTTTCATTTACAGATGTACGATGAACACGCAACACCGAAAAATGAACCATCTTATTTCGCTTTAGCTTAAAATTTAAAAATTATATAAAACTTTGGAGTTACAATCAAACACAAATGTATTATATACTCTTTATGAGCACTGACTAGCCACATCACATTATGTAATCCCTTATTAGTACATTATGTTTACTCACTTGAATATCCTATTAGAGCAGGCGATTTCACAACAAACGAAATTATCGAATGAAGAATACCCAATGTCAATAATATAGCGACATCAAAAATTTTCATATAAAAATTTTGGCACTGCAATCTTATAAATACCTATAATAGTTGACTAAAGTGAACTTTATCAGCAGCTTCAACACGCGGTATGAAGACTCAAGTCTTCTGACTATCTTCGACCAATGAAAGGACTCTTTTTTATATGTTACACGTTAATATATCTCCACCTGGTCTCATGGTAAGCTAAAGTCTCAGGGTCACCATTATAGATACCATACTAATAATGCTACAATGGTGGCCTTCAGCTTAACGGTCTCATCAAATGCTTTTTTAAGACCATGAGTGAGACATTCACACATTTAATTGATCAAAGAGACTCAAGAGACAAAAACTGATGGTCAACGAACATTTTGTGGGCTTCGTGTTATAGGAATTGTGTAACTTATATCTAAAGCAGACTTACTATTGATCTTTCGTGTTTGTATGTGATTCGATTACATATTTAATACTTACTTAGGTAGATTATTACAGCATATTTACATTAGTCAATATTTAGGGTTACAATCAATCAATTAGCCTATTGCAATCTACTGCTAGACATAAGCCTCTCCCAATGTACGCCATAGCACCCGATCCTCCGCCTTGCGCATCCAGTCTATCCCAGCTACCTTTTTCAGGTCGTCCGTCCATCGTGCTGGGGGTGTGCTGCTTTTCGTTTACAGATTTGCGGTCCGATTAGGGTTATTTTTTTTTTTGAAAATACATCTTATTTATCGTTGCATCTTTTTCTGCTATTTAAGTTTTTTTAATAAGATATTTATAGTAAAATTATAGACCATTATGTCAGTATTAGATGGAGTAATTTTAAACATGGAAAAATTCAAGTCGATTCAAATTCGAACCATTGACGATTACAACATGGCTCCATTTCCTTGGGACTGTTTGTGAGCCCAGGTCCTACTAACTTCCATACAAGTTAGTCTTGTATGGAATTCCATCATACCGACATGAAATTGTTGTACATCATGAAACCGGACCCTCGTGAAAATGCGGCCTACCTATGCCTCCAGCGATCACTCATAATAATGTTATACAGACAAATGTAAATACGCCCTAACATACCTACTTATCTAACTTACATTCTACTAAAATGTTGGTACAAAACGCACAACACCTAGTTCCACAACATTAAAGGAAGATTTTTTGACACAATGAACTTTTAAATTATTCCTATAAAACGCGTTTCCGAATTTTGGCGATTTAACTTAGATATTTTCTACAATCAGCTATTGCCCGCGTGAAAAGCTTTTGCGGTGCAATTTAGAGTTGGATAGGTATATAAAATTAACCTTTGTTTCACTTCCCCTTTTTTTAGTAGGACAGCTACAGTTTTACAGCTAGTCCTATAGAGAAATCAATTAAGGTACTGTGTTATAGTCACATTTATCTCCTTTATTTGGGAATGTGTTCATAAATCATCCAATTTTTTACACCTTTTCTTATCGCGATCATATAGTTTTTTTTAAACGTTTGTAAATAGCTAGGTACTGATTTCAGAACGTTTTAAAAACGTAAAATATTTTCTTTTGCTTAATTGTAAAATCGTAACGTTTTTGTAAAAAGTTACTATATTGAGATCCATTGATTATTATGATTTCATTAAAATTCAATCCGTTTTACAGACAAAATTAACAACAGTAGATAAATAAATTCATAATGTATGTTTAACATAAACATTATTCTTATCTACCAAATATAATAAATACATTCAAAATGATTCTCGATAATTAATAATTATGAGCTCCAGCTAATAGTCTGATAGCCCACAAGACTGACCTATATTTTGACCACATGATAAATGTCTACGTTGGTTTTGTTTTATTGCATCAAATATATAATCCTGATTAATTTCCTGCTGTCGCAAACCAATATAAATTAAGAATATGAGAAATCGTATAGGAATATCGTACATATACAAAATACTGTATGTCCATATCTGTTATTGGTGAAATATTGAGCAGGCATTAACTTAATAAACCATAAAATTAGGTAACATCTTTAACTATGTATACTGTCCTGTTATTCAGACGGAAGCTCTTTCAATAAGTTCTGGTGCGAGTGACAGCGAAGCGCGGGAGCGGAGGCGGTGTTGCCGCGACGTTGGCAGTAGAGCCCCACCTTCACATTGCTTGTTCCCTAAGCAATTACAGGAACATACCTAGAAAAGTTACGATTCTTAATAGAATGTTTTTTTTTTACTACAGGCCTGGCCCAGGAATCAAGTTGGGCACTTCCTGAACTCAATACACTTTGCTTTAAAAACCTCTATAAAAAAACACACAGAAACTAGACAAAGCGCCAGGCTCAGACCAAATAACAAACGAGCTATTAAAATGCACAATACCGGTGTTCACTCCAAAACTAACAGAGCTATTTAATGACATTCTATTAACCGAAACTATCCCTAGCGATTGGACAAAATCAACTATCGTACTGATACACAAAAAGGGAGACAAGGGAGACATGAACAATTACAGACCGATAAGTCTGATATCAAACATATATAAGATATTTTCTAAAATAATACTATCACGAATTGCTGTCAAGCTTGATGAAAACCAACCCAGAGAACAGGCTGGCTTCCGAAGTAAGTTTTCGACCATAGACCATATTCACGTACTAAGACAGTTGCTTGAAAAATATAAGGAATATAAAAAAACCTACTACTTAGGGTTTGTAGATTTCAATAAAGCTTTTGATTCCCTAGACCACAATAGCATATGGAATGCATTAGAAATGCAGGGCATTGAGGCAAAATACATTCGAATACTAAGAAACATCTATTCAAAGAACACAGCTCAAGTCAAGCTGGAAAGAATAGGAGAAGCATTCCCTATAGAAAGAGGTGTTAGACAAGGTGATCCCATTTCACCAAAGTTATTCTCTGCAGTTCTAGAAATGATTTTTAGAAACCTGAAATGGGAAGAACATGGACTTAACATTAACGGAGATAAACTTAACCATTTACGATTCGCAGATGATATCGTCCTATTTGCTGAAAACCCACATAATTTGGAAGATATGCTACAACAACTATCTGATGAGAGCGCCAAAGCCGGGCTATCAATGAACACATCGAAAACAAAGGTAATGACAAATTCAACCAAAATAGACATTAAAGTAAACGGTGGTCAAATAGAGTATGTTACGGAGTACATATATTTAGGTCAACTAATATCACCAGAAGACACAATGAAAAAAGAAATAGATAGAAGGATAGCAAGCACTTGGAGACGATTTTGGTCTCTGAGCGAAGTCATGAAGGACAGAGACATGCCTATCAAAGAAAAAAGAAAAATATATGACACCTGCATCCTTCCCTGTCTATCATATGGATGTCAAACATGGGCACTAACAGAACAACAAGCTAAAAAAATTCAAGTATGTCAAAATAGTATAGAAAGGAGCGTAGTCGGAGTAAAAATGAAAGATAAAGTGAAACTAAAAAATATAAAAAACAAAACTAAATTTAAAAACATATATACCACCTATAAGCGCCTGAAATGGAGATGGGCAGGACACATGCTAAGAGAAGAAAAAGAGAAGTGGACGAGAATAATAACAGAATGGTACCCGAGAGACGGTAAAAGAAGCAAAGGTAGACAAAGAATACGATGGGAGGATGACCTAAAAAAGATAGCTGGTTCAGGATGGACACGTACTGCAAAGGATAGAATAAAATGGAAATACTTAGAGGAGGCCTTTGTCGAAGGACAAGCTGTAAAAGAAAAACCGGTTCTCGATATAAGTATTTAATTAGTAGTAGATAGTATTAGTAGTAATACGAGTACCTAGATTATATTTTTTCATATGTTATACTGCAAGTTACAGCAATAAAGGCTTATTTTATTTTATTTATTTTTATATAAAAAAAACAGTTCTCATATCTGATGCAAAGGTTAGCCATCGCTATTCAACTGGGCAATGCAGCCAGTGTTATGAGCATATTTGCACATGGTGAAGGGTCGGTTAATAGATTTGACAAGGTATACTTTTTGTAGGTATTTAAATAAGGACATGTGTAGATAGATAAATATGTAATTAAACAGACCGAATAGGAGTAGTTGAGCTACTTACTGACGCCTGGTCATCATGTAATCGTAGCCTCCCAGCAAGGGGATGTTCATCTATGGGTAGAAGTATTCTGGAGCCATCTTTATCTTCGTCACGAGCATTTTCTTCAGCTTGCCTACAAGGTAGAATATCTGTGATATTTGTTGCTTTCGGCCGAGTAAAAGTTGTTTATAAAAAATACTTATCAAGAACTGCAAGGGGCCATTCATTAATTATGTAAGGGATCTTTTAAGAAAATCTATACATGCCTTTACCTGGGGGAGTAATACGAATTCTCACGTAAGATTTTGTAAGTCGACTTTTAATATTCGAAATATAATGGCTAGCTTATCTATGGCCGCATATATTATTATCTTATTTTATTATAGGTACTTATTCTGGCGAGGGGGCGGGGGGGTTGATAGATCCTACGTATCTTTCATTCTTCTTGTCAAAAATCGCCAAAATCATCCTTACGTAATTAACGAATAGCCATAAGTATCATAGCATCGCTAAGTCGCATCGAGTTGGAAAAAGGTGCCCGGGAAAAAGAGACAAAGACAAAGGCGAAACAAATCACTTACATAGTCATGAATCGTAGTACGAGTAAGTTGATACTCGCGGCAACCACCGCCAGACCGAACAGGATGAACACGAGGCTCAGTGCCACGTAGCCAGGCTTACTGGTTAACGCTTGGTCGTTCTGAAACCAAAGTACATACTTACTTAACTGAAACTGGTAACTATAAGTGACTAGCTATTGACTGCGGCTTCGCTCGCGTGGAAGTCGGTATCGCCACCAATTAAACGACTCTCCACTCCACTGTCCACTCCATTTTACACTTCACTCGGCACTCCACTCCAATCTCCACTACACTCCTCTCCACCCCAAAAATAAAAGATAAAAAGTATCCTATGTCTGTCTCCTGGTTCTAAGCTACCTCGCCAATTTTCCAATTTTCAGTCAAATCGGTTCAGCCGTTCTTGAGTTATAAATAGTGTTACCAACACGAATTTCTTTGAATTATATAGATAGATAATAGCCAGGGAAGTAGGCATAGCCACGAACACGGTGGTGGGTCCTTTCTGGGTTATTAAGAAAATAAACCAAAAAAAGGAAAGCATTTTAAATTGTCCTATAAAATCAAAAAGAAAAAATCGAGATAGTCAAATTGAACCTCAAATATACTTACTTGTAAAGCCACATAGTCCCCAAAGCCGATGGTTGTAAGGGTAACGAAACAGTAGTAAAAGCTATCGAAGTAACTCCAACCTTCGTATCGAGAGAAAACAGCAGCACCTGTAATCAGTATAACATTAATATAGAAGATGCATGGAGTCCCATCAAGATCTTGGAGCGCTTTTCTCTTGGGGTTGAGAATCAGATTTTAAGATCAAGCCAAGATGAACCAATCAGAAGTAGTGGAAAAGCGGACTACGGGCTCAAAAGTACAAGCTTTGGATGCAAAGTAAAGAATATTTTCATTTAATTTTATTTTACACATTTAGGAGAACTTACAGCTAACATATAACAATAAAAATGATATCCAAATAACATGATTTGAACAGAAAACAATAATGATACCGAGGACTCAATTATTAAATAAGTACCTATTTCATTAAGCCAAGTCGCGATCACATAATGTTTTTTTGCAAGTGACCGTTTAGTCTGCCTAAAGGTATGGCATGCAGACTTCTGAGGGTGTGGATGGTTTATAGGCAGTAATAATAATGTCAACTAGGTACCTGTAGTAATAATGATAGATGACAGCATCCCTGTAGCGAACATGAGATTCATCTCCGTAGCTTCGGTAGTCTCACATCGTAAGTAACATTTTGCACGTCTGATAACTACTGAGGCAAACTTATTTAAACGCTCACCAATACTTTGGAACATTACCAGGCCAAGGGGAATCCCCACCTAGAAATAGAAATAAGTAAGTAGATTTCTACAATTCATAATTTTAAATGGCTGAATCGCATGTTAATTCTGTAAATTTAGTAGGTACACCTGGTATGAGCACTTTGCCATTCATAAATTTTCCACCATTGTCAGATTTACCAAACATCCTAATAAAAACCCTAATAGTACTTTACTTAACCTGAGAATCGAATGTCAGTCTTCATGTACAGTAGCTCGCTATCGCTCATCACAGACACATTATTATGTCACATATAATTTTCATTGATTTGTTTAAACTTTATTTATTAGGAAATATGAATTTTACCATTGCATATGCCATACAAAAAGCTTTTCCTCCAACGGTCACAGGAGTTGAATGGCCATATCCAATCATAGCCAACACCACTGTTGCAAAATAGAATGCTCCAGCAAACTTCCACTGTGGACCTGCTTTGTGAGGCTTATTTTCAATTATTACTATCTCTATCATAGTGTAGTCTTCCGATGTTATGTTATATTTACGAATTAAGCCAAGTCGCATTTCTGAGGAGAATAACAAAGATTTGTAGTGGAGCTTTATATTATACTTTCACATTAATTAGATTTATTTATGTGGTTATGATAGGTACTGAGGACAATACAAATTGTCACGCACATTTTACAGACTTTCTTATTTCTTTTTAAACATACCTGACAATACTTCCTGCCTCTTACTTTCTGTTTCAGATTCCAAAGCATCAAACACAGCTGCACCAATGAGCAAATATGTGAACGTGCAGACCACTAACGATAGTGTCCGGACGTTCTGCCGTTTCATTTTCATCTTGGCAGCCTTTTATTAAACCATAAAATAATCATTCCTCAAACGCCTACTCCATGACCTATAGCGAAAATAGTATCACAGAAAATTGTATTAAATTCGATGCGAATAGCTAATTATAATGACTACTAGCAAAGGAATTTATGAATTTTTTATTTACTGCGCTTAGATAATTTAAAGATATAATGAAAAAATACTTATTTAATAATAAGTAGTTAAGTACTTACGTTTTGGCTGGTTTATATCATTTATGCATTTTTGTAACAATATAGCAGCATTGTATGCCTAATGTTATGTATAATCATCTCATAAAATCATAATATTAGTTGTAAAATTACATATCTCTAAGAAAAATAGGGAAGACAGAAATCTGAATCAAAAATATCATTTTCAATTTTTGAAGACAGGGTGCAGCTTTTTATATATTTTAATACATTGCCGTGTTAGTACACATAAATCAGATTCCATTTGAAACTTTCAAAGCAATGTATAATAAAATAAAACGTTCCGTTTTCCAAATAAGTTGCTGTCAAAATGTTAAAATCCAATTTTGAAAAAACGGAATGCGTTTAATTATAATGTCAAAATAATAATAGAAATAATAATTACCTATGAATTTGCTGCTTTTTGCTAGCATTGTTATAAAAACCCAAAACCTCTTTATTATATTTTTATTTTAGCAAAACAGAATGTATTCCTGGAACCGCAGAGGTTTTCTAGCTGTCCTTACAAATATGATTAATTCGTCAACAAGTTGTCAATATTTTTTGACATTTGACAGTAGATGACGGATTCTCTCCAATTCTCTCGTGTGCTTGATTCGGCAAGTGCATGCTTTTTTTGTCTGAAAATATTCTAATAAGATTATAGAAAAGGCCCTGAATTGTGATACAATGAAAATCACCTGCAATAAATCTAACCCACCACTGGGTAAGAAACACTATCTCCATACATATTTCATTAAATTGCATCATTTTTCAAGATTACTAATATTTCCCTATTCCCAGGTGGTTTGCTGGCCGCTGAATTTTATAGATCCTCGGCAAAGGAAATCAACATCAACTGGGGTGGTGACTCGTCCATTATATTGCCGAATTCTACCAAATCTTCACCATATGTGACCAGCAATGATCTGATAAGAATTCTTGAAAATACTTTCAACAAGTCTGTGAAACCCCTTCAGAAGCTAACCATGAACCATTGGTTGTCATTCAGCCTTACCTTGGAGGATGACATACCTAAATCGCTCCAGTATTTAGACCAAACTTTGGGTCCTGTCACCTATTTAGCTGGTGAAACTTTATCAGTGTCCGATTTGGCAGTTTTTAGTGTATTGTATAGTAAGTGTTATCATGATTAAATCAGAATTTACAAGACATCATTATCTTTATAGTAACATGTGAAATGTTTTAGTGGTTTCTTGTTTACATGATTGTGTATTTTTAGTATCTGCTAAATATAAAGATGTCTCAAAGAAAAACCCTGCCAAGAATATTCAGAGATGGATGAAATTGATTGAGGCTCAGCCATGTGTGGTCAAGGTATTGAAAGAATTGCCTTCAGATGTGCTAGACAACCTAAACAAGGCCTCATCAAGGTTTGTATTTAGTTTCTGATTGACTATTTTGTAACTTCTCCAATTTACTTCAGATTAATTTTGATGTGAATGGGAATCACTACCATAGGCTTAATATTTGTGCTCAGAAGTATCAATGTGGGTAGGTAGGACTGATGAAATCTACAGTAGATAATTTTCACATTGCCCACATTTAGGTTTTATAAATTTAAGAAATAATCAATAATGTAAACACTGCCTATATTATTGTTACAAAAAAAAAGAACTTGAAAATCTGACGAGATTTGCAGGTCCTTTTCTTTTCTTTGGAAGTGACAAACACATCATACTAAGTATAATTAATAGATAGTGCAATTTTCAACGACATGGTTCATTAATAAATGATAGAATGTTTAACCTCTGTGTTAGGCTTCTTTCATGGCCTTACATTGCATCATGTTGTGTGTACACAGTAATTTAATGTAACACTTGTGTAATACAATTACAGGAAGTCACCGTCTGGCAATGAAGCTGGATCTGGTCGGCAACAGGAGGGCAAGTTCATTGAATTGCCCCATGCTGAGATGGGCAAGGTTGTTGTACGGTTCCCGCCTGAAGCATCTGGGTATGTATAATACTATTCTCACTTAGCTTAAACTAAAAAGTCTTAGTTTTAATCAAGGTTTTTGCAGATTTCAACATATTACTAAATTTATTTTTTGTGTATTTCTAGATACCTCCATATTGGACATGCAAAAGCTGCCCTTCTCAATCAGTACTATCAGTTAGCTTTCCAAGGAAAACTTGTGATGCGCTTTGATGACACAAACCCTGCCAAAGAGAATGCTGAATTTGAAAAGGTACAAAACACAGTTCTATAATATCCATCAATCATAACAGTTATTGTACAAATAAAAATTATATACTGCTTGCTTTGTTACGTAGACGAACTGTGACAAAATCAAATGTCATTGTTAACACTTTATGAATGTCAAGATCAATAATTCTACTTTCACTGCTTGATTTTAAAGCCAAAAGGTAAAGCCTGTCAGAAAAGAATCTCAGTGTTGGCAATGATGACCCCCATTTCTGAAACTTTACCTTTAGCTTACCATCAGGCGAGGTGAAGTCATATTGACGTGGCTGATATAAAAAAAAATCTCATTGCAATACTGTTCAAAATGATTGCTCAACTGTATCTGTTACACTTAGGTAATTTTGGAAGATGTGGCTATGTTGGAGATCAAGCCAGATATGTTCACTCACACTTCACAATACTTTGACTTAATGATTGAGATGTGTGAGAAACTGATCAAGGAAGGCAAGGCTTACGTAGACGACACTCCCGGGGAACAGATGAAGAGCGAAAGAGAACAGAAGATAATAAGCAAGAATAGTAATAATTGTATGTATTATTATTATACTTTTCACACTTTTACTTATAGGCGCGATTCAGTGCGCCACGGATGATCTGCGCGGATAGTCCGCGACGGACGGTAAAACGCATTGAACCTATGCAGCGCGTTCAGTGTTACGCGGGGCTATCCGCACGAAACTTCGTCCGACAAATCCATCCGCGACGGGCGAATGCGCTCTGCATGCGGTCTGTCCGCGGCGCGCTTACACATTTGCTCTGAAAAATGTTCTTAAAACTGTATGTGTCATAAATCCAATTAAACAGTTTGACTATTCCTTTATTCGTAGGCTTGATTCTGAAACATGAGAGTGAGAGAAATTACAATGTACCTATTCATTCTAAATGCATGTCTTAGATTCTTCTATATTATTTAGTGAACTAGGATTGAAAAGTAGGGCCACATAGTGATAAAGTTAATAGACAGGATGGTACTTATCTAGTCAAAGTGGTACTCATAAAAGAATGAATGATAAGTATAGTTCTCCAACTTAAATTTTGCAAAGGATTGGAGGCGGTAACTGTAGCTATTGAAAGTAAACTAAACATTATAAAATATATCAACAGCTGTAGAAAAGAACCTGCAACTTTGGGAGGAGATGAAGAAAGCCTCGGATATTGGAGTACAATGCTGTGTTAGAGCCAAGATCGACATGCAGTCACCTAACGGGTGCTTGCGTGACCCCACCATCTACCGGTGCAAGCCCGAGACGCACCCCCGCACTGGCACACAATACAAGTACGTATTACGGCAGCTTGACAGTGTGATCCTGGAGAAAAGACTGCACGGCAGACCGCAGACTGCAACACACGGTGCCTTAATTAAGTAATTCCTATACTCGGAATATTTAAAGTTCATTGAATAAGAGACTTTAAAGAGTTAAATATAACGTTTATTGTAGTTTTCTCATTATTTTTTTTTTATTATTAATAATGTACTATAATATGTACTACCTATATCTTTCTCCAGAGTATACCCAACGTACGACTTCGCGTGTCCGATTGTGGACTCCATCGAAGGCGTGACGCACGTACTCCGCACCATGGAGTACCATGACAGGGACCCGCAGTTCTACTGGTTCATCGAAGCCCTCGGCATAAGGAAACCGTACATCTGGGAATACAGCCGGTGAGAGAACAATACAGTCATTTAACCGACTTCAAAAAAATAGTAGAAAACCTTTTTTAAAATACAAATATTCTGTTGTACTAAAACTAAAATCATACTTTTATTTTAGTTTGTGTTGCAAAAGGTTGAACTGTACATTAATTTGTAATATAATTGTTTTTTTTTTTATTGAAGAACGAGATTTGATGCAATTAAGACTATTAAATACAATACTTACACATCACAGTATTATCTTAAGTAATAATAAAGAAATAAATTGTTTGTTGTTTTTTGTTCCACAGATTGAGCATGACAAACACAGTACTGTCAAAGAGAAAACTCACATGGTTTGTGGAACAAGGCCTCGTAGATGGCTGGTAAGATTATACTTCTATTTTAAACTCCCCTTTTTTATACTACTAAGGCCTACTGTGGCCTGTGCTTGCAACAGCACAGTTATCAAAGATGAAACAAAAGTAAGATGTCTTTATCTTTACGGCACCATAAAGACTCCGCACACCAGGGTTGTTTTAATGGAAATGAAAAAGCATTTCTCAAGGTTTGCCTGTTGAAGGTAAGCAGAACACCTGAATCGTTGGCTGGATTTAACTAATGCAAATCCGTTCAACGAAATTGAGTTTCTTTACTGTTCAATTAAATTCATTGATTGGAATGTGGTAACGCGTAAGTTTGCCTAAACCGCGCCCTTATCCTTGGTGAAACGCAACTTTCCCTCCTTAGTCGCCCTGAATGACACTCACAATAAAACATGGATACAGATGCCGGCCGGCACGTAAATTGGCCAGACGCGTCATATGCGCAAAGGTCGATTTTAGGTCCCCTTTGAGGTATGAGCGGGTCGCGGGAGACGCGGTTGCGCCGTCTTGTACCGAATCAACGTTCGTTCGTACTTTGAATCATTTGATTGGCTCAAAGTGCACGATGCGCGAACTTACCCCCATTACTCCAAAACCTGGCCAAGTTACGTGCCGGCAACTGTAACTTGTTTTTAACTTAACTTGTAACTTCACTTTGTTATTTTTAACAATATTGTTTTATCAGGGATGACCCACGAATGCCAACCGTACGAGGGGTGCTACGCCGCGGTATGACCGTTGAAGGGCTGCGACAGTTCATACAGTCGCAGGGCTCCAGCCGCTCCGTCGTGTTCATGGAGTGGGACAAGATATGGGCTATCAATAAGAAGGTAATACAACACTTTTATATTTGTTATACTACAACACGTATATTGGTTGTGCAGTGTACACTTGTACAATTTTGGGCCTAAAATGTCTTGCGAAGTGAACGATTTGTGTATTGGGTTATTCAAGAATATGATGTTCCACAATATGGTAGAAGTGGACCTAATGCGCAATGGACGAAGTGTTATGAAATGACGAGCTCGTGGACGCCGCGGGCCTCGGACACAAATAGATTAAAGTCAAAAATCATTTATTCTGTATAGACCATTTTTTTGTTGTTGTGTTTTGTGGAGGTCAGATGGCAGTCGCTTCACGGAAAGCATCACAGTTAGACTGGAAAGCCGACCCCAACTGAGTTGGGAAAAGGTTCAGAGAATGATGATGATGATGAGACCATTTTAAGCGCGACTTACAAAACGTCAAAATCAAAACTATTTAAAACTAGAAGCAAATGGACGACCGGTTCGAAACGCGACCCAGACCTGAGAAGACTCCGGCAAGAAACTCAGCGGACTGTTTTTTTTTTTGGTCTATTTACAACAATTGCCTTAGTACAGTATGAGTTCGAGTAACATGAGGTTAGAAAGGTCTGGTGGAGGTCTAGAAACGAAAATTATGGCAACACACGTAGGTGTGATGGCACGGGCGGCAACGTTTAGTTTAGTCAGTTGCGTACTGCTAAAGAGTAGAATGCCATGCCTGAGTCTGTGGGAGTCTTTAAGTCAAGAGGGAATAGGTTGCTTCAATGCAAGCGTGCCTCAAACGCGAGTTACCTAACTAATTCTTGTAAGAGTATTAACTTTACTATTTTGTACTTACAGGTCATCGACCCCATAGCCCCTCGTTACACAGCATTAGAGACTAAACCAGTGCCAGTGAATCTCAAAGACGTGACTGAGAGCACGTTGACCGTCGCCCTACACCCTAAGAATGCGGACATAGGCAACAAGCAGGTGTGGGTGGCGCCGAGGCTGCTCATCGACCAGGTCGACGCGAAGACGCTGAAGGAAGGAGAAAACGCTACCTTCATCAATTATGGAAATATCTTGATTAATAAGATTCATAAGTGAGTGTCTTTGCAATTATTGACCTTATATCAAGGCTATTAAGGTTCATATTAAATCATCGACTTAAAAATGTTCTCTGCCGCGCCTCCAGTGGTTTGCGCTGGGCCTTTACCATTTATGGTAGAAATAAGTAATTATGGTTTCTGAAATGCGTGTAAACATTATGTGATAATACTATAGATTTAGCTAGGAAAAAGTGAACATCTAGGCCGGGACCTGAACCCGCGACCAATCCCCTTGGAATAATGTATTTCCTGAGCTGAGTCAGCATACTAATCAGTTCAAAATTTCACTGACTCTTGTAACACATTTTTTATGTAACTACATACATGTTGTAAAGGGCTCCACCAAGACCTTCGTGACCAAGCCAACCTCACCTGCAAGTTGGTACACCTGGCTTTTCTGGGTTAGAAGCCCCATAAAAGCCGTATAAGTCAAGTACAGAGGATAAGTAAGCGGACCCAGTCTGATTGAATACGTATTTTATTTCTTCAGGGCTGCAGATGGATCAGTGACGAGTATAGACGCAACACCGAACTTGGATAACAAGGATTACAAGAAGACTCTCAAACTGACCTGGCTGGCCGACACTGAGAAATCGCCTAAAGTCGAAGTGTACTGCGTGTATTTCGATCACATCATATCTAAGCCTCTTCTGGGCAAGGATGAGGACTTCAAGCAGTATATTGGACATCAAACAAGGGTACGTATTTATGTTTTTTTTATACTACGTAGGTGGCAGACAAGCACACCGCCCACCTGATGGCAAGCGGTCACCGTGGCCCATGGACGTGTGCAACACTAAGGGTGTCACACACGCGCTGCCTACTCTGAAGGGAAGTGTGTAATGATAAGTTGATATAGCGTAGTTTTTACGAATATTTTTGTGATGTCCAACGACTCGAGAAGGATGTGAAATCTAAGCATTTTTCAAGAGTAACAGTTGGGTCCTCACACCACACTCACTCCAAATGGCCTAGCTTCTGTTGCCACCGAAACAGCCTCTCGTTTTGAATGCGTTTAGTCTGCCATTTTTATCAATATATCACCAATTTCATTAGTGTATGTTCTGCCCTGGCATCCAATTTTCAATCTTAACTCTCAATTTTTAATCTTAATGTCCATTAAAATAAAATTCCTTTTCAATCGACAGTGGGAAGTCCCTATGCTGGGCGAACCAGAGCTGCTGAAGGTCAAGGTCGGCGATATCATACAACTTCAGCGCCGCGGGTTCTTCCGCGTGGATGTTGCGCCGGCGCCGCCCTCCGCTCTGACGTCACGCGCCACGCCGCTAGTGCTGTTCCACGTGCCCGACGGACACACTAAAGAGATGCCGGGCCAGGTCAGTCATTTTTGAACACCACATACGCTTATTTATAGGATTATATTTACCACAGCACGGTAATGACCATTGGAGTATGGAACTGGACCCCATCTTCGAGACTTCTGTCACTGAATCTCGGTAGCAGCTGTACCTTAGCAAATCTTGTGTGACAAGTGTAGATAGGTATGCAGGGGCAACCGCAATACATTTTGGTCTAGGAAGTATTGAAAGTACTATGAAAAGTCAAAGCGACAAGCTTCTAGAGGTTGTAGAATAGCAACATGATAGTGCTGTAAAGTATAGATGTCGTTTGTGTGTATTTAGGGTGCCACCAAAATCTTTAAAGCCAAGCCAAATTAACCTGCTAACCAGGTAACCTGATAAGAATATAATGATTGACGGACTAGCTTTTGGTGTAAGCTTTCCTTTTAAGACGTTCATAGTACGGCTTGCATTCGAAGACCCAGGGAACGGCGCCAGTGGTAACTTCTATCATCATTCTCTGAACCTTTTCCCAACTCAGTTGGGGTCGGCTCTCCAGCCTAACTGTGATACGGCTGAACTTCGATATTTTCCGTGGAGCGACTGCCATCTGACCTCCACAACCAATAGTCATAATGACCAATGGCGATATCGAAGTTCCAAGAGTTAGACTGGCTGGACTTTTGTGGGCTCCAACTACCCGTAATTCTAGGGTGCTTATAATTAAGGTCTTTAAATAATACAACATTCGGTATATCATAAAAAAGTTATTTAACTTAAAGAAAACTTAAAACAAATTAACTTAAGTAACTGAGGTACTAGATAACAAAAACAAATCAACGTTACACTTAAGCTGGATTTCATCAACTGGCACATTTTATCGTAATACGCGAAAACTCGGCAATTCAAACGCATTTTCTCCAGTGAAATCCAGCCTTTGTAACTCAATCAACAATTTCTTATTACTTGCAACATTTGTTGCATCTGGTTGCATCCCACAAACAAAAATAAAATAGACATTATGTCGATCAACACAGTATTAAAATAAAATAAAAAAAAATTATGAAAAGCAAAAAAAAAAGCGGACATAAGTCTGTTATCTATGGGAGTGACAATATTTGTTACACGTGACATGTCGACAAACAATGCACCCATACATTTCTGACTTTTGACAATTCGTTTCAAAGCGATTCCACCGGTAGAATGTGACTCCCCCAGGCCTCCTAGAGGTATTCACTGCCTCTATAAGTATGAAGTCATACATTTTGGATTTGAAAAGATCTAAGACACTTTAGCCCAAGTGGCTAATAACGTATCATATCGCCATGGTATAAGAATTCGTTAGCCGCAACATAAGTTATCGGTACCCGCTGCCTTGGATCTATAACTAACATGATCTGCAGTAGTCTGTGCAGCATTTCGATTTTGTCCAAGTCTTCAGTTATTTGCAAATGAGACCTGCTCGACCGCCAGGTTTTATTGTAAGATGCATAGAGCCCTTTTTGAAGGCGATAATTTTCATCTTTAAACGGCACATATATCCACTCCTGAAAAAAGAAAATTGTCGTAAACTGTTTGTGACAAACTGAATCTAACTGTTAACCACGACCCGCTCGCATCAAATACTGATCTTGTACTAACTCGCGACCCACACTCGGGGATAAAAGGTTCCCGAGGTTCCAGCCTGCACCCAAATCTATCCATCCGCATAAATTTGTTGAATTTGATTTTTACCTGACTGCCAAGAAGGCTTATGTTTTTGGATATTTTCTTCCAAGATAGCAGATAACTGCTTTATAGCCCCAAAGATCATAATAATCTATACAAGTAAATAAAATTGAAGTGTATGTTTGTAAATAACAGATTTTTAATTAATGCATATTATGAATGTATATACACAACAAAAAATAAAATAGTTGGAATAACTTTTATATGTCTATCATTCTGTTTGTTTGACGCGCTAATCTTAGAAACTACTGGTTCGAACTAAAAAAATATTTTTGTGTTGGATAGCCTGATTATTATTGAGGAAGGTTATGTGCTATAATTATATCATCACGCTACTATCTAGGGGAGCGGAGCAATAATCACATATGTCAACAAATCGGGCTAATTTCCATACATTGTTGCAAACGAATATATTTTATACAAAAATATTAAAAAGAATTCATTTTAATTAGGTGCCTCGGAGACGAAGCATGTCACGAACGACGCCGCGGTGAACATCCAGTCTAAGAGCGCCTTCACACTAGCGTTTGTCCAGCGTAGGCGTTCGATGAACGTATGCGCAGCGCAGACGCGACGCGCGCGTCGCGTTGTCGCGGCGTGTCTGCTGGAATACATAAGCACGCTGCATTAGCGTCGCGCGTGCGCGACGCATGCGCCGCGTGACTGCGGCGTCATGTACAATCATGTAGCGCGGCGCAGACGTTACACAATTTCGTTGTCGTTTCGGTATTATCATTACCAAAATGGATTCCGACGAGGAAACACTCTTTATGGCTTTGCTTTTCGAAATTGTGTAACGTCTGCGCCGCGCTACATGATTGTACATGACGCCGCAGTAACGCGGCGCATGCGTCGCGCACGCGCGACGCTAATGCAGCGTGCTTATGTATTCCAGCAGACACGCCGCGACAACACGACGCGCGCGTCGCGTCTGTGCTGCGCATACGTTCATCGAACGCCTACGCTGGACAAACGCTAGTGTGAAGGCGCTCTTAATATAAAAACAAACTTACCGAATGACTAATTTGCCGCATGAATCTCGCACCGTAAAAGTACTTAAACGCTTGATCACTATGCTGTATCATATCTGCGTCCATTGGTCCCAAGGTGCTTATTTGCTTGAACAATATATCGTTGTTGAAAACCCCCGGGAATAACTTGCAACCCGTAGCCATTTCGAACATAACTAAGGCTGTGGACCATACATCTATTTTGTAATCAGTTTCGAACCCCATTATGATTTCCGGGGCCCGGTAACTCGCTGTACCACTACTGGGTATTATTTTTATGTTGTAACTGTAATCCATTCGATCGAAACCGCATAGTTTTAATCTGGTGAGGGAACCGTTCAAGAGGATGTGGTGAGGCTTTATATCTGAAAAAAAAAAAAATTAAATAGAATCTACACTATTATACAATTGTAAAGTAGCGGTGTCTGTACATGGACGTATTTTTGGGTCAGCAAAAATATATATTTTTAATTCTTGTCTGTCTGTTTGTTCGCGATGGACGCAAAAACTACTGAACTGATTTTAATGCGGCTTCTTTTTTTGTAAAGGTTTTGGTCAGACTCAAAATCTTGTTTGATCACAATGGTTGAGTAGAACCGGAGATATATACTTATACTCCGATTTTTAATTCTAGGCAAGAAAATGACATTTGCTGTGTTGCAGGTTTTTTGTATCAAATAAATAGTGATGTGGTTGAATCGAGTTTTCCAATTATAAGTTAGTCGTGAGTCGAGATTATAATTCTTTTATGAAATATATAAATAAAATTTTTATATAAATAAAAATATGTAATTTACGGTAATTAAACAGAAAACATACACAGTAAGTAATTAAATCTAATAAAATCAATTGCTGTTCGTTAGTCTCGCTAAAACTAGAGAACAGCTGGACCGATTTGGCTGAAAATTGATGGGGAGGTAGCTTAGAACTAGAAGAAGGACATAGGATACTTTTTATCCTGCCACGGGGACAAAGTATGCCACGGGCGAAGCCGCGGGACACAGCTAGTATTCTATAAAAAATATTTCCGTCGTGTAATGTACTAGACGAGCATAAACTGCAAAGAGGTTCATTCACTGATAAAAATAAAGAATGACTAAAGTATCTAGTCTATTGATTGCCGAACATCACTATTGTAGCGGGTCACCCTGTTTTGTATCAGTGACAGTTGCAGTTGTCATTTTCTTGCCTAGAATTAAAAATCAGAGTATAGTCAAAGAACCCGAAAACCGACGACCACGCGCCTTAATGTGGTTTATTACTGATATTCAAGTAAATTTTATGTGATAGCGCAGGGCTTATGCATGTTCGTGAAAATAATTGTGAGCGATTTAAAAATCGTTTAAAACTACAAAGCTAAGATTCTACTATCCCAAAAAATCTGTCTGTTTGTTCCGGCTAATCTCTAAAATGGCTGGACCGATTTTGACGGGACTTTAACTGGCAGATAGCTGATCTGACAAGGAGTAACTTGACTACTTTAATTTTAATAAAAGATTTAGGGTCCCGAGTGAAAATTCAAATCTTTTAAAACCAAAACCCCACGGGTTATAGTTTTTTAAGTTAAGCACAGCTGGCTTGATGAATAGAGGCTTACCTGAATGGATAAGTTGGTTGCGTGTTAGCATACAGACAGCTGCCACTAACTGCCTTGATAGATTCTGAACCACATCAATGTGTAAACATATCTTTGTTTTCGTGGAGGACTGCCATAATGATTCTGCCAACGTTTTAGGATAATACTCGGACAGTAAACACCATTCCCCGTGTATATTAAAGTCGTTCATCGTTTTGAGAAGGAAATATCTATCTGTATCCGAACTTTTGTGTAGATCCGATATAATTTTATCCTTGTATATGACCAAGCTTTGAAATCTGCTCCTGAAAAAAACATTTGAAATTGTAACATATGTATGTAGGTAAGTTTATATAAAAGTACCCACCGACAGTCCGGAATAAAGCGAGTAACGAATGGACGTGTGTTTTACTGCGCTAATTATAATTTCCTATACCCGATTAGTCCTGTCTGTGAGATAGGACAGACATGTCAAGCAAGGAGATTAGATCGGCCTACATACTGTTGTTGCTTACAACTCCTGTTTTACGTTTTAAAATTTACAAATGAAGAAAAAATTATAGACACTAAAACTACTAAACGAATTTTGATCCGTTTCTTTTTATTTGAAAAGTCTTGGTCAGATTTAAAATCTTAGATTATGTTTGATAACAATCGGTTGAGTAGAACCGGATATATAGTCAAACGTGAAAATCGAAATCCACGCGGTGGAGCCGTGGACATAAGCTAGTTATGAATATTATGAGGGACTTACTTATAAATTTTGAGTGCGTAAATACCTCCAGCGACGTCTTTACATGTATAAACACTTGAGAAATATCCTTCGTGAATTAACTTTATTACAGTAAATTTTCTTTTTAGATATTCAAGCATTCTTTGTTCTATGTTGGTCCAATATTCTTCTTTTAATTTTGCTTTGGGTGTCATAAGAGTTACTAACTCCGCTTCAGTTTTAGTTGGCTTTGCTTTTATTGGAATTTTCTTTTTCAGCACCTTTGCAATATTTTTCTTAAAATTACCATCCGTGTACTTTTTTATTATATTTGTTTTAGGATTTGCGCTTCCGGTTATTGTGTTGGGTTTTTCTTCAATTTTCGGTTTCGGAATTATAACGTCATCAGGTTTCGCCTGCTTCCTGGTATTGCCAGCTTCAGGCTTCTTACTATTTTTGGATTTATTCACATTTGCTACAGCAATCTCTGCACTGTGTTTATTCGGATTGCCATCATATTTACTCGTAGCAGAATTTAATTTTGTCAGAACAGCTTCTGATTTCCGCGTCATTAATGATGGTTCTTTAATTGTTTCTAATTCTTCTGCGGTTATCTCTTTAGAATGAACTGTGCCATCTTTTTTGGAATCAACATTTGGCTGTACAGGAACCGTTGAATTGGCCGATTTGTTGTATTGTTCAGTTATTCTATTCATTGTGGTATTCTCTATAAAATTATGGTTATTTAATTTTATATTTGAAGAGGGAGTTAGAACATTTTGAGCGTTTTCATCTTCAGTTTTGATAATTGCATCTATTTGTTTATTTGTTATATTTTCAGAGGTAATATCTATGCTATTACACATTTGCTCTCGTATATTGGAATTAGTTGTCGAAACATTTTGATGTTCTTCGAGTGCAATTGCATCTATTTGTTCATTTTTTATATCTTTAGAGATAATATCTATACCATTATGCATTTCTGCTCGTACATTCCAATTAGTTGTCGAAACATTTTGATGTTCTTCGAGTACAATGGCATCCATTTGTTCATTTTTTATGTCTTTAGAGATGATATCTATACCATTATGCATTTCTTCTCGTGCATTCGAATTAGTAGTCGAAACGTTTTGATGTTCTTCATGTACAATTGCATCTATTGGTTCAGTTTTTATGTTTTTAGAGATAGTATCTATACCGTTATGCATTTCTCTTCGTACATTCGAATTAGTACTCGGAGCATTTTGATGTTTTTCAAGAACAGTTAAATCCATTAGTTCATTTTTTATATGTTCAGAGATAATATCTATACCATTGCGCACTTGTTCTGGTACATTCGAATTAGTAGTCGAAACATTTTGAGGTTGTTCAAGTTTTTCAATCGGTTCGGTTTTTGTATTTACCGTGGTATCATCTATATTATTATTCATATGTTTCTGTAGTATATTGGAAGAGTAAGTCTTTGGCGATTTTTCAATATATTCAGTTTTGACTATGGCTTCAATTTGTTCATCTTGTATGTTTTGAGAGGTAATTTCTACATCATTACGTATTTGTTCTCGTGTATTCAAATTAGAGGTCGAAATACTTTGGGGTTCTTCAAGATTTTCAGATTTAATAAGTGAATTATTGCTAATAATTTTGTCACTTTCATTATTAGATTCTATTTTTATATTTAAGTCGTCAATTTTAGGACCTTTTTGTGTGGCTTCAACGACATTCTCATCAATAGCAGAACAGTCTGTTGAGGCTGTTTTTGCAGCTAAATATTTTACTTCTGATAGTCCTGTTTCCTTATCTACTACGTCTGTTGTATTTGTTTCGTTCTGCTTAGATTTACTGTTTAATTCGTTTTGTAATTCGGTCTCATCTCGCGAATCATCGTTAATATAAATAATGGACACATCTTCCATAATATTGATTGAAGATTCTTTAGCATCTTCGTTTTCAGAGTCATCAATTATGTCTATTACTTCATATACATCATCGTTACATTCTTCAACAATGTTTTTATTAGTATGAGATGCACTTAATAGAGGTTTGCTTGCCTTATCAATAAATCTGAAAATTAAATTGTTAACGATTATTTAAAAGCTACAACTGATATTTATACTACTTTATTTTTCGTTGCTAATTAATTTCATCTTACCCTTCGTTTGATTCTTCAGCATTATGTAGTAAATCAGGCTTCCCTAGAGCTGCAAGTGTGCAATCCTTTTCTAAAGGTCTCGTACTTATATTGAAATTGTTGTCACCATTATTAGCACTATTTATATCTTCCTCAGTGTTTATATTGCTGTCATGAATTGGACTTTGACTTGCATTTAAACTATCAACTATTCCATCAATATCTAAGTCATCAAGGAAACTTAAGTCTTGATGTGGTGATGTACTAATTTCACTTGCAATTTCGTCAGAATCGTCCGACTCTGGACATTTTATATTTATCACAAGTTTAATTTTTTTGGACTTCTTAACTTTATGTTTACTTTTAGACTTTACGTTAACGGATGACGGGGCCGTGGCTTGTACATCTTGTTTTACTGTTACAATTAAATTTTCACGAGTGGGTGGTACTTTAAGACGACTACACTCTGCATCACCATGTTTCTTGGTTTTCTTGCCAGTCAATATTGACCTTAGATCGTTTTTATCTTCACAGGTGTTTTGAACATTATGACAGTTTGTATTTTCAACACCTACAGTTCTTATTGGTAGAGTGCGTGATCCGATGCCTGGATTGCTTTTGCGTGAACCGATTATCGTAGCTGAATCACGTTTATGAGATTTTTTCATGTTACTTTGTTCAGAATCTGTATTTTTTCTTTTCACTCCTGACGCTTTAACCTTATTTACTTTTCTATTAGTTTCTTCTTTCTTTCTATTTATTTCAGACGTACCATGCGATTTCCGTATTGGTTCTTCTTTCTGTAATTTATATTTAGAACAGTCTACTATTTCACCATCATGTTTTTTCTTTATTTTGCTATCTGAACAATGAGCAAACCTTTTAACTGTTTCAATTTTCTTTTTATCTAATAGATCTTCACTAGACTTTTGTTTCTTTTTCTGACAATAGCTAGTGAATTTAATCTTTAACTCTTCTTTCTTCTGCATACATTTAATAGTAGTAGATTTTTCGCTATAATCTTCTTTCTTCTTTGTTCGTTCATTTCTACTAGTTGATTGCTTACTGCTTTCTTTTTTATCTTCATAACAGTTCAATTTCTTTTTTGATTCTTCCTTATTTTGCTTTCGTTTTATATTTGACGTAATATCTGACTCCTTAGTACTATTTTTCATTTGTTCGACATTTGTCTCTTTTTGTTTTTGTTCAACAGCACTTTCTGTTTTCTTTTTCTTGTTTTTAAGTTTTAACTTATTATTGTTTATACTTTTTTCACTTAACTGGAAATTCTTTATTTTATTACATGTATTTGTTTCTTTTTTGTCATTGCATTTTTTTTTATCAGATGTATAATATTTGCGTAAGAAACGTTGATAGTCCAAATATCTCTTTAGAGCGCCAGCACTTAGATTATTTTTCTGAGCTTCTGATAATGTAGCATGAAGACATTCATTACTTGGACTAGTACTTTCACGTTCCCACTTTTTATCTGTCTTTCGTGCTATTAATGTGTTTTTTGTCGTATTCAAATTATGCTTCGGAATGATTTCGGGTTTGTTCTGTATCGATTTTCGATCTATATCATTTTTCTTATTTGTGACTTTTAACACTTTGGGTTGTTTTAAGGCGACTTCCTTTTCATCCTCTTGGTTGCTACTTTTGTGACTGTTCGATTCGTAATAACTGCGTTTTTTTGGGCTATTGCCTACGATGCTACGCGAATTCGTTTTTTCAAGGTTACTCGTATGTTTTAATTCTTTTTCAGTGCTGTTGGATTTGGGAGTTGGAGTCATATTATTATTTATTACGTTATTTGAGTATGTCTCGGTGACTAAAATATTCTGGGCTTCGTATAAACTGATATCAGGCCTACATTCTTTTTCTTTGACAATAGGTTTTATATCTTTACCGTTGTCGATATTTAAACTACTGGTTAATTTTGAAGTTGTTTCTCCAGTATTCAATCTAGTTGAGCTTGTTAAAGCAACCAAGTTATTATGTGAAGAGTATTTAGAGTTTGAAAGTATTACTTCATGTTGTGTACTAGTTGTCAATGGGATGTTCTTCAAATTGTCGAACTGTAACAAGTGATTACTATATGTTATATATTATATATAATGATATAATAATCAACACTCCTCCGAACTTTTCTCAACTCAGTTGGTGTCGGCTTTTCAGTCTAACTACGAAGAGGCCGAACTTCGATATTTTTCGTGAAATGACTGCCATCTGACCTACACAACCCACAAGCATTATAGGAGTTCTGTAGTTAGACCAGTTGTCGGTCTTTTTAGGGCTCTAAAAACCCGTAATGACTGCCGTAGATGTTCGTATGGCAACCGGGACCGACGCTTCCGTAGCACGGAGCGTCTACACTTAATATTACGAGTATAAAGAGATTTCACCATCAGAATGCCACATTATCGTTGAGTAACACAAGCTGTTTTTTATATCAGTATTTCCACATGATCAGGAATTAAGTACGCGGGTGAAACCAAAATATTTCAGTGTGTGAAATATCTCAAGACTCACAAGGTAATATCTGTATATATGTACCGCCACCTACCGGACCCAATTATGAATGTAAACAAAAAAAGTGTTTATAACCAGAAGCAGCTAGGTATATGAAATTTCGTGCTTCTTCCATACTGCTCTATCCTTATTCCTTAGGGGTGAGAATTTGAAAAACGCTAATACACGTGTTCATTTATTTCTAATCAGAAGCAGGGGTATGAAAATTCATGCATCTGACTTTGAAAATAACAGACTTTCATTTAAGGGATGAATGTTTGCATGAAAGTCGGTTATTTTTATAAATATAGATGCATAAAACTTCATACACCTATTTCTGATTAGACATATTGTATGAATACGTGTATGTATCAGCCTTTTTCAAAATTTCTCCCCCTAAGAGGATGAAATAGGGGTCAAAAGTTTACATGGAAAGTGCATCGGTTTTCGTTCAGTTCGTTCTCGGATCAGACGAGCCGTGTGCTTGTCTGCTTCACTTAGTACTTAGTAATATAAAAATTAAAATCACATAATATACACGAACTTTAATAAGAGGCAACAGCTAAGCTAAAACAATTTGTTGCTGCCTGACCTCTATTGAGGTTATCTACTCTTGACATCGAGAGTTCGATCCTCATAAAATATTAATATATCCTTTATGAAATATAATTAACGGATCATTTGAAATTGTTCCCTAAAAGAAGAACCTTAGATTTTGTGCGATCGGAAACTACCTTTTTATTTTATTTTTGTTCAGGCAGGAAAACAGTAAAAATTAAAATACGAAAATAACCTTTATCTTTGGAATTTCTTTTTTCATGCTTTCAAAGGCTATTTTCTATTCATCACATAAAAATTCATTCCTTAAATGAGGCACCGTGCGCCACCGCGCCGACCCCATGTGCGTAACAATCAAGTCATTCGAAGTCTATTTAAACTTTCGCGACCGTCCGTTTCGTGCAAATAATATGAAGCAACTTACGTTCTCAAGAAATGATTTGCGGAAAAGTCCAACCTACTGCAAGAATAAAATAAGAAAGTAGGTAATTATAGAATCAATGGTGGTGAAATGATTATAGATGGATAAGGCCGCGGGAAACGAAAAACGTTCCTAGCTGTAATTAATGTACCTACTTATCTAGGAATTGGCATTCTTTATAGGTATTAAAGTACTTACCTACTTACGCTATTGATGAGCAAAAGAACTATGGCGCGTCTTTTACTTACAAGTCAGGTAGATAGGTTAGGTACATAATAAACTCTACCTTACCTATTTACCTTTTTTTTATCCCCATGGATACCACCCCCGTCGGCCATCGGGGGCGTGGTTATGTCGGGATCGAACCAACTAAAACCGCACGCCGTCTCGGGTCTTAATTACCGGGGTGTAAGGTTACCCAATAGGCATATCCCTCTCACGCCAGCTGACCACGGGCCATCTACGGTTTTAAGATGGCCCCCTCAACCCCCCAAAGGGGGGTGGGGCGAGCATCACGCCACTTCGCCGACGGTGGGGTGTAGGGTGATAGGCGGCCGTCCTGTCACCCAACCGTCGGCGCGCGGACAATCAGCTCGCCCCCCACTGTGCCCTCTGCTAGTCAGAGGGACACGTGGAGAGCCTCGAAGCAGCCCTATAGAGGGCCACTCCCACCCTGGCCGGATTGGCCGCAGGCAGCAGCGTGGCTCCTGTGGCCTATACCTACCTATTTACCTGACCATTAAAATAAAAGTGAAAAAAAAAACATTTAGGCAACCTACCTACCGACCTACCTACTTTACCTACCACTTGTACCTTGCAATGCAACCATTTACGAGGTTCAACATTTTACTAATTGTCTATTGTATTTGAAACTTTTCTTCTGATTGTCCAAAGTGTCTTTTAGAGCAAGTAATTTTACCATTAGGTACCTACCTATCGTAGAAATAAGCACGAAACACGTAAAGGGAACTCCGTGACCCAGACCAATGTTACCGCAAACCAACACGAACGTGGTTCAAAGTTTGTTATTGTTGGTAGGTATATAAGTAAATAGGTAGGTAGGTACGTCTTATCATTACAATATTAATTGATAATTGTATAAACTGAAAATACTTACGTGTACCGAACAATTGTCTACACAAGTAATATTCCCTTCATTGCATGTAGGCACAAGCCGGTCACTCAAAACTATGTTATCTTCAGACTCGGTAGTTGCAGCAATGAGAGCAGTGTCGTGTGAATCTTTTCTAGGAGTAGATATTACCATAGGCGTTATAGTAGGCACGATCACAATATTAGGACTCACATAACGCGCGAAATAATCCTTTGGCATGATAGGTTATGGTTATGTAGGTATGTCTGAAATTATTCAATTTTTATTTTTGTTGCACTTGCTACAGTTGGTACCACTTTTGACAGTTATTTTTTTCTGGCATAGATAAATAATGAAATGAATGCTTTTTAATTTTTAAAGTTTTGAAATTGGAATAAGCATAGGTAGGAGGTATATAAATTAAGTTAAGTACGCACCTTTTTTAGTGTCAAAGTATTAAAGTAGATTTATTTGAGTGGAACTAGAATTTATATTATTTCATTATGCCGTAATCTTGAAGGTACTTTTAATTATTTTAGTAGAAACGTAAGCGGATAGTTGATTATTACGTCAGCGTCACACGTCCAGAAACCGAAACTAATGTTCTAAATGTTCTGCTGGCTCAAGTTGAAGCCTTCAACTTGAAGGGATACGAATACGAGCGCCATCGTTTTCGTTCGACGTTTAATTTGCACTGAACTGAATGAATGAATTGTTTATGGTTCCTACTTCCTTTTACGATATAGGTATGAACGATCTGTTAAAGCTGTTATGTTGTATGTAGGTACATTATTTTTATATTGACAAATGCTATGCGAATCTACTACTGTGCAATTTTAATATTTTATGCTAACTCATTAATAGGTAGGCATTCAGCTTGCGTTTGCGTAGATAGTAGGTATGCATAGGTTTATAATAATTATTCACTATTCACTACTTCATATGCGGGGTTAGGTAGGGTAGGGTAGGTAAGTAGGTTCTATCCAAAGAATTTTATTAGTCTAAGGTTCTATCGTTTCGTATATGCATATACCTACTATATAGTGTTGTGTTTGCAAAAAAATACCATTTTATGAGAACTGGGCTGGGGTCAGTCAAGTTAAACTATTCTATTTTAGAGCAGAGGTGTCAATAAGAGATGTTAGTGATAGAGACTCATTATAAAAAGATGTTTGTTATAGGTTCATATGGGTTCATACTACAAAGGTTGTCAATAAGCTTTGCTTTCTTAGCTTATTAGATTGGTTATCTAAGCAATGCGTTGTTGTATGTCAGCATTATACCTACTCACCTATATAATATTTTTATAATGTTTACTAAGAAATCACAATTAGTTGTTATTGCGAGTGAGAATAGCTCGGGTTGCAGTTTGAAGTTGATATCATATTCTTACAGCCTTGAGTACTGGCAGAAAAGGTTTTTTGTTACGATGTATAGATATAATTTACGATCCGTCCCCCGCGGCTTCATCCGTGACATACTACTTCGTCCCCGTCCCAGCTACCTACCTATTCAACTCAAAAATATTTTTTTCAATTCGGACCAGTGGTCCTTGAGATTAGGTAGCGCGTTCAACCAAATAAACAAACAAACAAACAAACTCTTCAGTTTTATAATATTAACATAGATTCTACCTACTTTAGATAGGTAGGAATTTAGCTTGCATACCTACCTACTTGTAGGGTTTTTGATCATTTTAAAGGCGGTTATAAAATTGTCAGGGCGAGGCGTGTATCAAGCTTTATATCCTACGGCATCTGGTGCTTCCGTCTCGCATCATATTTTTATAAATAGGTTGGTATAGTCACTTATTTATTAGGTACCTACCTATTGTTCGGTGGTAAGTACCTACCTACCTACTGTTTTTGTGTGGGGTGCCGTCTGACACTTTCTAAGTCTGGCACTCAGACTACAAGCTGGCAGTCTACCAGCAGTCTACCCACCCAGTATTTAATTTCGCGATCGATTTCATACAAAATGAAATCTGTAAGTTAGGAAATGCCAAAGAATATTCATACCAGAAAATTTCTAATGTTCTTGGTATAGGTATTCAGTGGCAGTGACAGTGACCCAGTCGAAAGTTCTGAAGCGTCTGAAGTAACAAACATTAATTTTAACAAAATACTTTCCTATTGATTTTATATTCTGTGGTCACGGCTATTCTGCCAAACTGGCCTTTAGAACGCATAAGTGCAGTTTCAGAGTGTTAATAAAAATGTTAACGTAGTTTTTTTTCATTCCTAAAGTTAATGCATTGTTTGCTAAAACAAATTATCATGAACCCACGTTAACATCAGCGGATTTTACACGCAGCCTCTTGTATTCTGAGGTCAATGTCCTCACCATTGGAATTATTACGATTGAAAAACCTTGTGACGAAATATTACAGCCATAGAGTCCATAGACATACCTAATTATATTATTGTGGACTAGCTTACGCCCGCGGCTCCACCTGCGTGGATGTCTGTCAGTACACCACGCGCTGATTGAACAGACGAAGCTCAAGTGCAATTTCCTTCGCAATTCGCAACCCCGAGAGGTTGCGTGCTCAGACGGCAGTTGCTCCCGTAAAAGCCGTATGAGTCAAATTAAAAAGTAGAGAGGGCGTTACCGGACCCCGGACTCTGAGCAACTATCCGCATCCCCGAGAGGTTGCGTGCTCAGACGGCAGTTGATCCCGTAAAAACCGTATGAGGCGAATTAAAAGGTGGAGAGGGCGTTAGCGGACCCCGGGCTCTGAGTTTAAAGCCTCGGTGCAACTGGGGACAATGATGATGATCGTCATTTTCTTACATAGTAGATCCTAAAATAAATAAATAAATTATTGATGAATAAACTGTAACGTGTGATGATGATTCCAGGAACTTCTTTATACGAAACTAGCTCGTCTGATTAAATTAAGATTTTTAAGGGATTATTTTTTAGAGAAACTCAAATCATTTTTTCAAAAATTAATGCAGGCTATGTTACGCCTTATAATGTTACCTATCTACCAGTGGAAATCCCATTAAAATCTAATTACCTAATTTAAACAGACAGACAATAATTTGAAAAATTGTTCTTGTTATATGTATCGCATAGATCTGCGTAGGTACAACTCATTATGCAACAAAGAAAACATCGTATTCTATTGTTACAAAACTTCAAACTTATTTATTTATGTACTTAGATGTAGAGATAAATAGCTAGGTACCGTTTCAAAGGGTTGTTCCCAGACATGCACAAATTTATTCCCACCATCTCCACGACTTTTATTTTTGTGGAAATAGAATTCTCAGGACTTCCAAGAAATATATAGTACCGTCAACATTCAAGGTTTTATGATTTATCAATAAATAATTAATTTCATCCTAAGAATTAGAACGTAGTTTTACCAGCTAAATAATTACGTACGTAGCTCAATTACGTAGGTACAGTCAGCTTGAATATGTAGGTAGATGATGATGATGTTTGTTATTTCTTACTTATAAATCTCTATGAAAATGATAAATAACGTACCCAGGTATATTATTCTATTAGATCTAGGTATGTGATTAACAAAACATTTTAGTAAGAAATAATTCTCAAAATCTGCAAATATTCTTTTGGCTCCAACTAGATACATAATCCAACTCTTGAAAGTGGTGTCGATATTTAATAATATTTTATTTTATCAGCATAGTTAATAATATTAATATAGCGTATCTTATCTCAAAAAGGTTCAATAAAAAATATTGTCTCAAATTCCTAATACCTTCACAGGTAATTATTACGCAGATTACATAATAAGTTGGAACAGTTGGAAGACTCGGATATGAGTGACACGCACACGCAGCCACTTAAGCCTTTCGCTTATTCAATCATGATCACAAACCGGCACCACGTTTCAAAGTATGCTAATAACACTATCAAATTGTAAGACTTACATTGCTGCTTTTAATTCACTATCATTAACACACAGGTGAAACCCCGCAATGTATATGAAGGTCAAATGATTTATTCGGAACAGGTTACCGCAATATTTTTTAGAAAGGTCCACGTTTCGCGCCTATTATCATCAGTGTTCGAGCTACTTTGACATATGGTGGACAGTTTTTAAGTTTTAATATTGATTTGTTAGTGTAGTTTCTGTATGTAAGTGTTAAGTTTATGATATTTATATTATTTTTGACAGATGTTTGTTTACATGAAGTAGATAATGGTTCGATTTGTGTGATAGTGACGTTTACGTAGCGTTGGCAAGTTGAATGACACCATGCGTGCGCGCACGCTTGTTGAAATAATATAAAATGAATGGTAACTTGGTATGTACTACAGTAGGTAGGTACATTGATTCGTTTGAGATTTTTTTTAAATATAGTTCGAGGAACTGACTTGTGAAATACAGATGCTAATAATAAATAACAGAGAGGTTATAGGAGTCTGTAGTAATATACTCATATGGTGCAAACAATTCCATCAAGAACCAAGCGGTTCGGTGCCTCTTTCCTTTGCCGCACCATCAAAACCTGGAATTCTTTACCAGCTCACGTGTTTCCTTCCTCATACAGTCCCGGGTCCTTTAAGCGGGGCGTGAAAAAGCATTTGATGAGGCCGTCAAGCTGAGAGCCACCATTTTGGCACTATCGGTGTTTGCAATGGTGACTCCCATTCTAGAGACTTTGCCTCAGCTTACCATCAGGCGAGGTGAAGTCATGTTGACGTGACCGACATAAAAAAAAAAAAAAACTTATAATATTATTATTACCTAATAACTTAGTAATAGATGTTTTATGATTTTTGAACCAAGTTCTCGGTATGTTTTTCATCTGTGCGATTGATTATACACTATAAATACCCCCTGAAGTAATACGGTGAAATTATGTTAGTGGACTTTATATAAATATTTTGTATTTTAAGTTTGAAATATGTGCTGTAATCATTTTATGTGGCTGACTGTACCTATGGGTATGAGTGAAATTCAACACATAGCACCAATATTTTCACCAACTATGTTTTGGAACTCATAATAACTTTAAAGACGTCGCCTGGTCACACGCCAGATTCCGTTCAAGCCTTACCATGAGCAATAGCAATAGTAATTCAAATATGATGCAGTTCAAATCAGGAAGAGAGATCGAACTATGAACCGTGTATAGTGTATAGTGCCATCTCTCCTTGAGTTGGATTGGACTGCATCGCATATGAATAACTATACCTACTCGTAAGAGCGCGAGCGTCATGTTAAAATTCTTCGAACGCTTATCGTCAAATAACGCCACTTCGCTTGTAGATTACAAGTGCCGTCAACAGCTCATGACTTTTTTTTATATTGGACACGTCAATATGACTTAATCTCGCCTAATGGTAAGCTAAAGATGAAGTCTCAGGCTAGGAGCCACCCACAGAACAAAGAAAAATAGTTTTTTAATGTTCTGTGGAGTCACCACAACATACACTGATAAGTGTCTGGTGGCCCTCAGCTTGACGGTCTCGTCAAATGGTTTTTCATTGATATTTAAAAAACATTAAATACCTACAATAATAGTAGATAATATGAAAATAACTCACCGAAGCTCAGGTGCTCAGGAACGCTAGCTATCACCACCGTTTTACACTGATACACACACTTAGCTGGCTTGAGCCCCTGTCATGCCTAGCTGGAGCTTGCGTCTGAGTCAGCGCACGGCCTCTTCCCTTTCGCTCCCGAAACCAAATGTCCCGATTCCTTTCCGTCTCCCATTGTTTCGCCCTTTTTATCCCATAGCTCGTTTATGTAACTGCCAGTAATAAACAAGCATATTCCTCGAAGGTCTTGCATAATAGTTTGCACATGTTTAAGCATAGCACAAACAATAGAACGGTTATTTTGCGCTTTAGAAATTAAGATGCAATTATCTCGTTTATGGGGGGTCTCAAAAGCATCGATGTATACCAGATGTCTAAGCGTGAGAATTCAAAGTATTTTAGATGTACCTATTTGGGTTTATTGATTTATAGGTAGGTATGTTGTTACATAACGAAATTATGTGTAAGTACGTACTATCACAATTAGACGGATTTAAAATATTATTTTTTTGGTAGACAGACATTTATTAAATTTTACCTTTCACTTATTTTTTTAATGCTTTGAATATGTTTCTTAAACTGAATTTAATACTTAAGTGCTTGAATGTAATTTATGGCGTGGCACTTCAGTCAAACTTCACATCCTATACCATCATGAACTTGAGTTTAGTGAGGAATGGGGTGTATTGTTTTGCCGACATAAAGCGAGGATTCTCCAATCTAGTGCCCTATGCAGTAAAATTACAGTGGCATCCGAGGTTCCCACCTCGCAGTCAATGGAATGTTTGTCGTTTACTTATATTCTATTCTTTTCTTCGTAGCACTTACCGCATCAGAAGACTTCAAGGCTAAAAACTCGCGGAGTTAAGAGCGAATCCCCTTTTCAAGTGAGTTCGAGCTCAACATCCAAAGTCAGTATTCTTCGTCGTAGGTTTGTGTGGCCACATGGCCGCCGCCAACTAACGGCAGATGATCGCTGAAGGCTGATTTAGATAGGGTCACCTACCAAATTCAAATTCAAGGCCAGCCATTGCTGATCTGATTGTTTAACCTCTAATTTGGAGTTGGTAACTGGCCCTGTGTACAATATCAGCTTTAGGGCTTTTGTGATCGACGTCGAGCTATGTGCTTTTTTCCTCTGGCGGCGTGTCTTTGGCTAGGACGTGTTGGGATTTGTTGATTTCTCGTGTTTGTTACTTCTTTTACGATTTATGAATTATTGTGTTCATACCTATATTGTGTTGTCCTTAATAGATATGGTAAGAGCCAGAGGGAGACAATTTTCCAGTTGTACTTTAGTTATACTAATTCCAAAATCTCTGCAAAATTTGAATCAATCAATTTAAATATGATTTCTACTACCTTAACAGCCGAAACCAGTTCAAACTACACAAGCCAAGCAAGCAGCCGCAGCGCCGGCAGCATCGGCAACGCCGGGAGCTACTGACCTCAACGACCAGATCACGAAACAAGGTGACTTGGTTAGGCAACTGAAAACCGCCAAGGCTGAAAAAGCGAAGGTTGACGAGGCTGTGAAAAGTTTGTTGGACTTGAAGGCTCAATATAAAGCAGCTACTGGAAAGGTAGGTTGTATATTTATAGCCATAAGTTTTTTTATTCTTTGTCGGTAACCTTTCCTATTTGAAAAATCCTTTTTTTAAATAAGCCTTCAAGGTATTCAAAAGGAATCCCTTAAGAAAAGGATTAAGTCTTCGTCACAGTGTACTCATTTTTTAATCCTCAGTTTCATCGAAAGCTCTTTGGAGACCGGAGTCCACTTTTTATTTATTTATTTAACCTTCATGCGAGCGGCTGCCGTCTGACCTCCCAACCCCTGAGGAAAATACTCGTCAGAGCCTCATTTGTTATTCGATAGGTGTATCAGCTGGAAAGTGAGGTTGGGTTGGGTCATTTACCCATTGATTAATTCGAACAATCGTACAATACAGGATTGGAAGCCAACCGCAGCCCCAGCCCCTGCTCCTACTGCCCCTAGTGCCGCAGGTGACGCGTCATCCCTTAACCAAGACATCACTAAGCAAGGAGACCTGGTCCGCCAGCTCAAGTCCACCAAAGCCGAGAAGGCTAAAGTTGACGAGGCTGTGAAGGCACTGTTGGAGCTTAAAGCCAAATATAAGGCCGCTACTGGACAGGTGGGTTGGGTAGCTTTTTCTATTTGGTCTTCGAAGATCTTGGTACATACCCAGTGTCTATATACCTGTCCTTGTCCCATTTATTTGGGGTCGACGCAACATGTCTTTCTCCATACATTCCGTTTTTATGTCTACAATGACCATGTTTATTTTAGTTGGCGTACTGTGCAAGGTTTTTTTCGTCTTAAATACAAAATTAACCACTCCTATTTGAAGAAAAACCTTGGGAAATTAGGACTATAAACTCAAGAATTCCCTTATGCCAAACCTTTCCACGCAGGGAAGTTCTACCTTCCTTCTTCCGTCATCTCGCAGAAGTGGATAGTCTTTCAACTATTTTTATGTCTCAGGATTGGAAACCTGGTGCATCTCCGGTGCCGTCAACTCCTGCTCCGTCATCGCAAGTGTCTTCTGATGCGTCTGCCCTGAGCCAGGACATCGCCAAGCAAGGTGATCTGGTCCGCCAGCTAAAGACCGCTAAGGAGGATAAGGCTAAAGTCCAGGAGGCCGTGAAGGTACTGCTGGAACTGAAGGCTAAATATAAGGCTACTACTGGTCAGGTTGGTTTCTGGTATTTTTAATCTCATCATTTAAATTTTTTCCGATCTGAAATCATTAGTTTCGTATATCTTTAATTTGCCAGTTTTTCAATAGATAATCACAAGCCAATGACATCATTCTAGCGGGGAATAAGCTTATTTAAGTGGTTACGAGTTTATAATTTTATTTTATGAATACTTTAATCGTTTATCGTATTATAAACACGATCAGTTTCACTATGAACATGTTTTAACGAATTTAATATAGCGTAGTCAGTTCTAGCGATGTATCATTGCAATTTAATATGGTGTTACGTTATCGAAGCAAAAATGGTTAGATGAACTCATAATACACTATACTATAAAGAAATCTACTGAAGTATAATGGTACGACCCGCTCAAGGACCTTCGTCTTCCATGAGCACAGGCCTGGGGGTGACGGTTGGAGCCGCCTGTCACCCTAGCAGAAGCAGGCAGAGGCGGCGGTGCGGGAAGACGCGCCCTCGCCCTTCTCCGGGGGCAAGAGGCGACACCGTAGTTTCTAAAATCGAGAGTACCATCTCAAAGCCGGAGATGGGCCCTGGGTTAACTGGGGTGCGAGGAAACGCCTTTTGACCCGAGACAGCGTGCGGTTTAAGCCCTGCTGGCCCAATAGGTATAAATACACGATCTGGTGAGGTATACTGTTATATAATTCCAGGATTGGAAACCCGAATCGGCTCCTACTCCAGTAAAGCAATCTACGCCTGCTCCAGTGAAGCAATCCTCGCCTGCCCCTGCGAAGCAATCTTCGCCTGCTGCCGAGAAGCAGTCTTCGCCCCCACTCCAGAAACCGACGAAGCAATCTGACGAGCGTCAGCTTGTAGTGCTCTTGAAGCAAATCACAGTACAGGGAGATAAACTCAGAAGGATCAAAGCTGAAAAGGCTGCCAAATCTGTTATTGATGTTGAGGTAGGAATTTCTTTATATCATAACTAGCTGTCTCACGTGGCTTCACCCGTGACACACCACCCCGTGGAACCTATTTTACCTATAATACTTACGCCTACAGTTTTTCAATAATGTATGCCAAGTTTTCTAATTCGTTGTCATATACAATTACTGCTCCGCTCCCCTGGGTGATGCTATTTATACTCGTATAGCCTTTGGTATAGGGTTCTTAATCCGCCGACACTTTGTCAACATTTTTATTTCGCCGTATACTGTCACATCATTTATGTCCTATTTTGTAACTGTCCGCTGTCTTTCCGACTATGCACAAAAGTGAAGTAGTAGGTATGATTTTGTTATTGGATTCCATATTTCAGACCTATGCTTACTTTAGATTATATCTATATGACGCTGTGTATATATCCTAGTGTTAATATAAAGATAATTTTTTTTAGTAAATGTTTCTCAAAAATGTAATTTCTTTTCATTTTATAGGTAAAGAATCTCCTGAATTTGAAGGCACAGTACAAGGCTATCGCAGGCATCGACTGGACACCGAACGCGGTACCTCCCAAACTCGAGGAGCCGGAGCCATCCAGCATGAACGGGGACGGAGACAAGGCGACCGCCCTCGGCGCGGTCATCACCAAGCAAGGGGAACTGGTCAGGGAGATGAAGACCGCGAAGGCTGCTAAGGTGGGGCCGTGTGCTTGTCTACCACCTAAGTTGTATAAAAAAGAGAGATAAACCTTTTTTTATATTCCGCACATCAAGTGACTATCCTGTGCTTCATCTGTCAGTCAAGCACTTCTTAAAGACGAAAGGCGCATGTTGACAGAAACCCCAATAATACTGATCTTGCAACAGGAACTATAACATTCTTGAAAATAATAAGAACATACAAATCACGCCTTTTTCTCATTGGGGTATTTTTCCACTGGCTACGATATACTCGTACTATATACGAACTATAATAATTCATAAATTAGTATGGAACTATAATAATTATGTTGTTTCTTAAATAAAAAAAGTTTGAAAGAAAAAACTGCCTACACCTACGGGCGCCTTCAATAATATTGGAGTCCAATCTAAGCTTACGTACACTTACTGATAATGCATGAGATTGTGGCGCAGACTCTCCACTCAGACGACATTCACTCCTGTAAAAGCAATTTTTTTTTTCTACAGGACTTAGTAGACGCACAAGTAAAGAAGCTTCTAGAATTAAAAGCACAATACCTGGCTGAGACCGGTACTGCGTTTGCGCCGCCGGTCCAGCCGCGCGACCCCAAGGCCAAGGAGAAGAAAGAGAAGCCGAAAGAAGCCAAAAAAGAAGTTAAGAAGGAGAAAAAGGAACCTGTAAGTTATTATGTTAATAAGACCTTGGTTAGTACTTAACCATTTCAGAAGATAAGTCAAAGTATTGGTACTGCGGAGTTATTATAGGTTAGATAGATATAATATATTCTTTATTGTACACTAAACAAGGATACAAATAGGATATAATATCATCATCTGTCTGCCTTTGTCCTAATCATTTGAGGTCGGCGCAACATGTCATTCTCCTCCATACATTTCTGTCAGCTGTCATCTCCTCAGTTACTCCTTTCCTTGCCATATCCTCTTTCACGCATTCTATCTATCTTTTCTTAGGCCTACCTCTGCACTTATAGCCCTCCACATTTATTCTTTGAACCTTTTTATATAATTATATATTTATGAAATAGGTTATAATATAATAAGTAAATAATATAAGGGCGCATCTATCTCGAGGCAGTTAGGTTTTAATTTCTAGAGGAGCTTCTTTTACCCCAAAGAAAACAAAACAAAAAAATATGCAAAAAAATACATTATTTTTCATGTAAAAAAATAATAGATGAATAATGATTTGGATGGTTGAACATATCTGAAACAATTCTAGCTGTAACGTGAGAACAATATTTACTTCTTTTTTTTTCTATTTGCAGTCACCAAAACCCGCCAAAGAAGAGGCTTCAGGCGTGAAGAAAGTGACGCGGCTTGGGCTAGAAGCGAGTAAAGAGGTTGACCTCTCGGAATGGTACACGCAGGTTATCACTAAATGTAAGTCTTACTGCTTTGTATGCAGTACTTTTGTACATTTCAACTAAACTAAAATGTCTAAATTCTATGTTAACTTTTACACCTGTTTTGTTCCCAAAATTGACAAAGTAATGTTATTTAATAGTTTCAAGGAAAATGAGACGAATATTGCACTGAAAATATAGGTGGTAAAATTTTCGTTCAAAATACATGTCTGCCTACCTCTTCGAGAGGACATACAAACGTGAGTATATTGTAAAATGTACTTACTTGATTTTATAGCTTTTAGAAGTATTATCAAGTATCTTATCTCTTTATTAAACAGGGCCCCAGGATGAAATAATAAACACAAATTGTAAAAATTCATTGGAATCGGTTGAGCGGTTTCGGAGATTAGCGTGTACGAACTTATCGTTCTATATATTAAGAGATTATGTTTGTTTCAGCTGAAATGATTGACTATTACGACATATCGGGCTGCTACATCCTGCGACCCTGGTCGTACAGCATCTGGGACAGGATACGTAACTTCCTCACCGCGGAGTTCCGCAAGCTTGGCGTTAAAGACGGGTATTTCCCTATATTCGTGTCAAAGGTATGTAATATCAGATACTATTTTGATGAGACCTTAAAAAAAATAAAGCAGATTAGAAAGACTACAGGTTTATTTCACTCCGGTTGTTCTCATTTGACTCTATCAATAGTCGCTTCGAGTACCGACTTTAAATCGATTAGCGAAATAGTCTAGAATCGAATCCCGAGGGTAGCGAGTGATTCTAATATCTAGACTGCTGACCACAGAGAGTGAATTGAAGGCACGAGACGTGTAAAAAAAGGCTAAGTGGGAAAAGTGTTTCAGGTTAAAAGTAACTGAACCGTAGCGCCGGCCCGCCGTGTGCCCCTCCTCAATGAATTTCTAAGCGAACTATCATCCATTGTGGTGTTTCAAATTCGAATCACTTTTACCCAGCCACTCAGAAAAATGCATTTTTTTTTGCATGTTTGCGTAAAAAATGTGCTCTTTTCGTGTTAAAGAGGTGAAAATGTAAAAACTTGCTTTTTTTGTATCAGGCGGCGCTCGAACGCGAGAAGGCGCATATCGCGGACTTCGCCCCCGAGGTGGCGTGGGTGACGCACTCGGGCACGTCGGAGCTGGCGGAGCACATCGCCGTGCGGCCCACGTCCGAGACCGTCATGTACCCCGCCTACGCCAAGTGGATCCAGAGCCACCGCGACCTGCCCTTCAAGCTCAACCAGTGGAACAACGTCGTCGTACGTACTCATTATAATGATACTCCTAATCATAACCATAATCAATTTATTTCTTAGAACATAGGTAGGATGCCCCTTTCGGGGGGTCGAGGGGGCCATCTTAAATCCGTAGATGGCCCAGGGTCAGCTGGGGTGCGAGGGATATGCCTATTAGGTAGCCTTACACCCCGGTAATTAAGACCCGAGACGGCGTGCGGTTTTAGTCGGTTCGATCCCGACATAACCACCCCCGATGGCCGACGATGGTATCCATGGGGATTTCCGCACGATTAAAAAAAAGGTAGTACAAAGTAGTAGTTAAAATAAAAATATGATCTTCGCTCCTGTTTCACCAACTTAGTATTCAATGGCAATAGAGGCGATAGCACCTCCCACTCGAAAGGGAGACGCTAATTACAGCAGAGGCGGGAGTGGCCCTGTGAAGGGCTACTCGAAGGCTCTCCGCGTATCTTTCTGACAATCAGAGGGCATAGTGGAGAGCAGACAAGGGGTGGGCTGGTCTTCCGAGCGCGTGGAGGGGGGGGGGTTCTGTATGAAAGGATGATCACCTGAACCTGCAACGTAGAAAGGCTCTTAACCATTTTGTGACTCTTGTACAGAGATGGGAGTTCAAGCAACCGCAGCCATTCCTCCGCACCAGGGAGTTCCTGTGGCAGGAGGGGCACACCGCGTACAGGCTGAAGGAGGAGGCGGCTGAAGAAGTACTGCAGATTTTGGGTAATTATGAGAAGACGTACAAGAGATTTAATTACTTCTTGAGCACGACAGGGCAAGAGGCTAAAAACTCGCAAACCATTCCTGTAGGTTCACATAAATATTATGATAAATACAATTCCTCAATTTCTGACTTTTGTCGTATTATTTACACGATGTATTAACGTTAAAAATCGATGATCATTTTCAGATCCGTTTTTAAGCAAAGTACTTTTTATCTTAGTGAAAATGCTATTTAAATAGTCACTGGGTTCTATTCAACTGTTTTAAATTAGTATTTAAAACTAATTATGTAAGTAAAAAGTATTATTCATCAATTTCATACAAATTTTAAACTTTAAAATCTGTGCAATCATCATTTACTTTTGACGCTGATTGTGCTTAAGTTTATTTAATACGTATCAGTGTTACTGTGTTACACAGTATATTTTAAAAAAGGGTAGGGTCTCAATTCGACCGTTGCACCAATTTTGATTATTCTTTTTTTATTTCATAGCGGGCGCTTTCCGTGTGGTCCCATTTTAATTTGGTCCGTTGAAGTTGACCCTTTTAAACCTAATATTTTGCCATATAGATTTGTACGCGCGGGTGTACGAGGAGCTGCTGGCGGTGCCGGTGGTGAAGGGACGCAAGACTGAAAAGGAGAAGTTCGCCGGTAGCGACTACAGCACCACGGTCGAGGGTTACATCCCGGCCAGCGGTAGGGGCATACAGGTACGTTATCAGCCATAGATTCCTCGGCCACGCAGGCCGATGTGATGAGATACTGTGCGGTTTTAGTCAGTTCGACTCCAATTAAACAGGAAATTATTTGTTTTGGCTTTTGCGGGCGCGACTGCCATATGCCAGAGCTTTGTTCGTCAATCAGCAGGTATACCTGCTTGCAGTTGAGACTTCGGCTCCGAAGATCCTGATTAAGCCCCATATACTATACCATACGCCTACTCCATATTAATAATATGAAGTAAAAACAATCAAAGATATAGGAAAAAATATTCCTGTTCCTCCTATCAATGGGAGTACCGATCGGAGGGCTGGGAATAACCTGTATGCTTGTTTCCCAGGGTGCGACAAGTCACCACCTCGGACAGAACTTCTCAAAGATGTTCGAGATCGTATACGACGACCCCGACACCCAGGAGAAGAACTATGTGTTCCAGAATTCTTGGGGACTCACCACCAGAACTATTGGTACGTATTTAATTTCATCCTATTATAAATTTTAAAATAGCTTTGTCAGTACATTGGAGATATTTAATAATTCTTACAAAAAAAACCGAATCAAAAGCAGACTAGTTAAGTACCAAGCTTCTAATGCTTGCCGATAAATAATACTTGAACCGGGAATCGTACCGTGGACCTATTTTTCTTTACAATCATTAAGTAAAGTACTTCCAAAGTACAACTGGACTTCACCATAGCTTCCATCAAGCGGGGTGCAGTGCGACGGACTAAACTTAACTATTATTTTCAACAGGTGTAATGGTGCTAGTCCACGGTGACGATAAGGGTCTAGTCCTGCCTCCCCGTATCGCCGATATTCAAGCTATAGTGGTGCCCTGCGGCATCACCGCGTCCAGCTCCGCCGAAGAACGCAAGAGTCTCATTGAATCGTGCAAGGCGCTTGTCTCAGACCTGCTAGACGGTGGCATCAGGGCCGAGGGAGACTACAGGGACAACTATTCCCCTGGGTGGAAGTTCAACCATTGGGAACTGAAGGTACAGTCAGCATCAAAAGTAGATGATGATAACATAAAAGTCTGTATGAAAAATAATCAAAATTATTTCAATGAAATTTTTAAGCAATTAGGTTAACTTTGTCTAATGTTAGATCGGAATAAGAGAACATTCAGGGCGGGAGTTGAACCCGCAACCAGTCCCGTCTTTACTTGGGAAATACTTTGTCCAACTGAGTTTTAGAGCATTGCTTCTATAAGGCGTTAAGCAGACGGCGGCGGCGGGCAAGTCTTTTTGACCGCGTCTGTCCGTTGATGCCCGCGACTGCCCGTGAAAACAAAGCACGGGCACCCACCGCGCGGTCTTTTTACCCTTCGTGTGCGTTGGTAGTATAGGATTCCATTTGCGCTAACGTTCGCGGCTAAATCGACCGGCCCTGTCCGCGCCTCGGTCTGCTCGATGCCTAAGGGACTGGTCGCGGGTTCAATTCCCGTCCTGGATATTGTCTTTTTCCGATCTACCTCTGGTCATATTGGTCTAAACTAAGCAAATTAGCAGGTAAGCATGCGATCATAGTACATACATACAAACACTACTCAATCGTTCACATTTCCTCCGTCAGAAAATACGTGGCATCTTACTCTAATGTTGTTTCATCATTCTTTTTCCCCAGGGTGTCCCTGTACGGGTGGAGTTAGGTCCTAAGGATATCGCGCGAGGCGAGGTGGTGGCCGTCCGGCGTCTCACCGGCGAGAAGATCACCCTGCAACGAGCGCTCGCCGGCAAATTACTGGTCGAGCTCCTTGACAAGACTCACGATGAAATGTTCGCTAAGTACGTCCCTTTTCAAACTATTTAAACAATGTGAAGCGACGGTATACTGGTTAAGGAGGCGGTCAAGAGGCCCCGCAATCTAATCTTGACGTCCCGGATAATTAACAGTACTACTTAAAAAATTATACAACTTTCCAACTGGTTGATGTGTGCACCATAATTGCACCAAGTTCGCCTATGCAATTGCATAAAGTTCAATAACAATTTATAAGTTTAGATGGATTTTTAACTTAATCAAACATTACAAGTGACTAGCTCATGCGGCTCAAATTTTTGCATGCACAAAAAAATTGTTTAATAAAAGCTTGTTTAAATAAAAGTTATGCTTATCATACAGAGCACAGAAAGAGCGGAACGAGAGGACGACGGTAGTGAGCAAGTGGGAGGAGTTTACGAATGCCCTCGAACGGAAGCACGTGCTGTTGGCACCCTTCTGTGGGGAGGAGGCCTGCGAAGACAACATCAAGACCGATAGTGCTCGGTAAGTGATACGGAACCTGAGTAGAACAGACTGTCACCAAACAAATAAAATACTTAAATAAACACCTAGAACTAAGATTTCTGGTAAAGCTACTAATTTACCTACCTTGTCCTAATTATATTTTATTCTTCAGTACGGATGAAGATCAAGCAACTGAAGTTAAAGCTCCAGCAATGGGTGCGAAGTCCCTCTGCATACCATTCAAGCCGCCTCGGGAACTAACTGCCAGTGATAAGTGCATCCACCCAGCTTGCACCCTCAAGCCCAAATACTTTACATTATTCGGTCGAAGTTATTAATTATGTTCAACTTAAAGCTAATATAAGCTAGTGTTTGTTTTATACACCAATAAATAATTTATTATTCGACTGTGGTTTAATTGTTTTACTGTAGTATGTACTGATATCTTACGTCACGTTTGGGACTCCACCAAGATTTATAAGGCTGAACTAACATCACCTGTTAGCTGGTTTATCTGCTGTGCCAGAGCTTCAAATGGCAACAAAGTTTTGGCACAGTTTTCTTTTGGTGTCAGGCGAAGTTGCACCCGTAAAAGCAAAGATAAACCAAATTATAGAAAGGACAAGTAGGATAGCGGAACCTGAAATTTATAGTTCAGGCCTGGATTGCAACCAGGATTGGTTCTTAAAAAGAGAGAATACTTCTATCAATATTATAATTTGGGATTTGGGGATGCTAGGTGGGAAGACCTGCCAGCACATTCTGGTGACAGGACAGTTGATATAGAGTTGTAAATTATATTAACAAAGTACCTATGATTCAGCACACCGCTGAATAACTGATGAAGTTAGGTATGTAATGGCAAGGGAGTCATCATTCATATATACAATCACTGTTAAAACAAATTTTGTGTAAAAATACTTATTTATTTCTAACTATTTAATAATTGATCTTCTAACTCCTCAATTCTCCGTTTTTTCGTATTTAGAACACTGGTTATTCTGTCATAAAGATCATTTCGATCTTTGATCCTCAATTCTATGAATTGCTCTAGCTTTTCAGTAGCTTTATTTAACTCCTCGTTTAGTTCTTTATTTTTAGTTGTAGCCAAATTTACAGATTTATTCAGTCTCTCATTTTCATGTATTAAAAAATCTATAAGGGTGTCCTTGGATTCTGTAACTTCATCACGATGGACAGGTACGGAGCCGTAGACTAGAAACCCAGACCTGATCTTCTTTTGCCAGCGAAAAGTAGCAGAATTATGGTCATCTGAATTCAATTTGAAAACACAAATAAAGTCAGAGTTTTTAGAGAGGCTGTTCATAATACTTTCGCTATACTCTTCTTCAGAAACTTCTATATTTTCTCTGCTCTGCTTTGCAAGTTCGTGGGAGAAACGTCCGGCCCAACTGTTATCCTGTTCATATATTTTTATTGAAAACAAGTCCGTTTCATTTGGTTTGTATATCACATTCACGTAGGAGGGCTTCTCATTTATGTCAATTTTCGTTATAAATGTTGTTTTTTCCATAATTCCCAAATTTAGCTATTTATGTTTCTTCTTTCTGCACTATCACTGCACCAAAATTTCACCTGTCTAATATAGGATCACGGTAGTTATTCAATTTGAACATTAGGTTCAGGGAACGTAATAATATATTAAAGAAAAGGATATAAAATAAATTGAAAAAGTAAAACTTGCTAGACTTGCTTAGACGGTTGATAAATAATTTTACAGTACTTGACTTGACAGTGACAGTTGACAGGCGACAGCTCATACAACTGTTGTTGAAGTGTAAGTGTCATTTTTTTTTGTAAAAATCGTAGACAGACTGTAAGATAGAATCCCTGGTCGATTGGTCGACAGGGGGATGATTACGGTCAGCAAGGAGGAGAATGGTTAGAAATGTTAGCATAGACTGTTCTTCAGAGAACAAGCCTTAGCTAAGTATCACGTATCAATGGATAATAAATAACCATTTTGTACTTATTAACATTTTATTTACAAAAAACAGATAACAGGAACAGGAACAAGCTACTCGATAATGCCAAAGTCCGCAGTTGTGTGTGTTGCTGTGTACCTTCATTTCCCCATAAACTCGTGTTTGGATGAAGCCTAGTGTTCCACTAAGCACGAATTTTCTTCCAAATCGAGTTCATAATGTGTGCGATGAAAATTGTGTAAGATTTGTACAGCGTCATAGGGATGCTGTACAAATCTTATATAGTGCGTTAAGGAAACTGTACAAATCTCATATAATTTTTGACCCACACGTTTACGAATTCGAGTTTTTCGTTTGGGTGGCTTGCAGCTACTTGGTCCATTCGTTAATCAATTTTGTTCACATTAGATTTGGACGGAAACTTTACATTCATATCTAGTAATTCCATTCGTCTCTTCTTTGCATTTAGAAGTTGAGCAAATTTATTGGAGAGGCTCATTTCCAAAGATGTTTTAATTTTGACAAACTTATCTAGGTCAACTTTGCACTTTTCTAAATCGGCGGTAAGTTCTATGTTCCTAAAATTCACACATTCTATGGTATTTCTGAGCTCATGATTTTCTTCCAGTAAAAAGTTTATTATGAAATCTTTCGATTGTAAAGCATCTTGTCGATGTAAAGGGACACTACCGTGAAGTTCAGCATCAAACCCTCTGATTATCTTTTTCCAGCTGAAGGTTGCACAATTACCGTCACCTGGTTGCAACATAAAACTATAAATAAAACTGGAATCTTTTGTAAGTGCTCTCTTTACGCTAGTAGCATACTGTTCTTTGGTTTCCTTCCAGATTTCTTGGTACTTTAAAGCAAATTCGTAAGAAAATCGTCCTGCCCAAGCTGCTTCACCGTCATAACATTTTATGTGGAACAAGTCACATTGATTTGGTTTCCAATATACTCTGACGTATAAAATTTTGTCATTCATGTGAAATTTTACGATTGAAAGATTTTTTTCCATTTTTAATAGGTACATATAAAATTTTTAATAACTTTACATTTTATTGTTTACAACGATAAAAGCTGTGTGGTTGTTTGAGTGACACGTTGACAGGACGATAATTATCTTTAATATTGAGACTATTGTCGTAGGTTTTAAGCAAGAAGTTGGCTTTGGATATTGATTTGTACCTATGAAAATGAAAGACTAAAACTCAATACATAACTTTTGCACATCCATTAAAGTGGCTTAACCAGCAGTCTGCGTCAATCGTACTTACTAAAGATTCATTTTGTAGGTAGGCAACTTACTACCTATAGTAGAAAACATGTAGAAAACGAATGAAATAATATTATGTAAAGACTTGAGTTACAAGAGCTATAAAGACGTGCTGAATTTTCTTTGAAAGTAATTCTCCAAGTCAATAAATTATGATTTTAATAAGAATAAGTACTTATAGGTATCTTTTAAAATCTTCTCTCAGACATCTTTACCTACATCCATAAAAATAATTAAAGTTGTAGTGTCTGTTAGTACCTACCTACCTAATATTAAAATAACCGTCTTTTTACTAAGCGCATTTGGATGTATGTACACAATACCTACTTATACCAAAACGATTTTTTTTAAAATTTTATCGGTCTATTTGTACTGGCTAATCTCTGAAATGGCTGGACTAAAGGTACTTCTATGGGCAGATAGCTAATATAACAATAGTAAGGTGTCTTTAATTTTGGAAAGAGAATTAGAACCACGTGGACCCTTAACACGATGCTCTTATAGCGATTCACTTGAATTGAGGGAGAGAAATGGAGCTCTTGTATATTACATGCACATGCCTTTGGCGCCGAAGATCTTGGACACAGAAGCATGACACCTGTGTGGGTAATAAATAGGACAGTAGGTATAATGTAGATAGACTGTACTCTCCCCTCTCTTTTTAATCAATACAATCTAAGTTAAACAGAGTCGTTCGCTGTTATCTTAACAGAACTTTATCGAAAGTCAATCTCTGTCGTTATCGTTAATACCCAACTAGCTATATAAACATAGGTAGTAGGTAGGGTTATCTCTTATTTTATTGCACATCAAAGTCTGAAGGCAACCATGATTCGAGTTCTCATCCTATTGTGTATCTTTGCTGCACCCGCTCTATCAGGTAAGTTCAATATGCTTTCATGCTCCTCTCTCTTTCTGTGGTGTTTACTGGAGAATGCCACATGATTTTTTTTAACCAATGTCATTTCAAGAATTTGAATTGAATTTTGTATTATGCATTTAATAAGATGGAATGAACTCCAAAACACTGGTTAAGTTAAGTTGAATCTATAACATTTTATAAGGCCAGTCCTGGGCCAGTCCTTTACCTATATGGCTTAGAAGCGTGGTTGGTGCTAGTACATCTATCAAAAGCAGAAGTTGCGTGTGACGGAGATACGAGGACTCTTTCAATATGAACAAAAAACTTGAACCTTTTCAATCTTTTCAAGAATTGTTCTTGTCTAAGCATCGAAGATAGAATGACTACGTATATACATAATATATATATATATACATATACATACATAATGTGTGATAATTACATTGCCTCGCGGTAGTTCTCCATACACCCAAGGGACGCTGGTTATTGATTATAGATAAGATATTCAATGTAAAGGTCGGTCGTTAAGTTAGCAACAATCAACTTTAAACACGTTAACTGATTCTATCGAGGTGTTACTAATTAAGGTGATAAAATCTCTATGAATATAATCATTAAGAGATAAGACGGGTTGTCATTATCTGCCGAAAATAATTAATCTACCTATCTAATCCAAAATCTTTTTAATAAACAACAACATTATAATACTATCTTACCTATATAACTATAATGTGATTGACGACACAGCGGTCTAGATTCGTTTCAAAGAGTAATATTACCCTACCTATATACTTAGTGTTAATTTGATTTCTTTTTTTGTTGCAGAATGGGGCCCGGGCTTAAAAGGTGAATTAGAATTTGTTATAATAATAATTATTCACGGAATGTGGAAACTAATATCGCCACAATTTAGTGACATGAATAATAATTATAGTCTGAAGTTATTCTCAGTCTACGGACGTCATCTCATTCTCGTGGCTCGGAGCCTTTTCACATCTTAGTTGAGGTCGGCCTTTGAGTATTTTGTGGTCTAACTACGAAACGGCCGTAGGTACTTTGATATTATTCCATGAAGCGACTGCCATCTGACCTCCACAACCCGTTGGCGATATCAAAGTTCTGTAGCTAAATCAGTTGTCATTTTTAGGACCAACCACTCGTAACGACAGCGACAGCCGCAGATGTTCGTATGCCTTAACGGGTCTCCGAGGCACGGAGGGGTCTCGCTGTGTTAAGAAAGGTTAATGGTCACCCATCCTAAGACTGACTGGGTAGTATTGCTTAACCTTGTATTATGTTAACCTACTCGATAGCCTCTTAAACACGAGCCCCTACAGTCAGTCTAAGGACGTGAATGATTAGAATGTTCATCAGAGAGCAAGCCTTAAAGTAAATCTCAATGTGAAATGCGATGCCAATAGCGTGCGACGTATGTTTGTAGTTCGTCACAGCAATGGGAAAAACTAAAATAAACTTTAATTAGAAAATATCAACATTTCGACGGAAATTGAACCTACGACCTATATACCTACCTATTATGGCTCCAATGGAATGTTACAGCAAGGTTCGACCTCTTGGGCTTCGGAAGTACTTCTTTTATGAACCTACCACGGACAAGTGCCCAAGCCATACAGCGACGCTGGATAACCGTGACCCGGCCGACAAGCCCTCCAGGACTAGAGCTTTTGCAGCTGTGGTGCCCTAGCAATGACTTTGCCGTCTGCGTTCTCATCGATGATACTGGGTACATCGCTGGACTGCAAATTGCTGTGAGTGTACCTATATAACTTTTAATTTTTTTTCGTGCAGAAATACCTCGGATTTTCCTCGCTTAGAGATGATCCCCTCTGGTGTGGGAACCACGTGTGTCCCCGCGGAAACGGGGTCTCTTATGTTACCTACTGTACGAAGTGTAACATATTGCTTCTTGATATTGGTAACTTCAACATATCCTACTTAAGAAATAATTTACCAATAATTTATTTAAAACAGTTGGACGTAGAGAATTTCTCCAATGCTTACCACGACTCGGAGAGCCAGGGCTTCACTTCGTGGACTGTGGCTGAGGCTGGAGTGACCAAGACATTCTGGACGACTCAACTGTACTTCATTTCTGCCGGTACGTACGTAACTACTTATTTTGTTTTTTTCAGTAGGATTTATTCATTTCTTTTAAGACACCATTATCATCTTAACGATATTCTAGGGCTCTAGGCTTTCACCTCGGTATCCGGGTCTGTTTATGTTTGGAGTTTATGAGAGCGACTGCCATCTTACCTCCCAACCCTAGTGAGTGGTTAAGGGTCAGTCAGCCTTACGATCGAGGAGTCATTACATTACCGTCGTAAACCCACTCCTAACACCAGCTTAGCTGATGGGCTTAAAAGGAATAGTAGTAATTTCGGTCACTAGTAGGTACTCCTTTAGAAACACCCGATAGGCAGACACGCCTGCGCCAGAGTATCGTTGAGCCCGGTGAGGTTGTTTTGAACACGGAATATTTACCTTTTTTTGAAACTGCTGAAGAATTTATGAATATGAACTTTTTAACAGGCACTCTAGCAACGGATGCAGGGACTCGTGTCGCTAATCGTGATGAGAACACCATCCTGCAGGACGGCAACATCTGGGTGAGCGGGTTCGAAGGCAAACTGTACAACATTTCTACCACCGTCAGTGACTTTATCGACGTCGAGTACACCACACAGGCCTGTATACCATTAATGGGTAAGTGATGATCTATGGATCTACATAAATTTCTAGAAAAAATAAAATTGCTCCAACTGCCCGTAACGAATGCTGCCTATTTTGTATGGTAACTAGGACCGATGGCTTACCCACAAAGGGTCTCAATTAATTTAACAAATTTAAGAATGGTCACCCATCCCAAAATTGACCCAGTTATTATTACTTAACCTGCTGGCCTACTCGGTTGTCATTTAACCACGATCTTCTCTAGTGTTTATCAAACGATCATAACTTCTTTATTTTGTACTTCCAGGTAACCATTACTACTATAATATGTCGAAAACAACTCCATGCGGTGAGAAGAGTATCTTCCCGTGGTTCCCTCTTGTTCAGTCCAACCAGCTCATTGGAGTAGGTTTCTTGTCGACCGGACATATGACTGTTCCCGAAGGCAAGACCAATTGGTTCGAGAACCCCGGTAGAACTGTTGTGGAGGTAAATATTAGATATACTATAGTCTAGGGTCTGCAATACGTCCTCGCAGAAGCAGGCCCGAAACACCGCGTTGTGTTCTGCGTGCCCCATTCTCAACGAAGAGGAGCAAGGCTGTTCGCATTACGTGTGCAGCCTCGTAATGCGAACAGCCTTGCTCCTCTAGGCAGCCAGTGCCTTCAGGGGACCCTGGGTATTTCTTTCTTAGGGTACCCCGTAATAGGTTCCCAAGACGAAAAACCAGTGTGGTTTTAGTCGGTTCGATTCCAATAGACACTATTAATAAGTTTTATTGTTATTGCTTTATGTTTTTAGTTAAACCATAGCCCAATTATATACAATGATCTAACTAATTGTATATAAAGTGGTATAAAAAAAAAAAGTTAAACAAAACTAATATTGATAAGTGTTAGTAAAACCAAACTAAGCTAATATTTAAAACTACTTACTATGATTTGATGTGCTTTACAAAAATAGACTGACATTATAAGCTTAAGACCTAAACTTTTCTTTACAGACTATTGTTAAGGATGGTCCTGAATGCCTGTACGAATTGGCGGAAAACTATGGTGTGGTGACTATGCATATCTACTTCATCAGTAATCCATTCCTTGTTAACTGTTTGTTTCAGTAATATTAGAAACAATAATTACTTAAAAATTAAATAACAACAAATGAATGTCACTGTATTTCATTCAATGCTTACCCTTGTTGTGTACCGTTTTCGGTTGTTGGTGAGAAATTAAATAAGGCGATTATTTATTTAAAAAAAATTGGTTGCCTGTAAAGTCGGTATACGGGCGAAAGTTTTACGTGACAACGACTTTGAGTGGTAAAATAATTTTAATGTGAATATTCATTCGTATAGTAGGTAGACGAAACTACCTTCACATTATCACTACACAATCGTTTTACAATTAACTGGCAACGTGTAAACTTGTATGCAGGCGCCTAAGCGAAATAGAAGCGCAAGACATGAACCGGTGTGTATGCCTATCTCTCTCACTCTCTCTCTCTCGCTCTGTCTCTCTCGCTCTTAGGCGGGCTAACTGTGCTCGAGTGGAAGGGACGCGTGCCTTTCACTTTTTATGTCTGTCTCTCTCGCTCTTAGGCGGGCTAACCATGCCCGAGTGGAAGGGACGCGTGCCTCTCACTCGCTCTCATTGTGAGCGCATAACGTGAGCGGAGCGTAACGCAGTTTCATGAAGTGTCACCCGGCAAACCAATTTATAAGACGTTGTCACGTCAAAAGAACTAAAAGAAGCTGTCGCCGAAGTTGGGAGGTCAGACAGTACGCACACCTGTTATAGCCAAAATAATCAAAACTTCAAATGCAAAGTGGACCCAGGGCACCGAGGTCTCTGATTATTATTTCAAGTGGGGACACTGGTAACCGGACGGCAGATCCACCCACAGTGCCTGTGGGCCATCCATAAAAGAGGTCTCCCATGCAACTGGGTTCAATTTTAGGACCATGATGATAATGCTATAGAGTAAAAATCAAAGGTACATGCCAAGTGACATTTATTTCAACTTGCACCTGTGGGTGCCTTGTGTGAACGTTTCTTGATTTTCTGTTGTCTCCGTTTAAGATGACGCTGGATTCTCCCTGCACCTTCCTTCTTCAGCTCTTCATACTGCTTGACTAGAGCTTCCACACGCATTTCAGCTGCAAAATTATTTAAAAAATACAAATTTGAGGGTGCTTTGATCAGAATATAGTTCTTCTGAGCATTCCATATGGATGACTGGTATTGAAGTCAATTGACCCGATAAAAGATATCCATCTAGTGAATCACTGCATAAATCTTTTTGATGTTTCTATCTATGGTCAGTAGAAACATAGCTCATAAAACATAATAATTATGAACTGTCACTTTTTGGAGGGATGAGCACTGCTAAACGGGATACAAGCTTGCCCTAGTTTACTCGTTAAATTTAGCCTTTATCTACTACCTATGTTGCTTGTTGAATGTATTTTATGGTGTAATAAATAAGTAAAAATGAAAAACTTACATTTATTTTTAAAATGCGGCTGCTTTCCTTCATTAAACTTCTCCTCGATCTGTCTCCTTTTATTCTCCATTTTCTCTTTCTCAAGTTTACTCTGTTTAGTGGATTTGTGTTGGTCATTCAACCTTTGAAGTAATCTTCGGAGTTTAATTTCTTTTTCGGGATCAGTTGTCTCTTTCAATTCTGCCCGTATAGCTTTGATGTCATTCATTCGAATATCGGAAAGAAAGTTATAGTTCTCTGAGAATTCCTTTTTAACAAACTCACCACATAGTGGATCAAATCTGAAATATAAATTCAGTGATTAATTGAAAGTAAAAATGTTAGGATAAGGTAATCTCGAGAATGTAGAGTGCCTGATACAAATATTCTTACCTAGGATCTCTAATTTCCTGTTTCTTAACCACAGGGACACTTTGCAACATACGAACAGGCTTTTTAGAGCTCATCTCCCTGGGTCTATTCTTATTTTCTCTCTTAAAAACTTTAGGAGCATTGTCTGAGGATTTAGAAGTTGGTTTACCAAAAAGAGCTTCCTTGTATACTTTAGCGCCAATTCTTTCCTTTAACTTTTGAAGTTCTTCAAATGACAATGTTGATAACTCTGATCTGATTGCAGTCTGAAATATAGAAATGCCGATTAATAAGTTTCATTCTAATAAAAACTATTGTTGGTTATAAAACCTGAACTAAAATTTCATTAAGTATAAAGATTAATAAACTCACTCTGTCTTCTTCATCCTGCTCATCCACAATTGATTTATCATCAATCTCATCACTACTACTCATCGTAGAAATAACTCAATTCTAAATTAATTGAAACAAATCCAAACGAATGCAATGTGGTGTGGTGTTTTTATTTTCATAATTTGACATTCCATTTGACTTGACAGTTTTGACAGATCAGTGGTTTTGACACTTTCTAATGGTGCGTTCGTGGAGGAAGCTTTTAGAGCTTCTAACGCTAGCGCAATTCATTATCGGTCAGGATCGGACCAAGAAGCACGAAACGAAAACGTGTTCCCTAGCGCGTTTTATAATGTCAGAATTTTATTGAATGAAAAACACTTTCGCATACTAAAACTCTAATAAAACTGGCAACCCTGGCAGAGTTGCCAGATTAATTATCAACTGAGGCAGAGTTGCCACCACCTTGCCACCATCCACATTTCACCAACCCACTGGTGAACGACACCGGTGCCAATGAAGATCATTGCTCTTCCGGCGGCCATAAAGTCATTGGCATTGCGAAAGATACGCAATAGCCCTGCTGCTATATTACCTACATCAACCATAATATTTTGTCAATCTCATGCGTTGACTGTATCAACGGTCTTATGTAACAGGGCACAGGGGGAGACTATTTCTGTCCACGGAACCCTATGACTTACACTACGCGCTTTCCCTTAGTGACCTTTTACTGCACGCAAGGGAAAAGGTAATTTTTGCCCATCGTTTTATAATTGCCCTTGCTGAGATACTGAAACAATGTAAGGAGAGAGATGGGCTTTTGTCCTGTAACTTTGCGAATTAATCGGGCATTTTGGTATTCCATCCGCCCAATTAACGCCGGTCATAAACCTTTAAATATTTAAAAATACGGGCGTAAACCTATATATAAATATAAACTGATAGGTTGATGCCCAGCTTTTATTGTCTTTATTAAGAGTAGGTGAGGATGGATGTAACGGGGCTGCCCTACACCCGCCTCAACATAGCCCAATTGAAGAAAGAAACCTCAATAAAACTTTCTTTTAGCCAAATATAAAATTTATTATTGAAAATTGAGTTAAGTTTTAATAGTGATGAGTATGAAAATAAATACCTTGGTAGGTATAATACCTACCTACAAATTGACAAAGTAGATTTATTTTATTCGTTTCATAATAACAGTTGCATTCAGATAAAAACAAAATCTTGTACAAAAATATTTTTCTCCTTCACAAATAATATTAATTATATATTCTACTTGAACGTTGCTTTTTGTCATAATAGCATAACAATACCTAACTCTGCGCAGGGTACCTAACAGGTAGAGAAGTAAATAAAATTGTACTTCAATGTCGTATAAAACTCAGTTTCTATATTCAGTCAATTAATTTGGCTGAATATCAGAAATTGTCCATTATCAGTAATTTAGCACGATTGCAACTCCTTGTCAGACATCCTTACCTATATCCAAACCGACCCAAACTATGATTGTGGAAGCGCCTACGGCTGTCTATTTGAGCTGTGAAGTTTATTTATTTATTTTTTTTCGGTAGAAAAGGGTGTCTGGCTATTTATTTCAACACAAGCTTAACCATTAAATATTTTGTTCACTTCATCGGTGATCTTGTTCATGTATTTGTAGCCGTTGAGGAGAATTCGGTCCAACGGTGGGGCTGGTTTTATAGAGTCACCGTTTCTGAAATTATCATGAAAATGTTCTTAGTTAATAAAAGGGTATGAACTTATGAAGATGGTATTGTTTTGGAAAAAGGAAAAGGAAAAAGTAGGCAATCAAGATCTTAATGCTGGGCGAAAACTTCGCGCACCTCTTTCACCTCTCTTGGTCAAAAGGTTTTATTTTTATATTACTTACTTGCTTACTTTTAGTTATTATTTTATTTATTTTTGTAAGCAAGGCTATTTAGGAACATAATTTAATTATTGGGTTGAGTTAGGAGGTTGACTTCATAGGTAGGTAGGTACTAACGTGCACTTGATGTTCCAAGGATCGTTTGTGAAATAGATGTGCATAGATATAACGCCGTACTTCTCCGCCCAGTCTGTCAAGCACGCTGGTGCGAAAGGGATGGTGACCTGAAATGTGACCGTACATTCTTTAGCGCATTTGATTACGGTCTTCTGGAAATTCGTTGCCAAGTATGCCGTCGGGGTGTGAGGGAAATGCCCGGCGTTTGAAGACATGAGACAGCGTGGTGCAATTTCAATCGGCTCAAGTCTGACATAACCACCCCCGCTGGCCATGGAGTAGTATCATGGTAAAACAATCATACACCCTATATCATAATTTAAGCAGTCTATCAGATAAATTATTATCAGGAATACTATCACTACAGTATTTAGAAGTATTGGTACCTGTACGCCCTGCTTCGCAGATGGCACATTTTCGAACCAGTCCCTGTGCTTCTGCCGGGGCAGCTTGCCAATGACTTGGAACCCGGTACCAACCAGGTCGCCTTGCGTGGTCAGCGCGAACCACGGCAGTAGATCCTCACACTTCAGATTGCGCGTCATGTTGTAGTAATAATGGATTCCTGAAAACATTACATAATTTAGATTCAGGGATAGTACTCTTCTTATCCAAAGCCCGAAGTCCACTCTCGTGTTCATCCCTTTCACAATTTAGTTTATTTTTAATTTTACTGGAACGACTGTGATCTGACCACCAAACTCCGAGATGAAAGTCTGCGCTAGTGAAGTACCTAACGAGATTCCCAGTATCTCCACTAATCCCTCCAGCTAAGCTAAATTACTTGTGTTAGGAGTTGGTTCATGACGCTAGTGTAATAGCCAGGATTTAAACCCGGGACCTCTCGATTAAAGGTCAACATATTAACCATAATCTAATCGATGATAGTGATAGGTACTATAAGGGAATGTCTTTAGACTTCTCCTTTGAGTTTAAGCTAGGTTCTATCCCAAGGATTGCTCCAAAATACGAAAAAAAATAATAATTTATACATGTTCTAGTTATCTTATAAAGTTTATCAGAAGTACTGACCCATATTAGGAATACAATTCTGTTTCTTGAATGCAGTGCTGTTCAACTCAGCCTCCGTACTCGGTATCCTCATCAGCCTGCCGTCAAGGTCTGACACCCACACTCCACCGTCTTGTAGCGTAGCACCGTTCTCCACCTGGGGCCCTGCACCGGCCTTGAGCGATTCTAAGGAGATCACATAATCTATTTAAACATATTTATATGTTCCACATTGTTTTCTCTCTGTTGCTTCTATCAGAAAGCCTTAATAATCTTTATTGGTTTAATATTACATCTAAGTAGTTTGGTAAAAATATATTTTTGGTTGAAAGATTTCGGGGCCATATTAGTCTCCCCTGCAAGCCTGTACCTGCCTACTGGTGATTAACGAGGCATTGGCACAGGCTTTCCTCTCAAAGTCGGCAGGTCAGACGGACGGCAGTTGCTTCCATAGAAGCCGTATGAGCCAAAACAAAAAATGGAGAAGTGAATGTTACTAGGAACAATGCTAAGATAATGAGTAGGTAAACCTACCCGGCCCCGGTCATGTGAAAATCCAGAGCAGGCAGACTCAGGTCCAACACGTAATACTGAGTCAGAGACTCAACATTAGGTACCTATGTTAGGGTTAAAGAAATTATGCTTACATCTTCACCTCTGCAGATATGAGTAGGTACCTATGGCTATATGTTATTAAAAAGCATAATTACGTTCCAGTCGGCTTATCTCGTCGGCAGTCATAAATTTTATCTTGAAGTAAGTATGGCCGCGAATTAACGAAGCATTGTTTTCCACATGTTGTCCATTATATTAATTGTGTTTTATACTAAACTAGTGTCTTGAGCCCTTGAGGTCAGTGATGGGTTAATGTCGTGGCGTTTTGGGCGGATCAAAGAAACGTCCGAATCTTCTTCTTCAACCTAGCGTTAATCCCAGTCGTATCCAAAGTTTTCAACTCGGAGTCTGGGGCCCGCTTTACCAGTCTTAACTGCGGATTTGGCTGGACCTCGATATTTTCCGTGAAGCGGCTGCCATCTGACCTTCACAACTCAATGGTGACATTAGGCGATATCGAAGCATTGCAGTTAGACCGTTTTTGTTGGACTTTTTAGGGCTCCAACTACCCGTAACGACTGCCATAGATGTTTGTATGGCAAACGGGACCGAGACGACGGCTTAACGTGCTCTCCGTGGCATGAAATAAACGCCCGAATAAATGTTCAAAATGCCAGGACATAAACCCATCACTGCTTACCAAAAACTCATGGTGTAAACGACTAAAGCCCTACCTAAATAAAAATATTCCAAACCAAAAACCATAGTTGCATGTTTAAGTCGATAAGAGATTCGAAATAAGATGTAGAGTTCATAGTACCTTCGGAAACAAAATACTGTGTGGCGGTCCAGTACTCCCGCGCGGGCTCGCCTTCGGAGGCCGGTGCCAGCCATTTCACGAACTTCTTCTCCGGCTTCACCGGTGGCGCATCATACTCGTCTACTGGAAGCTGTGACAATAACCTACGTGTCTATAATTGTATCTAGATATTGAACATAAGTTTCCTTCAATCATTTTCCGAATTGGTTTATTTCAACCGCTTATATCCATTAGACATAATCAAAGTCAAATAAGAGACGTCACAGCCACAAGAGCGAGGGTCGGGGACCTGCTGCGATTGATCTTGTCTATTCAAATAAATTAGATAATCGCTACGAATGTCTACGCCATACGCTTCTGATTTTGAGAGCGGCCATGTTGTTATCTTGTTTTCTAGTTTCAAATCACATATTTTTTTATTAAATTCTTGAATTAATTTTGTGTTTCCTTACATAATGACTATAACTATATAACTATAACTATATTATGACTTCACCCTCGTGTTCTTAGATTCGGGTTTAAAAAATTTTTCGCGGAACCTGAATTTTTATTTGGATTCCGCAGGGATTTCCACACGAGAACAATAAAAAAAAGAGAGGCGCAAGGGGCACAACGGCACAATCCGCCTCCGGTCAATTTATAATCAATTTAAATTTAAACTTACTGCAACCATAAGTCCAGCTACAAAACCAGCGGTGTCATACAGCGGGCACACCCCCCTCCCCGGAGGGCAGTACATCCTCAGGTCTGGCAAAGGTCCCGGAGGTCGTTCCACTCGTTGCCAGCCCTCGATCTCCACCTCGCTTATAGTTCGAGGGATTGAGAAGAAGTATTCTGTATCAACCAGCGCGTCAGACCATCCGAATTTGACTCGTAGACCATCGTATTGTATACCTGGAATATATATGAATGCAATTAGTTTGATTCGTGGCTAAGTGGTAACCGCGTAGGTTAACACTTTGCAAGGTTAAGCACTAGCAGCCAGGATGGTGACTATTCTTAATATATAACAGATAGACACATTTAAACTACATTTAAAGATTTACGAACACTTGTTTTGTTAGTAAGTGTTAAGTTTGTGATGTTGGCACGGCGATGATAAATAAACCATTTACGGACGGACAGTATTTGAGTACCTACCTGCGTTAGTTAATAAATTAGAGAATTTAAGAAAGAATAGATCAGAACAATGTTTTCTTTCATTCGACAACCATTTAAGAAATAAACTGTTTTTGAAACTGGATTGCATTACAAAACAATGATAATGATAACGTAACAGTTTTTACTTACCAGTCACCAACGTAACAACTGCTAAAATAGCAACAATTTTCTCCATTTTTCAACTTTAAAAAGAACTGAGTATATTATGTGTCATAGTCCGTCTGTAAGCGAACGAGTTTGTATTGAAACTAATGTACCGTGGGCTTCAATAGGATGTGTTATATACGAGATTAGGAATAAAGCAGAGAAGAAACAGAAGGTCAATTTGAGTTGTGTTTTAAAATATAGATCAGGATGTATTCAATTCATTCAAATTCAATCCTTTTTGGAAAACAAATAAAAAAAGAAGCCAGGAGGAAGGTTTGATAAGCGTTCGATAGAACAGCCACCTGTCACCACTGCCAAACCCAGCGTAGTGGCACGAAACTTCCCAAGCCTCCCCTCTCCCAGGGTCGGCAACGCGAGTGTGACGCCCCTGATTTTGCACACGTCCATAAGCCACGGTGCCCACTTCCCATCAGGGGGGCCGTGTGCTTGTCTGCCACCTAAGTAGTATAAAAAAAACTATGCTCGCCCCCCTGGGGTAAATCGTAATTCCCAAGCCCAAGCATCTTTCGAGATGCTTGGGCATGGTCGGAAATTGGCCCTGGATCAGCCGGGGCACGACAGAAATGCCTCTTGGGTCACCTTACACCCGGCATCAGGATACTCGAGACGACGATGGTGACGTGCGAGTTTAGTCAATCCGAGCCCGACATAATCACCCCGATGGCTAGTACAAAAAGACTCTGTAAGTAGTTACCTTTCTTAGTAAATTTCTTTACATTGGCCATTTGATTGTCGCTACATCCGGCGCTGTAAGTACCACGACGTACAATATAAATTTCAAAGTAGTCGAGTGACCATTGAGCATACACTAAGTGGAGGTGCAGTGAGCGCTATTAATGTAATCGCTAAGGATCTTGGATTCGAATTCCACGTATGCTGTTGTGAAGTAGAAGGCATTCCTGGGTATTGGATTAATGCCCCAGGTGGTCAACGGGACTATATCCTTATTGTTTAAGATTACGTTTTTAATATTACTTCTTCCGTCAACGTCAAAGTCATCTCAGCAGGCGACACTCACAATGAAAAATCTTTCAAAATAACCCACTGAAATAAATGTTTTGTTGAAAAGGCCCTTAAATTTAATGACTTTCATGAACAATTGGACATAATAATGGATTTAGATGAAGCCATTACGGTAACTAAATTAGACATAAAGTTCGAGGGTGAAGGTTGTTACCTATTAATCGCTTGGCAGTTAGATTCATTCGATTTGTATCTTTTCAATAAAGAAAAACTTTGGAAGGGCCGGTTTTCACCTAATAGACTGGCAGGATTCAGTAGAAACTTACAAATACCTGAAACTGAATACTACGATTCCATTAAAAAATGTCTTTCAAAAGCTAGGGAAGATTACAGTTATGAATTAAAAAGCGGTTTCTTCTACTGGAAACGAAGGATAAAAGACGGTCTGCTTATGGAAGGATTTATGCCCATGGAATTAGACGATACGCCAAACAAATCACAACCAAATTTGATAGAAGTCTTAGTAACCTTAAATGCTCATTTGAAAGAGAAAGTGAACACTTTGAAATATAAATTTGAAACGATCAAAACAGATTATCAGAAGTGCCTAAAGGATACTGAAGAGTTTCTAAATCTTAAAATAGAAATGGAAAAGGCATTGTGCGATAAATTCTTGAGTTTACTTAACGTGAAGAGAGGCAATGTTAATGCTTTACGCCTCAACGAGGCATTGAAAGAGAAAGAAGAGTTCAAACAAAAGGATGTTGTAGATAAGAGCGCAGTTTATGTACATCCTGCATAGTTCTAAAACAAATATCATTACAACTTAAATTAATCATAATAAATGCCGCTGTAATTTGTTTATTATTTTACTATTGCTAGGTGATCGAGCCAAGCCCGACATTCCACGAAATTACCATCGGCCCTTTAACTTGTCTGCTTGTCTAGTCCGACGGGAAAAAAGCTTTCTAGGGTGTGAAAGCTCCGACCAACACCTCAAGGGCCCTAACCAACCTCAACTGCCATGCCTCAGTTGCTACACCTGCTAAACGACGGATAAAGCTCTGGTGCTGGCTTCTGTTTGGTTTTGGGAGGTCAGAATAGCAATAGCTCCTGGAAATGGAAATAAGCCGAGTATTGCTGTGCTGTGCTGTGTTAAAGTAACAGGCCACGTGCGACTCGGACTCGCGCACGAAGGGTTCCGTACGGTAAAAAACACGTTTTATGTATGGGAGCCACATAAACATTTATTTTTAACCTACTTCAGAACAGGAAGAGGTTCTCATTTCGACTCGTACTTTTTTGTTTGTAACCTCAGAAGTTTCGACTGGGTGAACCGATTTTGATGATTCTTTTTTATTTGATAGCTGGCGCTTCCCGTGTGGTCCCATTTCAATTTGGTCCGTTGAAGTCGTTTTTTTTTGTAAGAATTATGTTTTTTTATTTTATCTTTATATTTTTTAAGTGAATATTCAACTAAATATTCTTTGAATATGCTTGTGATACGAGCATACAGCCTGGTAATATATACAGACAGACGGACAGCAAAGTCTTAGTATAATAAGGTCTTGTTTTTACCTTTTGGGTACGGTGCCCTAAAAAGGGGTGTCGATAGCAATTGTAAGGATAATAAAATTTTATTTTTATAGAATTTCCGGCATCCACCAGTATAAAAGCCTCGCTATATTGTTAATAATTTAGTTTAAGAGTAGGTACAGCCGGGCTCCTTGCAAATATACTGTGCTTTGGCCAAGAACCGCGTGTAGGTATTTGATTCTTCATGTTGTTTTAGTCAAAAACTACTACCTCGTCAAGCTTCAGAACTAAGAGTCAAGTTTAGGAACTAATTCTAAGGCGAAACTGGGATCCGGGCTGTTAGACTTAATACTTAGTTTCCTTTTAGACTAGCTAAGGCCCGTGGCTCCACCCATGTGGAGGTCGTTTATCGTTTTTTGGTCATGTACGGTTCTATTTAACCAATTGCAATTAAACATACGGCAAATTTTAAGTCCGGCCAAGACATTTCTAAAAGAAATCCACCCCGTAGCTTTTGCGTCAATCCCGAACAAACAAATAGTTAAGGTTCATTTAACAGAATCCAAGTATTTTTTATGTCTTCAATGTAGTGACCTAGCTAATTTACAATTTTATAGTGTTGTGAACAAGTACCTATAGAAGTCTACAGCGCCTTCAATATAGATATTAGCAATCTACGATCGTCAAATAAAATCTGTGGCGCCACGCAGGCGTTGTCATTTTAACTGTCAAGAATTGGCGCACGGCCTGCTGCCAGCAGTACTGTAGCTCTCAGATATTGTATACCAAATTACAATGTGGCCACAGAGTTTTATTTTAGCCGATTTTAAAAGGAAGTTCGCTGTATGACCTGTGTTCGTAAGTATGTATGTTTGTCCATAATTATCTCGTGTTTAGTTGAACCGATGTTTATGTGATTTTAAGAAAAGTATTTTTTACATTCTGGAGAAGGTTTTTTCCATTCCGAGAGGTTTTGGTGAAGTTTTGACGAGGTTTATTTTAACAATGTTCGTTGCCAGTGGTACTTAACTAGTCGTGCCCTTGACTTTGCACGCGTGAAATTTTAAGGATTTAATTTTTTGCCTGCAACCATAATTCTTTTCCAAAATTGAAGTAAGTATCACAATATTACCTATTTGCTAGCGAAAACCCCATCCAGATCGGCCCAGCCGTTCCTGAGACTACTTCAGTCAAACAGACACAAAGACAGACAGACAGACAAAAAAAAATTCAAAATGTTATTGTTATACCTATGTATGTATTATATGTATGACATCCAAATCTTATGTTACTGGGTCACTAAACCAATTGTCTTCATTACAATAACTACCAATTTCATCATTTGTGACGACAACCTTATGGCGGATTTTCCTTTCAATGAAGGTACTGAAAGGTTACATAACTATGTTTGTGTTACCACAAATGTTGCAAGTATTCCGGTACTATGAGTCAATAATTTATGCAATAATATATTCGTTACGTACAAATACTCTTCAACAAAGTTATTCTACAATCATTTTTCGATCATATTCCGTTGTAATAAGAGTGAGAATATAGTTTTTAAACTGCATTAAGTAGTTGAAGAAAATATTGCAATAGTATTAGTTGATACGGTTGGGTTCTTTATATCCGGTATTTACTTGCCTTTGAGAATTACCTACGCGTGAGCCGTGAAGGGTTTTTCAATTGACTAACATTACGACTTACGACTATTGTTTTTTTTTTATATTAGCCAATACCCGCGGCTTCGCTCGCGTATGTGACTGTTTTCGCGTTTTTGACTAGGTAAGTAGGTATATCTCCGGTTCTACTCAACCGAATGTTATCAAACAAGTTAGAAGTCTGACCAAGACCTTTCAAACAGAAAAAACAAACGCATCAGTAGGTACCTACCTCCTACGTAGTTTTTGCGGCCATCGCGAATACCTATACAGACAAGAATTTAAAAAAAATTGGGTTAGAATCGTTCATATCATATTATAGTAATTATTTTAACTATAAGTATTTTAACTAAGTACATACCTATTATAATAATTTAACATAACCTAAGTATTTTTTAATAGATAATTATCTCCAATTTTTATACCTACCACTTAGGTGGCAGACAAGCACGCGGTCCACCTGGCTTGCGGTTACCGTGACCTATGGACTGTGCATGTGCAATAAGGGCGTCACACTCGTACTGCAGACCCTGAAGGGGAGGAGGAGCGAGGCAAGAAGGTTAAAGAGTGTCCAATGTACAGACACACGGCTCCTTTACAATTTTATAATAGTCCAATAGATCAGGTGGTCTAGTTTGCAAGATATTGGTTGTAGTTGCTAATTACCTGTCTGTTGCCAAAGCATCTGATGAGATGAGACCGTCAAACTGGGGGTCATCATTGTAGCATTCTTTTTGTACCCTTAACTTATTAGGCGAGTTGAAGTCATGCTAAATGTTTTTTTACTTTACAAGGCGGACCTAAACAGCTTGACATGCAATATTTCAGTTGACTCACTCATGCTGGGAATGCCCACCGCCATTCATAGCTCTAGCTCATTTAGCACAAGGTCTGCTTGGCAACAGCACGTGCGTGCCCAAACAAAGCGGATGTTACGCTTTGTTTAGCAATCGTATCGTACCTAGGTACCTACTATCTTATATTTAACTATTAAAACTGTTATTTTTTTTGTTTTATTTTTGCTAAGGAGGGAAGTGGATTTGTTATAGATCTACTAACAACCCGCCCTCGCTTCACTTTGGTTTATGTTTTTTGTTTTTAATTTTACTCAAGCCATCGTAATTTACACATAATAATCGGAGATAATAATTAAAATGGTTAAAGTTTTCCATTAGTGCAGTGGTTTCGACCCACAGATAATATTCATCTCCTTATTACCTACATTTCGCTCCGTTAATTCGTTCGGAAACTTACTTACCTACTAAATGTTTGAAAACTATTTTATACCTATTATCTTAACATGTCTATAGTTAATTTCTATATTAAACTATAGAGTACATATACCTACTCGTATTTCTATTCCTATAGTTTATAATTCACATTTAATGTTGTACAGAGTACCTACTTGCGAAGGTATAACTTATTCTATTACTGTTCCATTTTAATAGGTATAATGCTTGAACACTTGTGCGAGGTCAATGAATAAATGATTGAGGTTTTCACATATTTATTCAGTTGTTAAAATTGACGGACGATTTGATTAATTGGAGAGGTCAAATAGTGTCAATTCACTACTAATAATTTCATTTAAACAGGATATAGAGGAGGATATTTATTGCAAGCGTGAATGTTTTTATGTTTGGATGTTTATTATCTCATTATCAAAAATAACAGAACAGACTTTGAGGTATAAGTACAGATACCTAAATACAAATTTCAGAATTTCGAATTACTTATTACTGGTAAAATGATATCCTTGTCCAGATCATGATTTATTTGCGAGTCAGATCCACACTAAATAAACTTAGGTACAAGATTCAAGATGTTTCTAATTTTACGCAAATATTAGCTTTTTCACATACAATTTTTTTTAGTCTGAGAGTTTTTAAAATATACAAATTTTATCACTATTAATTGTGTTACTTTTGCGTACCTACGATTAATTGCTTTTCAGCGGCCTTGGCTCCATGAAGACGGTCTCTCCGCGACCACGGTTGCTGAAAAGTAAGCGATAAAAATCCATTAAATTTAGAAAACCTTTTATCAAATATATTCTGTAAAAATAATATACTTAGTCGCTTCTGAACTATGCTGTCTTTATAACCTATTTCGACTGAGACACCAACTCCGTGTTTCGTTCAGTTCCAAACTAAATCTTATGCACTTAACAGTACAATGATTTTCTTGTAAACCATAGTTGTCGCTTAAGCTCTTTCACCATTAAAAATGGATATGTACTTATTACGTTTATTTTCTACCATCTTTTATCCTTTTAAAAGGCTTCGACATTACGTCCACGGCAAAGTTCTCGGTTAAGTGGCAGTTACGCAACGAGTGTATAAATAGGTAAATGGGTTAGGTAGGTAATTATCCGAACGCTCTTAATAGGCCACGGTGGGGATGAGACAGCAAGGGGTAGCCGTGAGACCTGACGCTGGCGAAATTAGGGCTGTCGAGAAGTTGGTGTGCAAACTGTCAATAATAGGAAGTGGAAACAAATTCAATTAAAAAGATGAGATGATATTCGCAATGAAACAGAACACAAAAGCAATTAAGATGGATAAAATATAATTAAACGCACACACACATAAATATGTACTTCTGAAAATTTTGTGGACCTCAGTCACCGTTTGTTTTTATCACGCAGTAATTCCTACAGATACCTCCTCCGCGACCAGTAGGACGGTTATTCGAAGCGACCAAAAGCTCGTGTCTCGAATCTTCAGATACCGGGGTGTAAGGTAGCTCCATAAGAAATTTCCTTCGCGCCTCGGCTGACCCAGGAATATCTCCGATTTCGGGATGGCCCCATTATTGTTTTCTCTTTCTGTTATATCAGAGACTTCGTGTCTGACAGCCCTGGATTTAAGCTTGCTAAGCTCACGGCCATCAATAGTTGTTCGACACACATTACCTACTTCACACCGTTTAAATATTAAGGGTGTTACCCTCCCACAGTTAACATTATAGGCAGGTGTAATAAAAGTTCCATGTAGGTAACTTTTATTAATGACATTGTAACTAAGTATAACATGTGATGTCATTTTTACAGGTCTTAGGTAGTAAACAAACACGTAAAACTGTTACGAACATGATGGGGTATGACTACCAAATATTGGTTTTGGTTGTAGAGCTTTTATAGGAGCGATTGCCGTCTGATCTCCAATGGACGATGTTGGTGGGACCTCCAGCCGTCTTACACTCTGATGGCATCTTCACAGGCTGTGGAAAAAATATTAGTGAATTTTAATTTTATACTTGACTTGTTAAAATGGATTAAATCGTTTAAACTTTAATCTTAATTTAATGAGATAACTTGTGATGCGTCATTTAATTTCCATCATACAATTACGCGATACGATAAATAACAGAGAAATTGCTTTAGTTTCCAGTTAATTAATCTGCGAAACGATAAAAGTGTCCGCTCCATCACGCACCTGGCACCTTGAGCGTGCTGATTTACAACGCGATCGATTGCCTAGATTGTACCGTTTCTTTTCTACTTATATCTAAGTATTATTAAGTATCTCCGCGGACATAAACTAGTCTTGATTGAAACTCTTTCTTATCGGTAACAAGATAAGTGGAACCAGCTGACGAACAAAATCTTGACCCAATACCATTACTTACCGTTTCTAGCGCGAAATTTGAAGGTAAATTGGATTATTTAGGGTTACACCTTGTTTTGTAGTGTTACTTTATACGCAATTTCAACTGCATGGCAATCCTAGGGACCGAGTTAAAAAGTCACCATCATCATCTTAACGTTGTTCTAGGAGTAAGCTCACCTCTCTGATCCCGAGGTGTGCTTACTGCTTTTCTGCCTTTGGCTTATAAATACGGTTCTTATGACTTCTGCCCCTAAATTTATGGCCAATGCCGTCGACTTTTCCATATAGGCTTTCTGCAGACTTTTCTCTCGGGGTTGGTGCTTCGAGAGGAAGCCAGAGCCTGGTCCATCAATCAGCCTGAAGATCTTGGTACTACAGAAAATCCCCTTGGGTCCATTACAGCAAATCATCACCGTACGTCTGGTATACAACGCACGTCGTGAGTGTTAGTCGCTGGTGTTAGTACATATATTAAATCTAATGTCATGACATTTTGAATGTTAATTTCGAATTCTTCGAATCTTATGACGTTATTTTTTTTTTTTCAAATAACAACGCGCTAACATGATAAGGAAAATAGCAACGCACATCCTTCAACGATTACTATTCGAGGTCCTTTACTATTACAGTAAAAACCTCGAATAGTTTCGAATTCTAGAAACCGTTTGGAAAATTCTATGTGACGGCAAAAGTAGACAGTTAATCCATTCGTAAGCCTTCACCTAGATACCTGGTGTAATAGCGAATAACTAATAGCTTTGTTTTAGTTAGAATATTGACATATAGGATGATTTGAAATCGAAGTAATTTTACTGGATTATTTTAGGAAGGATCGGAACTCCAATAACTTATTGGGACCACTAAGATCAGGCGCAGGCTGTTTTACTTCGGAGGGAAGGTTGGAGGGTTCGACCCAAAGGTCTTTGAATGGACTTAACCACGAGACCAGTCTATGGCCATCAACTGGGCACTCTTGTCCGACTCTGTGTTGTTATGATAATTTACTATCAGAATAAACTGGACATTTTCACGCTACAGTCTCTACCTTACGGCATTGGTAATTATAGAGATAGTTACATTGCCTATTAACGAATTAAAATTATCTCACTAACACTAATAATTTGAAAATTTCACCACCACACACCACAGTAACACCTTGAGTTTACTTTCTTTAGAAAGAGGAGACTAAGGGCAGAATTGGTTAAAAAATGGTACAATGAAATTGGCATAAATAATAATAAAATAAATAAAATGTCGGCAATAAAAATAAACACACTGTATATTTCGTGACATAACAATCGTTATTTTGAACAGTTGGCGTGAGAAGTTTAATTGTTCTACGCTAGGTCACTTCATCATCTAAGTGAGCGCTAAAAGTATTTTTTGCAATAATAAAATAAATGTAATTATTAGTATTCTCGCTAACCCTTTCAGTGAAATGAATGCATTAGGAGTAGGTTGGACCTTAATTTATGATCATCAGTCCGAAGCCTTAGACACTTTACTTGTTCATAACATAGCTAATAGCTATACAACCAAGTCATGGCTCATGGGCCAGTTATATCATGAACGGAACTTGATTTCCCTTTGCTGCATTGTTACGCATAGATTACGCAGGGCCCTTTGATAGCCAACAGGATGGCTGGCGGTTGTAAAATTAAGAAACCTCCTTTGGCAACCTTTGAGTGCAATATCCTCAACAGCATATTACTGCGTAGCGGTGCATTGTATTTCTAGTATAATTGAAGTATGTCACATCGAAGAAAAGCTGTTTTCACAATTTTTCAATAATATCACTAATGCCGGTCTAACCATCAACACGATGGGGCAGCTGAAATTTTTCAAAATGTTTATGGTTAGGTACAGAAAGTATTTATCCTAAAATTATATAAACTTTCACCCCTAATTCACTCTCTTAGGGGTTAAATATTGAGAAAAGCTGATTTACGTATAACACCTCTAGCTGATTTACGTATACCTATCTACATTTATCTGTAGCAAGTACCTACATAAGTAATGTGAAATTTCAAGATTCATGCTTTGAAATTTCCAAAAATCTTTTCTTAGCTATACCAAAGACGATAATAATGATATTTATTATATCGTTTTTGGCTGTACTTAACTACTTTTATATAAAAGCTATAACTGCTTCAGTGGTATAGGTCATGTGTCGATGAATCAGTCAGTCGGGGTCAATGACAATAAATGGGTAAATAGTTATTAAGAAATATAATAATGAAGGAGTAAACTCAAAACGGATAATTTTGTGACAAAAACAGTAAAACATGCTCAAGTTTTCTGACGCTAACTAAATATACTTTCGCGATGTATGTCTTGAATGACTATCAACAACTCGTAGTTAGTGACGGCTGGCCGTCTCTAAGAATTAACAGGGAAGCGATATTGTGAATGTCGATATTATTCATATTTAGCCCATTTTTTCCCACTGTTTTGGGCTGAGTGATTTTGGTCACGTTTTCAAATCCAGTGGGATACCGGCCATGTAACTTTGATTTTTCGATAAGCATCTAAATTCCTATGCAAACTAACCGTTACCTACGGCTGCATATGCATAGAATACTGGTTCCATCCTCAAGACTTTATTGTAGCAACAAACAGTAGTCTTCTCCCGGGCGTACTCTACCAGTAAATCCTTCTAGGAATTCCTTGATCCTCTAAATTATCAGCAAAATCCTTCCAGTCGTTTTTGCGTGAGAGAGTCATAAATAAACTCACTGATAATGTTCGACATTATCGATATCGCACTTATCAGAGTACTTATTCACCTAATGTGACACTGTACTTGAAAATCTGTTGATCAGGTTTAAAATCAGCCATGTTGGATAATTTGCAAAGATATTTTCATCGATAACTGGGATTAAGTTATTTGATAACACTATTCGGAGTTCCTGTTGCAATCGATTTTCCCCGGGGGACAGGAGATTGATTGAGGAGCAATGTAATCGTGTACCGTCGCCCATGGACTGTCCACGATCGGTCAATGTCAGAGAAAGACTCCCGTAGTGCTATCAGCACTGAGCTTTTGTATCGCCGTTAGACATCTATATCATATCTGTACATAAACCGGCATAAACATAATATATATAAAGTCATAACGAGAAGCGAAAGCTGTAGGTAGTTAGGTACATTAAATATTTTTGATAAAATAAATAAATAAGTAAACGAATGCTGGACACAAAAATACCTTTTCATTAGTATGGAGATAAGTAGATATTAGAAATTAAGTAAATGATCAGTGTGAGTAACTACTTACAGGTATACTAAAACACGACTTTCTGACCTGCCGAATCATCTCCAAGGTCCTCTAAAGGCACATAAAACGGGTGCAACGCGCGTTTTGTTTTTACACGACTCGTCTAGACGATATGCATTGTTATAATTTTGTTTTTATTGCGTTCGGTCTCACGCGTGCACAGTTCTGAACGCGTTTGAGTCGATATATGGTTGGTTTAAAGTGGAAGATGGAGCGTTTAATAAAAGTAGGCGGTATGTTAACGTAAGTGGGCATGCAGGCCGGGGACGACATTGCAGAACATACACTGATCAAATTGAAGATTTTTTGTAAAAGGGCAGGTTAAAAGCACTCGACACCTAGGCTTGCATGAAAGGTTTCATGACATTAAAGGTAGCTCGTAAAGTATAGAAGCACAATGGCGGGCTGTTGTGTCTGCCTACTCGAGGTTAAGGCGTAGGTATAGATACGTATTTATGTATGTATGTTAATGAAAGTAACGAAGGCTGTTTACCGGTGCTTATATTGGAGTACAGGTAGACCAACTAGCAATCACGCGGTTATTAGCCACCTCTGTAGTATAAAAATAAGCTCCTATTTATACAAAACTTTACGGTTCAAATGTGGAGTTTTTATAATATCACAAAATATATTTCATAATTAATCATATATAATTTCCAAACCGGCAATTGCAATTTGCTATATAAAAGCGACAGAACTAAAGACAAAGCAAATAGAAAGAGCTTTTCCGCCGATTTAGGATTTATGTTCTTTATAATGTTTATGGTGTATGTATCGTAACACATGGAATATAAAATAGCAACACGTGAATATTTATTTGTTCAACGTGTAAGATAACGGTGGAGAAAATTCAAGAAATAACAAAAAATATTTAAAGCTTTGTACATTGCTGTGCTGATTTTATTGATAGAATTGATAATTGCTGTAATTATGAATGAACTGAATTATTTAATAGAGGTTTCGTTTGAAACTTATCTAGATTATATTTTATTGTTATTGCACATGCTTATAATGACTGCCTTTAGATGCTAATACGCGCACTTTATACGCTCTAATCGCATATAAAGTGCGAGCCACCTCTAAATCAAAGTCAATAAATATCTGTAGATATTTGATTGAACCTGTAGGTTCAAAACGCTACAGCTTATGACTTTGCGCCATCTTCGACACTGACCTCATTTCACAGCACTGACCGGACGCAACAAAACAAAAATTCATGACCGGATTTGTACATTCCCCCGAAGCAATTTGACCTCTCCGTTTTCACTCATAAACATTGTCATTTACACTTTATAACAGCAGTAAAGAAAGAGAGTAAAGAAGACTTTTAAAACAGAAAGTACAGAAAGTTACAGTGAATTTTTGTTATTCTTTCAGAGGACAAACGGGTGTATGCGGCCCATCAAGATGTTTGAGGCTAGCCAAGGCTGTGCCGCCCTCGTACTTCCGTATCTCGCTGGGTGCCATCGTTTACTCTCTGTCTTTGGTTATCATCTTCAGCCCAACGCCAATTCCGGTTGCATTCCGCTTTGGGTGCAATCCCAGTTAGATTTTAGAGCCCTCTTTTCCAAAATTGGTTCGGTTGACTTTTTGATGAGACGGATCTTTTTTAATGAAATCTTGCAAGGTTGTTTTAAAGATTTCATTAAAAATCTAAGAACGAGTACATTAAGCAAAAGCGCTAACGTGTTAGTCGAATGACCTTTGTAGCAATGTCTTACACTCACGCGAATTACACTTGCGTGAAACGAAATTTGTGCTCATGTTGTCACTGGCTAAAAATTCAAGCTCTATATACATTGTCTTAGTGCCTTCCTTCCTCCGGGATATAAAGTCTCCTTGTTTTTAACCGCAATTGTTATTCCAAATGTAACTTGCGGTTGTTCAGTTCATACTGATACCTGATCGTAAACTCAGGTGTGAAGTCTAAAGAGTAGTAGCCACCACACTAAATGCCATTCCGTATGAGGGTGATACCAAAAATTCTGCAAGATTAATTCGGGATAGGAAAGGAGAAGGTGGATTTGCGCTGCGGGCATGCTATTTTGTTGTAGTAAATAGATAGCATATTAATCTGAACATTTTACACAGGGAGCAGCTGTGAGAACCTATCTCCTTGATCTGCACAGTACAGCCCTATCCGACATCAGAAAGTTATTCAAAAATATCACCGATTTGGCTGGCGTGAACGACCTCGACGGATTTCCCCATTCGCATTTGCTTTCCTAAATTCTCTACGGCAAATTGTTAAATGTGTTAAACTATAGTACCGTGAAATTGAGATTTTTATAATAAGGTTACGAAACCAAACACTGTGTCTAAACTAAACGATTTGTTATATCAGCGAATGTGCAACACTCGCAGTCGTGTTAAATATTTGTTACACGCAATAACACTGTTATCTAAGCAACAATAAAATTGATAGGTGGGTTTTTTGGTAGAGAATAATGTATTACTGAAGTTAATTTATTAGCTTCAGTAACGGTTACTTTCTGTTGATATTCTGTTATATTTTTAAAGAATAGGTATTAGAATATTATTGTAATTCGTTAGGTATAGTCATAGGCAGGCAGTTTCTATGAACCTCGGCAGGGTTAAACTGAATACTGGTTATTTTTATGAATAGAAAAAAAAAACAATTATTTTAACCAAATTTAAAGCCATAAAGCCATGCTATTGCTATTAATCTATGTTTATGTATACATAATATAGTAGCAGATATTCTCGTAGATAGATGCAATTAAGGAAGAAAGCACTTTAACAGGTAAATGTTGCATAGCAAAAAAATAATATTAACTATACTTATTCGTGTTCCACTTCACGTTTACATTACACCGTCGTGCCGCGTTGTAGTTTCTGAAAAAGTCGTTGGTGCCGATTCTGCTGTTACAAAACACTTTGAACTAGACTAAAAATCGCTTACGTTTTGTTTATTCCTATCAGGAATATTGTAACCACCAAAGTATCTCTGTCTGAATTTAATACGAAGACAAATATTATAATAAATTTAGGTGCGAAATGAAATGGAATCAATAGCGTAGGTAGGTAGTTTAGTGAGGTGCGTAACCGAATCGGCACCAGTTGGCCTATCGAAGATGCGGGAGGCCTGTAAGTCGATACTCCATTTAATTGGCACGACGTGGATTGATGATCGCACAAGGAACTAGCAAGAAAATTTTGTTAATGGCACCTATACCTACCTAATGGCATCTTTTAAGCCGTTTTTGTAACAAATAATGAATGTTACGCCTACAGATGACGGAATAAATTGATGTCATCGGGCACTTGAAGAACAGATGGAACATTAGTAATCAAGAACCATTAAAATATTAAATACTAGTGTTGTTCTTAAAATAAATGACGAACCAACGGTAGTTAAGCATAAATAAAATTGGTATATATCTGTTTGTAACGATAAAATTACAGGTTTACAATGAATGGAAAACCCTATCCCTTCGTGAAAATGAATACGAACACTACGTTGTTCGTAGTCGTAGGTTGGTCGTAGAAACGTTGTAGGAAACCTTTTTTAGCGATAAAAGGATTTTTGCTCTAACTGCTCGTGACAATCACTAAACTGAATTTCTGAATTCACAAATGTACAATTTCAATCCACAAATACTATTTGGACAATTTTGAAACCATTCACAATGTCGATGCCACACAGATTACACACAAAGAGGACTCCTAAAGTGATAAGGGTAGACCCTATTTAGTGAGGACAATACCAATCTCGCACTCAATTCAGAGTGACGAACAAATTGCTAGGTCCTCTGTTCCGGATCTGATCTAGTTGGCTGTCCAGAACAGATCGTGTCATTTAACGACTTGATTTATTAAGCCCGAGTTCTTACTAAGATTGTTTTTGGTCCGAACGTTTTGTTATCCGTGCTCTGCGAGTGAAGTTAAGAAGTAAATCCTCTTGGAATAATAGTTAATAAATTTATAATCTACCTACCCACTTCCATAATATTATCTTATTTGTAAAAATTGTAAACATATAGACCTTAAACCGGTGCTTGAATATGGAAGAATATGTTTTTTTTTTCTTTTCTTTTGTCTAATATTTTTTAATAATATTTTGTCAAAAATAATTACAGTCTTATCGAAACTTTTAATGGCTTTAAAAACGGTCATTCAAAATTAGGTGAATTTGCCGACCGTAAGACCTGCAACTACAATAGGAGACTCGCTATCAGGGAGCGCGAACAAATGATTGAGTTCTGTCAAACAACGGGTTACCATTTTTACATCGCGATACTAGGTATTATACTATCGCGATGTAGAAATTGTAACCCGTTATTTGATAGAGAACATATATTTACCTTATTTTAACAATTCAAACTTAATCTAAACTCCAACTTACATTTTATGGACAACGAATTTGATTGGGCGTATTCTTAGGTGGACTCAACGTTTATTCACTACTTGACAATAAAATTAGCACCATTGTTAAGATATTAGGCACTGCATATAGGGTAGCAATAATTGCAATAGGAATAGTTTATAATCTAAAGTGTGACATTTTGCAAATGACATATGAAATGACTTTCAATTGTGATAGTATAGAGATTGCTCGACATCAGTGCCATGGAATTAGAGCGATTGTGCCTTGTAATCGATTTCTAACGAAGTGTGAAATCGTTCATAGAATCGATCACTTTATGCTATTGTTGGGGAACATATCAATGAGATGACTTTATCATCGCAGAAACATGTAATATATTAGTTAATAGAGCCCAGAGATATAAAATAGGTTACAGACCAATGTTACATGAATTATCGACGAGGCTCTGGTGCAGGTCTTCCTCGCAGGGTTGGGGATTCAGACGGCAGTCATCGTAAAAACTAAGCTGAACCGGAGTACGACTGGTGACCCCAGGTGCCAAAGTGCAAGCTGTGGATTCTACCAGGATTGATATTCGGATGATTAACAAATGTTTCAAAAAACATTTGACTTATGAGGATAGGTACTAGCTATTGCCCACGTCTTTACTCACGTGGAATTTTGCTCCCGTTACTGTCAATTTTGTGCAGTTGATTCGCGTATCTAATACCTACTGAAGTCTAACAAAATTTATATTGATCCTTCGATTTTCTATCGTGTGGACATCCTAATTCATTAAGGCTGCTCCTACTAGGTACTTACTGGCAAAATATATATTAGTTATTGCCAATAAGGTGTGCAGTATTCGCAGCGAAATGGCGACCTTTCTAGGCCCGCACATATTTTGGTCTTTTATGTCGCACTTTTGTTTGTGTATTGTGAAAAATGGCCTTAATAAAGATTTTTATTTCTTTCCTACTTACCTTCTCTGTTATGCTTCACTATTAGATAGGTTGCAGTATAAATTGATAGACTAAACGTTGAAAAATATAATTTTTCAGGTTATGGGAACAAGACTTAACGTATGGTTGCTTTTAAAACTTTTAAGTAAACTTTTCACTTCATCCATTGCGCAGTATCGCCAACTTAACTACATTACTAACAAGAGAAACAGCTAAAGTATATGTTTAACTCATCAGTCCACTTTACTAATTACTGCGAGATACTAACTTCTTGGTAAGTTTCAAAGTAAGTAGGTATATGTAGAGAGGGACCGGTACCACTTTGAGTACCTAATACAAGAAATTCTTTGTTCTGTGAATACGAGCTAAGTGTTTTTTTAGGCGTCTTTCTGGAGTAGAAGTTTCTCATTTTAGTAATATTTAATACCACGTAACGAATCGACGTAGAATAGCTAGCCTCTCTATTTTTAATGGATGCACTTCGGGAATGTGCGCTGGAGTTGCATAACATAAATACTCCAAGCCCCTTCTATCAGCGGACGACAGGCCACCATCACGTTAGGTACTTCTTGACAAGCGTGCTCCACCGTTGACCATAACATAATTAACCAACATGTAGATTGTGGTCAAACGCGAACCTATTATCTAAAGCTTCTCGCGTGGTCCCATTTCAGTTTGGTCCAAATAAAGTTAGTACATATTATCTTTTTATTAGAATTATATTTATCCAAGAATCTGCCTACTTTTATCCTTTTCGAAGTTTGGTATTCAAAATTCGATACCGACTCACCCAGGAACCTTGACTAGTGATGGGTTTATGTCCATGTCGACCATTTAATTGGGCGTTTATTCAATCCACCCAAAATCCTCGATAAATGCCCGAAGTTTCAGGGCATAAACCCGTTACAGACCGTGACTTGTCCAGAGAATATAATAGAAGTCAATGACCTGCACTGATTAAAATATAAATAAGAACTAAAGACGGCTGTTAAATGTTATGGGGACCTCAAGAATGATGATATCGTCGGTGCGTCCATTCACTCTAACGACCACACCCAAACGAAGCCAATTGGTCAGGCAATAAAATTTAATTACACTCCTTTCATCACATGCAATCGCCTGATACCTACGACGTACTAATGAAAATGCAAATGCAATTTCCCTGAGGGTCAAGTAACATGCCAGCTTATCCACGTAAAGGCTTAGGAAAAACACCTTTATAATATGTATATATTGTGGAAATTCCTCAAGTTCCAATACTTTAATATGAAACACAATGAATATTCAGGTATAATACCTACTTTTACATATTTTGTAGATTAACCTACAACATAGAAGTTTAATCTATTTATAATACTGTTGATTGATGGCACTTGGTGAAACTTGCCACACATATTGAATTAAGTCAAGGTTCTGACCTTGGAGTCCGTAGTTCGCTTTCAGGTTTTTATTTATTTCTCTGACTACTGATACTGACTGAGTGCATAGCCGAAATTCGACTATGGTCCTTGATAAAATTAAATTTGAATTTTATCAAGATTTTTGGTCTTCTAGTCCATATATATAGGTAAGCTCAGGTAAGCTGCTAGCCTAAGCCCGCTACTGCACCCGCGTGAACGTCGGTTTGCATATTTTTTTGGCTATATTAGCTATGGTGTTCAGAATCATGTATAATAAATATAAAAAACTTCTTCTTAGCCATTCCTAATCATATCCATTCTTGACATACCACACATTCATCAGTCTAACCCTATAAATTCTTTGAGTCTAACAATCAATAAAACTTTTCTTGTCAGAAAAAATGCCAATTATAATTAGCAAATTTCCCCAAGTTTGTAGAATACAACGAAGATAAAATGGACTGTCAAAACTATTCCGGTGCAGTAAGAAGTTTATGAGAGCTGCCAAGTTTTAAATTAAAACTTTGTATAATTTATAAAGCACTTGGTGCCGACACACACATTCTAGGGTTCTGTACCAGAAGGGTCAGATCCCAACGTCGATGAAACAATCATCATCTTATTTAGAAGTGTTTGGATATATGCTAACTTTTCTTAATGATTTAGATTGGATTCTTTCTTCTTGTCCTTTTCCAATCCAAGCCATTAGGATGATGATGATGGAAACTATGAAGAAACACCAAAAATTGTACCTACCACCAACGGCCTGACCGATCTAGATAATTTCTGTGGTTCGGTTTTTATTTATTATACCTATTTCAGAATTTATTAAGTTCGGTCTGAAATTTTGCATCGTGGTGAACTGGAGAGTTTAGCAAGAAGTATCTATCCGCAAATGGAGTTTCCATTGTTCTCCGTACCTACTTAATTAGCTACAGTTTAAACATTGCCTCGAGTTTTACTTTTACCACATCTATTTAGGCATCTACCTAAATCAAATTAAAAGGAGTTTTATAGGTACGTAAACGCTGCAGAAATACCATAAATTGTTTCAACTTTTAATACCTACATACATTACAACTTTTAACACAATCCTATAAAGTATAAATCTAATCAACCCCAAATGCAGAAAGCCGACTCTCACTTGACTTTTTCCTCTTGTTCCTAGATGCCTAAATAATAGATGTTTTATAAAAGATAGATGGAGATACCAAATAAAGCTGGGCGTCACTTAACTTGAGACGCTGAAACACTAAATAAGTGTTATTTTACTCTTGTTTCTTGTTTTCTCCAAGAAATCCTCGATTCTGCCGCACTAATGTAAGTTTAGCTTTAAAATTAAGTACTCTTAGAACTTCGTCGTTAACTTTTTCTTTTTCAATAACTTATTTGGCGCCTCGAAAACCGGTTCTTTCACTTTCCATAGCTGCATGTCCGACGAGGCGATGCAGACGTACGAATCATCTAAACGAATGAGTCAGAACGATCAATTTTTTGGGTGCTTTCTCCCACACCTGCCCGAAAGGGGCACGGATCACGGATACGAACACTTTCCACTGGAGGGAAATGGGAGCAGCGTTTTGCATGGCCTTGATTCGAGAAACCGCCGGTGCCGCTTCGCACTGCCACCACGCGATCAGTCTTAGTTGGATGTCCGTACAAAGCACACGCGTCGATCGAAATTAAGTTCGGTGAGAGGCGCGACGCGAGTGAACACACCAGTGCTACAAGTGACAAAACAAAAGTGAACACAGTGTTTTATGTTGTTGGAGTATACTTGGAGTCAATCTGGAGCGATACGTTAAATTCAGGAGGTGTGTTTCATTTAGTATTAGACACTTGTACTAGATAGTTTTGCATGCGTGATTTGAATGTTTATGTTTATTTCATCGAATAAGAAGCGCCGATTCCGTTAATGTAGTATTGGAAAGTGTTTTATTATTTCAAGATTTTACGTTTATTAAACTCAACCAACATTTGACGTAAAATGTGAAAGTTAATTCATGTATGCAGTTTTGGTTTGCAAGCAATGTGTGATACCTACTTTAATTATAAACCAGTCACGTTCGTGATATTAATTTTTTATTCGTTTAACGAGGAAAGTTGTTCTTGATAACCTCCGTTGTAGTTTTCGCGAAAACCCATAACTGCTTACAATACAAACCATAATTGAGCTTTTAATAGTTTGTTTTGATCGTAATTTCGGTCTAATGTCGAATTTGCATGCGAACCTAATACCTACTTTGCCCTGGTACAGATAGATTGAATAATTCATAGCATTAATCATTTAGGAAAATTTATGATACCTACAAATGAGGAATGGAGCCGAGAAAGTCTTAGCTGCGATGAATTTCTGAACGATACCTAGGTAATTAAAATCGTATCATATTTGATATTACCTACTTAGATATTTCTAATCTCATTACAATAACTTCAAATACTTGCCTACTTGCTCAGTGGCTTCATACCTGTGTTATTTAATAAACCCACTTGCCCAATGAAATACTTGTTAGAAGCAAATGTAACTATAACTACTTACTGATTGTCCGTGTGGTGTGTTGATTCTGAAGTCATCTTTATCAGTCATCATGGCAATTTCACTTACCTCTTTAGAGATTTGCTTAACCGATATCAATCTATAGATACCCGTGGAAAACGTCAGCTTAACCCCATTTTCAGGCGCAACTAGTCAAAACTCAATTAAATCATGCGCCTGTTTACTTTTCCTAGTTCTCACATTTGACCGGTAGTTATTGTCCTAAAGTCTTTTATTTATTTATGCCTAGTAATAACTTCTCCGAAAAAATTTGGGATAGTTTTCTTCTCTTGCACAAAATCTCTAGAGACAAGATAGTAATCAATTTCTTGTACGAATTAGACCAAAAAATATATACGAGTACAATGGACATTCAGATTATGATCATTATCCGTGTTTATGCTTATTGTATTATGCAAATTTTTCGCGTGTTCTTAACAGAAAACGAATTCGAATTCATAACAGAAATCGAATTCACCCGACAAGGACCTTATTGCCAGATTGACCTGATTACCTACTGGTTCATTCCGACCTCAATAAGCCTGAAATTAGGTTTCTCTTGTGGAGAATTGACGAAGATCAGTTACCAATTATATCAGTAAGGCCAAGTATCCAGGGCACCTCGAAATAAGAGGTCTTCTGTTATCGATTAAAATGATATTTACATGGATGACAGGCAACAGATCATGGCATTAAATCAATTCGTCTTCAAAGACTAAAATTCTGCAATATAATGGACTTAAAGTGTCCAAGACTGCTTCTAATCAGAGTTAGACACAGATTCTTCAAAACTTGCCACAATGTTTTAAAGTGAAATTACTGTAACGTAATAAGTATTACAACATAATGCCCCAGAGATTATTCAGTCTATTGGGAGGCTTTCGACTTTATTATCTCCACTTTCTACTTTAAGATTACGTATGCCACTAACATTAATCTACACTTATATTATTCTTGCGCAAGTCACATTGTTTTTCTGTCCGTTTAATATCTTTCCCAGCTAAACCGGAAATCGGAATGATTCTTCACAATAAGATAGCCTGGGACCTGCAGAAGGATTTCTAAACTTTTATACATTGCAAAAAATCTTCTTGTGTATTTTTTGAAAAACTTCGTAGATATTAAAGTGGTTCTGGAAAACCTATGGACAAAGATAATGCTAGATTTTGAGCGATCACCAAAGGAAGTAACTTTCAAACGCATAGAACGCAACCATTCAGATTCTAATTATGAGGGTCAGTAAAAGTGAAATGTTGAGGTACCTGCGGGCACTGTCTGGAATAATTCCTCAGAATGAAAACAGAACTGTTATACAAGCATTAGTCGCAAGGAGGAAAAATCTCTCCCGAGGCAAAATTTCGAGACCGCGAGTATAGGATCGTCAACAATCCGCAAAGCTCGGCTTATAGTGCCAGATCAAACGGCTGTGGTATCTAGTGGCCTCAGCCCTAAGATACTTTATACCTACTTGAATATTCAGTACAATGTTTAGTTTGTATTTTAATCTGTCAGTTGTGCTTTAAGATTTTTTATTGTAATAAAAAAAATCGAATATCGAAATAATATATATATACCTAAATACCTAAAGAATTATTCGACCATGTCATGTAACTGTTTGGACAAAACTTAACGTTTACAGATTGTGCCATGATTGTCCTATTTTCTTTTAAGAATCAATTGCTTCTTTTCCTCACTTTCCCTCAAAATTGATAAAAGAATACTTTGAGCATTTCGTTCCCTCAGCGGAATAATCGCTTGAACTTTAACACCGCTCCGTTTATGATTATGATGCGACTTTACGAGACCGATTTTCGCAAGAAAATATCTTTGGGGCAATATCTATTGCTTATTTTTCAGAAAACATAAAAAAATTCAACATAATAAGATTCTTTTTTATCGAATTTACGTGGAAATCGCTTGTCTTGGTTCAGAGATGTGATGTGTATTGAAGGATTAAACGTATTGACATAAGGACGGTATTAAGAATGTAAATGCACAGTAACAAGACTAGAAAATTACTCAAGAGAAGATGATGGACTTTGTGAAAGATGATGTAGATCATAATTATGGCCGGCAAGAGAAATATTATAGATGGATGGGATCATACACGCATAATGCGGCGATTCCAAATAAATATTGAATAAGGACAAGATTATTACAGTATTTGTAAAGTTTTCATAAAGGATGCTGGTTACTGATTCAAACAAGGCTAGTATAAACGAGTATTGTTTCTCAAAGCTACTCTTTATTATACAAACAATATTTTGTTTACTCATCCAAAAAATAATGTTTACCAATTCATCAATTGTGTGATTTCAAATGCAAAATTTTCACACCGCTGGGTTGGGTAGATACATACTACCTACTTTTTCTATTCATAAATATATTCAGTGAAGCTGAATAATGAGCAGTAATCTGGATAACTGTTGCCCGAAGCTGCAGATAAGTGCTATTTTCTGGCGTAAAAAGTATTATCAGTCTATGACTGATAACTTACCTTAGCCTTTTGCGGTCAAAAGGATGGATTTAAGCTCAGTAACAATGGCGTCTCCCAATGTGCGCCATTGTACCCGATCCTCCGTCTTGCACAACCAGTCTATCCCAGCTGCCATTTTGAAGTCGTCAGTCTCTTTCAAATTTAGTCAAAATTGATTTAATAATATTCAAGGGAAAGTTAACAGAAAGACAAACCAATGAATACAAAATCAAGAAGTAAAGATATTCAATATAATTAGCAATGCGATTAGCTACTGACTGACTTTAGCGTGATAAAGGAAAATTATGGTATGGTGGCAAATGTAATGACTAAAATACAGAAGGGGAGGTATATCATACGTTGACATGATGGACGAATGGAGATTGCTGGAACATATGAGGTGAATGGGCTATTCGGTATAGATCGAACTAGACGGACCTACTTATGTTAATCAAATCGAAGACGTTTTAAGGCAACGAGGCCTACAACCGGCGAATATGCATGAAAGTAGCAGAAGTGAAAGGCATACATCAGGATCTTAGCAAGTGAAAAAATGTTATCACTGTCTACCCCAAAGCGAACTTTATGTGTGTATGTGTTATGACTTATCGAAAAGGATTCGTTAAAATTTGTTAGTGGTACTCACAAAAAATAAGTAGGTAAGAACTTGTTGATTCCACTTCCACTCTCTAATTAGAGCCAGAGTATTAGAAAAGTCCTAAGGGAAAACTTAATGAACCCAATAAAATTGTAGAATCAACAGTCCGAAACTAAAATCTTAGAAGTTTCTAAAGGTTTTACGTTTTTAGAGTTCGTTAGGCATTACAATTCTGTTTTTCTTTATTTTTAATAAAGAAAAAACAGTACATTTAGGATCACACTTTTTATAATTCATGTTAGTAAAAAGCCTCTTAAGAGGCCGTTCCTTAATTTGAATAAGATGAAAATGTCTTGGATTGTTTTTGTTTAATATTGGGTATAACATTGTGGAATTCTTATGGCTTAGTTAACATGACTTAATAAAAATCTTTTTTTTTTCAACAAACTTTTATTCGATAGTCATCTAAACTGAACGTGTGCCTACTCAATAAGGTACCTTTTACAAAATTTCAGTTTGAACGAATGTCAACAATATACTTAGTAACTTAAGCCAAGATGACGACGAAAAATGAAAATAAACTGAAAGATGCCAATTTGCTCGCGTTCGGCGTGAGCCACTTGATGAATAAGTCAGAAAATAAAGTTGTAAATGATTTAAGAGACTGTCTCAACTGACATACAATAAAACGTAGTGTAAAATCCTACTGTAAGTATTTTTTTAACTTTACCCTTTTGTATTGATAGTTGCTTCGTCATCAGTCTTTATTGATTTTGAAATATTTCGTTTTCGGTTCCCAAAGACCGTATGATTATGCTATTACTTTGTTGGTTTTGATTTTTCCAAATTGTAATCTTCGATTCCGAGGTGTAAGCCTCAAATCACATTTGCAATAAGGAATCATGTATACACCATTTTCAATTATTGACAAACAAGCAAGAATTAAAAAAATATATTCAGAATCGTTAAAATAAATAAATAAATAAATAAATCGTTAATTGACGTAACTCAAGTAACAAGTACCTATATTTTTACAATATCTTCAATTTAAAATTTAAAATTCAAAATTTTGAGTACAAATTTCTATCAACATAAGTAATAACTGTATTTCATACGAAACCAACCACAATACAACGTAAATTACACATCCTATTTACAGCCCTGTGTGATAGCACATTATATACCTACATAAACAAATAGGAATATACACCAACTAAATTATGAAGCCTCTTTGTTTGCTCTGAATATGTAGGAGAAAGTAAATTATTTCTCGGCTATTAAATTACAGCATGTCTCCGAGATAAATACATTGATGTCTATGAAAGCAAGAAATTTCATTTTGGGTGAATCTTATGAAGCTGTTAGAAATTTGATATTGACACGTAAGTGTGTCTGTGTAGGTATATTATAATAGGTACAAACTGTAACTCAGATTCGATCAGTTTTGTGTTTTAGATAATGATTTAAAATTAACTAAAATTGTTAAATAGTTTAATTTAAGACAATTTCATTGGCAACAAAATACTCGCGTTTGACCACAATCTTACGATGATGTGGTCGACGGTGGAGCACGCTTGCCTAGAAGGGCTAGAAGTGACCTGTTCGCCTTAGATTTGAAGAAGAAGTGGAGAAGTAAAAGTCAAATAGTGGACCCCGGACTCCAAAGTGAAAACCTGGGATGCGACCGCGACTACCACAACGTTAGAATGAAATGTTGATTATCGGTGCGTACTTTTTTATGGGTATTTTATCCATATGAACCAGGTTGAAGGAAAAAGTTGTTTTTTGGTGCAATTTCAAAAATATCAAGAAAGATGTCAGACCTAAAAATACCCATTACATTGTCTACCGAAGGCAAGACAGAGATCAATACATATTTTAGTCCTATCTAAACTCCATAATTGATTTCTAACAATAAAACTGGTATCATTGGCACATATAAATTACAAGTCGGTATTATACTTAAGCTTGTTGACTTAACGCCTGAAAATTCCCACAGACTGTATCTTTATAAATTTTATGAACTGAACATCGGCTTAAAGCAAAGTCTTCGTATAAGAAAGTTGCTCTGAAGATTAATTACTGCTATTTTCATGATCCACCCGCCTCCAAATCTACCGTTACCTAAAGTTTTGCTACAGATAATCCTTCGAATTCGGTAAAGGGGAAAACTTGTCTTGTTCATGCCCAGATTTGGCTGTGATACAATGTCTAACCACTTTAGAGCTTTAGAATCATGATTTTGACTGGTCTGTTCATATCGTTTTTAGGGCTATTAAGAGCTAATACGATAGGATTATTCAAATCCTATAGTATATAATATTATAGTAGTATTAGTCAATCTAGTCAAATCAATCATAATTTTTATCGTGTGTGGTTTACTGAGGAAGCTGATTAGGGAAAATGAAGTGGCGCCTATTTAAAACTATAAAGTAGCGGTCTTCAATTAAAATCGAATCTTTAAAGGGATCGGTAAAAACCGTGTAGGTTGTATGACATCACTGCTTTGGTGCCGTAGCGGTTGTGAGTGCAATTCTGTGCAACAGTTCAGTCAGACAGGTTAATACTTTTCGATTTTCTATATAAAAAAAATCATTGGCACAGAGTCTATAGAAAGTACCAGGTTGAAAGGCCATTGTCATCGCGGATTATCAACTTTTTAATATGTTTAAAGAATGATAGGTTAACGCTTACAAATAGCTATAACGTTTGCAATATCAGAAAATTCAGGAATATCCTCAAAGTCACCTGGCACTCCTACCCACCTACAGAAACACAATAATAAACAAGGACCTGCTAACTTTGTAAGCAGATCCCCTATGAATAATGCATGACTTACCCAAACTCCAGAGGTTCTACAAAAAAAAAACCTGAAAAGTAACTATCATAAATTCTCATTGCAATGGAACAAAATATTCAGAAAAAGCTGCAATGCAGGTTTTGGTGAAAACGAGAGCGAAAAAATAAAATTATGAATCACGAGATCGATCTTCAATTAACGACCGATTTTATCACTTTTAGGTGCTAAATATGGAGCGAGGAAGACCATAAACATTCTGAATGATAACTAATTGCTCTGCCGGACTCGTTCCTAATTGGCAGAAGCAACTTTTGGCGCGGAATCCATTGGTACATACTAAAACGACGATTTCACTCTTTTATGCCCCACATTCAATTAAACAAATTTATTTTCCTTTATCTCTTTTCTGTTAATGGAATTGAGTTTAATTTGGTGTTAACTGTGGAATAATTTGAATATAAATTTTGCTTACTGCGTCGTTGGTTTTGTTGTCTTGTGGAATTATTTTCGGTGCTAATGTGCACTCGAATGAGGTCATAGATTTGATTTCTGGGCAAGTTGGGCAAATTATTGATACAAAAGCACGGTGTCGTTAAGAGATTCAGAGCACGGGGTCTGCAAACGGTATCTGTCTTGCTGCCGTGGGACAAAAATCATAGTCAACAAAAATGGCTATCATTTTTTTAGAGGTATATTTTTTACCAGTGAAAGACAATTATTTTTCTTTTTTAATAGAAAACTGAGGCCTTTGAAATATCAACCAAAAACGTAATACACTTAAAATGTTACAAGTAAAACAAAGTATCTGAGTAAACACGCACAAAATTGGCTAAAGTTACCACCTTGAACTGACATTCTAAGTAGGAAACAAAGTTACCCGAACCTATATTATTATGTAAACAAACGTTTGCGTGTTCTGCGGCTTTAACCCTGCGTACGCCGTACGCCTATCGCGAAATAAACGTTGACAGTGGACAAACAACCCTACGGGGACCTATGCTAATGTAACCTACATAAACCTTCACCTTTCATAGTAAAAGTAAATATTGTGAAGTGAATGAATACAGATTTTGAAGAGTAAATAAACTCAAATTAGATATACAAACATATGCCTTACATGCTACACGGTATGCAGATAAAATGTACCCGCAATTTGCTAGTGTTTACACACGCCTTAGAAGCTTTTTCTACAGATATTATACCTTTAGGGCGTTTGGGAAAGTATAGACTGTATATTTTTTTTTCTTACAAATAACGAGGATATAACTAGCTGCCAAACACAAGTTCAGTGATGCGGTCTGGGTTGCAGGCCACATGCCATTTTTCCGAACCTCACCGTTTTGATCGGCGTTTGCATTTGAACGATGCGCATAATGTATGTATGCGCATATTTATATAAAAAGAACACAGTCATACGGACTGTCGATAGAAGAGAATCATGTAGCTACAATAGCCGATTTTTGATTGAATAAGATAATAATTAGAGTACGAGTACGGCTAAGATTTTTTTTCCCCTACCAAAAATCACTTAACGCTCTTCAGTAGCTTTCGTTTCCATAAAACAAAAAAAAAATAACGATCAAACTTAATCTGTAGATAATGAGGCAAGATTTATGAGGTTCTTTTTTCAAATAACTCTATGAGAGACGTATTTTTAAGTTTTTATTTTTTAATCTGCTGTACTTTTGTATGATGAGAGGATAATGACCAAATGACGCTCGGCCGTAATTATGTTGAGCCAAAACCTTAATTAAGACGACGACGGCCATTCGTCCCTCATCACTCGTTACATGCTATTTAAAACTAAAGCAATTTTATGGAAAATTTCTAAAATAATGTGGCGGTTAACCACGACGCGCTTTTAACAATGCAGTTCGGTTCAGCAGCACTGAGGGGGAGAGAGGGAGTTTTCAATTGTTTGCTGCAACAAACATAATCTACCTACATAAATAAATGAAATTGGAGCGTATGTTATTAATATTAAAATAGCCGCTTTTTACTAAGTACATTTGGATGTAGGTAGGTATAAGGTACATACATAAAAGTATACCAAAACAATATTTTTTATGATTCTGTCTGTTTGTTCCGGCTAATCTCTGAAATGGCTGGACCAATATTTGACAGGACTTTCATGACTGGCAGATAGCGGATGTAACAAGGACAAACTTAGGTTACTTACTTGAATATTGGAAAAAGAATTAAAGTTTAGAGTAGGTACATAATTAAAACCTTAAAAATCTAAAACTACATGGACGAAGCACGAAGCTTATTTCAATCTGTTACAAAACTCAGATACAAATATACACAAAACAAAAGCTTTGTTCCAAGTTCTCTATCTGTATTTTTTTCCACCAAAATAAATCTAGCCAACACATTTTTAACGTGGAGCTCCATGTCAGCGCGACATACAGCGCTAACTACCGTCACAAAGGCATTGTTGACTTTGTTTTCCGTTGAGAATACTTATTTTTCTTTCATCTGAGGGTTGAGTGAAAAGCTAAAAGGGTTATACACATACTACCTACTACTTTTTTAGCTCGGTTTATTTGCGTAGTAAAAATTGTCGGTTTCTGCCAGCCTTTGCTAGTATTTATTTAATTTTAATTGAAAAATTCTAAGTAGATGGTTCACAAATATACAGACCTTGGGCCCGATAATTGTACACTACTTAGAAAAATACCTATAATATATAATATAGACTAGATATAATTATATAATATAGACTAGAATAATCTTTCAAATATTAGAAGGTTTTAAGGATAAGTATGATAAAAGGCCAGTTCAAGGGTGCCTGCGTTGTCCATGCATGAAAACAAATGAAAGTTGAAGAAGCGAAAAGCGTATGCCAATATTGTAGCAAGTGGAAAGATGTTGTTTCTGCCTACCCCAATGGGAAACAGACGTGCTTTGTAAGTTGTATGTATAATAATATTTATTCCAAACTGCCCAATAAAGGAGTGTAATAGGTACCGACTGTAGTATTTTACTGTAAGCAATACCTGAAAATTATATCTCTAAATAATATTTCGTTACGAATTATTATTTGTTTGCCAGGAAGCATCGCTGCGTTGGTTTAACTAGAAACTGTTTGTATGGAAATTGAGTGGAAAATGCAATATCCATTTTCAGTGATTACATTTCAAACTGTATTTTAATATACACCAACGAACGGTGCATTGCGACGGCTGGCCTTTTATATTGGCTACTACAGAGCAAAGTAATAATTGCTATCTGCTGTTTCTAGATTTGGGTACTTGAATAATAATAAAAATTATGAGAACAAAAAGGTTTTATAGGGCCTCCCTAAAACCTTATCCCAAGTTTGATGTTTCAACAATATGAAAGAACGTAGTATTAAAAAAGCTATTCCTTTTCCCAACTTCCTTGGGATTGGCTTATCGGACTACTTCGATGTTTGCTGTGAACCGACTACCATCTGACCTCCACAACCCATTGGCGATATCAAAGTTCTGTAGTTAGACCAGTTGTCGGACTTTTTAGGTAGTTGAAGCCCTAAAAGGTCCTAAAGAGTCGTAACGACTTACGTAGATGTTCGTATCGCAACTGGGATTGACGGATTAACGTGCTCTACGAGGCACGGAGAGCTTTCAATGAGTTAAGAATGGTCACTCATCCTAAGACTGACTGGCTAGCATTGTTTAACCTTCCAATGTGTTAACCTACTCGATTACCACTTAGCCACGAACCCCATAACAATAATCAAACTATGACTTATTATTATTCTGTGGTGACGCATATTAAGGATGACCGAAGCTTTTATTATTCTTTAATAAGAGAAACGAAACTGGTTAGTATGAATACATTAATTCTATTAATAGCAATTTTTATATCATAGAATGCAATGAGGTCATAACTTCAGAGAAGGATGTGTGAAAGTACAAAAGTAAAACTTACTAAGGTGTGCCCGATGAAGCAATAACGTCCTCAGCGCAGCGCTACAATGTGTGGCTTTACTTATCGAATTGCGTTCAAAGGGTGCCTACAGATAGGATGTGACGTGGCCGTAATCAGTGTCGCGCGAGTTGTAATAAGACGCTGTACCACGGAAGTCACGCTGTACATCTGTGACAAATGATTGCCATCATAAGCGTTGCAATTTATTCATATTCTTTCATCGTAGTGTGTTGTAGTATTTAAATAAAATTTAGAATAAGACACTTCAGACGGAAGGCGATCATATATCTTAGTCTCTCTCTTAAAAAAATTGTCAACGATAATTAAATGTCAACACATGATTTTGAAATAGATGTAACCACAAGTAATTGCTGTTGACTAGAACAGACTGGCCATAAATCTTTAGAAGTGGTGTCATAAAACGCGCGTTGTAACCGTGTTGTATGTAGAGGCCTTTATAATCAAACGCAGCGTCAGAATGGTACCATTGTTGTCCTTGTAAGGCGTGGGACGACATACATTGGAGCCTTGCTAGATTCCATACGAGCATTGTTTAACTCTTAAGCTTAATTGCATACGGTTTTATTTTAGTGGCCATTATTTTTTCGACGAGTTTCTTACCCTAGTGGAGTGAAGTCATATTGGTTTATAACTAGTAAAGTAAAACATAAGAGGTAATGGATAGAGTATGTGTACAATGATTTGTATGTACGATGTTATTAGATTGGCTGTGCGGAACTCAAATACTGTAGCGACTGCCGCCTGTCATCCCAACCTGCTTCAGACCCTCAACTATTCGTCGGCAAAGAACTCACTGAAATCTGATAACATTACACTATTTTTTGGATAGTCGTGTAACAAAAATGTTTTTGTTGCGGTTATGAAGGTCAATTCTAAGTGAGCAAAGTCAACAAACTCCACTCTATTACGTTCGAGTAGTTACATGTACATTGTGTAACTATACAGTATTGTCTACACATAACAGAATAAATTACCTGAAAACTACCAACTGCTTCTAGTATTACAAGCTTTTGCACGCGGCTTCAACCGAGGATATCCTGCTATCATTAAAAATGCATTTTATGGGTTCTAGAATGAGGATAAATATACTTATATGCATTTTTTTTGTAAAAACATAATATTATATTATACATAAAGTTACCCAAACCAAGGCAAACAGCTGCGTCTGAGGTTTCGCCTAGAAGACCTGGATCTGTTTGCCGGCTTTTCTCCTCGACTCCGCAAGGTATTTGGCATCCATGGCATACCTATTATATCCATTCAGTTATATACGTATTTTAATAAAAGGTATCATATTCCCATTTCTTTTTCTACCGAAGCTAAGACAAGAATGGGGATTCTGTCGAGCTCGTTAAATTTTGTAACGATAAAATCAGCACTATTTTTGCCCTCACGATACTTTCATTTCTTGTTTTTATTTCGTTGGGCTTTCGAGAAAATAAAGTGTATTTTACGCGGGAATAGATGACAGCTCAAAACAAAATGTCCGATTCCCGCCAATATCCCTGCCTTTGACGATGTCGTCAACATTCCACAGGAACACTTAGTAACAATGTGAACAAATTAAAACGTTTAGTTTTAGTTTTTTTACGACTACGAATCGTAGTCAACAGGCAGTGTGCCTGTAACGTGCTACGCTCTAGAATCGCTTAAGTAGTTAACACTCCCTACAGAGAAACCCTGTACTATTCACAGAATCACCTTAATAACATATTATCACGAAGGCGTTTTGGCCACAGTTCCAGCGACAGTACCATAGCTATTCATGTGGTTCCAGTTAGCTTCAAGTTGTCAACAGATTCAGTGATTTACTGTTTCCGAAACAGAAGCAGGTTTCAAATAATGAATTTTCAATCGCTACTCGTAAATGTAACGCATCCGACCGTACTGTGAATTAATTGTGAACATTCCCATTTCATTTATTCCGGACTGATGGTACCATCAATAAACGGAAGGGTCGATCGAATATTCTAGTAATGCGTATATTCAATTTATCGGGTTCGTAGGATGTGGCAATGGGATATTAATTCGTAATGAAGGATTCAATTTACAAGTATTTAGCAGCCAATATTAACGCAACAGTTCAATCCTAAATCCTTAGATAGCATGTTCATGTGTCATTCAATTCAGGAGAGAATTCCTCAGCCGGAAAGGCCTGTTTTGGAGCTTTTAGCTAAGACATATCTGGAATAAACTACAAGGCAATGACCAAGCACTCTGCACTTCGAGATTTTCTGGGTGGCTGCTTGTGGATTGGACAAAAAGCAACTAAAGGAAAAGGCTCAAATTTTGTTAAGGTCAATGAAAGTGCATGTTTGCGGTTGTACCTACGATGAGCAATGGTTATACATGAGACAGAAAAACACAGTAAAATAATAAATAACTAAAGTTCTGAAACAGGTGTCATGATAGCGCTCTATCTATATCCAAATCAAACATTTTTATTCATATTATAATCTTAAACAGAAACTGCCGTGCCTATATCTGAATCTGGGTATTAATTATAAGTTTTTCCTTCAAAGAGTAAACTTACAGGTATGAAGAATTATGTACAAAAGCCGTGAACACGACCGTTGTTTGGACAAACATCTTGCAAATTTTTCTAATACTGTAGGTAGGTATGCCGTTGCTTCTCGCCATAGCTAGACGTCTACTGAAACATTAAACAGAAAATACCACCCTTGAGTGCTGTATGGCTGTGGAGTTAGTTTTAAAAATCCATACCAGAGGAGCGAGCTCTAAAATGTTTAAGTTGGAGTTAAGCTACATACATGAGGACTTCATTTCAGGATATCTATGAACTTATCCCAAAGAACAAAATAATATTTTTCTGTTGCTGCTTCTACAGAGAATTCAATCTAAAGTTTTTTACCATTTGCAATCGAAACCATAGTTCCTGTCCTTTGACAATAGTGTTTAACCCCAAACGGCATCTATGGTCCTAATGACCCTATTGTCCAAGCGGTTGTGATTTCGGTAGATTGTGGAGCAGCAAATGATCGATAAGTATTTCTCGTGACCAGAAGGCTCGCTATTTTTAGCTCAGAGAATAATCATTACCAACAACGCGGCAATGTTTCCAGTCTTACGACACCACACGAGATCTGCGATGAAATTCCATGATGCGGTTTCCGTTCAATATTATTAGGTACTTAAGTATTTGGGTAGGTACATGTTAGATTGTTAAAAAAAATCTTCAAATCATTCTTTAGTATATATTCGAATAAATCGTAATCTCTATCCAAGGCTAAGTGTTATGTCGGCAGGACTTGTCTCAGGGGTAATACAAAGAGCTTCACACCGGAAATGGAGGATAAAGTTTTGCTAACAAGACATTTTATCTTTTGCCTGTATTTAATCCACAAAATCCTCAGAAGAATTATATGGACGTGGGTAAGGTTTATTACGAAATGTTTTTCATAGCTAGGTACTTATTTATTGGTTGAGCTGAAACGCATATTGATATGGATCATATCGTTTCTAATCCTAAGCTTAACGCAACGTTCGGTTCATCCGGGGAACACTCTCTCAATTATGATTAAGTAGCAGTTTGCATGTATTCGGTTAATCGCCTTTCTACTTATACAGACTCAAAATATTGTATGTACATATACAATATATTATGACGTCTATTATGCTCGAAAAGTGGGGTCGTTTATGCATAAATTTGCCTTCTAGGTACTTGACCACACCCCGCCTAATGATAAGGTCCAGACCAATAAGTAAAAATCATTCCAGCAGCTGTCAATTTCAAAATGGTGGTTCTAAGTTTGACGGCTTTATTAGATGCTTTTTAAAAACCTGGGTTATGGGGAACACGAAACACTTCGAGGGTAAAGCATTCCAGATCTTTGTATAAAATTCACATTAGCAATTTTTTCGGTCATCGTTGGTAATATTGAGTCAATCTTCTTATCACTATACAATATTGGGTACTGAGAGAAAAATCTATAAGACTTTGTTCAAGCTTGGAGCCGAAACGCGCATATGCGAGTATGCAAACCTGACCTCAAACTTTATCAGGAGAGCAGGGCCTATGAGGCAGTCAGTTTCTCAATACGTTGTTACGCTTTCTTTTATTAAGAATGGAGATTGGAATGTGTCGTATTTTGTGCTTGTACAATACTCTATTGAGATTGAAATTACCATATTTCGAATGTAAATGAATACGCAATCTTCCGAGGACACAAATCTCAGCATTTTATTACAGCTGTTGTACCAGGGTGGCATTAATATTCATTGATATCATAATGTACAACATGTTTTAATAGTAGCTTCGCGTAGGAAAACAAACGCACCCACCGGATTCATTGTGAATATCACCATCATAATACCCCATCCACGTTTAAGTAGATCACTATACTCATGCTTCTACCTTCATAAGTGATGAATTTTCAGCTCTAAAGCGGGGTGCATAAGGTAAAAATTATAAAATTTTAAATGACAACTACTAGTAAAAAAACATGCTGCTTAATTTGTTAAGCAGATGATGAGGCACTTCCCATTCGTCGATCTTTTACTCCCTTTGGGTGAAATACCTAAAAGTGCTTCATAATCTAAAAGGATTAAAGGGTATCAACTGCTAACGTTTTAAGTTTGTACCCTACCTAATGCCATAACCTATATAGGTACCTAATATGACCACAGGATCGATAAAAACCCAAAACTCCTCTGTGCGTTCTAATGCAAGTTGACCGCGAGCCGTTGTGTAGAGGTTAATTCTGATCAGAAATATGCCCGAGCATCTTTTTACGGTAATTAAAATATCAACCATTCTTCCGCCTGACCTGAATTGACACTTAGGAGTCATTTCGGTTTGCCCGACGACGAGAAGAGGAATTCCGCGGTTGAACCAAAACTAGTGATACTCTGATGGAATACTAAAGTGGAATAGATTCAATTAATAAATATAAGTTTGGCAGACATGCCTATTGTGCCAAGTAATCTAAGTTATTGCCAAAAGCCGTCTCCTCGTTCGAAGGCCGCCATCCAATCTGATACTAATTATGAAATACTGGCCTTGGTTTTGAGGCTTTGTCCCATACTGTTATAATAAATGGACATTTATTTCTAGAAATGATGAATATATTTTAGTTTCTCAACAAGTACTAACAGTGTCTCTGTGTAAATTTTATCATATTTTCAATATAAAAATATATTATAGTCCAATATATAACCATATGAACCAGTAATACCAATTACGAATTTCCCTTTATTTTGGTCATACATCTTCTACAAGACCACAAGGTTCCCTTATCAATTAATAATTATTATGTGGTTTGTAAAATAAGGTTCTTCAAGAAGGGCATTAGAAGGTTTTTACAGGATCGGCAGCGCGATTGTGGCGCCCCTATGGTTGCACCCGTCAATGTACAACGGTAACCGTATTCTGCCATCTAAGTTAACATCAAAATAATAGTAATGAAAAAGTTTTTTCTTATTTAAAACAATTCTTACAAAAAAATAAATAAAAAAATCATCAAAATCGGTTCACTCAGTCGAAAGTTTCGTGGTAACAAACATAAAAAAGTCGAATTGAGAACCTCCTCATCTTTTGAAGTCAGTTAAAAATGTAGAGAAAAGAAAATCAGTAGGTAGAGAGACGATCGATGTTGAAGTGTGAAGGTGGGGTATTGCGTGTTCGAGGTACATCGGTTCGGTGCAATCCAGCGGTGTTCACGGAGTAATTTATGGGTAAGATTTACAATCACAACACTGTGAAGGAAAATATGCTTTAAAAAATATAGAAACATAATTTTGAGCTAACTAGAAATCACTTAGACTGTATTACCAGTGGCGAATGTTTCAGATGTGTGCCCATGAATCATGATAATACCTACCTACTTTAGTCAGAAGTGGTATAAACTTCTATGTTATCTGACACTAATAAGAAAGTAAAAAAGTATTATAAAATTGCAAATTAACTTGACCAAGTTCGGTCAATTTTCATCCACAGGTATTAAGTAGTCAGCGTCAAAAGTTAATGGTCATTATCAGATTTTGTAGATTAGTTTTTCAGCAAAGTAGTGTACACTTAGGGACACAGTGTCCGTAGAATTTGTGTCCCAAACGTCTTCGACTCTTTATTTCTTAGTGAAAATAGCGTTTAATATAAATTGACTTGGCTCTAATTAATTGTTTTAAAAATTAAAGGACAAGAAAAAAAAGGACGTCTTTTATTTGCCGCACCATAAAGGCTTGGAATTCTTTACCAGCGCATGTGTTTCCTTCCTCCTATAGTCCCGGGGCCTTTGAGCGGGGCGTGAAAAAGCATTTGATGAGGCCGTCAAGCTGAGGGCCGCCACTGTAGCACTATCGGTGTATGTGGTGGTAGCCCCAGTCCTGAGACTCTGCCTTTCGCTTACCATCAGGTGAGGTGGAGTCATTTTGACGTGTCCTATATAAAAAAAAAAAATATTGAATTATTCAGCATTTTCATTCAAATTTTGAATTTTAAAATCTATGCGATCATTATTTGCTTTTGACGATGACATTAAACAGCAAATTTAACCCTGGTGGGGAGATAAACAAATGTCATGTACCTAATGCATGACAATTGTTTATCTCATACTAGCGACCCGCCCCGGCTTCGCACGGGTGCAATGCTGATACTAAATTAAATACACTACAGAAAAACTATGAACGTTGTATATAAAAACATAGCGGCCCCTCCCCCGCTCCCCCCATCTACTCCCCGCACTGCCCCGTCCGACCGGTACCGCCCGCCGCAAACGCAAATTTTAAATTTGGAATATCTCCGAAACTATTTGTTTAATTTACATGCTGTAAGGAACCATATTTATCTAAGTATATTAATTGCACACTGTATTTAAGGTACTTAATTCGATAAGGATTAATGCCGTATTGCTTAAAATAGCTTCATAAATAAGCCATTTTTTCACGTAAAAAGTAAACAATAAAAATGGTTAATGTGGGTTATCCCTAAAAGATAAACATATACCATCGCGGACTTTTTTGTAGACCTTTTTATGGTGTACAATACTGTAGTACATTAATTTGATCTAACTCGTAGGGTTTAGGCAGCGTTTTTGCTAAATTGCTAAATAAGCCCAAAAAAAATAGGTTAATTTACGACATCACGTTAGAAACCTCTAAAATTAGCAATGTTGCCTTAGTATATGATGCATGTATTATACATATAAACCTTCCTCTTGAATCACTCTATCTATTGGAAAAAACCGCATCAAAATCCGTTGCGTAGTTTTAAAGATTTAAGCGCACATAGGGATATAGGGACAGAAAAGGCGACTTTGTTTTATACTATGTAGTGATAAGTTATAAATTTAAAATTATAAATTTATGTATTTCTATTCTACAGTTAAGATTTTGTTCTATGAATCAATGCTCAAAACAAAATAGTATCTAATATATGTATATTTATATTTAGTAACTAAAGTTACTTAAATTACCTATGATTTGATAGACATGAACAATACTTATCTTACTGTGACTATCTCGTCTACAGTAGAAAAATAGATGGGCATACATAGGTAAAAAGTTTTGGTAACTACACTACAACATAACTCATGTCAAAAGGTTAGCTATTTAGATTTATACCTACTTCCTAATGGCTAGCGTGTGGCAAAGTGCAAAGAAATGTTAATAATTTTCTAACTTAACATTGAATAAACGTTAGCCATTGTCATGGAAATGCTCATGGCCAGGACTGGTGCCAAGTTTTAAAGGTTGGCAAATTGCAACTAGGTCTTATATCTACATAACGCGATACTCGAGGTTTGAAAGGAGAATTTAGAAGCATTATTTGCGGTATTTTTATTTAAATTTTGCAGTAAATTATAGAAGAAATTGCCTGTGTTATATATTTCTTGCAGTAAATAGCTATTAAGGAGAGTGGTATCCTTTGTTCATTTTCAATTAATTAAGCTATATCTATGTTATATTTAAATAAAATCGATTTAACGGTCTAGGACACAGAACAAAGAAAAATCCTTGGTTTTTTAATGTTCTGTGGTCTAGGAGTACCTAATTAGAATTACAAAAAAATCAAAATTATGGATTAATTAGCGCAAAATCACTTTCCAAAAAAAGCAGCACTATTCTGAATGTATGTTTGGGTAACATCGTGAACTAATGGACGTCATCTATTGTTTCAGGTAACAAAACAGAGTTCCAGTAGTTGCTTTTAGCTCTCAACGCGTCATAATAATAATATGTATGAAGTACGTGGTACAGACGTCGTAAGCTTTAATCTTCGCAATTATCACCTGACGCAGCCGAGGTGGCCGAAGTGCCTTTGAGATCGCGTACCTTTTTATGTTTTGCAGTAAAGTGTGATCCATTCACTTGCAACCCTGGGAATGTATTACTGAGATCTAGTACTTTTTTAATGGTAATTAAAAAAAGTACTTTTTTGTAGTATTTTTTTGCCATTGAACATTTGTAAAAGAAAGTAATTTTATCTTTTGGATTTCAAGGGAGTATTTATAAACTTCAATCCAGGTTTTGTAGGTTACCTACTGTGGCCGCCATTTGTAAAAAGGTGTACGAACGGTTATAATTTTATTATTTTGCGCATAGAATTTTTTATAACTTAGATTTAATTTTACTCACGACATTTAAAAATTAAAATTTCATGGTATGACTTTTCACATCAAGCCTAAAAATATAACATTTCAGTGGTCTAAACGTATCTATCATTATTGCTTTGCATAACAAGAAGGGTAACCTTGCCGCATGTGTCACTACTTACCTTAATTCCTCAAGCCTACCTCACCTACATACTACATAGCCCGTATTAGGGCAGTTCCACACGATGGCGTGACCAACCAACATAAAGCAGAGCTCTCACGTTCACCACCGAGGAAGGAAGGTTATTGTCATGAAAGTTTTTACTATCATCTTTCTTTTCCTTCCTTAGATATAGGTACACCTCGTATATGAACACGCAATGCCTTTGTTCTCCCTTCAGTGTGTCAGTAACTTCGTACTCAACTCAGTTGATCAAATTTCCCTTTTTACAAGTTCGTATTTAGTTTCACCTGTCCCGTTATCTGTAATCAAATCTTGCAAGCCATTTTTCGACCACTTCTGGTTATCCGCTAAAATTTGGCATACTTATGTAAGTCCCACGACAATGCAATATTGTAAATAATAAATGCTAGTTTTTAAAAAGGGTTTTTTTAAACAGTAGCTTGTTTATATTATAGCTTACCATGAGAAAAGTAAACTAAGTAAAGAGCATGGTTCCAGAGAGTGCTTCCAAACGTTACTGTAAATTTGCTAGGTGTTTGGGTAACCACCTAGACTTTTAGGCAGCTCACTGTAAGCTGGTACAGCCCCTAATTGGTGAGCAAGGCTCTGGCCCTCAAGATTGGAAGTTCAAAAGGCAGTTACTTCCATAGAGCAAACGTAGATAATAATAATAGTGGTTCTTAACAGCGTTGATATTTGCTGTTTCACATGTGACTCGCTTAATGACCCGATAAGATGTATAAACGTTGAGCATTATTTGGCAAAACAACGGACGTAGAAATAGCAACAAACTATCGAAAGTTAAATGTTATCAAGTTATGTGTCAATAGTAAACCTTGTTATGTATTGCATTCTGTTGTACACGTGAACGGTATTATGTTGCTACCTGAATTTGTAACCATGGACTTTCTGAAGAAATAAGATTATATTGGGCAATGCCTTTGCCCAGGTTTGACCAGCCAACTAATCACATTGCACCGGTGATGGACTCGCTCGTGGCTAAGTGGTACCTGACCAAGTTAACACATTGCACAGTTAAGCCGCCTGTCCTTTGCTATAAGAACTTCCATGGCAGTCATTACGGGTAGTTCGAAAACTGGTCTAACTACAGAACTTCGTTATCAATGTGTTGAAAAAGATTTGCAGGATGGTGATACTAATAGATTCTGTTACTAAAACCAACGTAACAACACGCATCGATATCGATATGTTTAACTGCCCACGTTAAATACCGACCAAATCCGAAATGACTACGGACGTAGGGCCTTTAAGTAGACTAGACTAGGTAGTCAGTACAGTAGATCGAACTTAATAACTTTGGTCGGATCCTGCCTTATCGGTGCGTGATCTAGTCCAAAAGAGCACGTCAAAATATAATTAAACTGTACAAGGTTGCAATTTTTGTTTAATTTTCGCGTAGTCGTAATTACTCCCACGGAATTAACCTTTCCAATTAATTAAATGAGACACCGTTCGAATATTTAGCGGTAATGTTGCTAGGCGTAGTCGAGCTTCTACATTGAATACTAAATTCAGTTTTTCTTTTAATGCTTTGTTAATCTACAAAATATTATAATTCAATTATGAGGGTGTCCGTATACTGTGTGCAAACTAACAAAGTACCTATACTACTAATGTTGCCAAACTAACTTCATTTGCAAGCCAGTACACCTGCTGATTGCCTGAAGTTGCAAAACTCCGTTCGGAGTTGGGAGGTCAAACGTCAGTCCCTCCCATAAAAATTGCAGAAGCCAAAACAAAAGACGAAGCGAAATGACAAAAATCGTCTTGTGACTTAATGAACGAATCTATTGCAACTTGCAATTAGAACACGATAAAGAAACGTAACATTTCTGGCATCTCTTTAAAATACTTCTTACGTCAACCCTCTTCAAAATATCAACCCTTCACCGCTGTGATATAGGAAACGAGAAAGTATCAAGACACCTAACTAGGTTAGGCACTCATTAACCTCACACCCGAGAATTTCGCCAAGTGATTGCGCTAAGAAGCGAAGCTGTTATACCAAGCGTCGATGAACTTGCATATAAATGACATTATAACCAAAGAGTTGAAGCCCGCAGTTCCGCCCGTACGGAGATTGGTTATGGTTTTTTGGTCAAATCTCCGATTGCAATCAAAGGCACGAGAGACTTTAAGCACATGAATAGCTATGGTACTGTTTTAAGTCTGACCAAGACCCTTTTAATAGAAAAAAAAATTGCATCAAGATCCATTCAGTACCTAGTGTTCACGTCCATCGCGAACAAACAAACAAACAAGCAAGAATAGGTACCAAAAAAAAATATTTTTGTGTTCAGAATCGTTAACCCTAGGTTTATCCATAAAAAAAAATTGGGTGCCATCGGGATTGGCACTCGAATGAGTGGTAGGTACTAAATAGTAAATTACCTTATCATACATTTTTAGTGAGAAATATGAAAGTAAAGTGGTTTCGTGACAGCTTATACGAGTATATGTACCGCCGTATACAAAGCATTTCACTTGACCCCTGACCCTGAAGAATTTTCAGTGGCCTCTGGGCCAGCCTATAGCGGCTTCTTATGTGGTACTTATATTTTCTTTGTCTGCAACGATTCTTTGTTCGTGGAAATAATACATCGATTTTCATTATCGCGGTTATATCGGATTTCTCACCATAATACTTGAGAGCTTTTTTGTGTACCTATAAAGTCAGGACAGTCAGCAAAAATCTGGCTGACAAATAACAAATTCATAAAATTATCTTGGTCACATCATAATGACTTCACCTCACCTATGTGGGGCATCTGATAACACCATCAGTTGCTTTATCACGTCCCGTTTCAAGGACCCGGGACTTTAGGAAAAAGGAAACACGTATGTTGGTAAAGAATTCGTAAAGAATTAATAAAATAACGCATTTTGTGTTAATCTCAGAGGAGAAATTTAATGATTTTCATATTTTATTTATTCTTAGTTGCTGCCTGCGTGCGCGATAAGACGTACCTAGCAAGAATGGTATTAAGTCAGTCTTTGTGCAACTTATTTTGCTATATACACAAGTAAATGTTGGTACAAGTGGTACAAGGGAGTTAATAAATAGGTAAAAGCGCGTCTTTTGAAAAAAATAATTTTTGTTCATTTTCAGTAGGTAGGTAGAGGTACCTCTTTATGTTTTTTGAAGTCAGTTTATTAAAATTGGATTTATTTACGAAATTTCCAATTAGCTAGTTTCAAAAATACCTGGTAACGCGTAACGTTGCGTCTTTCGTGTCATAAGCAGCGCCGCCCCCGGCGACCCCGAATCTCCTACGTAGGTAGGTACACTAGGTACACGTCACCGTTTGCTTTCACGTTGTTTTGTTTGCGGTCTTTTGTCCGCTGCCGACAAAAGGTATTTCGCCCGGATCGGTTCTAAGACACCTACGCTCTTGGTTATGCTATTTCAACATTTTGTTAGTTATATCACTACTACTAAGGTTCTTATTATGAATTCCCCCGAAATTCATAATAATTATCTACAAGTCAACCCTGTGTAATTTTTCACATGACTAATTTGTCTCAGCAACTTCGGCTACGTGGACTTAAACATGGGTTTTATTTTTTGTGTGGAGAACTAATACTTAAAAGTAGTCCAAAGTTACCTATATAACATCAAGTATCAGTAAGAATCCCGACTCAATAAACCCAACCAATTTCCTGGACGAATATAACAGAAAGACAAAAATTAGATTTTTAAAACTGTTATTATAACGTTACAAACTACAAAAAGACTCTTCAATTTCTCTTAATTGTATAGATAATGTCATTTTATGCCCAATTTTTTGTTTTGTTTTCTTCTTATTCTTTTTTAGTGTCGATGTTGCCATTGTGATGTAGTAATTTCACGGCAATGCAACTTTGTTTTCTTAAAAACTCTAGAGCTAACCCTCCCAAAACGAAAACTCAGCTACGCCCGAGTGTAATGTGTAGTAAATTGTAATGTAGTGTGTGTAATTGTAAAATTATTATATTATTGAAACAACATAAGTAAGTTATTTATGCGCTAGTATAGCTATATCGGACGTTTCCAGTACATTAGCTAAAGTGAAACGGCTCGACTGTTTGAAATCGCGCCGCGTATGAATTGGCTGTCATTAGTAGACCTTGTATGTAACTTATATAGCTGTGTACTTACATAAATGGAATTGAAGCAATACTCTTGATTAGGATTACGTATTCTAAGAATACACTATGCCTATGCCCGCGGCTTAGCCCGCGTAGACGACGGGCTTCGCGGTTTTTGACTATGTCTCATATTCTACTCAACCAATTGTGATTAAACATGCGTAAGGTTTTAAGTCTGAACAAGACCTTTTAAATGAAAGAAACCGCATCAAAATCCATCCAGTAGTTTTTTGACAGGTGGCAACCCTAGTACTAGGTACCTATACCATGATTGCGTTAATCCCGTTGTTATAATTAGGTACTTAGCATGGTACGCGGAAGTACAAAATAATGGTGGCGGAAGTTTAAGGCCATTATACACTCGAGAGCAATGAATCCGGGTCACTTAAACGAAGAAACTGGTTCTAACCTACGCAGACCAGGAACGGGCAGAACCAGGTGTACCACAGCACGAGAAGACCGATACTTGGTGAACACCATGCTTCGAAATCGCTTTCTCACAGGAACTGAACTCACCAATCAGTTTCGACGCCTCGGAGGAAGTAACCCAAGTGCATGGACAGTAAGACGTCGGCTTGCTGAATCTAACTTAAAACCCCTTAGACCTGCAAACGGCCCTAAACTGGAGCGTGGCATCGTATTTCGAGACTAAGATATGCCCTGTTTCCTATTTTTGTTTTAAGGAGAGATCAGCAGTTTTTTTCTTTATGTAATTTTGTGTTAATAAAATGTATGGTGACTCATATTTTTTTTACTTTCATTTAAGGAGTATTACATTGTCTATTAAATACAATTTATTGCATTAACCTATCATTTTTAGTTTCCGAGATTTTTAACATTCTTTAAGTGACCCGGATTCATTGCTCTCGAGTGTAGTTTCTAAAGCTACTAATAGCAAGCAATTTAAACGTAAAAGTTAAATACTAGAACGCTTAACAAATATGGCAGTGTAGGGTCAGGTGAGGTCAACTAAAATGCCACTGAAGAGTGACACTCGGTGCGAATCGCCCGCGACGACAGTGGAGACGCTTCACCAAGCAGGTTAGTGCGCCCGCGGCATAGAATCTAATTGGCACACATAGTCCGCAGACATAGTCCTAATAATACTAAATCTAGAAGGTGAGGAGGTTTTTACGATGTCGGCAGCGCGAGTGTGACGCCCTTGGTGTTGCTCACTTCCAATTATTTTAAAAATGTTAATCATGCCAACACTTCTGACAATCGGAACGACTTGGAACAACTTCAAATATTGGAATAAAATCGTTCCTAACCTAGATTTAAATTTACTATTTTATAGCTGTTGGCTGTGACTCCGCTCGCGTGATAATGCTGATCCCATTCCTGGAGCCCACAGGAGCCTAGCCCGCGATAATAAGTCGCCAAGTGCTATTGCAGACTATAATTATTATTACTTTGCCAAATAGTAGCCAGAAGTTCCATTCCTGGGTGAAGCAGAATTAATTTTGAATTTCGAATTCGTAACAAAGATAAGCTTAGTCTTACATACCTACTGGGCACATTTTCACTCCATACTGCAATCAAAAATTTCACATAATGAGATTTTGAAGTCTGTTACAGATAATTTATTGTCTAGTCATGAAAACAATAAACTGGGTATTAAAAACATGAAGTTGACATCAAAGATAAACCTTAAGGCTACGAAAAATATAAGACCTTTAGGTACAAATAAGTACCTATATTAGTAAAGTTATGCTTTCCCAAAGGTACAAACTTGACAAAGAATTCTTCTGAGAGAGACCTTTCCAGAATACCTTTGCAAACATTCTCGCGAAGATCTTCAAAGACTTCAGATATTTCCTTTACTTTTCGACAAAATGAAAAATATTCCAAGAACGTCAATGATCGTATATGAAAGCATAATTTTGTAATCTTTCTTAAATGATAAATGTGAAAATGTGTCCATAATGTGCGTAGGTGCATAATGCTAGTGAATTCAAACAGATTTTGATGAAATTTGAAATACGGATACCTTACGTAAAAATAATGTAAAAATTAATCAAATAAAAGCCGTTAGTGGTTTTATTTAATTTTAATTAAACCGGGTGATTTGGATTTGAATTTCTACGGATAAAATGTGCCGTGTGGATTACACGGGCTTTGTCGGGCTACAGCAAGTAAAAAGTACAATACCTACATCAAATTTTGAGTTTAGTAACGAAATCCTTTATAAGTTTGCGACATTGCCAACAAGGAATGTTTCAACACGTTCAGAATAATCAGAATTCCTTCGTAATTACAAAAGGAAAATGTTGTTTCGAATTTCCAATCAACTTTCATCGAAGTGTTAGAAAGTTTCGAATGTAGCTTTGAAGTTTGAAGTTCTGTCGTTAATATTATATTATTATATTGATTTGTGCAATTCGCGAATGTGCATTGCTAAATTCTCTCTGAGACGATGCCGGCTCTTCTCGCTCGAGCATCACTTTTGGTGTTGCAAGCGTTTAAAATTATCGTATTAATTAAGTTTAAAAAACCAACAGGCTAACATTTTTAGTTCATTAGTTTAAAATTTTTTTACCATCCAGTGTTATGTTTTCAGAAAGTAAGCCAATTTTTAAACATTTTAATCGAACGTCCTATAACTCCAATGTCCAACTTTACCGAATAAATAATTTAAACTGAAATAAAAACTCATTTTTCAACCGACACAGTTCCGGAATCAAATTTTCCAACGTCCAAAGTTTAACGGCAGTTTTCTAACTGTACCTACATATTCAGTTAATCACTCTACATCTGCGACAGACCCAGCTGTGCCTCACAAATTTTAATCAGGGATCGTATGTTGGGACTTGGGACAGTCAATTTCGTCTGTACGGGTAGGTTCTCGGTTGATTACGAATGGGAGAGTCCACTTATCTCGTCCAACGCTGAATATGGTAAACGTAGATAGGTGCAAGTTCTGGACCTTTATTTGATAATATCTATAATAATTTTATCTCTTGCATATTTATATTGACGTATTTTTCCCAATGGGGGAATATCCTGTGGGTCGCGAGAAAGGGATACAGCTGGACTGTATACCCATTACTTCAAAACCTTACCAAGTTAGATGCCGTACACTATACTTGTATATATGCGATGCATTTTGCCGCAAACAAGTATAGTGTACAGCATCTAACTTGGCAAGGTTTTGGACTAGTGGGGCCCACACTACTCCAAAATCTTGCCAAGTTAGATGCCGTGAACTATAGTGTTATCATTATCATACATTTGCTTACCTATTCATTCCCGCGGCACAATGTCGTTGTCGGCACATGATGAGCAAAGCTGTTGGTAATTTGATAAAACCAAATTAGGTTCAACTGTACAACATTGAACTTTTGATGTTCGTAAACATTTATGTGGCCGTGGAAAAATACATTTATTTTGTTGATGTTATTAAGGTTTGAATTAGAAAAGTTTCGTGGAATACTTATACCGAATGAAACAAACGCTGTTTTTGCGGTTACTTTTTATTTCTCATAATACCATCAATATTTACTGTAACATCCGTAGGAAAAAGTGGTTTTGCAGGCTTATCAGTATTATACTATAGTACCTTTTAGATGACCATTTAGATGTTAGCACTGAACTTTGTAATGCCAATTTTTTTTTAACAATGGCACCGCTATCATCTAATAGATTCCTATAGTTTATTCATCTTAAACCGAAAGTGTGAGCAACTGGTTAGCGCCAATGATAGGATGATTACCCTACTTAAGTATAAACAAAGTACCTAAACGATAATAAAAAAAAACAATAAAATTAGTTACGTGGACACAGTTTAAAATCGTGTAGAAGAGCTTAGCGGAGAATTAGTCAGGACAGGAGGCAGACCATAATGATATTTCGTGAATTAAATATATCTAAATGTCAATAAAGAAAACTTAAAAATCAGTTTAGGAGAACCTAACACTTAAAAATGTGATGGTCTCCTCCATATCCACTGTCAAAAGTTGAGGTAGAAGTTGAAGAACCTAGCGGCGAATTAAACAGAAACCCTTATTAGAGTAACAACACAACCAATTAAGAACAAATCGAGTTCAGTTATACAGTAGAAAATATTTACTACTGAATATAGCTACTATTTGTATCTGATGGCAGGAAACAGAACATTTATCATGCTATACAGGTACGAACTCACTAAGGTGTCGATTTCTAAACGTTGCTCCAATGACTTGCAATTGCTTAGATACGTCGATATACCCTCGTTTCTGTAACACTCTTAGGTACTTACATTTTGTTATGTTTGTTTTTAGTAGGTGCGTAAAAATTCCGTGGCTCAAGATTTATTACATGGTATTAGGCATTGTATTCGAGATCATCGGTTGTTGGGTTCATTCGAAGATTTCACTTTGGAGCCGGGGTCTGCTTACTCCTTCTCCTCCTTCGTGCCAACCCCGAGAGGAAAGTTTGTGCCAGAACCTCGTCCTTCAATTCAGCAGGTGTACCAACTTATTCATGAGGTTGGTTTGATCTTTTTGGGCTTGGGGTCGGGCAAACACTCACGATTTTTTATGTTCTGTACGGTCAATCTAGGAAGTATATAACATATCGCTGGTTAAGCTAGGTATTCTATGAAAACTTTAAAAAAGTTGGTTTAGTAATCTAGACGTAAAAAGTTAACAGAAAGACCGAGTTATTTGCGCATTTGCAACATTATACATTAGTTATGGCAATATAGCAGATACTTCGTTTTGTAAAATATTCAACGGTAAAATCTTATTAATTTTCCAATATAAATTGTTCAAAATTTTGCCTTGCACCCACTCACGTGAAAACATAAAGAACTTTTTGTCCCTTTTCCTTTTAATTTTCTCATCACTTTGCCTGTGTAGGTACCCACTTTTTCCATTCCAAAAAGGATGAAATAATTTGAATTTTGACGACCTCTTTTGTATATCGACCTAAACAAACAATCCTTTTTAAATACGCCTACAGTCTGCAAACCTGATTGAGACTGTTTCATAAGTATTGAAAGGAAAAGTACCTCTGAATTGAAGTGAAAAATATATTTTTTCCTTAGCATGAAAAGGCTTAAAATTAGCAATGGAATAAAATGGGGAAATTTTTATATTCATTAGAATAAGTAGCCGTTTCGGGGTAATGATTTGTATGTAGATTAGGATTTTATACACGTGAGAAATTAGAATACAAGTTTGCACTCTTATTTTGTTTTAATTATATTATTCACACTCCATTATGTTAAACAGTACAGAGTTATTAAACTACTCTTACTACTAACTGAAGTAATGAAATTTTGAAGCAAGTAAGTAGTTACTAACTTACTATTCAAATCCCGTCCTGGATGTTAACTTTTTCTATTAAATTGTACCACTATTTTGTTATGAGCAACATGTCGTGGGCTAATGGTTTTAATCTTTTGTTTCAGGTAATGAATTGGAGTTCCTATACTTCGCGTAGCGTAGGCACCATTCGATAAAGGATAAGCAGGCCCCATAGTCCAGGCTGTGGAATTTTTTAAAGCACCGATATGAGGATGTAGCCATTCGTAATTACCTAAGTATGGACATGGAGTGAAAGATTTTAGTAGTTACATTTTTTTTTCTTACTTTGCTACGAACAGATTTTTTTTTAGAGTTGCTTTCTGGCAATGGCCACCGCATTTTAAGAGTATACTTCTCAACATCTCATATACATATTTAAGGAATAGAATTTGCAGGTGAGATTGGTTTGGGCCTCAAAGATGTTGGTAGGGCTCTCTGTATACCTAGCAAGAAAACGTATTTGCCGTTGCCCACGTAAGTGCCGATCCAATGTGAAAGAATTTCTAAATTCTGTTCTGTTAATTCGATTTAGAGTCTTTGTAATATAGCATGGTTTATTAGTTCTGTGGGACATGACATTTAAACGACCACCGGCTACTGCCACTCTCATCCGCGGTCAAGCAGTTACCCTACTGCCAAAATTTTATACAGAAATATGAAAGGTTTAAATCTTTGTGTTCCAAATACATAAAAAAAGAACTATTAAGTAATTAAAACGGTCTACTAGTTTCTATTCGAGCACTATTCTGAGCAGCTTATGTGCGCAGATTGGAAGGCAGTGGGCCGCGGTACTGACCTGTTTACACTCTACTGGCGATGTAACAATACAGCTACCGTTTTGATTAGACTTAACTATAGTAGACTCATATGTATGCGCACCTGTTTATAGCCTAAGTAGTGATCACTGTTTTACGTAAGGTTGAGTATGTTAAAACAGACTGTACCTACCTATTAGGAAAAATATTACGTAGGTATTTTTAAGTATCTTGAGTTGCCCAATTGGGTATTAGTGGCTGGCTGGATGGATGCAGGTGGATGATAAAAATAAATAGAAAAGGGATGTAATTTTTACTGTTATCTTACTATTCTTTATGTAAAATTTCAGTTGAATAATTTCAATTATTAGACCTAAGTATAGGAAAGTAACCTAATTTAAATTTCAAAAAGCAACTGTTGGATTACAAAAAGTTTGTAAGATTTGAATTCAAATTCCAAATTGCACAAACTGTATCTCCCTAAAAAAAGAAAAAACACATTAAATTAAAACATTTATTACTACTTAGAATATGTAATTTTGCTCATTTATACACGTTACATATCGAATACCTTCATAGTACCTACATAACAATTTCAGATGAGAATATTTTTTGTCTCATACTTTTTAGAGCGTGATTTTTAGGATACTGGTTTTAACTTAGTTTTAGCAATTAAATTTCGCTACATACTACCGAAACCTAACTGACTTTCAGTTATCTAGGACAGATCCAGATAGTTCATACGAGTATATTCAGTGTTCTTCTTAAATTGGTCCTGATTGTGGATTTTTCAGATTTATATTTACTTAAAGAATAAAGAATTCAATATACAGATAGGCACTAAACTATTGTGTATAATGTGGTATAAAAATAAATGTATCCATTTAACGGTAGGTATTATTAATTCAGATGTCATATGTACTACGTTAAAAGTTGACAAGCATAGGTAAATGTACACTGAAATTGAGAAGGGTATCGGATGAAAATTACAATGTAATAATACAACGAGTGAGTTTGACATAAAACGGAGTCGAGCCCAGACAATTGCTATTGGCATAATTCCTCACAGCATTGTCATGAAACAATAACCATTTCATAGGTAATATAGATAGGTATGTGGATGTGGATGTATTTGAGAATTGGAATCATATTGGAATTCATAAAATAAGTACTTTTGTGATATTATAATAGAGTTAAAATATTTCTTATTCGTTTCATATCAACTATATTTCTTTTTTTGTATAATAATACCTAATATCATATTCTTACGCGCGTAGGTATATCCCAGTAGAGATAGGCAGACATATTAAATGTAAATTTTAGATTTACTAACTTAATTAGTCTAGCCAAGCGGTCTATGCATGAAAAATCATTCTCTTTAATCCTTGTAGCCAACCTGAACTGCTTGGGTTCGGGGTGTTTTCACGTAGTTTAACGACTGGAATACGAATCCGTGACCTTTGTAATCACAAATCCGAATTAACCACTAGTCTATCGCCGCGTGCCGTTTCAAGTCTATAATTTATTCAACTAATTAGTCAGTTAGCCTCGAGCAACACGTCTTCAAGCGTAGATATAACTTTCACTCAAACGTGGAGCTTCCTTTGTGATTTTTTGCCTATTAAAAATAGCTTTCATTCTTTTGCAAAACGCCTTCAGGTATAAAAATAAACCTGTTCGGCGTCAAATGTGCCTGCATTGATATCCAGCAACCGGTTCACGCTTCCTGGCCCACTGACCAGCTGATATTAACCTTACTATGCCGACTTTAAATAGTGTAACACATTCATGCTCTGTCTGTGACGGTCTGTGAGACCGAAAGTACTAATGATGCAGATATCCATCCATTATGTGTGCTACTGACCGCCCAAACCCACGTGTTAAAGAACAATAATACCTACAAGTAATGTTGGTTACCATTCTAAAAATTAAGGAAAATTTTATAAACTGCTCAGAGAAGCACTGATTTGAAGTTAGCTAGGTACTACGGAGCATAAAATATCAGCGCTTCCCTTTGCCAAAGATCAGGATGATACTACAGAGTAAGTGTTGTATTTAGCTGCAACTTCATGATGTATCTCACTATTCTGTTATGATAAAGTTTTTTAGATTAGTTTTGGAATTTAAAGCCGTCAAAAGAAAAAACAAAGCAAACGTATGCTAGCGGTCTGACAGACCAATGCACGGACATACGAAGGTTAAAGTACTATCGCCAGTGCACGCACTCGATTCACTATGAAACGAATACTGAGACTATGTAGATTTTAATTACGGCATTTAAATACGGGTTTTTAGTTAGGGCCGGTAAGCGGACTTATTTGAAATAGACATTAATACATGTCTTCGGATACTTCACGGCAATCACGGCTATGGACGTTTGCAGTTAAATTGAAATAAGTTTACTTTTCCTTGCTTCCCTACCCTCAGAGCTTCATCAGTTGTGTAGCAGGTTTGGGTCTCAATGATGTTAGTAGGGCCCTGTACAGGTACCCTAGAGTGCTCCAATTGTGCCACTGATTATCAAGTTTATCAACTCAAAATGCTATTTCATCATTAACTGCTTCAAGGTGACTTGCTAGAACGACGAAAATACAACACAATTTGTGTTTTTACTCAGAAAATTACTTGTAATGTTCGACTATTATTAGATAGAAAACATAAAGCTGTATATGAACAACAATAGAGAAAAGGTCTGAGTGTTTTTTCTGCTTTTTATTCAAAGGCGAACCTTTAATGCGAACTTGCTTACAAAATTAAATAGGTAAATTTTCTGGAGTCTCGTCTTTCAAATTCTTTGTTAAATTTTTCAGATAAATGGAAATTGCTGAGTTAGAGTTCCGTTTAAAAGTATATTTGGTTGTCCCGGTTTTAATACCTCGCTGACGCTAAGACGCTGTAAGTGAAGTCAACAGACTGAGGGCTTAGGGGGACACAGTAATATTAATAGCTACCTATATAGAAGTGCGAGATATGTTAAAAGTGTGAGCTGTCTTTACGTCTAATCCAACGTAAGTTTAAATTAGGTATAGTTAAATCTAATTTAAACATCTATACGAGTGGTACTACTGCCAGGTGGTCTAGATTACCGCGCATCCCGAGATTCGTATCTGCGAGCGATGTTTATGTACCTACTCGTATGCATTGCTCAAAAAGACATTATAATAGAGTTAAATTTTATAAGCTCGAAAGAAATAGGCAAGTTTTTTGTTCGTATCTATACTAGACGAAGAATTTATAAAACTGGTCTTTCCACAAACTCTCAGTAAAGAACCCTAGAAATTACATCAAGCGGACTTGTTTACGTAGTAAAAGGTAAGCAGCTTCTTCTTCTTCTTTCGTGTCAATGATTCATTAAATTATACGGGCGTAGAATTCTGCCATCTTGACCGCGCTATTAGTGGCCTTGTTAAGGTCGTCTTGACTGCAGGTGGTAGGGCATAAGGGGCAGGAAAGTAGGTGCGACATTGACTGCACAGGGGCTCCGCAGTCACACGCGGTTAAGCCCGGATCTCGCATATTCCACCTGCATAAGTTCTGTCTCGACCGGCCGACCTGAGTGCGTAGGCGATTTAGAGACCTCCATACCGGCCACTGGAGGAGCAGCTTATTTTGCGAAATGTTCTATCGATTCGAAATTTTCTTTATTTCTTTTTTATTTGGCTTTGATGTCAATGGCGATAATAAAATCTGTAGAATAATTTTATTATAACTACTACGGTACTAGAGCTGCGGTTTGACCTCTGAACCCCGAGAGGATAGCCTGCGCCAGAGTTTCGTCCATTATACTGGGTATACAGACATGTGAGTGAGGTTGATCTAGGACCTAGGTGTTGGTAGGTAGGCTAAGAAAAGATATGAAAAAATACTAAATACTTTAAAATTTCATTTGTGGAATAAGAAATAGGTATACAGGGTGAATTTTTCAAAAGGGATTGGATGGCCAAATCCGAAACTATGAGAAATAGCGAAAAATGCTCAAAGGAGTCACGAGCCCGATTTTGATGAAACTTAAAACCTCATCATTAGATTTTTGAAAAACCAATAAACCTAGCTGAGAATCGAACCCGTTGATTTTGAAAAAAAACACACCCTTTATTATTACGCCATACGATAGTGTCGCTGTTAAGGAACAAATTCTGGGAAGTAATGATATGCGGCAAATTTAAGGAAAATCTGGAATTTAATAAAATTTATGTTTCATGCACCTATTTATTTTGTTCGAAATCCCAGAAAAGATCGTAACTATTCCGTGTTTTAAATTATACTAAGAATGATTATGATTGATTTTTTTTTTAATAAGATGGAGCTCCAGCCCATAAATGCCGTGAAAGAGATTTTGATTCAGCAGTTTGACGACAATTTTATTGCAAGGTATGGACCTGAGCCTTGGCCAGCGAGATCCCTGGATCTTACTCCCTTAGATTACAGTACTTTCTCTGGGGGTAGGTATGTCAAAAACGAAATTTACAAAGACACTTGCGGTCTTATTACAAAACACGGACTAAAGTCAGGTTTAAACCCAGACTATGAAGTCCAGGCTTAATTTTAAGACCAAGGTTTAAACTTCTTCTTATTACAAAAACAGAATAATCCGTGGACTACTTAGGCCATGGTTTAAATCTTGGCCTAATAACAACCACAGATTACTCTAAACTTTTGTTCGTTCATTGTGATATCATTCGGTCGCAACGTTCCGTTTTCTCAGAAAGCAAAAATTTTCTGAAATCGTTAATAAATATTATTTACTAAAAAATGGTGAAAAAAATATTTACAACATTATATTATTAAATTTAAAGTCATGAACGATAGTTGGACTTTATTTTATAGTAAAATATCATTATCATGCCTTTATTTAGCAATCATTGTTATAATATTGGAAGATCTATGATGAACGTTAAATGAAGCGTAGTTTTTCGGAGCCCGCGCGTTGTTCAATTTTTTTTTTAAATTTCTATACCCACTTTTGAATCATTTCAATACCCGTACTAACTTTTACGTTTCCAGTGGTTTAAACTTTTAAATTTGAATTAAATAATGGAAGGAGAAAAGAAAAAGAGGGGCGAAAATTGGACTGCCGAGGAAAAAGTAAGCCAAAATATGATGTATTTTGGTATTTTCCACAAATCAAATCAAAATGACAAGTTTGACGTTTTATTTTCGTGGTTTAGACACTTAGACCAACGTTAAACTAGGTGTCACGCAGGTTTATCTTTAGACCAGAGATAGTCCCAGGTTTAGTACTAAAACGCGTTTTGTAATAACATTTCTCGTTTTTTATTCATGATAGGCTTACGTTTGACCTCAATCTCACCTGATGGTAAGTGACGATGTGGTCTACGATGAATCACGCTTGCCTAGAAGGAACCTATTCACTCGTGACTTGAAAACTCCCAGGTTATAGCTTTCCGGAAACACAGACTCAGGCAAGGAATTCCACTCCTTAGCTGTACGCACGATGAACGTGTCAGCAAAGCGCTTTGTGCGTATGAGTGGAATATCGACCATATAGCGGTGGCGTGACGCTGTTCGTCTTGTCGTTCGTTGATGGAAAGGACTTGGAGGTATCAGGTTGTGCAATTCCAGAGCGCACTCCCCGAAATGTATCCGATAGAACACCGAGAGACCTGCAACTTTGCGTCGATGGGCAAGGCTTTGAAGTCTTTTCTCGACTAGTGCATCGTTATTGATGAGCTTCTTGGCTCGTCTCTCGATCGTCTCCAGCGCGTCAAGTTGATATTTAGCTGAGCCATCACACAGATACGAGCAGTACTCCATACAGGATCGGACCTGCGCTTGATACAAGTTGAGCAGTTGCTCCGGTGTGAAGTACTGTCGCACTTTTGACAGAATGCCCAGCTTTCTTGCGGCCATTTGAGCTTTAGCCTCAATGTAAGTCCCAAAGTTGAGGGTGGATGTGAGAGTTACGCCAAGAAGCTCGAGGCGGTCGGTTATCGGCACTGGTACACCTCGGAAGGAGGGATTTGGCTGGAATTGACTTCGCTTGGCAGAAAAAAGACACGCCTGAGTCTTAGCAGCATTGAACTTAACCAGGTTAGCATCACCCCTAATGGTCTACATTTTGAACAATTAAACAGTTAGGTAATGTAAGAAAAATAAATTGTATTTTGTTAAAGATGAGCTCTTTCCTTTAGTTTGCGGTATGTCATTACTTCCCAGAATAAGATCCTTAATAGCAACACTATCGTATGGTGTAATAATATAGGGTGTTTTTTTTTCAAAATCAACAGGTTCGATTCCTAGCTAGGATTATTGGTTTTTCAAAAATCTAATGATGAGGTTTTAAGTTTCATCAAAATCGGGCTCGTGACTCCTTTGAGCATTTTTCGCTATTCCTTATAGTTTCGGATTTGGCCATCCAATCCATTTTGAAAAATTCACTCTGTATACCTAGATATAATAATTGCACAAACAATCGTGTATTTTACTTGGCAACATAACGTGAAATTAACTGTCATAAGCATTGTTTGCAGTTTGCAGTCCCAAGCATTGTATAGTGTACCTATCCTGTATCATAATAATCTAACTTAATTGTTAGGTATTTACCGAACAGCTTTGTTATAGTTAGGCAAAGTTGAGCTGGTTTAGGAACGGCATCTAATAAACTAGTGTAAAATAATACCGCATTGCAGTTAGGTATATGAATTAATTAAATTATTGTTTTTGTTCTAAATATCTTTTGGGAGTTGGCCCGTTGTGGGGACGGGTGAAAGATGGCTACATGCAACCGAGATGCGAATGCTGCAATGGTTGTGTTGTGCCAAGAATGGATTAGATTAGGAGATATCGGACGCTTCTGGCAAATTGTTATTATGATGATGACAATGTTATTTTTTATTATTTCGTAGTGCAGAAGTATTTTTTTTGCTGCGTTTTATTATAACGCTGTTACAAGTATATTGTGCGGCAGACCCATTAAGTTATGTACTTGTTTGTCTTACGTACCTTTTTGCCAATTACGATTTTCAATCTCACGGGAGAGTTATTATTCTCCCGAGTTATTACAGTTCACGCATTGTAGAATAGCTTTCTCTCTGTGCATCAATTTATTCGCTAGGTCTATTATGAGTAAATGCCTAATATTTTCCAGATCGTTGGAGGCAGAGTGTAATCCACTGACTGACCTACACACAATGACAAAGGTTTTAAGAGGCATTAACTACATTTTATTGAAGATACTGTAATTCAGAACACATTCTTTCTAAAGTATAATAAGAAAAAATAAATTGCTACTAATATATTTTCTATAGAGGACATTAGGTATTTAGTAAGAGCAGAGAGTAGATACGTTAAGCCTGGTTGCTATATACCACAAAAAGTCTGACCTAACTATAGATTTTTCTATACTATTTAGGGGGTAGACAAGCACACGGCCCACCTGATGGGAAGCGGTCACCGTGGCCTATGGACGTGTGCAACACTAAGGGTGTCACACACGCGCTACCTACCCTGAAGGGAAGGGAGAGGGCTAGGAAGGGGTGGGGAGGTTAGGAAGGGGTGGGGGGAGGGGTATAGTGAGCTCTGGCTACCCTACTTACTACTACTTTCGATATCACCAGTGGGTTGTGGCAGTCAGATAGCAGTACCTACATAGCTTCGCGGTAAATGAATATCTAATTCGGCCATTTCGGAGTTAGACTAAATTTAATATCAACTGAGTTTGGAATCATTTGGAATCAGTTTATCATAAACTAGTTTCAGCCCGCGGCTTCGCCCGCGTGGAGGTCGGCATTACCATCAAGTCATTTTATGGAAAGTTTTTTCATACCTTGGTTTACATTATTGCAGTTTTAGTTGTCACTCACAGATAACGTGGCTTTCTATTGGTAAAAGAATTTTCACAATCGGTTCAGTAGATCCAGAGATTACCCCCTACAACCTTACAAATGCACAAACTTTACCTCTTTATAACCAAAGAATTTATAGGCTTTAGTCTAAGTTTATAATATTAGTATAGAAAAATATTCATTGTGAATTGATATTATTAACCTATAGCTAGAATAATACCTTCTTATGTTCATAGAGAATGTAACACAAGGAAAATACAGCAAATGGTCTCTGCGATAATATTATTTGTAATTAATTATTCTGTTGCTACCAAAGTAATACGTAGATAACAATACATATTAGTACATTAGCGAATGCGGATATCATTAAAATCTGACCTTGTATACAGTATTTGTGAAGCTAATAATGCCTGAGGGAAATTCATACTCCTCCACTGAAAATTAAACGGTAGCGCTCATTGTTACCCGATTGCGGTGAAGCCAAAGTACACAAAAGAGGGTTATGTGTTAGTCAGGGGTGTAGTAGGTATGCGACCTTCGGGGACAAAACTAACTGCACCTGTAAACCGGTACACCGCTGATTGACGGATGGGGCGGATTTCGGGATCAAGCTAAGATGTACCTACATATTTAGGTATGTATGTAGCTGTATTATGTCCGTTTTCTCTCTGTGGCATGGTGGTAAACCGTTCATCTTCTACATGTACCGCTAAAATCACTTTCCAGATAATGAGAGTAGTCCCTGTAGTCAGTATAACAACATTAATTTGTAAATTATGAGACCCGCGTAGTTTAAAGCTATCGATGCATATATTTTACAGTTGAATTACGGATTCAATATCTGATTTCAGATATCGTGAATATCGTGATAGTTTATAATGAAACCCAAATCAGACATCTAGATCTCAAAACTAGCTCACCATTTGAAATGCATTATTTACGTTCGAACTATTGGTTGACATTCCAAATTTAAATCAAGTATACCTAACGTTTATCAACCGTCATAATGTAGAAGACTATCTCAAGTCAAATCTATTTTTATTAAAAGGCCGCTAAAAGTCAAACCAAGGATGAATTGGTAAATGAACAACGTATTAAAAAAACAACAGAGTTATGCTTGAATAAAAATTTTATTTAGGTATATTTTATGAACAATATCTATCCTCGACGAAAGAAAATAAAAAGCTTCATAAGACAAGTGATGCTGTGGAGTGCTCAGCTTTGAAAGTGTGCTGTGTGCACTCCACTCTCACTTCAGTTGGAGAGTGCGCTGTAAAAGCCCTCAATATGAATAATTTACTGAGTTTACTTAACTCGGCGATAATACGAAGTTTAATATTCTGTACTCACATTTACCTTGTAAAGTTAACGCTCAAGAAAACATACTATCAGGTATTCTGTGGCTCAAGGCAGGATTTCCTCCAGCCACAGGATCAAAATCTTTGGTCCGCAGGTAATCTCTTTAGAAACCTTAAAAATTATGGTTTCCATTTCCAGTTCACTTTGTAGATTTCGCATATGAATATAAATTCAATTAAAACTGCTAGGTACAACATAAATATATTTTAGTCATAATATTTTGTAAGTTGTGGTATCCGCGGGGATTACCGCACGAAAAAAAGGTAAGTAGGTACTCAACTTTCGACGCAAAAGTCAGTTTAGTTATATGGATTTTCAGTGGTGAAATGTTATCTCTTTCACTTACCTAGTTGTCAGGACGGGTCGGCAAGTAATAATCCAGAATTACCATTTAAATGACGAGCCAATAGAAAATCCATTAGTAATCAATTAACAGAGCTCCCGTCTCTCAGAATTAGCAATTGATTTTATTAACATAACTCAATTTCGTGATCAATCTAACTTTTAGTTCAGAGCATGAACCTATAAAACCTGTGGACAGATTACACTGAAACCCAAAGCACTAAGTATTAGGTAATCAGTGCCCAAAGTGTATTAACACATTACATATAGCCACCGCTATTTTGGTGACACCATTCTTGATGCAGTGTTTTTAAAGGTCTTGGTCAGACTTAAAATCGTACCCATGTTTCATCACAATCGGTTGAATACAACGGGAGATATAGTCATAAAACGCGAAAACCGACGTCCACGTGGGCAGGGCTAAGAGCTGAAGATAATATTATCCGAAAGATAAATTAACGCTATTCTATCCCAAATCTCTTGTGCTTTTTAGCTCATAAGCTGATCTGTCCAAACCGATCTTTCTAGCAGTAGGTAAAAAGATTTTTATACAAAAGAAAATTCGCTTCTAAAGTGAAGAATCATAATAAATATGCAATGCAAAGAGAGATGCAGCGTGCGTCCGACAACTACGATAAACCGTAAAATATGCAGCACTCGTACAGCACTGAGATAAAAGGCCACTGTCGACAATCGACTCCGAGTATACATATTTACTATGTCAACCCTCCCCCGGCGCTGAGCTGCATTTTTAAACAACGGACTGAAAGTGATATTCCGCACTTCAATCCTCCATTTTATGGTTAGGGTAGTAAAGACCTTTGACTGATTAAAATTTGACTTGCAAATTATATGGAAATTTTATGACGCTTTGAAAATAATAGGGTATACAATCTCGGTGTGTCTAGGTCATAATGTAGAGCACATTAGACATAGGATGGTGATCAAGTGTCACCTGTAAGGCATAGATAACGATGCGATTTTATTCTAGTATAAACTTAAAATATTACTAGCTGATATCCGCGGCTCCGCCCGCACGGTTGTCGGCTTTCGCTTTTGGGCATAAATATCTCAGGTTCTCCTTACGCTACCACTGAGTTTGCCGCGTCGTCATTTGAACTGGGACCCTACCTACCTATTAGTTTAGGTGCTATTGGTAATCTAACTTACTCTATGCAATAGGTAGGTACTTAGGTAATAAAAAAATTGTAAAAGAAGAATACATTGCATGGCACTCTGTACAAACCCTTCGTGGTTTTTGAACTGCTAATTTATAATTCATATTATTTCTGTATTTTTATAAATAAACAAATAAAATGACCCATGTGATATAACTATAATTTACTTCGGTCTATTAAGTAATGGTACAGCTAAATAGTGACCTTTGCCTACATTTAAAATATATGGTGTCATACAATGCAGAGGTCAACGGATATTAAAACATGTAACACTTACGCAAATAAAGAAAAAAAACGATTAATAAGTGGGTAATAGGTAAGCATAATTAATGACTAAATTGATAAAAAAATAATAAAAAAATAGAACCGAATTACTTACCTTCTTTTTCAAGTCGATGAAGTATACTAAAACCCAGTATGTGCAATATACTTTTCTGAAAACCGCATCAAAATGGGTTCAACCAAACGCGATATTATAAATAGTGCAATGGGACTGAAGACAACAGAGAAACAGACAGTTATTATACTGCTATAATAATTAATTGTAAAGAAATCTATAAAAAATGTAATAACGAGATGACTCAGTCAACAGTTAGTTTATCCGGAAACGAATATGAGTTAGAGGTATGCGACCCTGACTTCTCTTGATTTTTTCCTTTCACTTTCAGCGTACCCGTAATTTTTTCATCTTTTATGTTAAGAAAAGAATTAACAAATAGGCTCTGTTGAAAAAAACACTGTTGTAATGTGGGTGTTTAATAATTCTGCCTACCCTGAATATCCTATATAGTCCTTCTTTATTTTTACCATCAACACAGGATTACTTTCTGGAGCCCATAAGCTTTTAAGCCACGCCTAGACCAGCTTAGAATAGGCAAAGAGCACATCTTTCCACTTGCTACGATACTTGCAGACAAATTTCACGGTTTCTACATTCATAATTTTATTGATTTCATAAATGCACACAGCCTGTATGTAAACATAACAAAATAGGAATACTACAAATTGAACGACTACTGCCACTACTATAATATTTAATTTCTAAGAAAAAGACTACAACGCCTACAGCGTTTGTTGAGTCGATGTTAAAAGATTTTCTTCTAACAAAAGCAACAAATAGCTCAACCATTAATTATATCTTCCTTTCTAATCTCGTAAATCCCAGAATCCAATATCATATCCATAAAGCAGCACTTTGTAATTTTAATAGCAGACGTAGCCGGCTCGCGGCATTGTTTTAAGTAAATAAAAACATTTTGCAGTTGGCAACCTTGCTATAAGGGATGCCCCTAATATTTCATTTGTTTGTTTCGAGTTTTCTGACGGTTTATATATTTTATTATTTGTTTATTTTGCGCAATTTGTAATGTGTACTTGTACAAGGTCTGTTTTGGTTCATGTATTTTCGTATTACTAATTAGGGTAGGGCTACCAAAAGTTTAAAAAAATCTAGGTCATACTACTGGGCGCTAGATCTAACGTAAGTACAATTTAACTAGCTTCTAGAACCTATTGATTCTAGAACCTATAATACATAGGTTCTAGAATCAATATATACTTAGAAGCATCTTTGTTTTCGTAAAAACATGAGTAGGTATTTGAAAACCAATGTAAATAAACAATCATAAAAAAAACAAGTTTAATATTATTATACACTGGGCGGGAATCGAACGAAGCTTATGCCGATGGCGACTGTACCTACTGTAGTACACAACATATTATAAACTAGCGTACCCGCGCGCGGCTTCGCCCGCGTGAATGTTGGCTATCGCTACCAAGTCTGTTTTAAGCTGAGGGACTACCCGTACTAACTTTCAATGTCTATTCCTTCGCAATCAGTGGTTGCAGCTAAACGTAATCTCAAGTTCTATCAAACCCTTCTAAGTACAGTGCCATGCATCGCGGCCAAAGCCCCTTTATTTACCATCATCATTCTTTTTCATTGTCTTCTAGATTTTATGGGGGTCGTATGTTGTTCCGAACGCCGCTATGGCGACACACGCTGTTGCGAATTATTTTTCCACTGCCTCACAGGTTCGAAAGCTCATGGACTCGAATGAAATAGCCGCGAAAGACGCTGTTTCGAAAAACATCTTCACTGCCTCATACGCTCGAAGGCTTGTGATTTCGATTTATTTAGTCATAAAGTGTATAAAAAAATATTATTTTTACGTTTGTTGTTAGTTGTTATATTAACATCTTCCACTGCAGACCGAGGGAGGTTAGCCCGGCCCGTGTAACGTGCGTCCCCGGTACTGTCGTCTGCATAGTAATGAATAGAGTCATCAGACACCATGTCATTAATATGCAGAAGAAACAGAGTTGGGGACAGCACGGAGCCTTGTGGAACACCAGCATTTATGTCCATGCGGTCCGAGCAGCTGCCGTCGAAAGCCTTCACTATATCGAGGTGCTAGTGGTCAGCCTCGATATAGCGAAGTCTTTCGACCGGGTCTGGCACAGAGGTCTTCTTGCGAAGTTGCCATCCTATGGACTGTCCGAGGGACTTTGCGAGTAGATTGCTAGCTTTTTGTCCTACAGAAGCATTCAAGCCGTCGTTGACGGCAGCTGCTCAGACCGCATGGACATTAATGCTGGTGTTCCACATGGCTCCGTGCTGTCCCCGACACTGCTTCTTCTGCATATTAATGACATGATGTCTGATGATTCCATTCATTGCTATGCAGACGACAGTACCGGAGATGCATTTTACATGGGCCGGGCTAACCTCCCTCGGTCTGCAGTGGAAGATGTTAATATAACAACTAACAACAAACGTAAAAATAATATTTTTTTATACACTTTATGACTAAATAAATCGAAATCACAAGCCTTCGAGCGTATGAGGCAGTGAAGATGTTTTTCGAAACAGCGTCTTTCGCGGCTATTTCATTCGAGTCCATGAGCTTTCGAACCTGTGAGGCAGTGGAAAAATAATTCGCAACAGCGTGTGTCGCCACAGCGGCGTTCGGAACAACATACGACACCCGGATTAGATAGATGCTCTGGCCAAAGTATGTGTGACTCGGAAGGGACCCTTTGAAAAACCCTTTCATCATAGTTGCATTGCACTTTCACATCCGATGCACTATTTCAAATTAGTGAACATTATTTATTTCCGAAAATCTGATTTTTTTTATTATTAAAATCAGACATTGACATTTGACAACCATATTTAAAATTCAAGAAGTTCATGAAAGTAAAGAAAGAGGATATACTAATAAATACCGGTCAAGTGCGAATTGGGCTCGTGCACGCAGGGTTCCGTACAAAATTGGGTTGAGGGGGATTTCCGCACCACAAAAAGAGGGGGCGAACTTAACTTTGTTGCAGTGCTTCTTGTCTTGAATGACAGACATACATTTTTTTTTGGTGAAGTAGGTAATATTTACGCTTTCTGGACTTTTCCCTGTACTTATGCTATAAGATTTTACTTTCTGCAAAATATCTGGATTCTAGCCCAAAGGGAAATACCTCTTTTTTCGTGCGCAAAAACCCTGTCGGGTTTCACCTCAACGGAGAGGTTGGTATGTCGGAGTCCTTTTGCCTGTGTCTGTGCCTGTGCCTAATGCCTGTGTGATCGAGGAATCTGGTGTGTCCTAGAAAGGATATCCCAGAAACCCCAACCGGTTCCGGCCACCAGCACTGGTGACCTTGACGTGTTATTAGGAATCTAAATCCCCCATCTCTATAAAAAAGCGCGCGTGGAAATATAACACCCTGCCACCCTGAGTCTGCTTCTGCTAGGGTGACGGTTAGCCTCGACCGTCACCCTAGGCCCTCACTCATGGAGGACGGAGATGGTTCTGCAAACTACGCCGCCCGGTGCGCCTTCATCGGCACGGGGGAGTGCTAGATCTCTCCCGTAGCTTTTCCACCACCACTTCTGCACGCATTACTGCCTCGCAAAAAAGCGGTGACGTTCCACATACTCTCTATGGTGACCATGGTCGGCATCAGGGACCTCACCATGAGGCTTACCCCACCGACGTCTGCTTCTAGGACATGGCACCACTCTATCCACTCTGGAGACTCAACCAGTGTATGAAGAGGTGGTGTGCCCACGGATCAGCCCAGGTAATGGTGGCATTCAAACGTCAGCACCCTGCCTACGCAATGCAGGAACTGACCAAAACAGCTATGCCCATCAGTAAGCCTTGGATAGCTCAGGGTCAAGGGTTACCTTAAACTTCGGCGTCTGTAGACCCAAGATGGAGTTCGACTTTAGCCAGTCAAGTCCGATATTACGTCCCTACTGGCCAGTGGAGAGGAGAGATTCGTGGGGATTTCCGCACGAAAAATAAGGTACGGCTTCCTAAAACTCTCCGATTGCGGTGTAGGTGACTCACTAACGTCGCCGAAGGTAACTTAACGACCCCGTCCTCCATGAGTGCAGGCCAGGAGATGGTAGGTCAAGCCACCTATTAGTCGATAGTGAGACCACAGTTTGGATATTACGCTTCATGTAATTCCAAGCATTATCCGCAACATTCCTTTTATCTAATTCAACTTGATGCCTCTACGTGTTCTTAAGAAAGAGGTCTTGACAGACAGACAGACGGATAACGAAGAGATAAGGGTCTTTTTCTAATCAGGCACAGAACCCTAAAAATTAATACATTCTATTTACTTTTGAGAAAAAAGAAGTAAAGGATATTACTCTATGAAAATTTAGACAAAGTCAATTTTAGTTCCTGTTGCTATGACAACTATTATAGATGGCGATAAAAACGTTTGCAACATTTAATTTTCTTTTTATTACTAAATTTCCTGAATGAATCATATATTTTTAATTATGTTATATGCTATTCGAGGCGGAGACAAATCCAAAATATCATAGATCATGAAAATCTGTTCAGCCGTTCTTGAGTTCTGGCAAAAGCACGTTTTTAGCCCTTTTTAGGGCTTTAGGGTTCGAATTTTAAAAAATCCTTTCTTAGTACACCTCTACGCATCAAAACACACATATTCTGCAAATTTCAAGTCTCTACGACCAGCGGTTTAGGCTGTGCGTTGTCTCTAGGTCAGTCAGGACTTTGAATTATATAGTATAAGATATCTAATATTGTTTACTCATCCACGAGAACATACTGTAGCTAGTTCGGTTGACAGAGCTTTAGAGAGCCTTGGATGACCGCCAGCACAGAGTAGACAATAGTAGGTAGTGCCACCAGTGAATACATCTTTTCTTGGATTATAAAGCTAAAGAGTTTGTTTGCTTGTTTGGTTCACTAATCTCCAAAACTACTGGTTTGAATTTAGATATAGGTAGCTTGTTTATCGTGAAAGGTTATAGGCTAGTTATCATCACGCGACTATATCTACTACAACGGTAGAGTAATCAAATTTTCTCATCAAGTTTACAAATCGGACAATTTTTATACATTATTGCAAAATTAGTAAATCATGTGTTAAATAGGTGCCACGGGGATGAATTATGTCACGGACGAAGCCGCGGGGGGCAGCAGGCTAGTTATCGATATAAAACCGTTATCATTCAAATATTTACGATTCAAAGAAAAAGGAGAAATCTTCAGGGAAATCTTTGCATAACTTGAGTGTATTGCCGAATGTAGGCATTTTGTTGTAGTATTTTTTGTATTACCCTTTAGGTAGATAGGTCTCGTGAGGTTTGTACTTTTATATTAGCATTGGATAGCCGTCAACAAGGAACTTTTTCATGGAATGTATGTCAGTCAGATGACTTAATAATAAGATAACAGTCATCATCTTCATGTCCACATTCTGCGGCGTCCGTCAGGCTACGTGGATAACGTGTGGTTTTAGTCGGTTCGATGCCTCGAAACCTCGAATGCGATCGGGAGTATCGGGTCTGACATCAGGATGATGATTGGTACCTATATCCGGCAGCGATTGCCGCCTGATCATCCGACCCCGAGAGGAAAGCTTGTGCCAGAGCTTAATAGTTCACGGCATCTAAGTATAGTGTACAGCATTTAACTTGGCAGGGTTTTGGAATGGTGGGGTCCATGCTACTCCAAAACCTTGCCAAGTTAAATGCTGTACACTATACTTGATTGTGGCAAAATGCGTCGCATAGAAACAAGTAAGTGTAGCATTTAACTTGGCAAGGTTTTGGAGTGTAGTGGGGCCCACACTACTCCAAAATCTTGCCAAGTTAGATGCCGTGAACTATAGGTACTCAGCAGGTGCGGTTAGCTTGGATCTCAAGTGTTGATAGGGCCTTGCACGTTTAAATCTGAAGTGTAACTATCGAATGGACTATGAAACACAGCTATTCAGCAAGTCAGCTGACAATACTTTATGACTCCTCTGGGAAAACAATGTGTATCGGCAATTGATAATTTCCAAATTATCTATATACGGATCGCGTGCGCTCGGCGAAGCGTGAAGACGGGTAACCTTGTTACCCATCAATTCCGAGGTACCGTGTGGTAACGGGGCGATCCGCTGTTCGTATAGCCTGTGGTACAATATACGTAACAAATAAATAAATAAATATTCTACGACATTCTACACAGCGCTCCCTAGACCCAAAGTAAGCATAGTTTAACTAGCTTGTGTTATGGGTTCTAGAATGCTGATAAACATACTTATATACTTTTTTTTGTAAATACATACTGATTAGACATAGAAACACCCAGACTAATGCAAATAGATATATTCATGCATACAAATATTTGCACTGAGCGGGAATCGAACCTGCGCCCCCTGCGTAGCAGTCGTAGGGTCATTTCGCCTGTTCGCGTCCACTTAGCGCAGTTGGCAAGTTTGACGGAGAAAATAAAAATGTACCAGTACTAATTTCAATTAAAAGTTTATTTAATCTGTTCATAATATTAGTCTAGTTTAAGGTAACCTTTAGTTTTATTCGAAATATCTTGTAGTTTTTTTTCTAAAAATACAAACTTCAGAAATAGGCGATTTACCCAGTTCGCGTCCATAAAATCCAATTTGCGTCCACCTGCTGGACCAGTTTGCGTCCACTGGAAATTTGAATTTTTCACAGGAAATTTGAATTTTTCACTGGAAATTCACATTTGAAAATGTTAAGAAGCCATTTACCAACCTTACCATCTACTCCTATTTTTCACGCGGAAATCTCTACGGTTACCACCCACCAGTGGGGGCGTTATGTTGGAATCGAACTGATTAAAACCGTACGCCATCTCGGGTTTTCTAACGCCAGGGTGTCGCCACCGCCACCTCAGCCTGCTTCTGCTAGGTTGACAGGTGGCTCCACGCGTCATCCCCAACCCTGCACTCATGGAGGACAAAGTTCGTTGAACGACCTCTGACGCCTGAGTCGCCTGCGCCTGTTGTGGTCGCCTCTCCCAGACCTTTTCCGTCGCCTCCTTCTTGAGCACGACTTACTCGCAAAGTGAGGCAGCGGCATCGCCCGCCCGCTCTGCAGCATCGCTGTGAGTCAGCCTCTCAGTGAGAGGACTCCCACTTCGAGGGCCACCACGAGGGCTCGCCTCGACACCTCCTACGCCCTGCATTCTGCCAGTGTGTGCATCCCTAAGTTCTAACTTGCATCACAGTGATGACATTCAGCCGTTGGCAGGAGCCAACGGCTTCCTGATCAGACACAAGTGATCCCCGAAGTATGTGTTCATGGAGATCACCTGCGTCAGGTGTAACGAGAGGCTCCCGTATGGGCTCTCTAGCCAGTCCTTATGATGGTCACCTACTAAACCTAGCGCAGGTTCTGTGCCCGGTTTCTTTACTCCATCTGGTCTGCGCCCACTGATTTTGTCTTGTCCATATTGTCGTTTTGGGAATAGCATATTTGTCTTACCGATTTCTGCTTCTCTCGAATTTCACTCAATGCTTTCCTTAAATCGTCTTCTGTGTATGTTCTTTATCCTTCTTTCTTATATTAGCAGTAGGAAATTAATTTTAATAATGGACGCGATTTGTTCTTGTCATTATTCCCTGCAGGTATAGTTTGCGTCCATTGCGGACGCAATCTGGAAGTTCTATAAATTCAGTGTAGTAATTCGCGTCCACCTTATTTTAATGGGTAATTATATAAAAAAAATTGCAAATTCATAATGAATATAGTTCCTTTTATCATTATCGACGTCTAGAAACAGCTATGTATTCAAAATACACATAAAACAATAAAAGACTTGCCTTCAAACGCACCGCTGTCCACTACCTTTTTTCTTAAAATTTCGCGGATTCGCGCTCTCTCGTTGAACAGCCGTCACTATTTTTTTACACAGGATTGGTTGGGCGCACAGAACTTTTACCTATGCGTACGTGGCTCTTATACAATGCGGTATTGGTGGTAATGACTTTTCGACTAATCGATGTGTTAGTATACTTAATTTCGAGAGTTTTCAAAGAGAGGTCCGTAAAATGGACGCGAATAGGGCGATGGACGCGAACAGGCGAACTTACCCTATGCACTACCGCTACGCCAGAGACCGTCGCCGTAGTGAGTGATGGACTACGAGACAGAGGATATGGCTTCTACGCTTGTCTACCATTAGGTAGTGGTCTCAGATTCTTCTAGTCTGAGGTGGTGGTATAAAAATGGCAAGGAAAAGAGTGACTTAGGGGATGAAGACTGATTAATATAGAGAAGAGTGTTTGTCAGTTACGGGTGTTTAGTCAGGTCCCAGTTAACATAAAGATGATGAAGTGTATGCAAAAATATTTTACATAGGTATCCTGTACATTACATAGGTTTTACAGCAGGCAAACCCATAAGTATCCTGGCAAAATTATATCTTGCTATAAGGTCACTCAGAGATACTCGCCTCACAAAAAGTACCTACTAATGCTACTAATATTATAACCGCGAATGTTGAATAATTTGGCTTGCATCAGATGCCAGCTTTACCTACTGAAAAAGTTGAAATAATAATTTGTACCAACTTTAACAAAAACCGTTACTCGCAATATAAACGATAGCAACAATAACAAAACCGATAACGTCTTAATAAATAGTTATTTCATAAAACGGTTCTCGTTTCATAACCACAGTCACGTCTAGGTAATTCGAATCAAATAGGTAATCGCGCGGAGCACGAGACTCGCACCAGCCGTTAACGGGACGTTTCGTAGACGCGATGCAGGCAATAACCACAGTTTCGCGGGAAATCGTGCCAACTGCCAGCACTTCACGGACGATCCGTGATGCAAACACTGGATGCAGTTTGATTTGTCTAACTGCCGCGTGCCGTTACGTATATCTCTTAACCCTCCCATACCCACTAGAGTGCAACATATACATCCGCGCGCGGTGTGTGACTGTGTGAGATCGAAAGTGCTGACGATGGAGGTTTTCTCACCGCTCGGAACCCACCCAGTATTGATGGGAAGGGGAAGGGAGGTTGGGGTTGTCCATAATTAACTAAACGTGAAATAGTACCTAGTACCTAAATAGTTTTGGTTAGTAGTATTCTTATAATAAAAAAATAAACTGTTATACTACCTAGTAGGTAGGTACCTACTTAAGTAACTTAATGAAAATCACTTGTGATACGTTGACATGAAGTTGGTCATGACTAGCGCATTATTTTCGGTCTCACAGACCAATACACGAGTATACGAAGGTTATGGTTGGTAAACATACCGAAATCAATTAGTGGTGTACATATATTTATACGGTACATTACATACGGCTCATTCAATTCAAATATGAGGTGAGGGTGCTCTTGGCCCATTTTGGCCTAGAAAGTTATATTTAAGAATGCATTTTATCAACGATCGTAACTGCGATTAAGTTGAACTAAACTGTGGTCCCACATTTTGCTCAATGAATTTCATTGTTGAAATTCGAGATCTCAATACGGGTTTTTATTGGTGATACCTATGTAACCAAGTGTAATCTCGGCGAATTTGTACATTTTGTGAACCTATAATATTTTATTAATCTACATACCTAATGCTGCTAAATTTTCTTGCAAAAAAAAAAATATGGAGTAGGTTTCAATTTATTGTAACTTTTCCTTAATAGTTTTTCGAACTTATGATCTCGAAGTTCTATTGAATCATCATTATCCGACCACCAAACCCGGTTGCATCCAAAACTTACACTTTGGAGTTTTGATCCGCCCCCTCCTCTATTTTTGGTGTATCTTGGCTTCTACGGGAGCACTCAAAACCGGTGAACTTGCATGAAAGGTTTAAAGCTCGAGAAGTACCGGTAAGTTCTTGCAGAACAGAATCAGGTGGTAGGTGGTTGTCTCTGCCTTACCCGGAGGTAAAAGGCTTGAGTATATATTTGTCTACGGGAGCTACTAGCGTCTATGCGATCCTGGAAACAGACGAGTTTGTTAATCAGTAGGCGACAATCAATCAACTTACAGATGGCTGGTTTGGTCTCCATAGATCTAAGTGTTGAATGTTGGTTGGACAGCTAAACTTCTGGTTAATATTTTTTATAAGTACATTTATTGTATGTACTAATAAAAGCAAAAATATTACTCGACTTCTATTTCTTTGTATTCGCCGTCTCACAATTTACGTAAAGTATCACTATCGCTTTCACAAGTCACGCCTCCACGTTGAAGTATGTCCTTAAATATTAAGCATTGTATATTTATTTTTACTTTATATTGGCACTTAAAGCAGGTTATGAAAGGCTGTGTCGGTAAAACGGGGTGAGTTGGTGTCACGAGGTGAATAAAAATAAAATACTCACCTAAGTATATTTTGTACTTATTTACTTCTAAGCCTGACTATGAACTATTTCGTTCTACTTGAAATTTTGTCAAAGAAACTTTTACATTTCTAATTATCCGTGAAGAACGAGAAGCGTAGCTTAGTGGTTAAAGTCGATCTTACGATCAACAGGTCCCGGGATCTATTCCCGGCCATCCCACTACCGATGTGGACCCATTCCTAAAACAAACAATTTAGTTTAGCTGGTGGGGTTACCGGGAATACTACTTAATACTTTCGGTCCCTAGTATTCTTTGAAAAAAGATTAATCGATTAGTTGCATTGTACCTATAGGAAAAGATTTCGCGGCTCTGTAATCCACCTTGTCAAGAATCAAGTGACATTGTTCCTTCGGGTAGTTAATTTGAAAAGAAACAAAGTCTTGTGATATCGCAGTAACAGAACAGCGGTGCAGAAAACTGTACAATATCTGGTATTTCGAATGTGAGAAAGCAACCGGTGAATAAACGACACAAAATTCTTCGTATTGCATCGTAAACGAAGTCGATTCAATATTGTGGGAGCACATGTCGTTTTGTTTATATACCCGTTGTTTCAAAACATTCTATCATACAACCGTTAATGACCGGCATTGTTGTATTTAACGTAACCTACATTATATTATTATGGGTCATAGATGTTTCTAAGTATTTGCGTCAATGAAAATAATGTTAATACAAGATTAGGATATGCCCGCGGCTCTGTCGGATTATAATATTGTGAAAGATCGTAAATAATTTAAAATAATACACGTTCAATATACGCTATTCATACTCGCATTAAGGTCAAGCTGATAAAAGCCCCGGAAGCCGTCTAGTTTTTTGTATATTAGCATTACAAAAAAAAACGGAAAGAATACTAAAACTAAACACAATGCTAAATTTGCAAAGTATAATAGCACAATTATTATTTTTATTACTGACAGTACCATCATAAAGCAAAACTACGTCAGTGTTGCCAGCACCTGGTAATAAAATGCCTCAACATTTTGACAAAAGTGTATTATTAATTTTATATTTGAATTCGTCTGGCGATGTGGCTAGCCCACATACGTAGAAATGGTGTGAAATAGATAAGATTACTTCATTTGAATGAAAAAAGAAAAGTGTAGGCAACTTGTTTTATTTTATAAACCGTATGTAATAAAAACCTATTCTTAAAAGTACCTATAAGCTGATTATGTGAGTGACCTAAGGCCGTATAAGTTTTTTGTACCTAATTATAATCTTGATATTGGAATATTTGGTTTGATTTAGTATATCGTGAGGTTCTTGCGTTAGGTAAGTACACTCACCAACAATAGTTTAACGCAAACCTATTTAGAGATTGTCTTACTGCTTAGGAACCTACAGACGTACAGTTAGACGGAACAGAACGGAAGTGAAGGAGGAAACTAGGAGACCACTGCGCGCTGAGATTCTGATGATAGCAAGCTGATTTAGAGACCACTTTAACGCTTTTCTAAATATTAAAAACTGGCAAACAGTTTACCTAACGCCTACCTGGCGATAAGCGGTTATCAAGCTCATGTCACCTTGTCAACAAAGGTATTACTGCGCTCGCATTGCAACTTACAGGAGAAAAACGGAAGGAAGGAATGATATTGTCGCAAGTGTATAAAAATGTTAGAACAGTTTTGTGTTGATTAAAAATAAACCTTATTCCATTTGGATAAAGCTGAAACTGTAAGCAACATTCAAATCATATTCAATAAGACAATAGCGCGTTGGTTTTGGTGTTCATTTATGATTTTGACAAAGATTGATGCGCGGCGTGTCGGCTGGTTTTGTGACTACTACCGCCTTAGTCTCGTAACCAGGGCTGCGGAAATTTTGGTTGAAAGGAACTTCTTGACACTTTCAAAAACCAATCGAATCAACAACATATTTATTTATTGATATATTTATTCCCGTTATCTTATCTATACATTTTTGATAGTGTTCCCCAACATTATTCACTAACTCACTCAATAATATGAAAACAAACTAAAAATTAATGATTCCCTCGCGTAACTTTTACCAGAATTTGTACATTTTCGAATATTGCAGAATCATTTCACTAAATAGGTATATTATATCTACCATTTAAACAGTGGAATTTATTTATTAATGGGAACACTGAATTGCATGCAATACTAATAGCGAATCTAGGTTACCGATTCCGCTACATGTCTCACCAATGCACTAAAACAGATTATGACCAGTTTAAAAGGATTATAACGTTATTTCCATCTGGGATGGCTAAATATAGAAAGTTAGTGATATCATTAACATACATTCATAAACCAATTTGCTTTGTTTTTGTGTTAATAAACTTTTTAAAAAGGCCTGTGTTTTTCAGTGCGAATATCCTGATTGTATAAAAAAGAAATGACGATACTAAATTGTTTTACAGTTACCAACACTGATTTCATAATCTGCCAGCTATTTAGAAACATTTTACATCGAATTTCACTCAACTGCCGCCGTGAGTCACACATTTCACCCGCGAACGTCACAGAGAAGTTCAGGTGAAATCACAAAATCACTAGAAAAAAAGTGTTTTTCTAGTGATTAACTAGCAAATTTCCCATCAAATGTATCCGCGTATAGGTCAGTGAACGCTCCGTCGCGGTTCATCGTAACGGATCTACAGAACCGCAAAGCAAGCCTTCTAAGGGCAAATGGCGAATGGTTCAATAAAATTTAATCTATATTACTACATTGGTCTAGTTTACAGCGCTTGCAAGATAAAGGTATATTTAGAGTTACTATGTAGGATATTTTATAGAGGTCAAGGGTATTTTTTTACTTGAAACCTTACGGTAGCCTTTATATTCTATATCATCGAGAACCAGCACGCATCTTTTATCTACGTTTCCTATCACATCTTGTATTATTTAAACGAGCAATTCTATATCTATTTACCTATAAATAATAATCTTGAAAACCGCTCTATAGTTGTAAACGTACCTAGTAGTAAAGTATACGAATTTTCGCCCAAATTTCCGGAATAATTTAAATAAAAAAGAAAACGAGTTTGTATCTAGTGAACTGTGGGTGTACCCATATATATAGCATTTGTATCTATACCATACTGTCTAATAAATAAATCGATGTCACACGATTTAACTAGGTACTGAACTCAAAAGATTCAAACTTATCACATTATTTAATGGAGCGATCCACGATCGTTAATTTATTATGACACACATTACCGCTGAAACTCCGAGCTCCCTAAAACGGATCCTTAATCTACTATCCCCGATAACGGACCACTTATAGTGCCTTATTCATATATAGCACGTAATTTGCGAACTCCTAACCATACTGGCAACCAACTGCGAAGGAAGTTATCGTTCATAAAACCCTCGGGCAGTGTCCCGTCATGAATACCGGTAAGGGGCCGACCATATAATACGTCACGCAAAACTGTACCCTTTTAGACCCCAATTCGTCATCTATTATCATATTTTCTGCGCTTAATTCTGGCAGGCAGCATTTGGCAAATTCCGTCCGGTTATCTTCTCACCCTTACCACATGACTCAAAACGTAGGTCTGCAACCAGTTTGTACTTCATACTGCAACTCACGGTGCCGAAACGTGACGATAGGACTAGTCCACAAATTAAAAGTCGCGCACCGTGCTATGGGGCGAGCTATGCTTGGAGTTTCTCTATGGGATGAACTTTGCAATGAGACAAAGAACTAACGTTACCGATATACCTAGCAGAATAAGCAAGTTCAGGTTGGTTCAGGTGGCAATGTGCTGGCCAAAACACTGGAACAAACGAGCCTAGAATGAACCCATGCACCCCCTATATAATGACTTGAGTTAGCGTTATATAATAATCTATTCTATTTAAAAACAAACGTATTTTATGAACGAGCCCTAAAGCCAGGCATGTCTCGTCATGAATACCGGTAAGTTTATGATACAATCCGAGTCACGTCTCGCTCTGAGATCCAACAAATATAATATTTGTGCTAGCTGAACGTGGCGTTTAGTAAACAGACGTGATTCAATAAAGTTGTTCGCACTGAAAATTATGTTATTGAGAAACAAATCGATCTAGTACAGTTAATAGGCTGGTTTAAGTGTGTTGAACGACTAAATGCGGAATGCGGAATATAAAATACGTACCTACCTAATTAAGTTGTGTATAGTTTAAAGTGTTTTTGCATTATACAGAGGACAAGGTTAATATCACTAGCAACCTACCTTAGCTTCGCTTCGGTTTATACGAGTTCTTTTTTTAACTTAAGCCATCCTAATTTACACATAATATAGGTACCTAGTAGGCATAATAGTCCATCCAGAACAGTGTGCCTTTGAAATGGTGAATTTTTCTTCCAATAAGTGCAGTGCTTAGACTAGAAGATCTGAGGTGCAGTGGTTCCGAAGATTATTCTCACACTCTCAAAATTTGCCTTTATCTTTTCCTATACTAATATTTTTACTTTTTGCCATTATTAGATAGGTACTTATTCTATTAAAGGTTCTTGAAATAAGATGATCCATCAAAATGCTTTGCGTACAGCTACTTTCGTTGCTGACTTTATACATTAAGAAAACATCAAATTGTATTTTATTTAGGTATAATTTAAAAATACGACGTTCTACGAATACGTCTGTCGTACATAAAGTGTGCCATAAACGAGCTTCAACCCACCTGCTAAAGTACTCTAAATGAATATTACACAAGTAAATAGAGAAACGGCGGAGTAACTGGCACGTGGAGCAGCACTATTTTATTGTAATTGCGTTCTTTAAACTAACATGTTACATCCATACGTGACTCTTAGAGGCTTAGGTTTTATGTATGGCCAAAAATTACATCAGTTTGCGTGACATAACAATTTACTTTTAAACGTATTGTCGATTGGGAGTCTATTATTGGGGCCTTTAAGCGGGGCGTGAAAAAGTATTTGATGAGGCCGTCAAGCTGAGGGCCGCCACTGTAGCACTACCGGTGTATGTGGTGGTGGCCCCAGTCCTGAGACTTCGCCTTTCGCTTACCATCAGGCGAGGTGGAGTCATTTTGACGTGTCCTATATAAAAAAAAAATCGTCAAAAGCGTACATTGTCAAAAACGCACAACGACTGGCGTCAAAAATTTAGAGCCGCTTATGTTATCAACTCAGCACTTACTGCATAGTTTCTAGTATCGCGTAGGTATATAAACGTAATAAAAACTTTCATTTTTGTGGTCATTTATATAGTATACCTACATATAATAACAGCGTAAAATAACCGTGTAATTTATAAAAAAAAACTCAAAATAATATCCGATAGAATCCTTTTAAAATTGTCTTATTTGTAGACTCACACGTAACCAAAGTCTTTAAAATATTAAATTAGGTTGTATTTTATTTAAATAAAATATTATTACTTTTAAACAACATGTATATTTTGTAAGGTCACTAGTAATTTAATAGCCGGATTTAATTAAATATACTGCACTATATTTAACGTTATTAATAACTTAACCGCTACTACGCTAACTTTTTGCTTCATCGTTATATAATGACTAAGCTAATAGCTGTTTTTTTGTTACAGGTAATTAGCGAAGCGGAACTTATTTCCTAGTTTCACTCTACATACGAATTCAATAAATAAAAATGATTGAAGGCTATATCTTATGAGCAGGTACGTGTTGTATGGAAGGGTATTTGCAAGAATATAGCATCATTCATCAGTCTGATTATTATCATTTTAGCTCTACCTTGGAGCCCGAGGTCCACTTACGCCATCTCCTTCTTTTGGTTTAGCTTAAACAGTTTTTGTGGATCAACTGCTGTCTGACTCCCAACATTGAGAGCAAATTCTGTGCCAGAGCCTCGTCAGTCCTTCAGCAGGTGAGGGCAAGAAGAGAGATTGACTTGGACCTTAAATTCAATACATCACTAAAGTAAATCACCGCCAAGAACCAAAGTGTCTGTTTGTAGTATTACAATAACAGGTTTTATATAAATACATGAGTGTACCTACGATAAATATAACAAAAAAAACGACGTCAATATCGACTCGGAGATTTCAGAAATTACCTAATTCAAACAGAAAGACAGACAGATATAATTTTTAGACTAGACTATTATTTTAGCAGCAGGATTAGAGTCCCGTGCAGAAAAATTTGGACCTTACAAATCTAAATCTACGCGAACAAAGATGCGGCCTGCGGGCGCTCTTAGAAACCTCTCATATCTAACGAAGATTTAATAACAGAACATGCACCCATGCACCACTATTATGTTAAAGTTCATACAAAGAAGATATTATGATATCAGCAGAATGACATCATATTCATTCCATAACTGTTTACATTGGTGATGTATAGATAATAGCCGCCTTCAAGGTTGTTTATTTTCTCGTTCTTGTTATTATTTATAAAAACTCTAGTCGAATCTTCCTTGCCTTGTTTGGGAATAAAAACAAAAACTTTTGTTACGAAATGTACCTAATGTATTAGATTCGTTAAACGGTGGGCTTAACATTAGGTACATTTCGTACAAATTCGTTAAATTCGTTCGTACAATTTCGTTAAAATACACAATTTGAGATGTTTACTAGTAAGTTGAAGGGTTCTAATATCTATCTACGAGTATAGCACAGAATACCTAATAGTACTACGCCTATAGTCTGGCTATCGCTGTCATCAGATCTACTAGACGCGGCAACGATGGGAATAAATAATATTTCTCACTCCTAGATTAAACAATAAGATTAATTTATTGTTAAACGACTAAATAGTAGCGAATTAATATTATTGTTACAAATCACACAGTAGTTATACCTAATAGAGTAAAATCGCAATCAAAGCCAGTAAACCGATTACCTATCTATTTAGTTTCAATGTATCTACGATTATATTACTGTAGTAACCTTGCAACTTCCATTTTCGTTGTAAGTAGAATAATTATTATACTGGTGTAGCTACGTTATTCTCAATAACATACTATCTAAAACCAAAACCCATTTTATTTATTGTTATATTACAACACCACAACAGCTCATAAGCTACTGTTTTATTTATAAACTATTGAGGCTGCTTCTATCTAACGATAAAATTAAACTTATTTTACCATGAGCCCATAAAACCAAAGGACCGAACTCGTTGCATCAAAAGGGCTACTGTGTCACAAAAATACATATACCTATCATCATTATCCCTTTTACCAATCAACCGCAGAGGTTAAGGTCTGCTTGCTGGCATTTTCTTCTCTACTTAATCAGTTGACAACCATCACAGCCAGGTCAACAGCATCCAACTATCGGGTCGTCCTGTTTTACCGCTATAAGTTGCTCTTTTCAATGTGATGATAATGTTAGTGAAAATCATTCGGTCTATCGATTGGTTAAGTTTTGAAATTGTAGGTAAAACTTGAAACCAAATATAGGTAAGTTTGAAATCAATTTTCAAAATTGGAATTAAATTAAAGATGGCCGTGCAACTGCTCATACTCCACGTGGTGATGCCAGTGGCAGTCATCTGTAATTGCAAACTCTCTCTAACCAAAACGCAGTTTCACTCTGGTGGTATGTCGCATGAGTCAGGTGAAAGTCCCGCACGGACGTAACTATTAGTATGGATTACATATCATTTAACATAGTTCATTAATATCATGTACACAACTAGGTGCGGAAAAGTTCCTGTAGATACCCAGTTTATTTGTTGACTGTACTCCCTAAGGAATTGAAACTTGACGCAGCAAACATACTACAATATCCTAATATGAACCAAATGTGAAGGTCTAAAATGTACATTATATAGGTAGGTACATTATGTACCTATATAAAGAGAAGAAGAAAAAGATGGAGACTTTATTCTAAGTGTACTTTTAGTAGTACGTAGTTAATTTAATTTCATTTTACCAAGAAAACTAGGCCGATTTGCCTAAAAATTTAAATACTGTAGGTTAGGTGTTCATTTTTCATCCTCTTATTACAACTTTTAAATATAAAAGTAGGTTAAAAAAGTACTATTAAGGTGGGTCTACGCAAGGCGAGCCGAGCACGAGCGAAGCACAAGCGGAGCCGAACAAAATTCGTCTAGTGACTCGACTTACAAGCCTCGAACGAGCGCGCTGCGAGCATTTCGTTCGTGCTCGGCTGCGTTCCGACTTTTGTCGGTTTTTTAACGAACACAAAGGGATTTCGAGGACAGTGATCGTTGTAGATTCGTTGTACGTCCACACTTGACGCCACGAACGATGAAGCCGCTTGTGCTTCGCTCGAACTCTGCTTACCTAGCGTAGACCCATCTTTAGATCCTCATGAAACTAAATGCAAAACAAAAGAGAACCTACCTAATACAACACCTTCAAATGAAATAGTTGTTTTATTTATTTTTAATAATGACACAAAGGATTTCATTACGCAAGAACGTTCCACAATTTAATTTTGCGTATTTTGCATTCACATCGAAGTAATTAATTTTTACTATCTATTAAAACCAGGTAAATGCAATAAATACAGATAGGTAATAATAATTTTCGATTTTTTATTCTCACTGGCAACGCATGCAAAAACAGTTACTTACAAGAAAAAAAACGAGGCCAAAGTATACAATTTGCACAGATAAAAAATATACAACAGTAAAATAACTCTCACCCACCGCCAGGTCAGTTGATGATTATGCAATTGTTTTTTTTATGCTAATATAGTACAGTACCTAGTTTTTAAGCGCGTTGGGAAGAAGAGTGAGAGTGCGACTACGATCGATCGCTTTGATACGGTTTTGTAAATCATTCTCTCTTTCGCTATTCGCTCCGCGAACCTTTGGAACGGCTGCTTGCACAGGGAACTGTAGAAGGACAGCGTTCTCGCGTTTATCTCTATCGCGTCTACTAGGTACCTACTTACGAAGTGTTACCTTATCGAGTGTACGCTCAGTGCCACCAACGGAGAAAGATGGAGGGATCTCACAAAAAAGCCGCGACCAATTTAAGTGACAATCCATGACCACGACTACTCCGCCAGTGTAGTGTAGTGTATGACTGAAATGAAGAAGAATTGCCTAGTGCCTGTCCATAACTTGATATCTTTCGAGATTAGATAAAACTGAAGTTGATAGTTTAATTATTTTTAAACACTGTTTAAGACTCTATAAATTAACCATTACGAAAGAAGAAAAATATTGAAAATGTTTACCAGAATCATAGCAATTGGAAAGATGTTGTCTTCGTATATTCCCATTATTATACCTACCTACATTATCTACAATCTGCCAATGCTTCGGTGCTGTCCTTTACAATCTAGTAGTATATACCTACTACACGTTCGCTATAAGTTGAGACCCGACCGCTAGACGTCACCGGCACGTGTTTGTACAGCGCACAAAAAAATATCGTAACCAAGCTTCTGTCCGAGTCGTTACCTACCTGTCTACCTATTTTTTTACGAACACGGGCGACTGAGGGGCAGTGCAGGAGGAAGTAGGCGGAGAGCCCAGGTCTCAACTTATAGCGCACGCGTTATACATACGTCAATTCACTGAAGTGTTGTTAAAATATCCATATGATGCTTGAAAGGCTTTCAGCACTATGCCCTAACAAAGGATCCGCTCGTGAGGTAGGACACAAAGGAATCAATTTCCGAATCGGATCACCCTACTTGTTAGAGACGCACTATTGGATACCTTCTGTTGAATGCTATTACGAATATGTTGAATATATCACTTTTGAAGGTATGTTCCTATAACTGATACCCAAATAATTGTTTCGATCCACTTAAATATTGGTAACCAGCTTTTGCCGTTTCACTCTAACAAATGTAGATTTTGTGAAGTAAATTTTATTAAAGGTCATTTTTGTATTCTTGTGGAATCTTCTCTCTATTGCACATCACACTGACATTTTGACACATTTATGGAGTACGGGACTAACCCCACCGTCATTCCCACTACTGTTATACTGTACAGCAGGATCAACACACTCGGGAAGCCCCAGGGAACGTTTAACTGTCTTGGAACCCACATCTAAATTAATCAGAAATAAATTTTAAGGAGTTAAAAATGTGGGTACCTAATAAACATTTATGGAGTAAATTTCTAAACAATTTGTGGGTTTATGATATTAAAATTACAGCTTAATAACATATTCTCGTCGGAATCGCGGCCATTTGTACCAAGTAGACTCCTAAAGAGTCGCCATATTATGGCACAAATGACCTGGATATTTATCACCTTCGGTCTATACTCGGTTTTGCTCGGTTACTACTTAACCACGAGACGAAATAATTACCAAACTTTTTAAATGACTTTTGTACGTGTCAGTCTTAATGCAAATGAGCGACATGTTCTTCCGAAGTTTATTAATCCGCCGCTTCGAACTTTCATTTTCAGGCTCCATCTTGGAATCTTATGAGATTTAAATTTCATTAAGGTAGATAATATAATCCAGGGAGTATAATGGCGGCTTAGATTTGACGCTAGATGGGAGGCAATTATTCATGAGCTTAAAATTAAAGATAAGTAATAACGAAAAAATCCTATTGTTAAAGCAGGGATACGTGTTCGTTGTTTTCCTTTATTTTTCTGAAGAGGATGCCCTTCAACCTCGTCGCAATTCTTATTACGAATTACACTCAAGAAACAGGGACAATTTATGGTAATCTAGGAATTTTTCAGCGATACGCGATATTTTCCATATAGCAAAATGAGAAAAAAAAACTGGGTTTCTTAAAAATAACAAAATGTTTTGCGCTGAATTTTTTTGTTCAGACTTGACTGTTTAGCAAATCTTGCCACCTGGTGTCTAGAGCGCCAGCTCATCTAACTCTACCCTAGCGCCGGCTTTAAAAATAGCAAACAAACTCAGAACCCAAGCAATATAAGCAATTTGTTGATTTTTTTAAACATATAAAATTTCGCCCGTTATTTGATTTCACCCGAGTGTGAAGTCGAGATGATATTGATTTGAACAATGCGAAGCCCCAGTAATCTCACAAAGGGGTCCACGATTCAACTCAAACACAAGAGAAAAAGGCCGATGAAAACCGGAAAATGCCAATCACATTTAGGTACATGAATGCAGACGAGTTTAACAACTTAAGTCGACAGCTATAAATCTGTAGAAAATATCTACAAATCGATAGCTTCGCACTTTATCCAAAGTGCTCTCGGGCGTTTTAAGTTTCGTAAGTACTTCGTTCGTATCGATATCCTTAGACAGCTTTTTATTTAATTTGACAGAGTACGAGTATAGACGACGGTTTCTGTGGACATTTTTTCTACTAAGTTACCCCTCGCCGAATTTGCATGCGTTTAACCAGTCTTACCATTTGGTATCAACTATGGTTCACTTGAAAGAATTCATAATGATTATATTTTCTCTATTAAATCATTCCCTTCAAGGAGCTATGGTGGTCAGCATCAGGACTAAATTATACCTAGTTATACTTAGTTGTTAGTAAGTTAATACAGTTTTCTGTAGAGTGGTGATGAGCGGCATCATGGGATCATTTCCATCATCCGGAGGGGATTTCTGGGTTAGGCGAAAGAGCCGCAAGGTGTGTTTTTGTTAAGAACTTCTTGACTGCGGAGTTTGGGAACTTGCTCAGTGACAGTAAGCAACAGTAGACTCACTATATTACGTTACGTGGGACCGAGAATATCTGTTGAATTATTCCATCCTACTTGCTAAGCGATATATAAAAATAATATCGGGATAGAAAATATCATCTATAATCGAATCAAGGGCTGAAGTTTGTCGCGAAAGTAGCGCGTGACGTACAATCTAACAAGCCTATGTCTCAGGTCATTGATATCTCCGCTTTCACAATTTCACTCACTGCCGCGAACAGTTGACACCCACTTGCAAGTAGGCAGTCTGTTAACCTCTCATTACATAGGACTTACCCATATACAATACAAGCTGTTGCCCGTGGCTTTACCCGCGTTGAAGTCTGATCCCGTTCCAGCAGCCCATGGAAACCAATTTCAGAGCTTAATCTCAGTGCCAAATTTCATGTAGATCCGTTCAGCCGTTTTGCATGAATGAGTAACAAACCTCCAACTATACTCACATTCATACACACTTTCGCGTTTATAATATTAATGTGATATAGTATTTCTGTGATTATGTCTGTTTTCATGCGTTGTATCTGTATGAAACCGGCTTACCTCAGTATACCAACTACATCTTACCTAGCGTCCGGGATCTACATACCCTTTCCTCTCATTTTGATCTCCCAACCTGACGATTATGAGAATCGTCAAAATCGGTTCACCGAGTCGAAAGTTCTGAGGCAACAAAGATAAAATATACAGTCGAATTGAGAAGCTCCTCCTTTTTTTAAGTAGGTTAAAAAGTAACAAACATAGGTAGGTACTACTTACTTAATTCACAGTCTCGCTCGTATTCCCAAACTTTCGCTTTCATAATTTTATTAGTGGGATTACAGTCTAAAAATACTGTTTAATTTGGCTATATTTGTTTTATTTTAACTCTGACACTCAGCAAATAAATTCACAGTTGTTCCACAGTTGAATATACAGAAATATTGTCATTCAACTGCCATAAATAATTGTTTAAATAAAATGTATTCAAGAAGGATATATTGCGGCCTTCACCGAAATACCTAAGTACTATACTTTTGTTCTGTTTATTTTATTATTTTCGTTATATCATGCTTTCATAATTTGACCGAAATTAATTTCGATAACGATAATGATATTAAGTAGAGGAAGGTCATGACCGAGACCTAGAACCCAGGGCGTGTAGGGTTCTACCAAGATCTTCGGAGTCAAGGCAACCTCACCAACAAGTTACTACACCTGCTGATTTATGGATGAGCCTCTGGCACAGTCTTTCGTATCGGGTTAGGAGATCAGACAACGGCAGTCGCTCTCGTAACAAAATCACGGCAAGGTGTAGAAGACCCCGGGATCCGTTAAACTATTAAATATATTAATCGTATTATAACAAGAATATAACTCATCCTACCTAATGTAAGTCTTTCGTAAATGCCTGATCAACATCACAAAAGTTAAATGGACGAATTAAATCTCTTTGTGTTGTAAGAATACCAACAAGACATTCACGCGAACATATTGTAATACACACAATACGTGCCAAAATCGTGAGTGACATATTCAAATAATGTATTATACTTTCTAAATTGTGATTGCTTTATTTAACGTAAGTATTACATACGTGTGGATAAACATTCGATCATCGGCTGTGAGAACTAGAACTTGTATTAGCTATTTTCTACCTTCTACTTCTACCTATCAATAAATACTCGTAGGTACATAAAATTGCTTGTCATCAAAGTCATCAAACTGTTTTAACTGCTTACTCTATCAAACTGTCAGACTGAGGGTCAGTTATCGTAATAAAATATGTTCAAAATTCAGTACCGATCTCACAAATATCAATTGACGCATACCTTAAGAGGAAAGATAATACGAATTACGTTTCTTTCGCATTTCAAACCCTATCAATTACCTATAGGTAATAATTCTAGTAGAATACCTTACTTACCCTTTTTTCAACTTTCGGTCACGATTTAGTCACAATCACGTTATAATGTTGGATGTCAAATACTTTGTCACAAGAATACTTTTTTATATCTGTGAGATCGAGATTGGAACTGAATTTTGAACGTATTTTATTACGAGAATTAACCCTCTGATATTAAATAGGTAGAAAACTGCACAAAACTGACAAAACCTTAGCCAGACTGAGTGTGACTCTTCTTCAGACGCGATTTGGGTGGGTGATGGTGGTGAATACCCAATAGTACCCAACCCGGAAATAAAACAATAATTTGGTTGTGTATAAACATTGCTGACACAAGATTAACCAAATAATAAAAAACATTTTGGTAAAAACAAAACATAAAACGTGGCAAGCAGATTGACGCCGACAGTTTTGTTTTATGAAACACATAAAAGAATATGTGTTATTATACATGGCACAGAAGGTATTTCACGTACTAAAAAACAAGGCCTGCTACGCTCAGGCCATGTAGTTATTCTAAGTCTGATTGAGATACTTATTAGAGAACGTAGCTACACACCTTATCCATTAAATAAACCCTACTCGCGTCGAAAATTGACGACAACTGGACAGTATTAACATGTGTTCTAACTATCACAGAGCTGTTACTGAAACATTTCTAAACAGAAGCACCCAAAAGCCCTTTAAAAGAATCCAAGAACGGAACCCAGAACCTCATGCACACTCGCTACGAAGCCTCCACCAAGCTAAAGTAACTACTTATTATCCCAGCAAAAACATTTTCTGTAAAGTAATAATAACATGAATCGGTAGGTGAATATAGTGTATGCCCTGCCTGAAAAGAAGTTACAAGATCTAATGACGAACCAAACTCCTAACTTTATACAAACTGGCACAAACGATACCTACCTACACCTTAGTCAAAAACAGTGTCTTGATAGATTGAAGTCAAAATTGACCAAGACTACTTATAATACAGATTACTGTGACCAGTCTACTTAATCTCCAGTAACTATCCGTTCGTATTATCGTAAAACAGAAACTTGTTATACTCAATACGGAGTTAAGTACTTAACGCAGTTACAGACAGATCTTAAAAGCAAAGCAGATTCAGACAAAATCTGTTTCTCTCTCAAACCTGGATTAGCATAGAATTAATTAATCCACGAAGTCGCTGTTCAGCTTTAATCCTGTTCAGGCACTTAGTCACTTACTTCATTCATAATCAATTTCGTAATATGAGGCTATAGGTACTTCTGGCCTTGCCATAGATTTCAAGCAGGCTAGATGACATGAGTGAGTGTGTATGAGGACTGAGGACCCACCAAGATCTGATCTGGGGCCTAAAGACAACCACGTACTTTTGCAATTTTTTAGGAATAGACTATCCGAGCTTTCAAGATTTTATTACACAGTGACGTGTAAAATTTAATAAGTGTGTTAGAAGTGTGAAGCGTAGCGTAGCGTAGGTACTTACATGCAAAGTGAAATTTATCCCACTTGTAATAAATGTCACTTTTAACATACAATTCGCTTTCTATAACTAGTTTTAACCACTTCGTATTCGGTTTGCGCCACGTTTGGTGTTCGAATTAATTTCATTGTTCATTCTAGTCGTAATTTTATTCCGAATATTAAAGATTTCGCCTATATTAGAAAAATTCGACTATTTTTATGACTCTTATTCATCAACTGGCACACATGGCACACATGATGCGCGCTCGTTGAAGCTATATTTCCGTTATTATCCGTTTAGAACTTAGTACAAAAAAAGAAACGCGTAAAATAGGTTTTATTTTATACTTCTTTTGTTGGGCGTGTTTTAATTAAAACGTCTCACCCACCTTGTGCAGGCTATTACAGTATCAAATTAATAGGTACCTAACAACAATGCTACAAATAACTCATTAAGTTCATTTTCATGCCCCATTTAAAGAAACCGGGATTGTAGGAAGAAGAAAACGCGTGTGTTGGTAGAGTTCCAAGTTTTATGGTGCAGCAAAGAAAAGAGGTGCCAAGTGCCGCTTGGTTCTGGCTGAGATTGTTTGCATCGTAGGAGGGGTACCTAGGTAAAGAAGACATATAAATACAGTGAAAGAAATAGTAGAATATCCGGTTTACCAAGATATTCTCAGCTAGCTTCACGTATAAATTCGCAGTAATACAGTTTTCCATCGATGCTTCTCGAAGTTTCTTTGAAAGAAAATCTTTAGGAATTTGTTGACTTTAAAGTTTTACTATTGCTGTACAAAGGAAATTCGTATGTCTGTATCAACATTTAAATGTCAAAATAAATAAATTATTTATGTTTGCTCATTCTTTCCTGGAGGTTTCATTGAAATCGAATCGAATTTTCCTTGAAAGATTTTTACGAGCACTTATAAACTTGTCTGAAAATATATTACATTATATTATTCATCTGTGGCTTTCTTTATAATAATTTTATTTTCCTTTGTAGCGTAGATAAAGTAATAGCTAGCTAGCTATGCCCGCGACTTTGTCAGATTGTTTGTTAGATTTTTATGGTTTTAATTTTTTTGCGCGGAATCCTACAAAAAAATTAAATTATTGCTTTTTTGTTTAATGTATCATACGTACGTACCTAAACTCATATGTATGTTTATACCACTTAGGTGGCAGACAAGCACACGGCCCACCTGATGGAAAGCGGTTACCGCAGCCTATGGACATTGTGCAACACCAGGGGTCACTCTCGCGCTGCTGACCCTGTAAAAGCCTTCTAATACCCTTCTTGAAGAAGCCCATATTGCATTTATTTAAAAGCTGTTATATTAATAATACAAACTGACATTTCAATTTTATTTATTTGTAATGAATGAATGAATGAAAAGAATTAAAATGTCTAATACTGAGGTCTAATATAACTTATTTTCGTCAAAATGTCCTTTACGACAATTGAAATTTCCGGGGTCGATATATATATGTATAGAAGATAGATATAGATGGTGGAGATAAAGAGAAGTACCTACCTCCTGTATCGAGCTTTAACATTGCGACCTGTGTGTGTGGCTTAACGTAACAGTAGAGCGTTCCAGTGCAAATATTTGTATGCATGATTACTTAGTCTATTTGCTTTGGTCTATGTATAGTATAGGTTTATCTATATAATTAGGTATCTAAGTTTATTTATTTGCATTCTAGAACCCATATTGCAAGCTATTTCGGGTACAGATAGAGCTGTAAAGTATAATATCTTTGGGCCTCAAGTATGTCGGTAGGGCACTAATACCTACACTCACAAAATATTTAGTAAGACCTATTAAATAGGTCTCTAGTTTTACTAAAACAAGGTTTTTCCCATGGCCAAATATATATTTTTACTCGTGTTACTTTCACTAACCCTAATTACCTACGTTTTCTGCGTCACTAACGAGCGATTGTTCAAAACTTTAATCACTATTCACGTAGGAGCCGGGTTTGCGTTATAGTTTCAAGGTTATGTTTAGTTTTTTTTTAACCATACCTACCTTTTAATGTATGGTGAGAAAATTTATAGGAGAATATTTCCCAAAAATGGCACGGAAATTACTACCGGGATCTCATCCTAAGACACTGAACCTTCAGGATACTGCTATGAAGATTGAAGACTGCTACGTCATGGGATACAGATTCGATTTCCGCTCAGTGCAAATAATTTTATTATGTAATACATGATTTGTACATTTGCATTGGTATGGATAGGTGTTTCTATGTGTATAGTTAATAAATGCATTTAGGTAATTAATCTGCATACTACCTTTGCTATCTTCGTCATCTCTCGTCACTATAGCGCTATGTCTAATTTCCTAGTATATTAAATCCATAAAACGCAAGTGCTAGATGCACTAGAGTGCATTTAAAGTTTGGAACTTGCGTCTGGTGCCTTTCACCGTGCGTGATTGCGTCACAGTGCACGTCAGAGCCGAGTTCACTCACTCCTCAGCTACGAGTTACGACATCTCCAAACGATAGAGACGTCGTCACGTGACTGTTGAAATATGGCGAAAGATTTTACTCTAAAACCTGTATCATATGACGCAGGTACCTACGCTTAGCGATAAAAGTTAGACACTAACGATTTGATTATCGTTTCTTTTGTGATCACTGATGATCACTGAAATATTTCTGTAATACACAAGGTTCCTACCTCGTTCATTCATCATAGGTGGCTCCGTATTTCGTGTTTTGTTTTTATTTTTGGAATGTGTTAAGCCACTTTTCTCATTGAGTCTACACATGGAGATTGATTTACTGACTAAGATCAAAAAACCTTTTTAAGCAATAAGATTATCATTTCAAATTATCATTTGAAATTAATTATAATTTGAGCCTACAAATAAAAAAAACATTTTCCAAACCATTATTAATGGTTAGGTATTATGTTTTGACATGTATAAATAATGATTAGATAGGTAGGTATATACCTACTTTATATACCTACCAATATGGAATGGATCGATGATCACTATTGTAACTTATAACGACACATCCAGTGATACTCATGAATACTTATGATCTACCAGTTTAGAAACCTCTAGGTACATGACATCATAATGGCCAAAGTCACGAAGTTTTCCGAAGTTTCCGTGAAGAAAAGTTTGGAACGAACGTTAGTAAGTTTGGATACAAGGGTATTGACTTAAGTAAAATCAAACAATATTAATATTCTGTACTAGTTAATTAAAAACGATATATTTTCATACCTATTAAAAGTAAATAAAAAAACCTTAGGTTGAAATTTAATGTTTTGATACCTATTTCATGTAACTTTTAATAATGTTGTGTGCCTAAGGGATTAGACATAGAATTTAACAAGAGTTCCTTTTCAATATAATCACTAATTATTTAATGTAATTAAATACCTAAGTATAAAAATTTGTCATATTAAGATCTTGCCTTACCTATAGGTTTAAAAGACTTCTACGAAGACCATACGGAACTGTACGCTGCACTGTGAGTTTGTTTAGCTGGATAAAGGTGCAAAGACATAATTTTTAAAGTTCACGAATTCAAGTTACATAATTACTTCAACAAAGAATAGGTATAAAGATAAAATTCTCCGTCATTTCCGCCACTGTAACGTAATATCTGAAGTTTCCGTAGTTCGCGTCGTTTTAATATTACCAACTGTCGTCAAGTCAAAGAACCGGAGTTCACTGAACTTCGAGCGATAGAGCCCAACTAAATCGGAGAAAGTAATCGCTAATTAGCATGCAGTTGATGGGCACGACGACGTTACATCATTTCCTTAACCAAACAAACAGAGTGAACCACAATAGAAATGTATTTCGTCAAATTCAATGCACTGGATTGATATGTATCTTCAGATTGCTGTTTTTAAATTACTTCTTAGAACACAGGAACAAATCAAACTCATTGTGCCTTACATATAAAAAATATCCATGCCTATATGGTAATGGTAGCCACACACGTTTTAGTGTACTAGTGCTACTAGCGCAAGTCTAAACTTGCGCAAGTGTACTGCAACGTGTTGATTAGAAGATACTTACGCATAATGGTCGCCACACACTTCCAGTATACTTGTGCTCTGAACTTGCGCAAGTATTCTGAAATGTCTGTGGGCATCATAAGGGTCGATACTGGGTCGGCAGCATTAACCAGCAGCGTACCTACCTACTTGCGGTAACTCTGTCAAAGCCTCACTCATAGCACTATGTGTCACTGCCGGATCCATCCTAACAATGCCGAGTTGCATCTACATGTTTTCTACACATTAGGCAGTTTGTTGAGTCAGCTTTTGTGTTTAGTGTGTTAACTTTGCCGCTTGATAGATAGAGTCTTGAATAAAGTTAATTGAACCTAAGCCCATAAACCAAGGTTTTCACTTCAGACCGCATTCTCACAAGACGGTGCCTTATGATGGTAATGGTATATGGCACTAAGATGGTGCCATAGGTCATGGTCTGCCATTTATGACTCAACTAATTGACATACCTACCTAGGTTGTTAAATTCATCCTCACTAATTTCATAATCTGTTTCGTCCATCCTCACCACGCGTCCGATTCATCTAAATAGAGGATTTTTTACAAATTAACTACTCCTCTTACTTTTTAATTACTAGTACCTAATTATTAAGAATTTTATTCCGATCGCATCGCTCGTGCGCGGGAAAGCCCAGTGTACGTAACCGCGAAGTAGCGCGAGGACGCATGCGCAGTAATGCGCACACGTTCGGAATCCCGACAATAGTGCATGCACACACATCACGACGAACCAAGACATGATTGACTGGTTAGTTAACGAGGCTGAATAACTCGTCTCCTACGCGCATTCAAGAAAAAGTTTTTTTTTTGCTGTCAGTTTTAAACTCGCGCCATTTCGTAACTGGAATTGGAAAAAATGGCGGTAAATTCAAAATTATAGGTAGGTAATTGTTAAAATTAAAATAAATTGCAACCTACGTAGCATAAAAAAAATTATTATAAAAATATATCTTTCTTAAATACCTGTTTTGGGAGTATGTAAGGATACCTTCCTAAGTTAAGTTTTTTTTACAGAAATCTTTTGTGGAGACGCGACAATGTAAACACGGTTAATACAAAACAATTTAGGTACATTCAATGTTTGCTTACCTGCAATGTGTAACAGACTTTAAATATCTCATTATCATTAAACAATAGTAAGTACCTACTCAATCAACTTAGCCGCAAGGACGAAATCCATGTTTGTCGGAGTCGAACATTTGTATGAGTCAGTGCAACTTGAGGGCAGTGAATAAAAGACTACGACGACGCCTTCACTTGCATGCCCGTACGTGATCAGACAAATAATTTAGTAACAATGGCTTATTCAATATAACTAAGTATATTATATTTGAAGGCACGACTCGTGCGATGAGTTACATTTGTGAGGAAAATATTAATACAAAAATTGCAGAGGAAGTACTTAATATAAGCACAGCATGCATGGCAAAAACTACCCTATGAAATGACCTAAAAAAATTTAGAAGGTTACTACTATTTTGACCGGTACATGAAAAATGCAGGCAGCAAGTATCGAAACTCAATTTTCTTCAACTGCCTGGTTGAATTCGTGTACCCGGACCGGACGATTTGATTATGCGTAGCGACATCTAGTGACATTTGTTTGATTTGAATGAATATCAAAGAAAATCCTGATGCAAGTTTCCTGTTCTGGTTTTTGAGTTCTCGTTATACGACTCAATTGATTTGAACTTTTATTTAACTGTTACCAATTTTAAGTCTAAGTTCGAGGGGCGTTTCTGTATAAAGGAATAACAAACATAAATTAACTCACACACGAGGCTTTACATTGATAATCCTAACTATTGTCCGCGGTTACGCCTGCGTGAAGGAGGCACCTCCTGATCGCGTTACTGCGATCCCATGAACTTATTCCCAATTTTCATCCCGGTCATTCCAGCCATTTTTGCGAGAAAGATCAAACATCCATACACGTAGCATAGGTAGTATAGTGTAGAGTTATTGCGACTGTCACAGAATAATAAAACTCTGCCTAATCTGTCTTCATTTCTTTGTTGCAGCGCTCGCGTGTGTGATGCAGCGATGTCGGTGTCGGTGAGGGCGGCGCTGCTCTGCGCGTGCGCATTGCTGTTGCAACACGGTAACTATACGCTTTCTACTTATCTTGTTTAAATATCATCTCAGTATTATAATTTTAATTACTACATCTAAAAATAGGATCTATATTTGTCTAATAAATTAGCTATGCCTTTACCTATTCTAAGTACAATAGGTACTTAAATAATTAGGATAAATAGAGGCCGTCGGTTATTTAACACTTTACGAAACACACACTATGAGAAACAACATATTCTTGAAAATTTGACCGTCATGCTTCACATCTATAGATAAAATATAAAACTAAGGTGGCTAAGAGTCGCTGCAAATTTTTAGAACGAATCATCCCTCTAAAAATATGTAAATATGACTTTATCAATCCGTCCTTGAATCTGTGTTTCTGTCTGTAGCTAGCGCTGAGCTGAAAGGAAGATGCGACGGACAAATGGCTTGCCCTCCGCGGGCGACACCATGCCAGTCAGACGATGAGTGTGGAGACAAAATCTGCTGTAACACGTCATGTGGACAAGCTTGCGTAGATCCTTTATTTACTGGTAAGTTCCATCTACTGAAATTAAGCATTACAAAATTTGCCGACGGACGGACTGTCTGTAAGGTGATTGATTTTATTTCCAAGGCAAAGTGATAAATGAATGATATAATGGATGAATCCTGGCCAATTATTGCGATCATTGCAGTTTCTTTCAGTCTAGTAAGATATACTAAGAATGGAGTTAAAACACCTAAACTATCAAGTGCGTAAAATGTTTGCTTTATACTATTTTTAGTTTACCAGGCCTCAACAGTCCTGAAAAGCTTAGTGCCAGAAAAAAGCAGCCTTCTCATCACGTGAATCAGCAATTAATCGTTTTGCTAATGCCTGGTTAACAAATGAAGCACTCCGATTAATTAACTCTTTTTTTGGAGCTCATGTTAATTAAGTTTTTTTTTAGAGTAGGTACGAGTTCCGATCAGCATTAAGTTTACCGTACATTTAAGTAGGTACTTAAACTTCAAGCTTCAGTACGGTTATTGATTTGTCAACATCGCGAATCCGCCGAATCACGATTCGGTTCAATCCCGAATCTGTCCAACAGCGAACAAAGGGTGAAAATGCGGATTAATGCTTTTAGGGCAGTGTGTGTGTTCATCGATTTAAAAGTTACTCTCAATAATGCACCTAGTGTATCTATCTCTGCACCACCTCTGATTGAGTGATAAAGAATGCCTATTGCTTTCAATCCACTAACGTTTTTCTGCGCTTGTGCATGAAGCTAAAATATATCAGCTTGGGTTCTTATTTCATGGAAAACTGTGCTTGCAGGTTGTGAAAACTTGAAACTATCATCAGAAAGGATATCCCGGGCCTTAGCAGCAGAGAATAGTCGAGGTGGTAGAGGAAGACTCCCGTCGATGAGAACGCCAAGATGTAGAACGTCTGACGGAGAGTTCGAAGAAATACAATGTGATAATGAGATCGTGAGCTCTTGCTGGTGCGTCGATTCAGCTGGATTTGAGGTGAGATATTTTCCACTTTATTATTTTTAACACAAGGGTAGTAAGGGGCAGAATAAAACTTCAGGTTGTATCAATAAAATGACGATATCCTCATGGCGATTGTCTCTAGAGACATCTAGACAGATTGGAGGTAAACTAAAGTATTGAAAGAAGAAGTGGTAGAGCTGTTTCAGGGATCCAAATTGCAAGCTGTAGATTTTTCTTAATAGTCGATAGGCTCGCATTTGACCACAATCTCTCCTGATGGTAAGTGATGATGAGGTCGACGATAGAGCATGCTTGCCTAGCAGCTACCTATTCACTTTTGACTTAAAGGCTCCCAGGATATAGCTTTCCGGAAAGACAGATTCAGGCGGGGCATTTCACTTCTTAGCTTACGCACGAATCGCTTCAGCAATGCAGTGCGTATGAGTGGCATTATGTCCACCATATAAAGATTGTGCATCGCCGTACATCGGGTCGTTCGGTGCAATCAAAATGAGTAATCGGATGGTGATGATAATGAAATTTGAATTTTAAGGTGGCAGGCACGAGAGCACCGGCAGCGGGCTTAGTGAACTGCACTCGGGTGGCTCCGTGTGCAGCTCACACTTGCCGCATGCTATGTCCCCTGGGCTTCGAGTTAGACGCTAAAGGATGCCCACTCTGCAAGTGTAGAGACCCTTGCTCCGGTGTAACTTGCCCGGGACAGTTGTCATGTCAGTTGGAAGAAGTTCCGTGTCTTACACCGCCGTGCCCGCCAGTACCAACTTGTAAGTGACACTATATTGGTATTCAGAATATAATACTGAAATAAAACGCCTTTTTATTTTTAGCATTTGCCCAGAATTGTTTTAAGTAAATTTTGTAGGACTGTGTTTGTAATTACTTTTAGTTTAATTGTGCAGATTGGATTAAACTTTCTATCATAGATGACCATTTTCTCTGTCTTGTGACATTTGGCCCCAGTTCGGATAGGCTGTTCTCTGAATTTCGTCTTCCAATCGTGTGAATTTACCTCTTTTGACTCAGGGCTCTCTATAAAATTGCTTCTTCAGTAAACTTGTAATTCAGAACATAGCTAAACAGAACAAGTCTTCGAAACTTATGGAAGGATTTAAAATAATATTATGTACTTCTAGGCAAGCGGGGTCGCAGTCTACAAAACATCTGTCCAGTAGGAGAACCGCTGTTGATATCTGAGACGAGTCGCCCGTTCTTGTGCGGCACCGACCCTGGGAAACCGAACTGTCCACCTTTGTTCAGATGTCTTGTTGAATCAGGTAACGTGCATACACTTTCATGAGTAGGTATATCAAAACTTATTGTTTCAATTTTCTTGATACATTTTATTTAATTGCGCCGTTTACAGGTTTGCCGATAGTAGTAGTAATGAAAGTATTTTCATTGCAACACATAGGTATTTTAGATACCTACTGTATTAACTAAAAATGCGGGTGAGCTTCCGCAATTAATTATTTACATTTCCTCAAATTCAGTAACATCCTTTTACTGTTCTGCCTGTTCTATTATGTTGTTATCACACTAAAACAGTAAAGGAAGCTCGTCAGTTGTAAAAGGATAGAAGTGAACCTACCCTGGAGGCTAAAAACCAGGGGGAATACGTATGTACTTGTACATAATTATTGTTACGCTATGTTATATTACTAAGACCAAAAACCCTATATCTGCTCACAAACCTATATTCTTCCAGGAAACGATTACGGCGTGTGCTGTCCAGCATCACTAGAACTCCAAAAAGCCGGCACATGTCCTGCACCTACCAACAGTGGTTTGGACTGCGGGACTCCTTGTGCTCACGATCTCGAATGCCCTTCAATGCAGAAATGCTGTGACGGTGGGGAATGCGGCAAACATTGCATATTGCCGCACAACGTGACGATGTGCACTCAGCAGAAACTGATAGCAGAGTTGCTGGTTGTCAGCGAGAAGGAGGGTAGAGGATATGTGCCTCAATGTAGGCAAGATGGATCCTTTATCTCAAGACAGTGTTCCAGGAATGGATTAGTTTGCTGGTTAGTTGACTTCTCGTTCGAAATTTTTCATTGCTAAATTCTCACGATTTCAAAAGGAAAAGCATGTTATGGTAAACGGGAACTGTGGCTTATAAACGATTGTGGTAGGTACTAGAGACATTGTTCGTCTGTCAGGCGGAGGGCAGGAGGAATAGAAAAGAACAATTTTTTCCAGTAGGTACTGCTTAGGTACCATCTCATCCCATAATGCTTATTTACTCGGTACTAGGTTGTAAAAAAATACTTCAGGTTAGCATTTTTTTGACCCACAGGTGTGTAGACTCCGAAGGTAACAAACTTCGAGGCTCCATGGGCCCATCCTCTTCCGTCAAATGCTCGAGCTCCCCCCTCCCCGCCCGCAGTGGCGCGCGCAGCCTCGACTCCTGCGCACGCGCATTATGCGCGGGAGTGTGCGAGTACGGGTACAAGACTGGTGCGGATGGATGTCCCACGTGCGAATGTGACGACCCCTGTGCTGGCTTCCCTTGTCCTGATGACGAAGAATGCGTTAGGGTTAAAGATGCAGAATGTTCTGGAGAACTCTGTACTGGATATCCTGTATGTAAGTATGAGGTGATACTTCGTGCAGTACTGATTAGAGAAGTATGTAGACATACTTAGAGAAGGATGTAGACATATAATTACCTACATGCTGAGCATTATTAACTTCTGCGACTGTTCATATTGTCTTCTCTATTCCTCTTACGATGATTCCGGTTGCACCCAAGCCCGGGACCCGAGGTCCGCATTTTATTTTTCTTCTTCTGGCTATTACGAATGCGTATACCGTCTGACCCACCAACCTAACCAAACAAACTTGCAGGTGAAGTTGGCTTGGGCGCTGAAGATCTTCGTACTTGGTAAAATACTTCAAAAACTACTGAAGCTACAAATCGAAAGTAAACCTAACCTGTTTTCACCTCCAGGTCGCCCAAAAGGGTCTTACGAAAACCCTTGCGAGGTGGGTGCTCCAGCTACAGATGAAGACGGTTCCTTGCTGCCGTGTGGTGTGGAGGCAGACTGTCCGCTAGGCAACACCTGTACCACGACCAGAAGAAACGGTATCGCCGTCTGCTGTCCAGATCCGCACTATGTGGATAATACTACTGATACTGACTTTATGGAGGTGAGTTACTACATGTTACTTTAGGAGAGGTATAGGACGCGCCAATCTTTTTGGCCGCTCTGAACTTCCCGCGAAACGATGCGCAGTATAAACCACAGCTCGCCATCAGGCTTCTGTCCTTTAGTCCATACTTTAAGCGCTTCCTATGCAAGCCCGCCGGTTTCGAGTGCTCTTGACCTGCCCTTTTTACAATAACTCATTAATTTGGTCAGTGTATACTCTGCGAGGTCGACCCCGGCTTGCCTACCCACTTACAATGTGCCTTACTTATTTGGTATATCATTCGCTCCGTAATAAACAGAGAAGTCTTTATTATAATGCCTTTCTTTGTAGATAAACTTCGAAACGTGTGGATCCGAGGCGGAAGCCCTTTGCGGGCTGAACTCGACGGTGGCGTGTCCCGAAGGCGAGTGCGACGGCGAGCTGGTGTGCTGCGCGACGGCGGCGTGCGGCCCTCTGTGTGTCGACCCGGACAAGATGCGCCTGCAGGCCGACAGAGTCGACGATACACCCTCTAGTTAGCACTACTTTGTTTCCTATGACTTGCTCTACAATTTTAAAAAATCCATGTTGCGGAGCCATGATGAAACAAAGTTGACAACGAATTTTATTTAGCTTTCCTACATGGTTCCTAAATACGTGAGTTTCTAGATGGACCATCGCCCATTGTAGTGTCCAAAATTCGTATCACTTTTCCTTAAGTTTAACAAGCGAGTTTTCCCGCAGTTTTTGATGAGAGAGAGTGGTGAAAAATCTTTTTTTTTTTTTAGTGTGTGAATATCTTCGAGATTTCGACGAAAAAATGGAAGGTACAGTGGACGGAATGAAGCTTGCTCTTCCTGCACCTACCTGCCAGTCCGACGGTTCCTTCGCCCCCCAGCAGTGTGCCAACGAACGCTGTTGGTGCGTGGACTCTTTTGGAACGGAGATACCCGAAACTAGTACGAACAACGCTTCGGCAGTTGACTGTGACAAGTAAGTTTTTTTCTTCACCCCAATCTGGTTGCATCCAAAGCTTGCAAAGGGGTCCTGGGTCCACTCTCATACTTCTACTTTCCGGGAATTTCTGCTATCTGACCCAGACTGACCCCTCAACCCCGAGAGGAAAACCTGTGCCTCGTCCGTTGTTCAGCAGGTGTACTGACTGGTTGGAGAAGTTGATTTGGGCCCTGAAGAATTGACTGATGATTCTAGATGGCATACATAATTTTTTTAATTTGCCCCAGGGTCCGTGCCGAACTGTCCTGCCTGGAGCTGACCTGCCGAATGGGTTGCGACTACGGTTTCGAGCTGGGTCCAGAGCGCTGTCCCACGTGCAAGTGCCGCGACCCTTACGCAGGAGTCTCCTGCCCCGGAGGCCGCACTTGCGCGGCTGTAGACGTCGCTTGCGACTCAGATTACTGCCCACCTGTACCTGCATGTGAGTATTTGGAGGATTATAATCATTACGGCTTTAGTTCTGGTTGCATCCAAAGCTTGCAATTTGGAGCCTGGGATCTGCTCTCTTATTCCGCAGTTTGGTTTACTTACAAGTTTGGATGTAAAGGGCTCGGATACGATTGAGACTCGACGTGAGTTTGCTTTGCTTGGACTATTAGAGTGGCTGTCTTCAGAGCCTTGTCCCATCAATCCGCAGGTGTATCCGGTGCGTAGGTGAAGTTGACTTAAGAAGGCTTGGGCCTTGAAGATTTTGATGGTACTCCATATGCTCCTGTATGTATTTGAGCTCAAAAGTTCGACAACCTGGGTCGGTAACTACTGACTTGACGAAAGGCTGATGCTCTAGTCTTTAGTGATAACATATAACATGCTCTTCCCACCCAGGTCTTCCAAAGAAACCAGGCCAATGTCCGTACCTGGTGCCATCGAATGGAGCATGCGAATGGTCTTGCAGAAGCGATGCAGAATGCGGCCCGACTGAACGATGCTGTGCCACTGGCTGCGGAACTGCTTGCACCAAAGCGGTACATCAAAGTGCTTGTCAGCAAAGAAGGTATATTCAAATTAAATAAATTACACTACACGTTGGACATTAATTTAGGTAAATAAATAAAATTAGTAAGTACCTATTTTATTAGCCTTATGGCTATTCTACTTGTATCCAGGACCATCTAGCGATAGTAAGCTGTACTAATTCGATGACATTAATCCTGCATCGCGGAATTAAAGTACTGATGCTGATCATCCTAGTTCCTACTGATTTCATAACATTATTGTGATTTTTTTAGTAAACGTTTGTTACCTTTACCTTTTACCCAGAAATTACAGAAGATTTAGATAATAGATGAACCTTCTCCTTTCGAATGTCATTGTCGATAGCTGGGTCTCCGTACCCCATCTCAGAGGGAGCCCTTTTCTTATAAACTATTTTTTTTTATTAAACTGTACTTATAAAATTAATATAAATAGTGGATTTTATGGCTGAATAACAGGTTAACTCATTTTGGTACCCAGGGCGTTAGCTCTTCACACGGCTGCCGAAAGCGGTAACCCACCCTCCTGGACGTGGGTACCGCAGTGTAAGGAAGACGGCGCTTACGAACTGGTGCAGTGTCGAGGATCGGACAAGGCTTGCTGGTGTGTTGATGTAGCTGGCAATGAGGTTAGTAGAACATATACCTACATTCTTTTAAAGTCTGAGTAAAGTCGCCGCACATTAATTATAGTTTTGTCGCTAAATACTTATGTTAGGAGTTGGTCGATTTAAAAAACAAGCTTTGAAAAATGCGCTAGAGCGTTCGACTGCTAAGTAAAAAGTCGCAGGTTCGTTACCCGCTCGGGGCAAATATTTTTATGCAGGAACATTATATATTTTATTGGTCTGAATGTTTTAGGACAATATTATCAAATCAACCACAGGTTTCAGATGCTTAGTTTGGGTCTATACTATAGGTACCTAGGTACTATTTATTTTGTGGTGACCGTTAAAACCCTTATTTTTTTGAGTTAATCCTGAATATCGATTCAAGTTTCGCTGGCTATAAAATTAACTGACATCTGAAGTAAATCAACAGGTAAAAATCAACTCCATGGCATAAAATGGAAGTTCCCATTCCGATGCAAATTTTAACATACAAACATAAATCCACTTCCTTCTTTCATAGATCGCCGGCACCCGAACTTTCAATTCCACTCCAAACTGCGACGCACCAGTCCAATGTTCGCTACCTACTTGCCTAGAAGAAACCATCTGTCCCAATGGACGGCAACTGGACGACAAGGGCTGTCCTACGTGCGAATGCAACGACCCTTGCGCAGAAGCCAAGTGCCGAGCTGACGAGACTTGTGAACTGGTACCTTTAGACTGTGAGGTGAGTAGATCTATGAAAACTCTAGACCTTCCGTCTAGAGTTTTCATTGAAATTAATTTTAATCATACAAGCAATACAGTCATTTTGGGTAACTTTGAACATTTTTACCGGATTATTAATGAATACTCTCTGATTATATTTATTACATCTTTATTTTATAGAATAAATAGTGTTCTTTTGAGTTGATTTATGTTTCTAAACCCACAAATTTATGGAAAAAACAAAAAGACTGCCCAAAATTTGCCCCAAAACTCACATTCAAAGTTAGCACGAGTTTTGGGTAACTTTGAATATATATTTTTTTGGATTTTAAAACCTTTATTATCCAAACATTTTAAGATTTGAATAAAATTGAATGATGTATTCTTGTAAAAAAAGTCCAATCTACGGAAATCATGACTAACTTGACGTGTGACCTGTGAAAAATAGCGAGGTCTTGCCATATGAAACAAGGCGAACCAATTTGGTGGAAAAAAAAACATTGTTATTTTTATATTTTCTAATAAAGTAAGATAAGTAGGAACGTAGTGCACAACATAATAAATTATATGTTTATTTGGTTATCAGATGAGATCAAAATCGTAATGACTGCTAATAATTTTTCTTATTTTTTAAAGAAAACTAATCACCACTTTCCATGAACAAAATGTCATCGTCAATATGAATTTTTCCACCTTTTTAGGGCCAAATGGCAAAAAAGAGAACCCTTTAGATTCGTCATGACTGTCTGTCTGTCTGTCCGTCCGTCCGTTCATCCGTCCGTCCGTCTGTCCGTCCGTATGTTACACACCCACTTTTCTCCGAAACTATAAGGCCTATGCGGTTGAAACTTGGTAAGTAGACGTATTCTGTGAACCACATTAAGAATTTCACACAAAAATAAAAAATGGAATCAATTTTAGGGGTCCTCATACTTAGAACTGAAACTTTTTATAAGGCACGAATAACTTTGAACCATTCAATGTTACCCAAATCACTTCGATTTTGATCGTCGTTACAAGTTTATCAGTTTTAGACAATTTATGTAACACCATGTACGGACAGCGATTTCAAAATAATATTTTTTTTAGTAGATTTTAAAGATAAACACCAAACATACCTGTTTACAGCTAGTTTTGTACAAATAATTCCGATATTAAATTCAACTAACAAACATTGCTAAAAACTTCACTCGAAAAAGGCGGTTAAATTACAAAATTATGACTTTGAAAGCCTAATGTTTTACGTTACGTTTGTTAAAAAACATTATGGCGATCCGTTTAGGCAGTTATAATATTGAAACAATGTAACATTTGCATCAAATAAATTTTTAAATCTTTTTCACAACTTTATTCAAAGTTACACTGCGATTCAATGTTACCCAAAATGACCGTAGTGATATAGGTATTAATAATAAATACAACTGGTATGATGAGATCCCAAATGCAATTCCTAAGACGGACATAGTGTGTTATCGGGTTTATTTGGTTAGGAAATTAATAATTATGCACAGAATCCCGTTCATGGCCACAATATCTGTGCTAAAGGCTCGTCGGGAACGTATAGGTATTTAACAATATTATTATCCAATATGTGGGGAAATGAGATCATAGGGTTCGTTAAACCAACTCTTTTAGATCCTCTGTCAGCTTTAAACCAATCCACAAATCTAGAACAATAGTATTAATTGTATTCTCTCCCCGCAGGGTGCGTCCTGCCCCCCTCTAGCCCGATGTGCACCCGCCCCGCAATGTCCAGACGGTGTGGACCCCCTGCAGACGCCGGATGCGTCAGGCCCCTTACTTTGCGGCCCCAGCGCTGCCGCGTGCCCGTTCACCCACGCCTGCAGATTCGCCCCTCATGATTCAAGACCTTCAGTTTGCTGTCCTAAACCACGTAAGTACCTATCAATGGTTTTAAACTGTCACGATTTGAATGAAGCGTCGGACGGTAGCTTAGTGGTTGCATAAAAAGTCAGCACTTTGGAGTCCAGAGCAGCTTTTGTTTTTACGGGATATTCCCACCCCGAGAGGGAAGTCTGGACCAGAGCCTATTCCATAAATCATCAGATGTGCCTAGCAGGTGAGGTTTGGCTTGGGGCTCAAAGATCTTGGTGAAACTCTATACAACCGCTAAAGTCTTAGGGGATCCTGGATCCATTTCCACTGATGCAAGCGAATTTAAAGATGCATTCATTTCAAAAACACTATTCATTAAGATCCTTAACCAAAAATTCGTTCGTCTGTTCCAGGTACAGTGTGTTTCGAAAACAAAGACGAAGGTTCGTGCTCTGGCGCCGAAGTACTGAACACAACCAGGTGGTACTTCAACCATGAGCGCAACCGCTGTGAGCGATTCCGATACCACGGCTGCTCCGGCAACCACAACAACTTTAGAACTAAGGAGGAGTGCAATACCGTGTGTCCGGGTAAGCTTCTGACATACAAGCATTATTCGCATGTTTTGTACATAAAGATTTTGTCAAGTCAATTATTGTCAAGGCAATTTAGGGATAAGGGACAAAATAGCCCCAGTGAAGAGGGTGATATTCGGACGGGGCATCAAGGTTATACTCCACTTCGCAAGGTTTTGTGCATTCCTGACAGTGAGACCAGTTTTTTTTGGGTCTACCGAGTCCCAGCGGAGGCGGCATGGCAAGACATGGGTTTCGAACATTATTGTAAGAATCAGGAAAAATATTCTGTTAATAAAATTGAGGTACTGGCCCCATCTTGGATAGCTGAAAATCTGGTGTAAAATGTATAAGAATACCTACTATTTTCTTAAAAAGTGTTTGATCCCAAAAAACTTTCCTTGGCTACGCCCATCCGGATTTTATGGCTATTACTATTCTTATAATATCCAATACTAAAAAATAATACAGACATTGACATTTGACAACCTGATTTAACATTTTTTATTCATTTTATTTATACAGAATTATTATTAAACTATCTAAACTATCTACTAAAAACCCTGCTATGTATAATATGCTATATCCTTTCCACTAAGTAGTATTTGTTTTAACAGTGAAAGAAGAAACGGCAAACTTGAAAAAGAAGATTACGTTTGAAATAGACTCAGGCATGTCGACATTTTGTAACATAATTGTATATGTGTCATAACTCCACTTTAGATGTAGTGCACTGTGTCTAATAGCACGTTAGTGTACCGGAATGGTAGCCACACACGTTTTAGTATACTTATGCAAGTCTTGCGCAAGTTTAGACTTGCACAGTAAGTTACTGTACGTGTGTTGGAAGATATTTGTGCAAATTGGTAGCCACACACGATTCAGTATTACACTGGACCACGTGTGGCTACTTTTTATGTTTTAGAAGTAGTTTGTAGTTTGAGGTCTTTGTTCATTAGACCGTTCCAAATTTATCACATAACATAATTAGTATGATGGACATGATTAGTATTTAACTTCTGCAACTTAATATTGACGGAGTAGAAGGTCAAACTAGTACCTACTACCCAACATGAACCAATCATCAAAACAGGATACTGCATGCAATTATACTTAATGATTTATTAGTCTGATCACTTATTTACACTCATCCCGAAGTTTCGGTTGCTTGCTTTATAATTTTCTTTATAATTTACAGTGTTGAGCCCGTGTGAACGATTGCGCGAAAAGAACGAGATAGCAGCTCAGAAATATGGCAAAGGAACATTCGTACCGAAATGTGACAACAACGGCACCTGGGAACCGATACAGTGCATGTCTCATATTGGTACGTCCACATTACATCCTTGTTCATTCCAGCGCCAATACCACCCAGTTATGTTCAAAGACTGGTCTTTAGAACCCGGAATCCGCTCTCGTACTTATCCTTACCATAGCTGAGATGTATAGGTATTACATAGAAAAGGCATAGGGCGATGGACATGTGTAGAATAGAACAGGGCCCGTAGACAAGTGTCACAAGTCTAAATCGCTAAGGAATAGAATAGATTATGTCGACCAATCACACTCCAGCTCGTGATCCCACCGCAGCGCGCGCATCGTACGCCGGCAACGAGCTTGGATGTGATTGGTCGACCTAATCTGTTCGATTTCTTAGCGATTTACGTTGTGACAGTTATCTACGGGGGCAGGTGTGAAATGAATAAGGCGTGAATAGTACGGTTTTACTTTAATGACACTTTACGCTTCATTAGCTTTCACAGAAGCGGATGCCGTCCGACCCCTAACCCAGAGAGGAAAACCTTCGCCAGAAGAAGCCTCATCCGTCAATCACCGTGTACCGGCTTACAGATGAGGTTGACTTAGGCTCCGAAGACATTTTGTGGCTTCTTTTATAATAACTGGTATATATTTATTAAGTATGAAAAATTACTTTTCAGATGTGTGTTGGTGTGTAAGCGCTAAAGGAGAACCTTTAAAGGGGTCGTTGGTTCGAGGTGGGGAGCCCCATTGTAACTTCAGACAAGCGCGAAAGTATATCCCTCGGGTGACCATGGATGAGCGAGCCAGAGCTGACGAAGGTAAGAGGAGTCTTAGACTTAGAATAGAACCAGCACGAGTCTGGTCAAGAACCGGGTTAATGGCAACTCGCCCTTTTTAGGTGATACTGAAAACAGATGGCAATGTGTGGGTGTTTAATGCACCTTCATCTACTCTCCATTCGTTTTCGTTGTGTCGTTCTTGTGACTAAACTTCATTTAGATTCTGGATCAGAACCGAGACTTGATCTCTGGGAAATCTACTCATACTACTTATTGATATTTTTGATGAAGTTCTATAACAATTTTACTTATAATATGCATTAGTTCATTTTATCTCCAACTCACGAATAATTTTGATGTTTTTACAGTATTAGAAGAACTGATCAGACAAATGACAGCATACAGGATAGACGAGTTTGATGCCGAAGACGATGAGGACATCGACCTCGATACCGAAGGTCGGGAAGAAGTGTCTCTTGACAAAGAACTAGCACAGAAAGACGAAGCCATATTGCTGTCTGAAGTGGTGGATGTTAAATCTGCAGATACAACCAAACACTCGCAGAAACCTCTAGAAGTAGCTGTAGATAAGAAGCAAACCGTCATAGAGAGTAATACGTTTAAAACTAAATGTCAGATGATGCAGGCGGAAATTGAAAACGGTGAGAAGATATTGCTATTTTATAGTTTTTTTAAATATTTGTTGTAAGTAATGGAAATAATACGCATTCATCAGCACATCAGCACTCAACCATTTTTGGTATGGTGCATATTAGGAGAAGCCTATAAAATCAGCAGTATACAGCAATATATTGATTAAACCACTTGGTAATCTATCATTTTTTTATATTGTACATTCGGTCCTAATCTCTCAAGTAGAAGGAGGAGAGGAGCTGCTTCTGACACACTGTAATTCTATCGCAATATTTTTTTCCGGTTTTAGAGTTTATATAAAGAAAAGATTTTCGAGTACCCTCTGGATATTAATATAATTCGTATGTATAATATCGCTACCTGTAGGTACTCTTCCTCAAAGTTAATTTTTCTTTTAAAATGTTTAGGTGGAGAAGGATTTCGTCCCCGTTGCTTATCAGACGGGTCGTTCTCTCCGAGACAATGTTCGCGAGGAAGGTGTTGGTGTGTCGATGCTGCGGGGCAGAGGAGACAACGGCTCGGAGTGGTCGAGGATGCACCTAAACCAGATCCTTGCGGTATGTCTAACATGAATATTTCCTCATATTTTAGTATCAATATTGTCGTGCGAAGTTGACTCGCGGCTAAGTAGTGGTCGAATCGATTGGTCTCAATTTTAATACGGTACCTACACATTATTATAGGTATATACAATCAGGTTCAAAAATGATGTTTAACTAATTTATTCCCGGGCGAAGCCGTGACTTGAGCTGCTAGTAGCATAATAAAAATATTGTAACCATTCCAGAGCCAACCCAAATCGAGTCAGCAGTCCTGGAGCTGGAACTGCTACAGGACGAGGGGGGAGCGGCGGAGCGCGCACGTTCTGTGCTTGCGGCGCGGCTGCTTGCGCTCGGCGCGCGCGCACCCGTGGCTCTGCAGCGGGAGCGCGGAGCGCTGCGCCTGCGCACCGCGCTACACGGCCCGCGCGCTGCCGACTACGTGTATCATATTGAGAACTTGGTACGTATGCAATGGGCTTGAAACCTACTGCAGGTGATCATTACCCACCTAAATGTTTTTTTTTACTGTTTTTACCAACCAACTTTTTTTTATTTTGAAATATCCACCAACAGTTAAATTGAAAGCCCACCTCCAGTGCCCGCCGAACTTAAGGGTTCCAAAATGAGCCTTATCTGTATGATACTAACGCACTAACGTTTACAGGTGAAACAAGACAAAATGTCAGCCCGGTCTGGGGACGCGGGCGTGCTGAACGCGGACGTGATCCGAAGCGAGTACCGCCTGGCGCAGGTGCCTCAGTTGCCAACACTGCAGCGAGAGATACTCAGCGAGTCTACTGTTAGTATAGACTTCGAGTGAAACATACATATTCTTTATCATCCAAGCGCTAATGGATTGGAGCTCAGAGTCCACTCTCCGCTTATTCCATAATTTGATTAATTTGTGATTTTAAGGCAGCGTCTGCCATTTGACCTCCCGACCCCAAAATGAAACCCTGCGCCATAGCCTTGTCCGTTCATCAGTAGATGTAGGTACTGGTGAGACTGGCCTGGGCCCTGAAGATTTTGATGGGGGCCCCTTCACCTTAAGTAAAAAATACATAAATATTATTATAATAGTGTTCTTAACGTCATTTTTCTCATTCATTGAGATAAGCAAATGTCATTAGTACCTACCCACCAATTAAGGATATTACTTTTTCTTAATTATTAAAATTCACTATACATAATTAGTAGATCTATGTATGATTTGTGTTGTGAAGCATTAGATAACAAATCGAAAAGAAACAGTTGGTCTAACTCGTAAACTACTAACCAACACAACTAAAATATTTTTTTCTCAATCCCCAGGTCTCCGCAACAACGTCCTACCATACAGCTCTAATAGTCCTAGCAGCTACTTCAGCGTTCATCATCAGTGTGCTTTGCGTCCTCGTGATGCTCTACCGCGCGCGACTACAAAGAGAGCCACAAAAAGCCGAACGGTTTCTACCAGCGGCTCCTCCAGTATACGTTCTTTCAGCAGACGAGAAGGCCGAACTCGCCAGAGTTCTTCATGCCCCTCCACCCCCAGTCCCACCAAATGAAGACCACACAAGAATATAACCACAAAAGTTTAACTTTTAAAACTTAATAAAAACATGGATATGACAGCTTAAAGTTCCCGCCAAAATACAACAGGTCTATATGTTGCCACCTCTGTATTTTAATACTGGCTTAATTTAATAGGGTTATGTAAATGGCCATTGTAAAATTTACAGTTTTAACTCTTAATTTATAATAAACATCTTTAACTACTTGACAAATAAATTATAACACTATCTAATATACCGAAATAAAAACATTTTTGCTAATAATAATAAAAAATTATTCTGTTTTAAAATAACTGTAGTAATAAATATTTTTATTATAGTCAATCCACTCCTTTATTTTGCGTTTGACATTTCAATTTTCTGTCAAATAGTTATGTCCAAATGCGTAACCTAACCGATTTCAAACAATAATCGACTTAGTCTCTGAAGAAGTTGCAATCGATTTCAAACTTCAATTTTATTTTATTTCTGCTCGATATTCAAATTTTTATACTTCTTTGCGTGCCAGACGTATAATTGAATAAAATAATTCGCAATAAAATCTGTTAAAAATATTTTTATTTTTATAATAATGAATCATACATTTTATTAATTATGATAAAAATACAATGACAATTAAATAATATTTACATTAAAATAAAAACTAAAAACTAAACTAAACAAAATAAATAAAATAAATATTTACATGGCGTCAAAAAATTCCTCCGCATCATCGCTGACTGGTAATGTGCCCAGAAGGCTGGCAGCATTGCCACGCTGAATGGCAATGCTGATTCTCTGTGCAAGATAGAGTCCAGCCTTCTGGTCACCTGTGGCGTCGATCAGCCGCTTCGCCAAGTCTTTGTAGACAAGGCGGGCACTTGGACCCCATGACCCCAGCGTCTCAACCCCAAACGGCTCAAAAATGTAATCACCAACTAAGTTGGAGTATTTACGCCGTTTGAGGTTTTCTGCAGATGCAGCAGCAGCGCCGGCACAGCTTGCTGTGCTTGGAAGATGTGAAGGCGCAAGGGTGTCGACGCACGTTGCGTCCCACACCAAGGGCCTACCCATCTTCCAAGGCAGCAACGACATACCATCCGGTCTCTTGCCATCGTCACGTACCAGTCCATTAGGTTCACGAACGGCTGGCACGCCGGCGGTGACAAGAGCACGGCGGATGATGTCATTGATGCAGGCATGGCGCGATATTCGGCCTGCGCTTCTGCTGCATGAAAGGCCATGGTGTCCAAGGCTGTCGACGGCTTCACCACAGTGGCAATGATGCGGAGAAACACATGGCGCACCTAGACGGAGGCAAGTGGCAAGGCGGAAAGTAGGATCGTCCAACATGGTACCTGTGTTGGACGATGGAAGTGCCTGGATCCAGAGCCCTGACTCCCATTCTCCCACAGCCAACAGGCGTGCAAGATAATATTAAATAATGGCTATTATTGGATCTTCCTACAAAATGTTATGTTTTGTAATAAACATTCTTTTTTCGTGTACAATGTCAAAGTCAAAATCAAAGTCAAAAATCATTTATATTCTGTACTAGCTGTTGCCCGCGGCTCCGCCCGCGTGGACGTCGATTCGCGCGTTTTTTACTATATCGCATGTTCTAATGAGCCGATTGTGATCAAATATGCGTAAGATTTTGAGCCTAACCAAGACCTTTCTAATAAAAAAAACCGCATCAAACCCCGTTCAGTACTTTTTACGTCCATCCTCCTCCTCCTGAATGTATCAATTATTCGGCGACACTTATAGGCTGTTCATACCGATCATCTGTCATGGGTTTACGCCAATAAGATAAGCCTATCGAGTTTAGGCTCCATTGTTTTGTCATGGTAAAAACAATTTGCGGAATTACTGGGTCACCCGCCGTATAATAGCCCTGACCTCACACCTTGCGATTTTTATTTATTTCCGAAAAAGGAAGAAAATACCGAGATAAACGTTTTATGGATGCCGAAGAAGCTGTGGCTGCGTTTCAAAAGGCCGTCGAAGACGAGTGGGCTCAGTGCTTTTCGTACCTACGTATAATATTAATGAAAACTATTACCCTACACAACACAACTTAAATATTTTGTTGAGATGATTAGCCATTGAAAACACGTACATGAATCCATAATACACTATAAAAACAAAGCTTTGTTACAACAACTTTTGTGTTGACGTAAATGTAAGTAAGTTTGAACGATTATTTTAGATTCGTAATTTGCAGCGATTTCATTCGATCCCAACACTAGACATGGTAGAGTGTAGCCGTTTTCATTGAGTGAGCAAATAATCGTAAATTTTAAATCTACCGAAACAAATTAAAGCATTTCAATTTTGGTAATGAGTTATAAATAGGGTAGATACATATGATACGCCAGTTTATATAATTTCTTGGTCACGCATTTCCAAGTTTACTTGTAGGATTAATGCAACAGTTACATTCTAAAACTGCTGTCAAACGCAAAAATAAGGAGTGGAATGACTATAGAAAGATATTGTCGCCTTAAAATTTATACTAGGTACTTTTAATAATAGCCTATTTATAAATTTAATTTAATATTTCAATATCTTCCGAATATTTTATACTATAATATTATGTACATCTTCGTCATATCTATGTGGAATTCGTAGCCAAAGTAGTAAACCGCTACAAAGCGCATCTACGTTACTCGTTCAAGAACTATTATGAAAATAGTACAGGTACTAAAATAATTATAGGGTCCAAAGTAATATTGGCTAGAATATTGAGTAACGTAGATATAATCAGATAGTACCTTACCTCTGTATTTGTAATTTTGTACACCCTATTGGTATACTAATTCTTACTTTATTTATCGATAAACGTAACATTAATGTTGTCATTTAGTTAGAAAGCGATTGCTATTGGCCGCTTTTATATTAATTGAACGTACGAACGGCGCGTTAGAACATCCATGGCCACAAAACAAAACACACATTACGCGTCATACTACGAGTATGTTTGAAATGGCAACACCACGTTATGGTACACAGAAAATTTTAAAAATCTCCATACTGTACCCTGACGGTAAAACGTGCCGTAGTCATCAATAATATAAAAGCGGCCGTTGGTGATAAAATGGATCAAACAAATTTTAAACCGAATTGTAAGTACAGAGTTAAGTCTTATGAGTATTAAAGGTCGTCAGTGAACATGATATGATTAGAGACTGATAGGTGATGAGATGAACGTATTCTCCTGTAAGTATCTCTGATGAATTCTACTTTCTTTGCGATGGGTGAATAAATCTTTCCTATAATTTCTTAATATACCTAACTGCCCCATACTATAACTATATTTTATAATATACCTACCTAATCTTACAAGGATGTCACCTTCGTGTTATATTAACACTGACATTATAAAATGGGACTGTTACAATCGCAAAGTGATAGAATTAATAAAAATGGATCAAAGGAAATATGACACCTACATTTATTACAACTCACTGCAGTGTAATTAAAAAATAAATGTGAGAATAAATGTGTTATCATAACTCCTTGGATGCAAAGAATTATCTTGTTATGTTTTATATTAAATATAAGAGCTATTATTAAGTAAGCGCAGAGGTGCGCGTAAATCATTAGGTATTACGCGCGGCTTTGCGCACTCTTTAGTTCCTCTCGTTGAGTCTCGCCCCCTTTTACCCTAAAAGTGGAACCTGCAACCAGCAGGGTCAAGCGCAAATTTAAAGATGAAGTTCGAAGAGGGGTCATAACTTTTCGGAATCATTCCTTTCGCTCGGTTAGTAATATTTTTCATTCTCGCTATTCTTTCATTTTATTCTGAAATTTGAATCAGAACTAAAATTATATCTAGGTAGGTACTCAAAAAAGCTAGGTTCTTTCATGACCCCTATGACACAGTCTGAAGCTTATTCCGGAATCAATTTTTTCACCCGTTTAGTTACGAAGGTTATGCCGAAGTACTAGGTGATAGCGCCCTGTAGTTACTGAAAGCACGTTCCTCAAACTAACCCATGAACCGCAATCCCTCAATGGATAATAGACCCCAGTAGAAATAAAATATCTATACTTTAAGAACACATTCAAAAAGTGCGTGGCTCAACGTAGAACTAATCTAGTCTGTGTTTTATTCATGAACATTCTATTCATATTGTCATCATACATTCCAATTTTCTTATTTCCTTCTGTTTGTAAATAAGTGAAGGTAATTCCTACTTTAAGTTCAATTGTACTTTTTCAACCAAATATCTTTGACTTAATAAATTAACACTTCATAGCCTAAGGTGAAGCTTGTTTTGACTATAGGTATTACCACTATTTTGACCGTTCATAATACATAAAGAATTTACTCATTATTATGTATGTATAATCATTATTTCATTAAATAAATAATTTTATAAAATGAGTTTGTTCTTTTATTCATAGCGGCATGCAGTACAGGCTTTAATCTCACGAGTCTGCAACCAATTTATTCCTAACTGATTGGGTTTAAACAAAGATATTATATATGTAAAAAGAGGAAAATATCATTGGGTTTAAACTTCAAAACAACAAAACGTCGATATTTTACTTATAGCGACTTCCATCGGTACTCCACAACCCTTGGTAAGATAATAGTAGTATGGAACTGGTCAGAAAATGTGGAGTAGGAAGATGGCCATAGGAACTCCTGAACCAAACAAAACCTATCGAGCTTGGGCTCATTTGTTTTGTCTCAAACACCTACTTTGATGATATATTAATAGTGTTCACTGTGTTCAGAGTCTGAAGAAGGAGTGGGAAAGTAATTAAAAGAACTCCTGAACTAAATGTGGACTCATTAAATTTGTGTTGTGTTGGTAAACACTTGTGTTACATGATATTCCGAGTCTGAAGATGGAGTTAATAAGTGACTTATGAACTTCTAAACAAAACAAGTTGAGTCCATTAAGTTTGAGTTCATTTGGTCTAGGTAAACACGCTATGTACATTATGTTTTCGAAGATGGTGGTCATAGGAACTATTAACCTAAACCAGATAAATCTATATTGGGGCTGAAAATGGGATATTATTTTCATAACAATATTTGCAGATATACAAGTTGATGATGATATATTAATTTAATATATTTATGTAGGTATACCTACCTACCTATAACTTAAAAAAATCTGAAAGTATTTATTCGAGACGTAGACCTTAGGACCTACCTGAATTCTAAAACCCATTATGTGACAAGCTATTAGCTCGAATTTCTACAGTTGTGGATCGTGCTTACCACGCGGGTGCTTACCCATGCTTACCCTACAGAGCGCCATTTTTAACCCCCGACGGAAACCCGAACGGGGTGTTATAAGTTTGACGTGTGTGTGTGTGTGTGTGTGTGTGTGTGTGTGTGTGTGTGTTTGTAAGTCTGTCTGTGGCATCGTAGCTCCCAAACGGATGAACCGATTTTGATTCTGTTTTTTTTTTGTTTGAAAGATGGGTTGGGGGAGAGTGTTCTTAGCTATGTTTTATAAAAATCGGTTAAGCCATTTCAAAGATATAGGGGGTGGAAGTGGTGATGAAAAATTTAATGTGTTCAAATATAATCGTGTTGGGTATCAAATGAAAGGTCATAACTTATACATTACGCTACCGCAAGTTCTATGAAAATCGGTTGAGCCATTCGAAAGATATGAGGCGTGGAATGTATTTCTAATTCTGTAACCACACTCCGCGCAATTCGCATTAGCTATGAATAATTGTTGATAGACTATACGTATGTTGAAATTAAATAATGAATTAGCTATTATACTTATAAGTTACCCCTATAAAAAGCATGAAATAAAAAAATTAAATTAAAAATTTAAAAAACCCCCGACTCATAAAAAAGAACAATAAAAAACCTATAAAAAGTAAAAAATAACTATTATATTATGACCTACCTATCTACCCTAAGTATTGAACCTTTATTATTATTATAGGTAGCTATATTATTTACGTATTCATATTTTTAACTAACAGTTTGTCTCGTCGGGGACCGCTCACCTAATCATAACCTAATCGTACGTCTGTCTCGCAAGATCCTAACTGTAGATGTTTTGCGGTTCCCCCGACGAGACAAACTGTTAGTTAAAAATATAAATACGTAAATAATATAGCTACCTATAATAATAATAAAGGTTCAATACTTAGGGTAGATAGGTCATAATATAATAGTTATTTTTTACTTTTTATAGGTTTTTTATTGTTCTTTTTTATGAGTCGGGGGTTTTTTTAATTTTTAATTTAATTTTTTTATTTGATTTTATGGCTGTAGGCAAACTACTACAACTACAACACATCTAACAACATAATGGATATTTATATTTTGCAGGATAAGAGATTAATTAATCGCAATGCAAGAACTTCCATTACGGGAATGTCCTGCATAAAAGTCATCTTATTATACCACGATTTTTAATTCTAGGCAAGAAAATGACATTTCCAGTGTTGCAGGTTTTTTGTATCAAATAAATAGTGATGTGGTTGAATCGAGTTTTACAATTATAAGTTAGTCGTGAGTCGAGATTATAATTCTTATTATTAAATATCAAACTGCGTTTATATAAATAAAAATATGTAATTTACGGTAATTAAACAGAAAACATACACGGTAAGTAATTAAATCTATATATATTAAATAAAAATCAATAGCTGTTCGTTAGTCCGCTAAAACTAGAAAACAGCTGACCCGATTTGGCTAATTTTAGTCTTGAAATATTCGTGGAAGTCCAGAGAAGAATTATACGGTGAGAAATTATGGAAAAATTGCAAGATAATTAAAACTGCGTTGAGGTTCTTTAACTGATAAAATTCTATAAAAAATATTTCCGTCGTGTAACGTACTAGGCGAGAATAAATAGCAAAGAGGTTCATGTACTGATAAAAATACAGAATGACTAAAGTGTCTAGTCTATTGATTGCCGAACATCACTATTGTAGCGGGTCACCCTTTCTTGTATCAGTGACAGTTGCACTTGTCATTTTCTTGCCTTGAATTAAAAATCGTGGTATAGGAATAGTTTAGAGTTGCTTCCCTGCTGCCGCTGCCAGTCTAGGAAGCTGTGAATTTTCTTAAATCTCAATACTGAGGGTGCAAGAGGGATAAAAAATACGCCTTCAAGGATTATATGATTGTGAAGTCTCCAGTGACTCTGCAATAATAGCTAAATTTTAATAGAAACGATAAAGTCAATAATTTTTTTAAACAATAAAACGTGATTTTTTTTGCACACATATTTTTTTAAGCTACCACACTATTTTGACATTTAATTTGCACTTAACTGTCACGTTGTCAATGACATTTCTTTCAGTTGACAAGTTGTAGGGGCCGGCCCTCCTCGGGAGAAATATTATTTCAGAATGAATCAAGGAGGCGGCCTTGCTTGTTGCGCCGTATGCAACGAAAAAACTAATCGGAGATGCGGTCGCTGCCTTAACGTATATTATTGTAATACGGAGCATCAACGACAAGACTGGAAAAGACATAAAAGTGAATGTGCACCCAAGTTACCAAAGGGTCCAAAAAGCGATGATTCAGGTGAACGTACGATACTTAGCCAAGAAGACACGATACTTGGCAAAGAAGATAAGAAGAAAGTGAAAAACGTATCATCGAGCGTCATAGAAGATGTTCAGAAAAATACTGTGAAAGACGGTAGTGATAATAAACATCGAAAAAGTAAGACGAAAAACGTCAGAAAAGGTGCTAAAGAGGGTAGCTCGGACAGTGTTAGTAAACTTTCGCAAGTATCAACCGCGAACGTTAAACAAAGTGAGGAAGGTTCATCGAAAACGACGGGTCAGAGTGACAATAGTGTAATTTCTAGTGTAGTGTATACAAATCGGGACTTGACATCTAGAACTGCCATAACGTACGAAGGTTCGTCGGAGCAGGAGGTGTTACGTGAGTCTGCACAGCAACTGAGCACCGTGGAATTTGCATCAGCGGGTACCTCCGATGTATTACGAGCGGTGAACAGTACTGACTCTCCTAAAATGCCTGTGTTGCCTAATTATGGAGCTGAACAGGGTACCCGAGTGAAGGAGTACCCTGAGGCTTCATTGAATCGTAGTGGAGCACCGTTTAACAGTATGCCTAATAGTTACCACATGGATCCTAGTGACCCTAGCTATGAGATTTGTCAAAGAGTAATTAGAGACATGACAAGATTTGGTATGTGTGTTTTGAACAATTTCTTGGGTAAAGAGAGAGGACTGATGGTGCTACAGGAGGTGTTAGACATGTACCAATCAGGTATATTCGCGGTAAGTTTGTAATTTATTTGTTTATATTTATTATCATGTTAATAGTCAACATATTTACTAACAGGTATTGATATTCTTAATAGTACTGTAGCGGTTCAACACGTTTCTTTAGATATAGCATAAACTAGAGTTATTATAATTTATCGCATACTTTAATATGCGAAGTCTAAATATCTTTATATTTTTATGATACAAGCATAAGTGTAAGAGTTGATGAAATGAGGATTTATATTATTTTGTTGGCATGTAAAACTTTTTGTTGTTTTACTTAAATTTATCTCACCACATTCTACAGATGATGATAATGATGAAGATGATATTATACTAATAAGACAATAAAAGCTGATTTTTAAAATGATTTAAAAAATTTTTTCTTGTGCGCCTTTTGCACCTTCTTCTTTAATTTTCAAATTCATACATGTTTGCCGGTCATGTATGTACTCTGGATCTAACCTTTCTTTAAAATGTCCTCAATCTAATAAGATTTCCAAAAAAATTGTTTAATCGGCAAAGTAAAAAATAGTCAGCAAAATGGTTGTCATTGAATTTGACTGACATTGTTAAAGGTCATGTTACCCTATTCTCTCCATATTTGAATTAGTAAACTCCAGTGCAAAAAGCAGATGTTTTGATTTTAAATGTGTATCTTCTATTATTTTACTGTTATTTAATATAAAAAAGAGAGAGGAGACCAACCTAGGTGCATTGTAGCAAATCTTTAGTTGTGGTAGGTATTGACAAGTACGTAACACTGTACAACATGATGTACTATTATTGACCGTCAACTTGACCTCTAAATGCGCTCATCTTCCAGGTATGATTTACCTGGATCCTGTGTTTTTTATTCCAATTGATAATGTGTCCTTCTCTTTTGTTATAAAATAATTTGTGATTATCGCCAAATCATAGTCCAGTGTTTTATTTATTTAAATTAATAAAAACAGTGTACCTAAATAAAATCCAAAAAAATTTATGAGTCACACCTCCCAAATTGTATGGTTTTTGCAGTTATATTAGAATCTAATCTTATTTAGATAAGCAGTTGCAACTTTTTGAAGCACACCCACTTTATTGTGTGATTTTTTCTTACCTGTGTGCTAGCAAACAACGATACCTCACTGCTGCTGTCCTTAGTCATCTACCAGTGTATGCTAGCCCTAATTCTATGAGAATTTTTGATGAAAAGTATGTATATAATGTTATACAATAAGGGCATTAGGAGGTTTTACAGGGTCGGCAGCAGGGGTGTGACCCCTTGGCGTTGCACACATCCATAGGTTACAGTGACCGCTTCCCATCAGGTGGACCTTGTGCTTCTTTACCACCAAAGTGGTATAACAAAAAATGTAAACTAGGTATCCAGTAAACCTTGTAATGATGAACAATAAAGTATAATATACTTACTATTCATACTTGTATGTACCTATGTTCAAAATAGGGATACTATACTATAGGTAATTATAACAATTATCAGATAATGTTTATGTTATCTAGTCTAGGTTTTATGATATTATGACAGTTTAATGATGCAACAAATTGTAGTTTGAACTCTTAATTAGTATAGAAACAATAGTTGCCTAAGTTATGTGCTTGTTTTCATTATGACTGAGATGTTAAAACTGCATACCTATACTAGCTTTCCGCCCGCGACTACACCCGCCCGATGTCGGACGCGGGCAAAGCCGCGGGCAGCCTTCTTCATACACTTATACAGAAACAGCAAATCTTTGTGCTAGGGATGAAGTAAGGTTCATTACGGAATTGTTAACCACTTAACATCAGTGGGCTCTTGGGTGTTCTCAGGCTGCGCCCGGCACTCCATCAGCGAAAGTTTATACCGTTTGCGTCGTCGAAACAGACATTTCCAGAAGTTGGCTGTATCAGACTCTTATCAATATCTTCGAGGTCATAGATCTTCTAGAATCCACTATTCTTTCTTTGGTTTGTCTTATACGGATTTTTTTGCGCGACTCCCGTCTGACCTGACAACCCCCAAAAGGAAAGCCTGCTTTTAAAAGAACACGGTACAAGAATGATAAATAACTTATTGTGTTTGATCCAGAGGGGTCAGTTGGTGTCAAGCCCAGGCAGCACAGAGGCGCAGACGATCCGAAGCGATCTGATCACGTGGATCGATGGCAAGGAGAACAAATGCTTCTACATCAGACAACTAATTGCTCAAGTAAGTATTGTATAATTATAATATACCTATGACTAAGTAACCTTTGTATTATACGGCTTTGGGTATTGACCTAGGGTCCGCGACACTCAGGCGACAGAGCCTCGTCCGTTAATCAGTAGTTGCAGCTTGCAGGTAAGGTTGGCTTGGGTCCATAGGTCTTGTTGTAACCCCATACTTTTTTAGACACCATATTTTTTTAGAGTGCCTACCCTCAACTGATATTACTATATTCCTGTTAACCCGTCCAACATAGCAATTTTTTTTGTGTTCGGAGTAGATTCAACGCAGGACCCCGCAATCGTAAGGTCGACTCCATAACCACTAAACTAACGACGCTATTCTAGATCTCTCAATGAATTAAAATTCCAGTCATATTTTTTGTTGTTGATAATACTTACTTCATAAATTCTTAGCAGTAGGTAAATCTTATCTAAACAGTACAATACCTGTGTAAAGTGCAATAAACCGAATTACTACGTGTCATCTCTTAGCAAAACCTGCGCAATGTTTTAATTGATTAGGGCTGTTCGGAAATATCGTAAGATATTTGTTATCGACTGATAACCGTACGTTCTTTACCTCTGTGGTTTAGCGATAGCGAATGCAGTTGAAGTGCATGCGGTTCGTCGTTATTCGATTCACTGGTCGGGCAAGATGTAGAGTTTAGACTAGGAATTCCTCCAATATAAAGAGAGGATCCTGCATTCAAGCGATCATTCCAGGAGATTCCTGCAAGGAGGTCACGCACACCAGTAGGAATGCTGTTTTCTTTTCTAAGTATTATAAGTTTCGTTCACTTGGAGAACTTATTTAAGATCACTTTGTTCATATTGCATACCAGACAAACCCATAGTACCTAGTTTAAGGTTTGCCCATGTTACCTATGTAGAATGAATGTTTTATTTTGTAAACAAATGAATTAAAAAAGGTATTATGCTACCCAGCGCGTGAACTTCAACTGCGATGCAGGATCGATATCGCGCTAGATGGCCCTGGGTACATACCATAATAATTTTATGACGTGACGTCACAGTTATAGACTTCGCGACTCCTTATGTCATATCATGGTTGTCGATGTTCTCCGATGTTCCGAGTCTGGGTGTGCTTGGTGGTCAGTCAATCCTGATTTGTGAAGTCCTCAAGACTGATAATTCTTTAAAACAGAGGTTCCATTTTTGTCAATCATTGGTCTCAATCTTAAACTCCTCAATCAATTAATAAAAAAAATCAAATTAATAAAGACATGGAATCAAGAAATGGTCAAAGGTGGTAATAAATATGATCAAACCTAGCTAACGGTGAAGGCGTAGAGTGAGATAAAGTTGTAAGTACCTAAGACAGGAAGCCGGTATTAACGAGATAACGGCTGATATTATTGATATCGAGGCAAGCCGATACACCGGCGCCATAGATTGCAAGCATTCCATTGTTTGCTAAATTATTATGATTTGTTTATACTAGAAAAATGCCGTTGTTGCTTTAATATTTGTGAGTCAAAATGCCCATAATAATGGGCTATATTTCAACAGTCAGAAAACCACTAGAAACAGAATATTTTGAGATATCACAAATTGCTAGATTGCAAGAAACCTGCTAAATTACAGAACAACAATAAACAACAAGATGTAGTGACCAAGATAGAGAAATGTATGCTTAGATGGTTCAGATTTCAACACATAGAGAAAAATGGGTTTATGAAGCGAGGGTGAATGGACAGCCTGGTAAGGGTCGACCTAGGCATACCTACTTAGGTACGTCAATCAGATCGAGGATGTTTACACAAGTAGGTACCCCTCTTAACTTTTCTTAAACGCAAAATGAGGCTACTACATAATAGTAAATGATAGGTACCTACAAATACTAATACTAAATAACAATACATTACGTATTTACTCTTGCATTAAAGTTTTTTTTTTTCTTAACTTTGCAAACGAGCATTTATGCATACGGTATGGCAATGACTTATCATCAGCCAATAGTACAAAAAATATGAAGTACTAGCTTCCGCCCGCGGCTTCGCCCACGTGGAATTCGGTATTGCCACCAAGTCCACACTCCACTCCACTCTCCACCTCCACTCTACTGTCCAATCCCCTCTCCCGACTCCACCCTACATTCCACTCTCCACTTCAGTCTCCACTCCACTCTACTTTCCACTCCACTCTCCATACCACTCCCCACTCCACTCTCAACACCACTCCCCACTCCGCTCCACTCTCCACTCCACTGGTCTCCACTCGTCTAGCCAAAACCTTTCGGATAAAAAGTACTAAACGGATTTCAGTGCGGTTTTCTTGGTCAGACCTAAAATTTGGAGATATGACCAAAAGTTTTTTTTCCTTATTTATTGGTTTCACCATACACCATCTTTACAGGGTTCTCCTAAGGCGACAGTGTGGACATCATAATCCCTTTATAACAGTACTTTTAGTTGTAATAATCGATATTTGAAAAAAAGACTTGGTTATGTTGACCACAAATATCTATTTTTTTGCAATCCTTGTCTGTTTGTTCGTGATGGACGCAAAAACTACTGAACAAATTTTGATGCCGCCGCGCCGTTTCATTAGAAAGGTCTTGGTTTTACATAAAAGCTGCCGTATGTTTGATTGCATTTGGTTAAGTAGAACCGGGGATATGACCAAAAACCGATTACCAACCAATCGACTCCCACGGGCAGAGCCGCGGGTATTAGCTTGTATAAAAGGTAGCCTATATACTACTCCAGACTATAATAATCTATCTCAGTACCAAATTTCAACCTGATCTATTCAGCCGTTTTTACGTGAAAGAGTAACAAACATACATCCAGATTTCCCGACTGATCAACTCCATGGGCGAAGCCGCGGGTATTAGCTTGTATACAAATTAGCCTATATGTTATTTCACACTACACTCTATCTCGGTACCAAATTTCAGCCAGATCTATTCAGCCGTTTTTACGTGAAATAGCAACAAACGTAATATTTGGACATCCCGACCGATCGACTTTGCGAGCGGAGCCACGGTATTAACTTGTATAAAAAGTAGCCTATATGTTATTCCAGACTATAATCTATCTCAATACCAAATTTCAACCCGATTTATTCAGCCGTTTTTGCGTGAAAGAGTAACAAACATACATCCAGACATCCCGACTGATCTACTCCGTGGGTCGACTGATCGACTCTGTGAGCGGAGTCGCGGGTATTAGCTTGTATAAAAAGTAGCCTATATGTTATTCCACACTTTAATCTATCTCGTTACCAAATTTCAGTCAGATCTATTCAGCCGTTTTTACGTGAAAGAGTAACAAAGATATATCTAGAAATCCCGACCGATCGACTTTGCGAGCGGAGCCGCGATATTAGCTTGTATAAAAAGTAGCCTATATGTTATTCCAGACTATAATCTATCTCTGTACCAAATTTTAGCCAGATCCATTAAGCCGTTTTTGTGTGGCAGAGTAACAAACATACATCCATACATCCAGACATCCAGACATCCAGACATACATTCTTACAAACTTTCGCGTTTATAATATTAGTAGGGTGTTCGTGTGTCTACTAACTTAACCGAATAATATAATCTAACTACTAAAATCTGGTTCAGATAACTAACTGCTGATAATATTACTTACTTCAAATCTTTCAGAGATTAGAATATGATTGAAAGAAGTTGGTTAGGGTTTCCAACTTTTTGTACGAGAGATAAAATGGTTTTAGAGTATGGTATACAACCCTATTCATAGAATAATACCATTTACACAATGTACCTAGTTGTTGGATTAAACATACCGTTCAAATCGATTAAAAGCTCTATGAATCATCCACATCTATTTTTTTGTATTTTTCCACGTATTAGGCATTCGCATTACCTACCTAAAAATAAAATTAAAACGCAATTAATGGGTTCTGTTTTCCAGGTCGACAACATCATTCTGAGAGCCAACAAGATGGCTAACAACGACAAGATGGGCGACTACGTCATCAATGGTAGGACGAAGGTAACATATCGAATTTATTTATTACTAGCTGTCGCCCGCGGCTTCGACCCTGACTTATTTCGTCCCCGTGGCAGCTATTTGACCTATACATGCCCGTAATTCATTAGTTTAGCAGTAACAATAACCCGATTTGTTAACATAATTATATGATTACTGCTTCACTCCCCTTCCAAGCAACCTTTAGATGAAAATATTGGTTGAAGTAGGGTAAGTAGGTAATATATATTATTATAGAAGTAGAGTAATATTAGAAATTGGGTGTAGGTTTCAAAAAACCCAACTTATCCTCATAGCAATTGTCTAGTTCTTTTTATTGTTATCCCAGCCCCGAAAGGAAAGCCTGTGCTAAAACGTGCTCGTGTGTTAACCAGCAGGTACACCGACTTACAGGTGAAGTTGACTTGGGTTCCGAATAGCTTGCTGGGGCCCCAAAAGCACCCGTTGTGTAAAATATAGTAACGCATTTTATTTTACCTCAATCGTATTTCTTATCGTGGGTAAAATACATCCCTGACATGCGCCATAAAATTGATAATGATGTTCTAGTATTAAGTACTACATATTTAAATAGTACATTCGCGCCCTCAATGTTGTTAGCTTTTTAAACCATACTCGATTAGACTGAAATTACTGACACGAATGTAAATTTTGGCAGCGCGCCAAACTTGTAATCAGTGCGGCGGTTACAGGCCCCTTAGACGCAAATAGAAGATAACACTGATAACCTATTCTTTATATTAGACGAAATGAGAAACTTACACTTAAAGAAAATGATCGATACCAGCTCAAACCGGCGGCCGGGACAGTCTAGGATATTAAATTTATCAATGTATATTTTTTGCCCACTACTTTCTCTACTTCTCTGTCCTACTCATCCTTTCCCTAAGGTAGTTTATCTTTGCTCTTATGGAAGAGTAGTGCACTAGAACCTCATCTGTCTGTCAGTAGGTGAGGTTTGCCTCGAAAATCTTGATGGGATCCATACATCGAACTACTGCAACGATATCCTTTTTTTCCATCCATCCAACGAGTCCTGAGACTTTGCCTTTCGCTTACCATCAGGCGAGGTGGAGTCATTTTGACGTGTCCTATATAAAAAAAAGTTTGGTCTGAGCAACCAATTGTGAATCGAAAATTACTTATTTCTTTTTACGACACGATTTATTTATACTTGGGGAATCCAAGTATTCTCTTAATACTTATTGCTTCCTGTTTTCTGATACAAGTACAAGATCGGAATGTTGCTACGATAATACCTACTGCCAATATTTTGCAGCTGTTTAACTGTTTTAGGGTTTGAAACCATTTACTTTTTGTATCGAGTCAAATTAAATATCTTTATTTATACCTTCAGTCCTGGTTGCCTTCGAGGCTTTCAGCTTGGAGCCCGGGGTCCGCTTTCCATCATTTTCTCCTTCACATGGTCGTTATCATCCCTGGCAATGAGACGTGAAGTACGTACGTTTTATGTAGGTATCGACCGAAAATTAGAGAGCATCGAAATATGAGAGTTCGAATAGACAAGAATGCCATTGCTATTTATATGTAAATTCAACCGTCATACATGAAATTGACCAATATTAGTCATCTATACTTTCCTTTATTACGCTTTCTCCTGCCCTTTGTGTGTGAATAAGTAAGCATAGCAGTACAAAACAATTAGCCATGGAAAATACAAGTCAGAACTGATAAACAGTAAATGGCTCTTAATTAGAGAAAGTTTGCCAAACTCGCAAGGAACTACCTAGTACACTATTACTAGGTGCAAAGTCTAAGATCATGTCCGTGGTGCTTCATATTCTTTATCGTTAGTTTTTCTGGGAGCAAGCTGAAACACCGTGGTTCCCAAATCCGAGGGGCCAACTCGGAAACCGGAGATGGCCTTGGGTCAATCGGGGTGCGGGGAAGTGCCTTGACACCCAGGCGTCTATAGAATCGACATAGCGTACGGTTTTAGTCGGTCCGAGTTCGTCATACTCATAACCACTCCCGATAGCCCACGGGGATATCCTTGAGGATTTCAGCAAGAAAAAAAAATTGGTTTGCCTATCTATCACCCGATTGCTAAAGATGAAAGTAGACTTATGATATTTCTAACTCCTGAAATTTACTTTTGATTAACTATACTTATTTAAATGCGGGTTTCAAGACAGTTCAAATTTCCCTGGGACTTCCTGAGTGTTATCCTGAAACTATTTGGCGAAATGCACAAGTACTGTATTTTTGCATATACCCATGATATTACAGGTGTACAGGATATCACATGACATGATACCCTTAGATTGTATAGCTTACCCCATGTCCTAGAATATTTTATATGTAGGTACCTCCGTTATAAATTTAATATGGTACCCGTAGTGTGGCCCACTTGTTTAGGTCAGCCGTGCTAAGTTCTTTTAAATTTCACAATATTGCATTCATATAAACAATGGTGGTGACTGAGTTGAGTTTTCTTGTTTTGCCTCTATAAAGATCGCTTGTATAATTGCGTGTTCATTCATTTGGGTTCAGTAACATGTGATGTAATCCCACATGTACGATCTTGTGGTCATCTAACACTTGTAGGAAATTATATACAACTACTAAGAATTTATTATGCGGTTTTTGAATTAGTTTTGCGGTGGCAATCGTTTATTGTCTACGTGATTTCTAGCACCTGTGAACTAGTGAACAATTTGTATAAGGACACAAGTTACTCTTCCTTCCTAGCTTCGATGATGCCGTGTAGGGCTGGGGTATCACTCTCATATATGGTTCAAACAATTTCATCTAGACCTCATTTCCATGGAAAGTTAGTTTGTTACCAAATTTGGAAGGCTCCATAATCTGAGACTGAGAAACCGACACGGTTTGAAGGATCTAGCCTTGGCGAGAAACTCGTGAAAATGCGGCCCAGTCTAGTAATAAGTACCTACCTATATGGGGACCCTACCAAGATCAACACATCAACACAGTAACAGCGCAATGATGATAACAGTTTGTAGGCACAAAATCGAAATGAGTTCTCATTTATTTATTTTTGTCTTTTTTGTGTCACAATATAAAAACTTTCCAAATACATATTATTCAAGTCTGTACTACACGTGCGCTATAAGGTTATGTTATAGGCAGAAAGTGGGTAGGTATTTTTAAACGCAAAGCAAATGCGGAACACAAGCACAGCGCATTGATTTTCTGTTCATGTATTAATGCTGATAAAATAAATATCATATGAAGTTATTTAATATTATCCTTATCACAGCTGGTGTGGAGTGAGGAAAAGTATAAAATATCACACGATATTTACCAAAAATCCATTTTTGCCGACTCTAAAAAAAGTTCAATCTAAAAATGAATTTCTTAGCAAACATAACATTTTAATCCTTTGTAAAATATAAAAATCTTGTAATAACTTTATGATATTAGAAGATTTTTTTCATATTTTAGCATAAATAAAAACAAATCATTTTTTTCCCAAATTCTTTCATCATTAGAATGCTACAATATCCCCGAGTAGCATAGGCATAGACTTAGGAAAAGTATGGACGGAGTGCCTAGAGTAACTAGTCTGTGTCACAAAATGGCGGGCATCAATCATTGTGTGAGTAAATTGTAGGGATGCGAGGTTTTACCTAAATTTCCCAATTTTTTATTATTTTAGTTGAGGAATAGGGAGAATTATTTGGTAAATTTTAAAACATATAAATGAACAATCATTAAAGGTGATTCGTGCATTATTATTAAAAATATTATTTTATCATAAATTAATGAAAATAATATTTTAGTTATTTTTTACATTATTTTTTTCATTATACCTATATAAAAAAAAACTTACATGGATGGTAACCGTGGGGAATATTCACACGATTAAACTAGGTACCTAATTAAAAAAAAGTTAAAAAATTCATATTAGTTACAATTTGTATTTTTGCGATTCCTAATCCCATGTATTTATTAAAAAGAAGTTAAATCACTACGGTTATCGCTACTAATAAATAGTTTATGCTATTTCATCATAAAGTCACACAATTTACAGATTTCCCCAAAATATGGGGAAATTTGCACACTTTTATGTTGGGATCACTGGTTTTGTACCGAACAATTGAATTTTGTTTTGAAATATTGAATGAACATTTATGTATAATTATTAGATAAACATTAACGGTCTTATTACAAAACACGGACTAACTTTAAACCCAGGTTTAAAACGTCTTTAGACCATGGTTCAACGAAAATGTTATTACAAAACGCGTTTTAGTACTAAACCTGGGACTATCTCTGGTCTAAAGATAAACCTGCGTGACACCTAGTTTAACGTTGGTCTAAGTATCTAAACCACGAAAATAAAACGTCAAACTTTTTTTTTTTTTTTTTTTTTTTTGTCATTTTGATTTGATTTGTGGAAAATACCAAAATACATCATATTTTGGCTTACTTTTTCCTCGACAGTCCAATTTTCGCCCCTCTTTTTCTTTTCTCCTTCCATTATTTAATTCAAATTTAAAAGTTTAAACCACTGGAAACGTAAAAGTTAGTACGGGTATTGAAATGATTCAAAAGTGGGTATAAAAATTAAAAAAAAAAAATTGAACAACGCGCGGGCTCCGAAAAACTACGCTTCATTTAACGTTCATCATAGATCGTCCAATATTATAACAATGATTGCTAAATAAAGGCATGATAATGATATTTTACTATAAAATAAAGTCCAACTATCGTTCATGACTTTAAATTTAATAATTATAATGTTGTAAATATTTTTTTCACCATTTTTTAGTAAATAATATTTATTAACGATTTCAGAAAATTTTTGCTTTCTGAGAAAACGGAACGTTGCGACCGAATGATATCACAATGAACGAACAAAAGTTTAGAGTAATCTGTGGTTGTTATTAGGCCAAGATTTAAACCATGGCCTAAGTAGTCCACGGATTATTCTGTTTTTGTAATAAGAAGAAGTTTAAACCTTGGTCTTAAAATTAAGCCTGGCCTTCATAGTCTGGGTTTAAACCTGACTTTAGTCCGTGTTTTGTAATAAGACCGTTTGTGATTGAAATATTGATTAACCTGTGAAATGTGATCCCTGGATTTATTTTCTTCCTGTCACTACAGTTTTTACACCATTTCACAGCACAAAACATGTTGTATTTGATTTTTTTTTCTTCCCGCTTAAACTGTCAGATCGACCGATTCGGCCGACGTTTGCCGCGAAGTGGCTGACTATGATGTGAGAGTGTGCGTGGCGACTGTATACGTATACGAAAGTTGGCTGACTATGCAGCGTCACTTTTTTGTTCCCATGGCTCCGTCCATAGTTATTCCTAGGTCCATGAGCATAGGCATGATATTCCCACGGGATCTGCACACTTACGCGCGGGCGAATCCGAACTTGCGATGCTTGTATTAGCATATACCTAATTCCATCCATTATTTTTGCTCCGTAGTCAGTCAAATCTGGTTCAGTGGTTGTTAAGTTATAAACATAAACAGAAATTTTGTAGGAAAATGCGCCTACTCAATTTTAATTAATGGATAAACAATACGATATTATCTTTTTCTGAGAAAACAACACGTAGTTCATACATAAACAGCTTTTGCAAATATATGCTTATTTTATCTGTGCATCGTAAAATATAAAGGATTTATATCTATGGAATGTCTTTATCGTCTTTATAAATAGTAGAAATTATGATGATAATTGCGTGTAGGAAAGTTTGAGATTTAAAATTGGAAAATTCTGATAAAAATAGACTAAATTATTGTTTTATAGCATACCAAAACAGAAAATGTGATAAGTAGTTGGTGAGTTGTATAGTGCGATTTTACCTAATAGCGCCATCTATTGATTTGAAAATAAAAGAGCCCAGACATATCCTCTCTATTCTCTATTTATCACTGATTTATTAACCATTCATTTCTATCTCATCCTATTTATCTTTCGCTCTTAGGGATACCTACATCATCTCTATCTATGGTCATTCTCCCATAATATATATCTCTCCCTCCCTCTCTCTCTCTTTTCTCTCTCTAAATAGGTTTTTATGCTTACAGTAATCGTTGATGTATAGAGATTCATTTTAAAAGAATTGTCTGATAAATAAAAACTGCTCAATCAGTTTATCATGTTAATGTGTTGAGCGACTTATTTGCTGACGATACTTAAATAACAAATCGAGACCACAGTAGGCGAATGATATTTACATTTTTATCGCTCACGAGCCGACGGATATTAGTGCCGATTCTGTGAAGCACCTCACTAAACTACCTACCTACTAGCTCTACAATGTTTTTATTTGAATTTCGAAACCTCATTCTATTTGGCAGTGGATTAAATTTAAACCCTAAACTAATAATAATAAATGTGAATTTTGATGTGCTTATATTTTGTGGGTTACGTCATTCTACCAGGATAAACAAAATTTTAGCGATTTTATTCTAAGTTAGAGCTTTGTGACATCAGAATAGGCACCGGTAACGGTTCATTCACTGTTAATATCTTAAAGAATATAAACTCAAACATTTGTAGATATTAGCATATATTTGAATATACATAGTCGTAGGTATTTAAATAACCAAATTAACTCCTAACAACTTATTTGTGAGATAAGTAGGTATACTTACTCATTATTGCACCTACGCACAAATATTGCCAACAGTAGGTAAATTAATAAAATTGTAACATAACATAAACTCTCGCCTATATCCCCGAAGGGGTAGGCAGAGGTGCTAGCACCCACATTTCGCCAGTTTATGTTTAGGTCCCAATGTAATAGGTGGCGAGCCTATTGCCATTAACCGGGCACTTATAAACCTGCGATAAATACACACATAACTTCGAAAAGCATCGAAAAGTCATTGGTGTGTGCCATGATGAACCTGGGATCGAACCCGAGGCCTCGTCTCAGCAGTCCATTACCCAGACCACTAGGCTACCGCGGAGGAGGATAAAATTGTAAACGTTGAAAATTCGTAGTGTCAACTACTGAATGAATTTAAAAAAATTCAGATTATAAACTGTCGACATACCACAGATATATTAATATATTTCTTTATTGTGTGTCCACAATACAAGAAAACATACAGAACATAATAGTAGGTACTTACAGATTTGCGGCATAAACAATTGGCGGCCTTATCGCACAGAGCAATCTCTGGGGTATTACCATGAGCTCATAATAGCAATTCAAACGCGAGGCAGTTCAACTCAGGGAGACAAATGAAGATATGCATCGTGTATAGCGCCATCTCTCTTCCTGAGCAGAACTGCATCGCATTTGCATTGGTATTGAGAGCTCATAGTAAGGCCCAGGCAACCATTGGATCCCATACATATAGGTAAAATCTCCGAACAAAGCCATCCAATATCAGTACGACTCGGATAGTTCACAAAGTTTAGGCGGAAGAGTAGCGAAGCAAAAGATCGGCGTTGAAGAATCAATCTGCACTAGTACTAATTTATATTTTTTTTTATTAAATATATCTTTATTAAATAGGTCAATCAAAATTTTTTTTTATTTTTTTATATTTATTATATTTTTATATTTATTATAAAAATTGTCCATTTCAATTTATAACACTCATTGAAATTTTCGAATATTTGCTACGCGAAGCTAAAATGGCAACCTTTACCAAAAGCCGACGCTTCTGACATCATCTGCTTGCCATCCAACACAAACATGCCAAAAAGATAACGACGTCTTATACGTTTGAAGGGGAATTTCAACTACTGTATTGATATCTATTTTTGCAGCCCAGATTCGTATCCGTATCGTTTGTCAGCCCTTTGATTTGAAGTTTGCTTAATTCAAGTGATTCAAATTAAGAATAGAGTAACGTGGAATGGAGTCAGCAAAACCCAGCATCCCGTCACAGATAGACCCGGTACCGGGACAGTGTGAGGGGTCGACAGCGCGAGTGTGATGCCCCTGGTGTTGCACGCGTCCGTAGGCCAAAGTGACCGCTTCCCATCAGGTGGGCCGTGTGCTTGTCTGCCGCCTAAGTGGTATAAAGAAAAACTATGATGCAAAGTCTATCCAATCATTATAATGTAGCACCCGGTGCTAAACATGCAGCTATCTTCCATACCATGGTACAAATCTATTTCATTCATAATTTATTTACTCCACTATGCTATCCAAAGAATGGCGTTTATCATTTTTTCTCGAGCACAGGCGTCAAGCCAATACTGACCAAAAAACAAACAGCTGTCACTTTAGCTAACAATGGTCACTTTGAACTCGACCTTGTCCCAAAATGTAGATTAAACCACGAAGGTTTTTATTACCTCCATTCACGATTGAACGGCTGATTTTAACGCCCAATTTAGGGCATTATATTACACTAGCTGCTGGCCCTCCCCGGCTTCACCCGGCGATATATATTAATATTATAGTACCTAACTAATTAGATGACATCTGAAAAGGAAGTCATCATCTTAGAGTTGATCCTTTTTGCAACCGAGATTTTCATCTCCATCCAGAGGCTTCACACTAGTCACTATGGATGTACCATAGGAATGACATTCTGGTCTATAGATTGACGAATTTAGTATCTACAGTAATTCCAGGTTATTTTTTTGAACCACTCCTGAGATGGGCGATTAGAGACAATGACAAGAACTTTCTAATGAAGAATTGCTAAAAAATGCGGTCATCATTGTTACAAGCGAAAACAGCTTGATTTGGGTGATTTCTATTTGCTTGCAGAAATGACCCAACTTACTAACTGGCCAAGATTGGGAATATCCCAAAACATTAAAAAATAACCTCTGTTATTATGTGACTCATTTTATATTGACATTGAACATTCATACAATATTTTAATTTTGACCGGTTGGTGGGTTGGCTCATTCTGCACAACAAAAAGAACGAGGGCATAGTACTTAATGACCTGTCTCTCTCTCGTAAAAGCATTTGGTCTATCTGATAGTAAGCGATCAGCATAATCCGACAGATGCAACGCAACTCGCAAGCCTGCGGTAGAGTCTCGTTTGTCTATCAGCAGGTGTAGCGGATGGACTCCGAAGGTCAGGGCCCCAAATACCCCGCTCACTGTCATTGCGACGGATATTATTCAATATATTTCTGTAGTAACAACCAACTGAAATAAAAAAAAAATATTTCATAGATAATGCTAGATCAAAAAATATTAACGGTATCACCAAAAACTCGACAATCTACATAGTAACCTTGATCTCTAATCGTGTTGAATTTCACATCTGGCAACACTTCACATAACCCATAAACATTCAATTCTACAGAACATCCACAATAGCGAGATGACATTAGACATAATTGATTTATTATAGTATCTTATCTCGGGCTGATAACACGGTTGTTATCTCATAATGATTTATACATTCCATTCATTCATGCTCGAGTTTCCTGATGTTATTCAATATAAGCCCTTTGGTAGATCTATGAGGAATTCACAAACGCTTTTCATACTATTTTTGGTATGAAATTTGACTTACTAGGTATTGCGAAATACTTACTGCTATAGTTAAGCTGGATAGCTAGCTATGGATAATTATTGTTACTCTTTCACGCAAAAACGGCTGAAAAGATCTAGATGAAAATTGGTACAGAGGTAAATCATAGTCTGAAATAGGGTAAGGAGTCTAACAATACCCAATTCATCCAAATCTTTTCAGGCATTAAGTTATAGTGGAATAAAGAAACTTACATAAGCGGGTATAGCTATTAGGTTACACTTCTGTATTAGACAGCTTTGTGAAAGGTGCAACATACAAAGAAAAAAAAGGATTGGCAGCACCTTCCTACTTGCAAAAGAGAAAAGTTAGAAAATGAAGTGATCAAAGAGAATTTTTTTTTTAAATTACCGATTTGCTCAAAAAGGTTACGATCAAAGATGTAAACTGACCATCAATGAACACCTCTAACTTTACAAAGCATTTAAAACTTAATAAGTAGCCACATTATTTTACTACTCACTTACCTATAAATAAACAAATTACTTATCATAATATTGTTAGCAAAATTATTAACTATAATTCAAACGTTATCGTTATCATCGCAAAAGTGATATTGCTTGAAGGGATTGCAAGTTTGTGCGATAAAAACCAAAATACCGCGCGCTGTACTCACGCATGCGCAGTGTTGGCTATGCGTACGTGACTAGCCGCATGGCCGCGGTACATGAGGCGGGGGGCAGGGGCGACTGTAAACATTAGTAGAATCGTAGAATCCCACGCCATCGCGAGGGATGTTTACAAACTACTATTGTTCGGTTACCACGACCGATTTAATTTGGTCCATGCCAACTCTTCCGCTTCTATCTGAATACAGAACACTTGGAAACAGCGCTGGTCTATGTTTGATGGTTCTCATTATTAACTGCGAAAAGATATTTGCACACCTAATTGGGATATAATCTTTGTTGTTTGCGAATTGTCTATACCTACCTAGAGTCGTGCAACGCACAAAGTCTCTGGTATCTAGTTTTTAAACCATAACGTTTTAGAATTATTAGGTACCTTCTATGTTTATAGAATTATTTATTTAAAGCTTCACATCTGAAAGTGACAGACTCTAACCGTAGGGGCTCTACTCATGAATCCATCCCAGATCTATCCTGTCATGTCTGTTGGATCAATTGGTTTTAGTCGAGATTTACTGCAATCTAGTCTCGAATCAATCTTGCTTGATGCAATTATATATATTCAAACTGTCGAATTAATTTGTAGTGACAGAACGTAGCTACACTACTCACAAATCTATCCCGCTCATAGCAATTCTATGTGCAATCTGTCGAATCAATCGGTTGGAGTGTTGGAGTCAAGATTGACCGTACTCTACATACACACTTATCCTGCTCTATGCAATTTCATATTCAATCTGTCGAATCAATTTGATAGAGACGAGATTGATCGTACTGTACTCACAAATCAATCCCACTCGGTGCAATTTCATGTTCAATCTGTCGAATCAATTTGATAGAGACGAGATTGATCGTACTGTACTCACAAATCAATCCCACTCGGTGCAATTTCATGTTCAATCTGTCGAATCAATTTGATAGAGACGAGATTGATCGTACTGTACTCACAAATCAATCCCACTCGGTGTAATTTCATGTTCAATCTGTCGAATCAATTTGATAGAGACGAGATTGATCGTACTGTACTTACAAATCAATCCCACTCGGTGCAATTTCATGTTCAATTTGTCGAATCAATTTGATAGAGACGAGATTGATAGTACTGTACTCACAAATCAATCCCACTCGGTGCAATTTCATATTAAATGAAATTGATTGTACTCCACTCAAGAATCAATCCAAAGAAAGTTCATACTTAATCTGCCTATTCAATTAAATATTGGAATCGAGATTTACCGTACTAAACTTGCGAATCAATCCTATTGACGCAATTTCATATTCAATCTCTCGAATTAATTTGTTGCAGTCGAGATAGACCGTACAGGGCCCGTAAACAAGTGTTAAAAGTCTAAATCGCTAAGGAATAGAAACGATTAGGTCGACCAATCACATCCAAGCTCGTCGCCGGCGTACGATGCGCGCGCCGCGGCGGAATCACGAGCTGGAGTGTGATTGACACTTGTCTACGGGCCCTGTACTCACTAATCAATCCTGCAATTACATAGGTATCCCACTGTCACCTATCTGTGACTTTATTTTGTTAGTAGATATGCATGTATGTATGTATATACTTTTTTAGTAATATAGTAGGTAATTTGTTGCATTTAGGACTCTAATTTTGACAGCTCGCGCCTGTAAAGTGTCGCTTCAGTAAAATGCACAAAGTATACCCAATGTCGTACTTACGTTGATGGGTACAATATTGATAAATTGAATAGATTCGCAACTGTAACCTATCAAAATCATCATCATACTTATTAGAATGCATGCTCTTACATATAATAGCATGTTCTTAGGTTCTTACATAGAAGTCCTTAGGTAAAACTGTGGGGCACATCTAGAAAAAAGTAAATCATTAGTCATAATGTCAAATAGACTCAGGAGTTACTAACATAGGAAAACCACGGAAGGAAACAAAGCGTCCTATCTTGAAACCATGCCTCTGGAGTCACGTAGGCTCTTGTTTTAACAGGATACTTGGTATCTTTATTCTACCTTCAATAGTAGGTACCTACTTAAAGTTGAATCACTATGGCAAACATTCGTTCAGGCATGTATGCAGTATAGGTACATCATAGTTATATTGTCAACTGTCATAGTCATCATTGTGGTATATTTGAAGACCAAGATACTAAAAGGGATGTTTAGATGGTTCGGACACGTAGATTTGATGGAGAGGTGAGGGTGTCTACCACCTACGTGGTATATAAAAAAACCCTACACTTATGTGTCCAATTAGATTTTGTAAAATAAATAAGTTGTAAGCTTTGAAATCGCGAAAAAAACAATTAACAAGCTTATTCAATACCCTTTTTTATACTTCCATTAATTATGAACTATGAATGAATAGGCAGTAAGTTTAAAAAAACCTTGTCAACTGGAAAAAAAGATCCATCTCGCTTCTTCTGGACCGGTCTCCGCACGTGCTAGTGAATAGATAGAGATAATATATATGTAGATAGGCAATGTGAAGGAAATGTCAAGCCCAGGATGAGTACATACAAATTAACATACGAAAAGACTCCCAACATATGAACAAACTCACAAACTCGTCTTCTCTCTTTGTAATATTAGTATGTATAGTTATACTAATAGAATAACATAATAAGCGGAAAACCAGTGATCATTAACGATAATGTATGCTGATCTTATTCACTTCGATAGGTATAAACATATCGATATATTTAACTTACTATCTTCATGAGAAAACACGCTTGACATAGAAATGATATCAATAAACATAGTAGTGAGATTAGTCATCGGGCCAAAATATATTTAGGTGAAGTTCAAGGTGTGTGTACTCGTACTTAAATGAAACCGTATTCCTAGAAAGAGAACAATACATTATTGGAACCTGTTACATTACTTGTTGCTCGTCCTGGCTTTGCTCCCGTTGCTTACTCGTTACCATGGACTTTCCAAAAATTTTCCGTCATACAAACTTTGTCCTGACAATATAGAACGGAAAAACAGAATTATCCCATTTGGTGCAGTCGTTCAGAAGTTATTGCGCATAATGTATCTAATATTTCAGCGTTTCACTCTAATATCCATGGTTTAAAAATCATATAAAGACTAGCTTTTGCCCGCGTAGAATGTTGTTTCCCTTCCCGCTTCCTATGGCAACATATTTTGGAGATAAAAAGTGATAAAAGCCTATGTATTATACCTGACTATAATCTATGCCTGTACCAAATTTCAGTCAAATCTGTTCAGTCCTTTTTGCGTGAAGGAGTAACAAATAGCCATACGTACTCACAGACTTTCGCGTTTAATGTCAGTAGGAAGTAGGAAACAAAAATAAACGTTGTTTATGTTAGCTTTATGTCAACAGAAATACACATTAATCATCATCTTCAAAGCCTCTTCGCATCTCAGTTAGGGGTCGACTATGAAACGGCCAAACTTCAATATTTTCTATTAAATGACTGCCATCTGACCTCCACAACCCACTGACGATATCGAAGGTCAGAGAGAAAGAGACCGGCAATACATACACATGCTCTAATCTAATGCAATTAATACTGGAAAAGCGCCAGGATACGACTGCCCAAAATAGGAGTGTAATGTTTTCAGGGTTTATGTGTGTGAGTTTATTATTCCATCATAAATTTCAAATGCCTGCACAGATTTCGATGGGTAGTGTATCGTTCGAATCCTTATAGGTATCATCTTGTGTCTCTGTTCTTCAGTTGCGAGTATCTCCAAATCGTAACGACTCAGGCGCAGGTCGTTGTCCAATAAAAAAACTTATGTCAATTGAATTTTTGACATTGTGCGCTTTTGACATTGCTCATTATTGGTTTGTCTGTTTAAAGAAGAATTTTGAGTTTTCTTTATGAAGTATTTTTTTTTAAATTACGATGGGTTCAAAAAGACGTGTTACATTTGATGTATAATATTAATTTACATGATGCAATCATAAGGAAGCATTCCTTGAAATTAGAACGCAATTTTTATTTGCCAATAAAAAAAATGCAATTCACTTGCAAATAACAATTGTCAAACTCAATAAATCTGTTTTTCCTTATCTGACCCAGTTGATAAAAATCTTAAAACTAGTACAACGTAGTATTAGTGCTTTATTCGTTCATTCTACAAAAAATTGCGCGTGCAACAAAGCAGTACAGCGTGATACAAAACTCATCCCATCTCTTCCCGTTGTTGTAGCAAAGTAACTGAAAGCTGAAGGCTAAATTCTCGCTTAAAATGTATTATATATTATACTAATTCCAATGATATTATATATGTAAAAAGAGGACTAATTCAATATTCAGTCCTAATCTAGTCCCGATATCATGTCTATCTCCCAAAAGTCAATTCTTCTGATTACAAAAAAACCTTTTTTGACATTTGGAAGATCGAGATGAGATCGAGACTAGACTGACACTGCATTTTGAAGATATTTTTTGCGAGAATTGGTCCTCTGATTCCAAACAATGCAATAAAGTTCTGGGTTCTCAAATTTCACTCAATAAATTTAAGTAAGTAAAACAGTCTATGCCCGGTGAAACTGTTCCAAGTTCCTGTATGTTGCCCTCATCTATTGCTTCTCGCCCTAGTTGCGCAATTGTGAAAGTAGTTAACCTTTACGTTTTCAGTTCTGTTGGGCAAATTTTTTGAATCAATATACAATTTTTTGAATAACCAATGAGGGAAGTAGATTAAATAGATTTAATTAAATATTTAATTATTTAATATTATCCGTCGTTGCCATGTCAATATAAATATCATCTATCATTTATTTCGTATCACAAATAAATAGCAGATGAGATTACATATTTCTTGTACCGGATCTTGTACTAGTACAATTTACCTTTGATTATGCCTTCCGCTTTATGCCTCGTGCCTTTATGTTATAATTTATTTACATCAGGATCAGTCGTAGTTTGTTAAACGGCGCCGTCTGTATTAAACATAACAGTTAAGCTTTGATAATACTCGTACATCCGATTTGACGACTTCTTGGCGGTGTAGTATTAAAATGATTTATTTTCATAACATCCTTGTGTAAAACGTTAAGTGAATATTCACACAGAGATCAAAATCATAAAGATATCGAGGTGTTATATTTAGGCTGCATTTATAACTGTTTACTTAAACTCTTGTGAATTCTTTAAAGACAATGGAGCGATTCGCTTGTTTAATTTTTCATCATCATGTTTTGGGGTCCATTTATTATAATTTTTATTGCTATTTGGGCTTTTCTGAGCGACTGCCGTGGGACCTCCTAACTCTAAGTGCAAAGCCTTGTTTGACAAACAGGTGTTGTTAACTTGGACCAAAGACGTTGATAGAGCCCTATACTATACTATTTATACTAGTTGTGAAACTATGCTATTAGTTAGACGGGCCTAAAGTGTATTGCTATCTCTTTTTCTACCGGTGAAAAGACAAAGAAGAAGAGATTATTGAAAATGTATCCTATTTTAGTCCTGTTTCATGCTATATTTTTCATGCATGACACTCCATTTTATCAATTGAGTACCTATATGAGTGAGGACTTTCCGAAAAACAATTACAAGAATAAGTCGTGATGATTGCTTCTAAATAAATTTGTATAATTGACCTATCCTAACTCCTAATTAAGGAAACGACTCCAGTTCTACTAAGTGTGCACAGTGAATGAGCAATCGGACCACCCGGCGAGTAATCTATTCAACTTTTTTTATTAACGGTTCAACGCGAAACTATGCCTATATTTTGCACGTGACCTTCATACAAATTAGTTATTAGGTTTCCTTAAAACGATGTTAGAATAAATAAAGACAGGTCAAGTGAAGTTATACGCTGAGATATGCTCACTCCGCACCCAAAATTTTGAGGGAGTATATGTGAAGCCAAATTAAAAGCTTAATGATCCTTTAATGTATTTTAATTAGTGTACATTTTGCACCCAATTAGTCACGAGCGTCATCTTTGTTTGAGTTGTAAAAGATCAATGTAATAGCTTAATAATGGTAAATTAATACATCATCACCTGAAAGCCAATACTTGTAGTTTCAAACCGATAGTACAATAAGTTAGAAATTGGTTAAATTCGACATCCAGATAATTTGGTTTTCCTGAAAAGTCCCTTCTTAACTTCCTGAAGTGTTGCTTCTTAGGGTATACCCGGGATTCCTGATGAAAGACTCACGTGGACGGGACGTCGTGTGGTTTTAGTTGGTTTGATTCCGATATACATAACTGGCTCTGCTGAGGTGGTTCCCGTTGGGGATTTAGGCCGGTTACAGTGCTCCACCGACCGTCTGTGCGTACTGTCGGTGCTGATGATGCGCATTGACCGACCGTCAGTTTATATCATTCAGTGCTCTGCGTACCAGTTAACTGACTGGACATGTACAGTCGCTTTCAGTATCGATAAGGTTCATGTAGAACTATGGACGCGTTTACAAATAGTTTAATTGCTGCATATTATCTTCGTAGACGTCGACGAAACAGAACACGTAGATACCACGTACACCCGATCGTCGCCCAAAGAGCTTTTCAGGGGGAATTCAGCACCATATACTCGTTATTGCGCGAAGATGAAGAAAAATTTTTTAATTACTTCAGGATGTCGATCAAAAGTTTTGATGAATTATCAGCCAAATTACAAGACAACTTAAGACATCAAAACTTATTTCGAACGCCTGTATCACCCGTGGAAAGACTTGCAGTGACTTTAAGGTAGGTAAAATAAAAAAATGTGTGTGTCGTGTTTCTAGTACTTGCCTAAATTAGAGTATGAAAAAAGTATGAGTCTTTACAGAAACAGACGCCAACGCAAAAGGGTTTTGCGCGCTGATCACTCTCTCTACTTTTTTCATACTCTAATTACTGTGTTAGCTTGGTATAAAAAAAACAACAACAATCATGATAATTATTTATTGTATTAAATTTGTCAGTTACGTTTATATAAAAGGAGGTCAGAAAAATCAGTTGCTTGATCTGATTGCTGTACGTTGGAATGCAGGGGCATATCAACGTAATAATTTGAGAGCAGCTGTTCCGAATCTTGTGTTGCATGTTGTGAATAAGATTCTGGCGATGTTACTATTAATGTGGTACTGGAAGACTGGGGACGACTAAAGGTTGTGATGTCATTATGGATCATATTAGCTATTTTTAGAACTTCTGAACGAAAAGCCAATTTTTGAGAGATTGTAAATGTTTTTGTAATTGGTAAAAGGGAAGTGAAGAATGCCATATCGTCATTTTGAAGGATTTTACTATTGTCTTGAAACATTTTCAGCATCTGCTTGTCGAAATCAGAATCATCTTTGTTTATAGTCCTTTTAGATCTTATTTTTCTTTTAATATTGTTTAGACTTGGCTGGGATGCAGAAGCATTTTCTTGGCTAGTTAACGGCTGGGATGCAGGAATGTTTTCCTGGCTGGTTGACAGCTGGGAGGCAGGAGTGTATTCTTGGCTAGTTGAAGGCTGTGGCTCGCAATCAGGCACCGAAATCGTTGCCTGGGGGTCATTTGCAGTAAGAGAGTCCTCAACTCCGACGGGGTGTTTCTTGTCGAGGAATCGCATGTGATCGTAGTAGATATATTTTTTTTTTATATCTCCACCACCAGATCCCGACTTCGTATTAATAATTGCAGATTTCGATCTTGTGTACGCATCCCGAGCGGTTCTCCATCTCTGAAGTACATTTTTTTCTGTAACCAAAAATAATCAGAATTACTTCTTCCTTTCAGGTACTTAGCAACAGGTCATACGTTCATCGACTTGCATTACAGTTATCGTCTTGGGGTATCAACAATCAGTTCTATTGTTAAGGAGGTGTGCAAAACAATTTGGGTAATTCTACAAGAAGAATGCCTGTCATTGCCAACATCGCCAGAGGGATGGCTTCATATCATAAATGAGTTTAACGAAAAAGCCAACTTTCCAAACTGTGTTGGATGTATAGATGGTAAACATGTGAGGATAATCAACCCAGAACATAGTGGAAGTATTTATTGCAATTACAAAAAAATCTTTTCTGTTGTTTTACTTGCTGTATGTGATTGTGACTATCGTTTTACATACATTAACGTCGGCTCATGTGGAACAGACTCCGATTCTTCAATATTCAAACACAGCAACTTGTTTTTAAAATTACAAAACGAAGAGATGTGTTTTCCTCTCCCTAAACCATTGCCTAATACGACCGAACCACTTCCATACGTTATTGTTGGTGATGCGGCATTCGGTATTTCAAAACAAGTATTACGACCTTATGCACGTAGTAACATGACTTACAAAAAGAAAATATTAAACTATAGACTAAGTCGTGCAAGGAGATATATCGAGTCTACATTCGGTATATTGAGTAACAAATTCAGAATATTTCATAGACCAATGAATACTTCCTTAGCAAACACAATTACTATCATCAAAGCTTGTTGTGTCTTACACAATTACATAAGAGAACGAGATGGTTACAAAATAGAGGATACATTAACAATTTCAGGATTCGAACCAATAACCCACAACAACGACAGTCACAATCATAATATTAGATCAGGAGACATGTTGAGAGAAAAGTTTGCTAATTACTTTACATCTCCAGAAGGTGCTGTGCCTTGGCAAAATAATTGTATATATTGAACTCATAATTGTTTGTACTCGTATCAAAATAAATAAATAAACATGAATGTAAAGGTATTTTGTTATTTACTCACCAAAATTTTTTTGCTCAGTCGGAGACATTTCGTTGAAATTCGGACATAATACTTCACATATTTCCTTCCAAGCCTTTAGCCTGGCATCGCGGTCTTTATATAATTTGTGGCCTAAATCCCAGAGTGGTTCACGAAGACGAACTTCGGTGATCAAGCGTTCAGTATCAACGTTCATATTTGTTTTTACGATGTCACACACACACAGTTTTGACAACAATAATACACGCATGCGTACGGTCGGTGCACCGGTCGGTACAGCACTGAACGCGTTCATTGGTTTACATAGCGCGTCAGTCGACCGACGGTACGCATGCGCACGCGCTCGACCGACGGTCCTCGTACGCAGTGCGTAGCAAAATACGCATGCGTACGATCGGTCTAGCACTGTACGGTTTATGAATTTTCATACATATGACAAGCGCGACTGACGTACGCACTGACGGTCGGTCGAGCACTGTAACCGGCCTTACACACATAAAAAAAAAGTTGGCTGACATTTTGGTTTTTGTTTCCCAGGCGATGGTGGCCTGCTACCCTGGCTCCGGCAGCCACTACGTGAAGCACGTTGACAATCCCAACAAAGATGGTCGCTGCATCACCGCCATATACTATCTGAATCTCGATTGGGACGTGAAAAGGTGCGGTGGTCTTCTCAGGTACGTTTTGTAAAGACTACTCATTTCACTAACAGCCACAATTCGTTGATGTTCCTTCAATATCAAAAACTGGATCCTCTAAGGCTTATACTGTACTTGATGGACAGGATCTCGTTGCGGTTCTTCGACGTTGGTACACCAATACATGTTATTGCCTATAAATGTCTTATAATTTTTGGGCTGCAGGAATAGGACAAATTAGTACCTACGAGTTGGTTCAAATTCTCTTTACCAGGTCGCGTTGTTTATATTAGCCGTATATGCTACAACTCCATCTTTTTTCCTCTCTCTGTCTGTTAACCTTTGTAGACAAGGGGCTACAAGGTGAGACGTGCAGATTATATTATAGGCAGGCCATTTTTTTTTAAAACATCACAATGCCGACGGCTTATAAATTTAGAGATTTAATTCAAAATGTAAGCTAAGTAAATCTTTGTAACTATTACAGGGTATTCCCCGAAGGTACGAATCAGGTGGCAGATATAGCGCCTATCTTCGACAGGATGTTGTTCTTCTGGTCAGACAGACGGAACCCTCACGAGGTGCAGCCGGCCTTTGGAACCAGGTTAGTGTATTGTTTTTTTGGAGTCTAATTTGTTTAAAAATAAATTCTCATAATACTGAGTAACTTTGCACCGTGTATAGCTCCATCTCTCTCACTAAGTTGAACTACATCGCATTTGAATATGCTAGAGGAGTTTCATGGTAAAGCCCCAGATGGCAGTTGCTAAACGAAGTTGCTAAGCCCAGTCCCATGATGGGACTGGAGGGATGATTATATCCCACTGATCCCATGATGATGAATGAGGTTTAGAAGAATTAACTATAACAAGATATTTTGTTGTTACAGATATGCTATCACGTTATGGTACTTTGATGCTCACGAAAGAGAGGAGGCGCTTAGGAATTACAGTAAGTTTTTTCTTTAATTTAAAAACGACTGCTATCAGAAACTACTAGAAACGTTTGTCGCAAGATGAATTATTTTTATTCTTGTAGATTAATAGTCAGTTATTGACTGATAGGGTTAATGAATTTTGGCACCTATTTTTATAGAAATAGCGCGTATATTTTTGTAGCGTCTGTCTGAGGGCTGCAAAATTGCAGTACAGTTACGTTATTTTCCGTTAAGATAAATTGAAATATTTACGTAGGTCTTTCTATTAAAAACTAACCTACATGTACAACAGAAACTCGTTTAGGAACAATTTACACCATGCCCATATAAATAATTGTATGAATTAACTTCGTAAGGAATTCCCCGAGCTCTTGATAAGAGGAAAATCGCAGGCATCTATGTATCTAGTACTGAATGTAATTTTATCTATTTACTTGTTCATGTTTGAGCAACACTTTCCTGTTAGTCACCCAATATGTACTTGTGCAGTTTATATTCAATTTATATTAGCAAACATGACGGCAAATACTTATACTATCTAGATATATGTGTATATAAGCAGGTGTACTGGTTTGCAGCTGAGGTAGACTTAGTACCGAGTATCTGAGTGGAACTCCATGCACCCAAAGAGTCAGTCATTCAAAGATCATTTATAGGTATAGATGTTCTATTCCATGAAGGTGGTTTAGCTGTCATTGTAGTAAAACATAATATACACATTGCTTTTTACTTGCAATGCAATTATTGTTCTACTAACTGCTACATGAATTTCTTTTGACGTGACATGAACTTTCGCTCACACATGTACGCGTGTTTACAAGACACAGGTACTACTATTTAATTGTTCACCCGCCTTCGTGAGATAGAATATCTATAGCATTATTTAAGTTGATACTCAATTTTAGTTGCTCATTTTTTTGATGTTTTTTTTTTTCAGAAGAGCGTGGTCAGCCTTCTTCAAGTAAGTGATGTAGGGCGGCCCCCAGCTTGCGATCACGCGCGAGCTGACCCCCGCGAGCGGGGGTCACTTAGGTTAAATACTCTGACTGCTATAGCGAATCACCCACTATTTGACCTAATTGTAAAAACGTTGTACAAAGTTACTCTTATGATATAAAGGCTCTACTTAGAGAGGGTGTCTGCGTTATTATTGTCATTGAGGGAAAATGATAACGCAGTTGATGTGACTTATGAAATTTAACCTACTTGCTTAAATCTCTTGAAAGAGACTAAAAAAACATAATAGATAGTTTGGTATAACGTTAAAGTTTGCCAGCTATTTTATAAGTTTTCAAGCATATCGTCGACATTTTATAGCATTCTGAATTTGGCAGTCAAAATCATATACAAAATCTATAATTCAAAATAGAAGCTGTTTTTTAAAGAAGCAAAGAAATATATCATAATTGTAACTTTATATAATGTGTTAGTGACTATACTCGTAGTAATTTACATGAAATTTTAATATAAATGAATATCTTTAATCCACCTTCTAAAGGCAATAACGGTTACTATAAAATAAATGTAGGTAAAATAACGTTAAAATAACGTTTTAAAACAACGTGTTACTCTTATAATTGAAATTATAATGCAATTATTTATATGATTTTGTGAGACAAAAATCAAAATGTCGGTCTTCTATATTTTTAAATAAATACAGATTTTCTCTCGCGTCGCGATCGCAGTCAATTGTGTACTATTACTATATATTAATGTCGAAAGACATCAGTCATAAATTAGGTAGATATATAGATAGTTCTAGAAAAAATGATATAATTATTATTTTATGAGGGTAAATATACTCGTGCGATTACAGGACTTTCGACTTTAGTCATAATTTTAATACTCAATCTGATTTGTAAATATAAACATTTGTATTCAAATTAATCTGAGTGGAAAATTAGTCAATGTGTTCAAAATATTTTTGTTCGTTTATGCTGTGAATCAAACATAATGTAAACTACTTATATATATTTAGCTTGTCTAAATTTTACATGAACCAATAAAGTATAAAATATCTGCATAAAAGTTGAAAGTAATGAATTAATCGTACGAGTGTAATCACATCCACTGGTTAGTTTGTTTTGCAAACCCTTGAAAGTATTAATTTTGTTGATGTACATTATTATGCGATATGTTCAATGTTTACATGTTAAGATGTGCATTTTGTAGGTGCACATTATGATGGATGAGTTCATTTTTAGTTGGAACGACTGAGTCGACTCAAAATAATCGCACCTTCACAACTTGGAATTATTCAATGTTTGAGCTAGTTCACTGGTATTTTTCTTTCTATGTTATCATAATATGTTAGGTATATAACTGCTTATAAATATCTGCAGATAAATATCTAACATATTACCTACCTTATCAAACATTAATCGATCTAACTCATATTCAATTGTCAATCGTCTGAGTTAGGTACTTTGTGCAATCAAAGTTACTCAGCTAATTGATTTATCATAAATGTAGTTAATTTTCTTCTGTTGCTATATTTTCAATTATTTATGTAAATACTAGTTATTTTCTTACCATCAGTGAACAGTGAGGATGGCTTAAGACTGAGTATCAATTCTACACGTGTTTAAGAGATTTCAATGTGTACATTATTATTTATTCGTTTTTATATGAACATATTTACTGTATTACATTACAGTGTAAATATTTATAATTATTTTAAAAATGACTAAACTAGTATTTAGTCAGTTTTTAAACAATTGTGTGTGATTTTATAAATATAAAAACGTTTTATTTATTTTTTGCTCTGTTTGCCGTCAACTATTTAATTGACTAATTTATTTATTGCAATAGTAACTTAGCACATATAATGTACTAAAGTGTCATACTCAATTTTCGCAGCACTATTTCTGTATAGTGTGTAGACAATTATCTTATATTAAAATGAGGTAGATATACTATGTCAATACTATCATGATGTCAAAAGTGTACTCTTGTACGCACACATGTTATTGCTATTTTCCCGGTTACAGCTTACACTGTGGAGCCCAGAGTCCGCTCTCCTACTCTTTCTCTTGATTGACTTTGACTTTCTCACTTGCATTAAATAAAATAAATTCCATGGAAATGAGACAGCATTATCATTTAACGGGTGCGGGAATGAGACGTTTATACGTTACACTGCTTCCTGCGAATGTCTTGTTTTAAGTGTCATCGTATCTACCTCTTTATAATATCAGATTATTTTCTTTAGAAAGAATACGTTGCGCAATTTGTTCAAAATTTATAATTCGACGGTTGAAAGGCAAAAATTGCGAGCGACATCGAATGTTCAAGGAGAAAAATACCCAAATGACAACATACACACTTTACTGAAATGTGATTTTCTTGTGAACTGTTACTGTCGCTTACAGCTTTTAACCTTCCAATAGTCGAATGTATATTGTCATAAGTGAATAAATGTGTGACTACAGTACCCAGCGTTTAATTAGGCACGTCGAAGAATAGTTAGAGTTCGCCTAAGATCGGTTTCCTTCGACTTTGTAGTGCGTTCTTTCTATCGTAGGTACATCAGAGTAACAGTTTGATACCCTTATAAAGTAGCTAAATAAGTGAACATCTAGAACGGAATTGAACCCGCAACCAGTCCCTTAAAGTGGAAATACTCCGACTAACTGAGCTACCTGGTCACGTCCTAGATATTCGAAATTCGCCGATATATTACATGTATTGAATATGATACGATCCATGTGTTTATAAAACATTAAGATTAACGATCGGTTTTAACTACTTTAAAAATATATCAAGCTGTTGACACGCGCTGTGCGAAAGAGACAACGCGCTATATAACCGAAGCTAGCCGATCTTAGTCGAACTCTCACTCTTCTTCTCGAAGTACGTAACTGTACCTTTAAAAAATACCTCTTTCATTATGTAATTGATGTAAATATACGAACGTAACTGCAAAATGATTATTAAAAGTAATGTTATTTACCGTAGTTGTGTGTAAAAAGTATTGAATTTTATACAGAAATTAGTGTAACATAACTATTTTTCTTTTTTCCTATAACATAGATTTAGGACAATTGTGTATAAATAAATAATCAGTTAGTTAAGACGCGTGATGTAATTATAAGTGGATTATATGATTTTGTATATGCTGATTATGACATGTCGTCTAACTAAAATTGTTACAATTTTAGACCAAATCGACTTGAGTGAAGTCAGAAAATATTTTGTCGACAGAGCCTGTATTAAATTTTACATTTGATCATATTCTTTCATTTATTTCTCTCATAATAATAGTACAGCTACGACTTTCTAGGGCGCTCTCTAGACCCAATGGCACTCTTGACCCAACCTAACTTGTGTTATGGATTCTAGAAGGTGAATAAACATACTTATATACTTTTTTTGTAAATACATACCTACGTATTACACCTAGAAACACCCAGACCAATGCAAACATTCATGTACACAAATATTTGCACTGAGCGAGGATCGAACCCGCGACCTCTGATATAGCTGTCGATTGCTCAACCGCTATATCACAGAGGTCGAATACTAGATCAGCTCAGTTAGCAAAGAAAAAAGAAGAATATAATTAAAAATGTCAAAGTGACATTTGAGTTCATCACTTTTGGTGACTCTGTTTATGATAGAAAGTTTTACATTATTTTGTAAATAGTTTATTTGTTATAAAACTATACTATTTTATACATTTACTGTTTGCTAACGTTATATTTTAATACGGAAAGTTGTTTTTGTATTTGGTGGGTAAAATAGGGAGGTGCCATGGAGTACGAGTACCGTTTGAGTTTTTCAAGCACTCGGGATGATGATGGCTCGCCGCTCTTTACGAATCTCGAATCATTGAACAAACTACAACAAGTACGGCCTACGCCACATGATCTTATCTACTGTCATCGTATCATCGTGTTTTAGGGTGTACGGGACTGTCGGGGTGCGAGGAAAATGTCTTTGGGTCACCTTACATCCCGGCGTTTGAAGACCCCAGGCGTGCGGTTATAGTCGGTTCAAGTTTGACATAACCGCTCCCGATGGCTAACTGTTTTATGATAGGTTGTTTCGTTACTTTGGCGGATTTGGCGGCATATTAAAGCTCAAAGTAGCTAAATAACATTTTCATTGAGAAATATAAATTGGCTCAAAACTGATTATGAAAATTTGAAAATTGTCATCTACTTTTGTCACTGTCTATACATAGAAAATCCTTGTCAATGCATAAAAAAAATCCAGGAATACAGCAAGTAAGATTGTCAATCATTAATTTTCAGGAATCCAACAAATCAGTAACTTCTGTGAATAAATCTAAAGACCGTCTAGAGGAGAATGCACAGCTCGGTCCTGACAGGTACGTGCTGGGGCAGCTCTTACCGCATCAAAATCCGTTCAGTAGTTTCTGCCATTGAGAAATTCTCATTGGTTTTTGCGTCGACTGCGAACAAACAAACCACTGTAATACCACTGACACTCTAAAAAAATGTTATTTAATTGTACACTTTATTGTTATCAGATTAAAGTCTAAAGTCAAATGATATTTTGTAGAGAGAATGAAAAAGTTAAATTAATTCTTTTCATTTGATTTTAGACTTTAACTGTAGCAGAATCGAGGCTCAGATAAGATTTCCAAAAAAATTGACAGTGAGGTGCAGTCAATTGGCGAACTGAATATAAGAAAAAGTGTCAGATATATTATATTATTATGTACTACTTAATGTTACAGTTTATCATACTTTCAAGCCAATTGGTTCGCCACTGCGCTGGAAGACGTGGTATATCACCTAAATATCTTAGGTAAAATTTGCACAACTTATTTAGTCAATTATACATCATCTTAGCGTTGTTCTTGGTTACATCCGAGGCTTTCAGAGAGGTCCTTACTCCTTCTCTTGCTTTAGATTTGACTTCTTGTGAAGCAACTCCCGTCTGACCTCATAAGCCTGCAACAAAGCCTTGTCTGTCAATCAGCAGGTGTACTGATTTGTAGGCGAGGTTGGTTTGGGTTCTGACTAGTTTGGCTTATCTTGGCTTTTTCGGGAGCATCTGCTGCTATCTGAACTCCCAACCGCAAAAATAAAGCCTCGTCCTGCAATCAGCAGGTGTACCGGTAACCGCTTCCCTTCGGTTGGGCACGGCTCACCTGATGGCAAGCGTTTTCCAGGGCATGTCTAATATCTACCACCTACGTGTATAAAAAAATAAACCCAAGACTGATATGAACGGATATTTTTTTTCGTGCGGAGATCCCCTCAGATACTCCTCACCAGTGAGAGTGATTATTTCGGACTTAGACTGGCTAAAACCACACGCCGTTTCGGGTCTTTAGATGCTGTCGCATTGAAATAAAGGGACCCTAAATATAGAGATGTAAACTTATACCTTACAGATGAGTGCAATCTGGAGTTACGTGTTTTCAAACTCAAATCAGACATGACCGAGCTGCTCGGCGCGAAGTTCAGTGTGAAGCCACCGGCGTTCAAGGACGAGCTCGGCGACATTGATATGAATCTACTCTATAGTGAACCTTATAAACTGTGTAAAATTATGAATGACAGGTAGATATTTTACTAACCTAAATTTCAATTTTCGCGTTCCATCATACATCATAATATACGTAAACCTACTAAACTAAGTACCTATGATGTCAACAGGAATGAGCGGGGCGAGCACGAAAATTCGTGCTCGCCCCACTGATGTACCTACCACCGTGTGAAGTTGACTTGGGGCCGAAAATTTTGACGGGGCACCATTTAATTTCTAGTTACTATCTTTTATCACACGCTTATTATAACTTTTACAGAAGAGTGTGCGACAGCGTCATGAATGACACGTATCTTGCTCTATCGCTTGAAAATAATTTCGACCCATTGACTAAACATAATATAGCCGTCACCCACTGGCACCGCTATGTCTCACAACAGATCGAGGACTACGTTAGAAACAAAACGTAAGTCTCAGCTCGTCTCCTATATACGAGTATACCTAGTTAATATTCATCCTCTATCCATAATTTTACATCCGTGAATCATAATGCTCTAGTTGAAACCCAGCGCCATAAATGATAAACCCAATCCTTTTGCGCTGATGCGTGAAACCTACCACAAATGATAAATCTTTTATTCATAAACACATCATCACAAACTTCCACAAAAAAATTCCATTATCTACTACTATTTTCGCATCTCGTGTGTGTGTGGCGCGAATAGAGCCTCACCAAGATCTTCGAGGCCCTGCCGAGGGCCTCGATTCTGCTAAAGACAAACCACTGATTTACCATTGACACTCTAAAAATGCCATTTAATTGTAGACTTTATTGTTTTCATGTTAAAGTCTAAAGTCAAATGATATTTTGTAGAGCGAATGAAAAAGTTAAATGAATTCTTTTCATTTGATTTTAGACTTTAACTGTATAACGGTAAAGTCTATTATTAAATAGCATTTATAGAGTGTCAGTGGTATTACAGTGGTTTGCCTTTAGCAGAATCGAGGCCCAGCTCAGCCTAACCTGCATCTGCAAGCCAGGCCATCTACTAATTAACAGAGGAAGTACTGGGACAGGCTTTCCTCTTGGGGTTGGGGTCAAACAGCAGTTGCTCTCGTATATAAAACAACCAAACTATGGGAAGTATTAATAGGAGAGCGGATCCCGAGCTCCAAAATATATACTTTGAATGTAAACGGTATTGAAAAGAAAATTGAAATAAAATCATTCTATACTTGATCTGTCTGGTTTGTTTTTCAGCAACAGACGTGAGTTGATGAGGAATCTACGACAACATCGGAATCGTATGAAATCTACTACTTATGACACCAATGTATTAGTGAATGACCTGGTATCTCGAATTGAAGTAAGCACCTATAAGTTACCTAGCTCATGAGTAATATCTGTAGGATCTGTACCCATTGGTCCAAGATCTCAGGGCCACCAGACGTCAATATTTCGTGATGAAATGTACCTAGACGATTGGGTAGTGTTAGTTTGTATTATGATCGCATGTTTGTTAGGTTGCTAAGAAGGTCAATTTTCAGATATCAGATAATCAAGGTACATAAAAAAATATCTCACGTTAATGTTGATGCTCCATTTTTATATTGTTCGCCAGATAACTATTTTTTAGAACCTTTTACAAGAAGACAGTCCGATTCAAGAGGCCAATCATCCCCTAAACTCAGTGGATCAGTGGATGAAAATTTATATATTTACCCTTACTAAAATGTTATTTTGTATCCAGGATTTCAATCTACAAAGTGCCGTTCGTGGCAGGTACACCGACAAATGGCAGGTTGCCCGCACAGAACAGAATGATTGGCAGAGTAGCAATAAGGAGGCAGGTCCATCTCAGGCCATTGCGTATTACCGTAGGAAATACGAAGACGAGCAACGCGTACACCATGAAGTTGAGTCGCTGATTAACCTTCAGTACAATGTAAAAGTCTCATACATAATAATATACTTAATTTCTTTCTCCCTTCTGCCCCAGTAGACAAGTGGCTGAGGAAAGGAATAGAATAGGTTTGACCAATCACATCCAAGCTCGTCGCCGGCGTACGACGCGCGCACCGCAGCAGGATCACGAGCTTGGATGTGATTGGTCGACCTATTCTATTCCTTTCCTTATGCTGAGCCACTTGTCTACGGGGGCAGGTTAGATAAAGAGAAGTCTACCATGTACTTAACTCAGTTAACTCAGAGTGAGTAAGAGTCTTATATGGCTTTCTTAGGGGCTCGTGGGTACCTATGTAGCAACCGAATAGGTGATTAATACATTGCAGGACTAATATTAGCCAGGCCATCGTAGGATGGGTGACCATTCTTAATACATCGCGATCCCTCTGTGCCACAGAGAGCACGTTAAGTCGGTCCAAGTTGCCATACGCACATCTATGGTAGACGTTACGGGTAGACGGAGCCTTAAAAGGTCTATCGATATCGCCAATGGCGTATGGAGGTCAGTTGATAGTCGCTTCATAGAAAATATGAGTGAAATAGGCCGATAGACTGAAAACGCCAACCCCAACTGAATTGGGAAAAGACTCGTAGGATGAATTTCTTTGAATTACAAAGTGGTAGGTACACGAAAGAAATTCGTAGCATTTCCGTAGAGCCCGTAGATATTACGTAGATCTATCGTAGCGAATTTCTCATCAGGGGGAGTCGCGGGCAAAAACTAGTTACGAGAGTGCCAGAAATGTTGGTTCACAATTTCCTCTTATTGTCAGGAAACTTTAAATCGCGTTGAAGATATCATGGAAAAATATGACAAGGATATCGAAACAATCGACCTCCAAATACAAAGGAAGCGCAAGCAGTTTGAAGAGCAAACCAATACGAGACTTGAAATGGAGCAAACGGTCAGTAGCTATCTTGTTTTATAAGGATCAAGTTTGCCAGAAATACGAGTATTCTTCTTGGTCTCATGTCCCACGGTTTAGCGTCGTAGAAGATGATATTTGTGTGACTCTACGGCACAGCGGTACAGCGATCAAGTGCTTGCTAAGACAGTTTGCGAGTTCGATTCCAGCTCAGTGCAAATATTTGTGTGTATGAATATTTCATTAGTCCGGGTATTTCTTTTTTTTATATCGGTCACGTAAATATCGTCACCTCGCCTGATGGTAAGCTAAAGGTAAAGTCTCAGGAAGAGGGTCACTATTACATACACCGACAATGGTGGCCCTCAACTTGACGGCTTATGTATAACTAGCTTCCGCCCGCGGCTCCGCCCGCGTGGAAATCGGTATCGCCACCAAGTCTATTTAATAAAACGACTCGTCACTCGACTTACCACTCCACTCCATACCACTTTCCTCTCCACTCGCCACTCCACTGGTCTCCACTCATCTAACCAAAACCTTTCTAATAAAACAAACCGCATCAAAATCCGTTCAGTACTTTTTACGTAAAAGTACTGGACGGATTTTGATGCGGTTTGTTTTATTAGAAAGGTCTTGGTTAGACTTAACATTTGAGATATGTTTGGTTGCATTTGGTTGAGTAGAACCGGAGATATGACCAAAAAACGATAACCTACTTAAAAACGACGCGCAGGCGGAGCCGCGGGTATCAGCTTGTATAAAAAGTAGCCTATATGTTGCCCAGAAGTATGAACTATAATCCTACCAAGTTTCATCAAAATCCCTCCAGTAGTTTTTGATCCATGCGTGCACATACAGACAGACAGACAGACAGAAAGACAAAAAATATACTGATTGCATTTTTTGCATTAGTATCGATCACCAATCATCCCCCAATAGTTATTTTGTAAATATATTCAATGTACAGAATTGACCTCTCTACAGTTTTATTATAAGTATAGATATGAGTGTGTATTTATAAAAAAATATATATCTTATTATGTATATCCGCATTCTAGAACCTAACACTAGTGAAGAATGTCATAGAATACTTATTATTTAAAAATATAGTCTAACTGCCAGGGATGGCAAAGGCCGCGCGAAGTGGAGGAATTATCTGGAAAGAGGATCCCGGACTCCGAGCCATAGAGAACCTTGGCTGCAACCGGGACTCGCATACAAAATTGGACCAGATGGCGCTACAAAATATTTTATTCATGAAATTTGCCCATACATCTCTGGTAGCGTAGAGGATTCGGTTGTTACTAATTTTCTTTCTTTAAATTAAGATACTATCTAAACTTCTTCTTCTTCTTCTATCGTATGGCTGGCATTTCTGCTCTCAGATTTAACTTTTAGTTTCTTTAAATTACAAAGTGGTAGGTACACGAAATAAATTCGTAGCATTTAAATATACATAACTATCTAAATTTAATTCCACCAACAGCTAGCGGACCACGCTAAAGAAATGAAAGCGTGGGTCAAATTCAAGACTGAACGTGAGAATGCTCGTCTATACCGCCTGAAGATGACGAACGCAGCGATAGCGGTGCAGGCGTGGTGGCGCGGTCTACTCGTCAGGCTACAACTAGGACCGTATAAGCCAACGAAAAGACCACCACCACCACCCAAAGATAAGAAGAAGAAATGAGATTTAGGCATACGTTATTAGTTATAGCTTAAATAGTCATAGCTTGAGTGACGCTCTCGTTGGCAAGAGTTTAGGACTTGTAGACAAAGTGACATTTTTCTAGTGGAATCACTTCGATAAGTAGACAGAGAAGGAAATAGACGCGCTGTCAGAGTATACCCGAAAGTGATAGCAATAGTTTTTTAGTTGCCAGGTTATGAATTTTACCCGTAATGTATGGTGATAAAATCTCATTCATGATGTAGAGTATGTACGAAAGAACGATCTAAACTCGAATAGGTAACGTGTCTACACCTAGCGGGATCCCCTGTCTGGGAGACTTATGAATGATGCAGAGAATTAGTTCTGGATTTGTTCTACTGAATTATGCTGGAAACAGAATTTGTTCCGTATAATAAACGGAAATATAAACTTTTCTAACCGACCTCCAGCCAGCGGGATATTTACCAAAATTAAGTCTGGGGAATTATAAATTGGTATTACCTTTTAGTTCTGTCTTTGTTCTGTTTAACAAAACAAAAAACATACTTCTAGCGTCCTTACTTCAGCCACAATCAAGCTGAAATGAAACCTCCAGTCAGCGGACTTTTTCTCTCAGGGACATTTTTTGTAACTTTTACACTAAATTGATAACATTTAAACTATTAACGACTATAATTTTACTTAAATTACCTATTCGTACATCTAGTATGAAAATTAAAAGTATAGAATCTGAAAGCTAGTAAGTGGGTAGAATCAAAAATAATCTCACCGGTCTGCATTATCTTTCATAAATTAATATATTATAAATGCGAATATTTGTAAGGATGGATATTAGTACCTATAATTTTCATACTAGATGTACGAATAGGTAATTTAAGTAAAATTATAGTCGTAAATAGTTTAAATGTTATCAATTTAGTGTAAAAGTTACAAAAAAATGTCCCTGAGAGAAAAAGTCCGCTGACTGGAGGTTTCATTTCAGCTTGATTGTGGCTGAAGTAAGGACGCTAGAAGTATGTTTTTTGTTTTGTTAAACAGAACAAAGACAGAACTAAAAGGTAATACCAATTTATAGTTCCCCAGACTTGATTTTGGTAAATATCCCGCTGGCTGGAGGTCGGTTAGAAAAGTTTATATTTCCGTTTATTATACGGAACAAATTCTGTTTCCAGCATAATTCAGTAGAACAAATCCAGAACTAATTCTCTGCATCATTCATAAGTCTCCCAGACAGGGGATCCCGCTAGGTGTAGACACGTGAATAGGTATACGAATGAAACAGCAGTGTCCTGAAGGGATTGACCAATCCCGGTTGTTTAGCGGCTAGTTCTCCGGTTTGCAATAGCTCACGTCTGCTGCAGTATCTGCCATACATCGCAGATGTTTCCACTGGCGTTATAGCCAATAGAGTGACATTCTATCAGTGGAATTTTCGCTTCGAAAAGATTTATTTTCTTTGAAGCGATCAATGAATCAGGTGATACCTGCTGCCGGAATTATAATATACAATTTAATGAAATTTCAGTTGGTTACAAAGATTCGCTGAAATTTTCATTAAAATAATTTTGTATGGCCACATTTAGTTGTTGATCTCTTACATTACTGAACGATTCCTACTTAATTATTGCTATAGAATGTTACTTTGTCTGGAGACCCAGTGTTTCTCTATGCTCTTATTATCTTTGGTAAACTTTGTACCTAAATAAATGGCTCACCATATTATATTATACTTTACTTAGTTATACCTAATGAACTTTGCTAGTTATATTTGATTTAATTTGCTAGTTATATTTTAATAAAGATTTCGATGGATTGTTTTGGTAAAAACCAGTTTTTTATTTATCGGTGTGTTCCTAATGCCTACTATCTCTTTCCACCTCTGTAAGATAGTGGTAGAGTTCGATTGATACGACTGAGGTCGCGGGTTCGATTCCAGCTCAGTGGAAGTATGAAAATATGGATAAAATATCTATTGCGTGAGTTTCTATAGGTACCTCTGATACGGGAACCCATGAATTTGTCCGCTCATTTTTATCCTTACCTACGGGGAATCCATGAAAGTCGATTAAATAGTCATTTCCTATTAGATAAATAACTCACTTGTAATAAAACAGTTCCATGACAGAATATATTTATTTTTAAAACACTAAGTATTAACAAATCCCGTATATTACAACTTAGCAAAACTTAAAATGAATTACTTAACTGAGGCTACTAGCCACCTATCAGTCTGATTGAACTACATTATAGGTATCTTGTACATTCAAAATATTTGACTCAGTAATATTCCTTTCTGACCCATGGAACACCAAAGTGGTTCATAAGTGCCAAATTTGCACCATACCAAAGACCATGATAATATTAGTTATTATGGTCTTTGACCATACGAAACAACTGGGCAAGGTAATGCACTTATTAAAGTTATCTATTCCTCTTCCTATGGCCTTTTTTTGACACCTTATTTAAAAAGCCTTTTTTAAATGGCCCCAGTTTCAGTCTGACGAGGAGACCGCGCCACCATGCCTGCACTATCACAGCAGCTTGGCTCATCTTGATGTTGTACAAACGCTTGATCTCACGCTCTTTTCTATACTGCAGCCAGTTTCTTAACTTGTCGCCGTGATCAGTCAGCTGTTGGTTTAATAATTGAGTAAGGACATTGGTAAACTCAAAATCATAAAATTTATAAGTGAGTTCCATTGAAGATTTAAAAAAATGGATAATGTGTTAAATTATGTGTCTATGTTACATTTAACACATTTTATTGTTAGTTGTTAAAAATCTTCAAAGAAAAAAAAATGTTTTGCAAATAGATTCTTTTATTTTATACCACTTAGGTGGCAGCAAGCACATAGCCCACCTGATGGGAAGCGGTCACCGTGGCCTATGGACGTGTGCAACACCAAGGGCGTTATCCACGCGCTGCCGACCTTGAAGGGAAAGGGCGAGAGTAGGAAAGGGTGGGAGTCTAGGAAGGGGCGGGGAGGAGGAGTGGTACAGTGAGCTCTGGCTACCCTATTTACCGCCGGGAACACAACAACCATCGGGTTATTATGGCCGCGGTGTTCTGTAGGGCGAAGGTATTTCCCCAGTCGGACAACTCATTTCGGACTGGAGATGCCGTCTTGTCCTACCTCCATCATTTTTCTCCATCATTGATTCTCACTCCTTTTACCGTATGTACAAAATGAAAAGTCTTAAATACGACAAGTAGGTAGGTTAGGTAGGTACTCATTTTTAGTGTTCTATACATGACCTATAAATACATTCTTCAAAAATCCGTTAGGTACCTACCTTTTTCTCCATTTCACGTCTCTTATTTAGTTGATCATCGTAATTAGAGTGCATTCTGTGAAGTTTAATCTCAATTTCTTCTATATCGTGGTCGTACCTGGCCATCGCCTCTTCTATACGTTGTCTAATCTCCTGTGATAGAACCGAATTGGAGTTTAAATTATCTTGGCATAAGATTATGAATCTTTGACCTATTGAAAGCAGAGGTAGGTATTGCGTACATTAAAGGATTAATTATTGTACAAATTCAGGAAGTTAAATTGATCCATAAGCAAATTTCAGCGATTAAGAAAATACAAATTAATAATAATGAGTGATGATAATAATAATGTAAACAATTAGAATAAATTTATTCAATCTCGACATTCTCGACTCTATCACTTCGTTTCATGATTGCACAAAGTTACCTAATATTTTTAGTTTTGTGGGTAATTGTTTAAGATTAAGATAATTGATCTTCTGGTCCTACCTTGAGAGTAGCGTCACTGAACTGTTCGACGTTGTAGTTGATGCGTCTTTCCTCATCTTGTTTCCTCCGGTAGTGCATAATGGCTTCTGAGTGACTTTCCTCTTTCTTCTGCATGTACCACACATGCTGATTATTTCGTGAATTCTGCCAATGGCCCAGGTATCTCTCTTCTGTCTTTCGTATGAGAATTGCATCCTGGATATTTTATCAGATAAGTGAGGAAAAGCAGGTAGGTACTTACAGGAAAAGTAAAAATATTCGAATCCACTAAACAAATAAATAAAGTTGGTGTCGAAGACATCGTGTAGGTATCCTTAGAGTGGCTTACAGGTATCGTTGTTCTGTGCTACATACGTAAAAAAACAAGTTTTAGACTACGAGTTTGCTGAAATTCGTCCATAATACGATACAAAACAAGATTTCTGAAGACCTGCTTCACAACATAATATCTCATATCACTAAACTTTGTTTAACGCATATCTGGAAAGTTAGCTAGAAGGGATAGGTTGAGATGAGTGTGTTTTAAGTCAAATAATTTTATTCGGATATCCATTAGTTTATACATAGGTACGGATACTGAACTGACTCATTTTTTGGACTTTCTTATTACTTGTAGATTGTTTCTAGATTGCATATAGGTACATAAGTACTATATACTTAGTACCCACTTACTTTATAGTCAGCAATAAGCTTCTCTTCAAGTGTGTCGGACTCATAGTATGAAGATTTAATACGAATTCGCTGTTGACGTATCTGCTTTAGCGTTTCGCGGCGAAGGCTGAAAAAAATAAACAACTATACTTAATAAATATATTTTGACTGAACGCTAAGTACATACAAAATAATGAAATTCGATAGAAATGACACTTTATTCGATCTCAAGTTTAGCGAAAGAAATTAGAACTCGTTCATGGTACGCACCCAGTTATTACCGAAGAATTATGATAGTAACTTACATCTTGTTTCGAGCCAAGTCCTCAGTCAGAAAAAATAGGCGGTCACGCCGATCATGCACAGCTTGTGTATACTCAACCAATGGTCTGTAAGAGTTCTTCAGCGTGATTTCCAGATAAGTGTCCAAGAGCACTTTCTCACATAACTTTCTGAAACAGTACCTACTATGTTACATAATGGTCGAAGATCCGGGCACCAGACGTCACGTATATTCTAACGAACGAAATATGGAAGATTGATTAGTGTTAGTATGTACTATGATCGCATGCCTACCTGCTTGCTTGATTAGAGGGCCAGTTTCCAGATGGCAGGTACCTACCTATAGTTCATAAAAAAATGAATTATGTCGTGCCGGGATTTGAACCTGGGACCTTTAAAAACGCACGTTTTCATACGTAATTTTAGTGAATCGGGTCCCTGGTCCACCGGTTTGGTATTCTGATGCCGTTACCGTAACCCAGGAAACTTATTCAAGAGATGAAAGTAGCCTATGTGTTATTCTATCCCTACACCACGTTTCTGCTAATTTCAGCCGTTTCTAATTCTCCGTTTTGGATGCGACCGGGACTAACGTTAAGATGATGATGATTAGAAGGAATACAGACCTATCGTCAGAGAATTTGTTCAGCTTGTAACGATCACAGTGGAGCTGGTGGAGCTGGACATGCTGCAGCTCGTCCATCTCTGGCAGAATCTTCACGTTATATTTGGTGCAACTCAATTCCATTTTATCCTCCGCCGTTTTCTCTTTACGCAGCTTATGATCGCATTCGACTAGCAAAGGAATTAAGTAGTTATAGCGTTAATTTAAAAACTAATTTCGACTACGCGAATAGATTGACAAAATTTCTCTTACTCCCACCAAAATCTTAGGGTTTTGCTCACCATAAAATATTTTTGTGATAACTATAAATATTATTATAGTATTATTTTTTGTAATAACTCTAACTCGTCAAGTGTAGTGTGTTTCTACCGTGGAGCTAACAGGAAAGTAAAGTTGTTAGTATTCATATATACTTACCTATGATGCGAAGTCCTATTAGGGTATCTTCAAGAATAGTGGCGAAAAAGTTTGCGTGCTTGTTTGTTAGACTGCACATTTTTGATTGAACAAAATCTGGGCTTCTAAAAAATAGCAGTTCGACTTAGAAGTTACAAATAAAAATAAAACAAGGAAATTACTTTCCTATGAGACGACCGTAGCAACCGTAGCCCTTTAGAATTTAAACATTATATACCTACGTATGAAATCTACAATGGTTTTGCAGATTGATGGTTTGATAGGAAGGTCTTGGTTTTTAAACTTAATATCTGGCATGTTCGATAGCAATTTGATTAAGTAGAACCAGAGCTATGACCAAAAAACGATGATCGACATTACATTATTATTATTTTAGTATTAACTAAAACCTTTTTTCCATACAATAATTTTTATAGGTTTTTAATTAAAGCTGCCTTTGCCAAGTGAGATAAGAAATCTTATAAAGTAGAAAGATGTCATCTAGAATTTAACAATTTTAACACTTTCTTACCTCATTAATTTTCTTAATTAGATAATTTTACTTACTTTTTATATCATAAGATTTTACTATACGTTCAAAAATATTAATTACCTAATTAAGTATTTTGTTGTTTTATACAATATGCAGATAAGTCCGAGTTTGTCAAGCGCGGCCAAGCAAGGGCGTCTTAACCCCGTCTGCGAGCCCGGCGACAAGGAGGAGTATGCATCCAACAACAGGAACACAGAAACCATAAGTGATGAGGTAAAGGTTTTCCCATTCACCCATTCTCTTCATCCAGTGGTCCTTTTTTCGCATCGCGCCACCGGGACGGTAGACGGTAACCGTCCTCACTCCCCACTTTGTCCTCTGCTAGTCAGAGGGACACGTGGAGAGCCTCGGAGCACGTTGGCCACTCGAAGGCGATTTGCAGTTTGTTTCTGATTTCTCAACTTGGGTATTAGGTAATCACAGAAGTCGCTGGTATTCTCAATTTCTTGTAGATCACGACCCTAAACCTTCACCTAATTCTATGTTTACAGGAATCTGAGTCCTCTGACAATGAACCAGAAGTACAAGACTTTAATTTACCAGGGTTAGTTATGATATATTTTTACTAGCTGTTGCGCGTGGCTCCGAGCGCGTGAAATTCTGTTCTCACTAACGCGACCACGGAAACCTTTTCCCGGGATAAAAGTAGCCAATAAGCGTATGTTATTCCAGACTAGATTCTATCTTTGTACCAAATTTCAGCCAGATCCATTCCGCCGTTTTTGCGTGAAAGAGTAACAAACATACCTACATCCAGACATATATATTCTTACAAACTTTCACGTTTATAATATTAGTGGGATAGGATAGGAAGGATAAGCAGGTAGGTATTAATTAAACCTATCTTACTGTGAGGCGAAATCGGTATCGCCTCACAGTATTCTCAAAGGTTCTGGATGACAGCTATAAACCTTTGAAAGGGTCTGGATTGGATGACAGTTACTACACAGCACACGACGCTAGTTCGTGACTAGTGTCGTTTGAAAGTTTCCTTAAGCAAGAGGGGTCCGGGGTCCCCATTTGGACCCGGTTGGAGACGCTGTAATTGGATTAAAGGACTTATTTTTTAATGTAACCATTGAATAAATGGCTTAGTAAAAATGTTCGCCATGACGTCGTGCGATAATATTTAGATTAATTTGAGGCAATATTATTTATTTTTATAACATTTTAATTTTTTTTTTAAATTCTTTTTTCAGTTTAGCATTTTTCCCAGCTAGCTTGTTTGCGACTTTAATGGAAGACGCTATTTCACAAGTTCGACTTTTAGGTACCTACCTATAATTTTTTTTAACTAGCTAGGTAAGTATACATTTTTATCTATTCTAGATATTTTTCTAGAGTTAATCTGACGAATGTAAAGAGGCGCGTTTGAGACCGTGGTCCAAAAAAATCGTAATCGTGCCTACCTATACATTTAATAGATACATTTACATACTTTTGTTTATGCAAATAGGTACATACATACTCGTATGTCCATATTAGGTAGGTACATCTACATAAGTATATATAAGTAGAAAAAATGTTATAGCGGAATGCAACAACGAGCTGCGAATATTGAAAACATATACCGACATGCACATACTGATCCGGGATAAGTATGGCGTGCCTCGGCGAGTTGACCCGGATGAACTGGCAGACATCGACAACACGAATCTTGGATGCGATAAATATAAACTGGATAAACTTGCCACTGACAGGTTTGTATGAGCCTTTTTCAGACACTGGTGTATGGGACCTCACCAAAATATTTGAGGCTCATATCAACCACAAACTACACACCCTGATTGACAGACAGCTCTGGTGCAGGTTTTCCTCTCGGGGTTTGGTGATAAGAAGGCAGTTACTCTTGTGAAGATAAAACAACCCTTAGGTGAAGGAGCAGAGTTCGAGCCGTTTAGACCTGGACCGGGTTTGCTGTTCAGATGATAACTACATCTACGTACATACATAAAAAATTGAAATTGTTTTGGTTTTGGAGTCCATAGGGAAAGGTAGAACCTACCTTTAAATGTATGTTCCTTATGGACTCCAAAACAATTGCACCGATTCATTCCGACGGGTAGTTTTTGGTGCCAAAGCCAATCTTACCTGCAAGCTGGCACTTACATCTGCTGATTAACAGACAAGGCCCAGACTTTCTTCTAGGGGTTCTCGAGGTCAGACGGGACAAATTGTCGAAATAAATAAATTTGTAGGTACATAATATTTGTTGTTTCAGACATAATACCATCTCGATTTTTATATCTACGTACTTGGAGTTGGCGCTTAGCAAATGCTTCGATACCTTGACGAACTACAATAAACAAATCCTGGCCAATGATACGTATATGGAATTTTTGGCCGTAGACGTGTTGAATAATAAAATGTAAGTGGTGTATAAGAACAGTATTCTAGGTCATACAGCTGCACTATGCTAAGTATATGAAATGCGTATTTTACGGTTATTCCAGCCGAGGCGAAAGTATCCTTGTAGACTGCAGAGGGTTGCTCGAAGGCATAGATAACTCGAAGGCTTACCACGTGTCTGTCCCTATAACTAGCAGAGGGCACAGTAGAGTGCAGACTTGGGGCGCGATGGTTCTCCGAGTGCAGCCTCATTTAACACTGGAGCGTAAATAATGTTAATAAAATATCTAAAACTAACTATAATTTTTAAATAAAAAACGCTCATGGTTTTTTTTCATCTTATATCTCGGTCGCCTCTTAAATTTTTGGGAACGTTTAAACACCCGGTATACGTCTGTGCGCCCACTTAAACTAAACATTACCCTGACCTCTTAACAGTTCTCCCAAAGCAAACGGCGATAAAAATGTTATAACATTTTGTTGTCTATGCATCACGAGAAAATTTTCTGACCAAGTAGGTATGCTCTAAGGATTCAAAATATCTATGGCTATTATGCCACATGATGTTTCATCAATTATAATTACTTATTTCAGAAAACGTCGTGAATTATTAAAGCAAGTAAGACAGCAGCGGAATCACATCAAATCGGTCACGTACGATACTGATCAGAGTATAGAACTTCTCAAAGGTCAATTAGAAGTAAGTGACACTTGACCCTCAATATGGTTATAGTATACTATTAGAGGTAGGTATAGTTAAATGGGAATGTCGGAGACTGCTACTCAATCACAGTAAGATAAAATCGCTATGAGGATGATGATGGTTTATAATCTCTCTGCAAAAGAGGTGGTGCTCATATGAGTGAAAATACAGACTAATAACAAATAGTATGGTAACAAAGAAAATAACAATGCGATAGGTAGGATAGAAATATACACTATTACAAAAGAACTCAATACCTGGTGGTAAGAGAATGTGGTCGAAGATGGAACACGCTTGTCTTCACCAAGCTTCTTTGTTCAAAATCCTTATTAGGTACAATTTTATTTTAATCAATATCACTAAGCGAAATTATTAGTAGGTACCTATTCATTCTAATCTCTACGTCGGTAATGTAATGGCCAGTATTCGAACTCGGGACCACTGGATCGTAAGGCCGAATCCCTAACCCAAACCGACCGATGCTTCATGAATTATGTTGCAGGATGCGAACCTAGTTGAGGAGACACGAAGCAGATACGTAGACAACTGGCAAATGGCCCGCACTGAGCAGAACACGCAGACGATCTTCGATACGGAGGCAGGACCCTCGAAACTTATCAAGTACTTTCGTCAGAGACATGACCACGAGGCTCGCGTGCACACCGAAATAGAATTACTTACAAATATTAAGATAGGTGTAAGGCAACTTCTTTTTTTTCGACGTTAATATCAATCATTCATTCGTTTCGACAGCCTCTGTGGCATAGTGGTAGGTCAAAGTCACAGTTCATATTTTATTCTGTATAGACTGATATTTTCCAAATTATTTTTTTTACCAATTTTCGTCGATTTTTGATGAGGCTAAGACGGACAAGACGGACGGACGACCTGAAGGTTAATAGGGATAGACTGAATCAGTGCACTTTCGAGGATTGGAATGGAACCGTCCAAAGATACACAACTAGCCCTTCAAGTGCTATAGCGTAGATTGGGAGTGTCCAATGTCCGGTAATTGACTGCAATAAGCTAATTGAGGATTAACTTATAAAAGTAGAATTTTAAAAAATATCTTTTTGAATCACCAGGAAACTTTACGCGAGGTGGAACAGTGGATGGAGAAATACGACAGGGATATAGAGAGCATGGATTTAAAGATTCAATTAAAAAAGAACGACTACAATAGTCAGGTGCAAACCAAGCTCGATATGGAGGAACTGGTAATAATAATACTTTATTAGCTGTCACTGAAACTAACGTAGCGATGATTTTGTCATCTCTTTTATAATTTCTTCAACTTTCTTCAACAGTATGCTAAGCACGAAGTAGAAATGAAGGAATGGGTCAAATTCACCACGGACCGTGAAGCTGAGAGGCAGTATCGGCTGAAGATGAACAAAGCTGCGATAGCAGTCCAGGCGTGGTGGCGCGGTCTTCTTGTTAGACTCAATCTTGGACCTTACAGGCCCAGTAAGAAGGACAAGAAGAAGAAGAAATAGTTTCATTTTGACCTTTGATTATATATATAATCAAAGATTTTGACTACGTAACCGAGTTGTACCTATACCTACTGCAAGACATGTTTGGCTTGTTTTACACAAGCATCCAAAGAGACATTTAGGTTAATGAACGGTCTTTAGTTTCAACATAGATTCGTTAGGAAGTTGATAAAACAGTGTTAATCCTTCTTCTCCTCTCATATCGTGTGGAGGCGTAGGACCTATCTGTCAAATTTGGTTTACTATTCTAAATGGCATTTTCAGAGGCGCTAATTATTTCCTGATGTAACTGTAAAGGGGCATACACGTACAACATACGTTAGTAGATGGATCATAGGTTAGGTCCATTCCATCTGAGATATTCCACATGAACCGGTTCTCCGTGCTTCGGCCGACCTGAGACCGAAATCTGTTTAAAGGCTACTTTATCTATTGGACGGTCATGGTCAAGGGCGGAGATGCTCTGACCGCATAGCGGACTGCATTTTCCAGATATCGATTCTGGCAAGAGAGAGTTCACTACACATTCACTCTCATTCTGATGATGTTTTAATGCAATGATGGCGACTATCCTATCTAATCCTATTGACATGTTACCTGTCTCACCACCAGAGCTGACGAAAGCTGTGGTGTGGCTGTGGCCTGTGTAGGTACGGCTACGAAATCGCCAGTATCGTAATCACAATTAATATTGCTGATAGTTCTATCTTTTAGAACGATCGATTTCTTATTCGTGTCGGTCGGCAGTCTACGAATTTTGCATTAATTTTTCTTGACATCGATGAGGTAACACAGTACTTACTCTACTACTCTTACCAGTTCTTTAGAGGTATCCATTCCGATTTTATTCAATAAAAATATTACCTATATAGGTGGGCATGTATTTAGTTGCCGACTTGGTTTCGTACTGTGTTGTTCGCAGTTTTATCTTTAAACGTGGATTAAGAAGGTCTATGACTCTCCACCCTCCGTGACATCCCATATGACCTTGTAGGATTATCTATAGAGAATTGCAAGTTAAAGTATCAAGATTTTTTCAAACACCCTTTCAGGAGTACCTACCTACCTAATTTTCTAGATATTTGCCTGGTTTTTGTTTTTGTGACCATTTGAATATGGCTATGAATGATTTTTAATGTAGTTTTATGACTTATTTTAAGATAGCTTTTATGGTTTAGGATAATGTAGTTCCATAATAAATTATTATAACTAATACCATATTAAAATCCGATTTTCATTATACTACCTATCTGCCTACTTATAGTTTATTACTACTACCATGAAGGTACTTAAATTACTTTTCTTTTATTTAATCTGCCTACTCGTAAGTTTATTTGATTTGTACATGTGTAAAAATACTGTATTTTCCCTTCCCTTTCCGTGGCAAGATGGGGAAACCGTGGTTCCCACACCTGAGAGGGCCATCTGGAATCCGTAGATGGCCCAGGGTCAGTTGGGGTGCGAGGGAAATACCTTATGGGCCCCCTTACAACCTGACAGTCTGCAGACCCAAGACGGCGGCGTGTGATTTTAGTCGGTTCAAGTCTGACATAATCGGGGGTATCTAAATGAAAAGGTATTTTTCTGTTGAAAATTGTGCCCCCTTACAGTAGGTACGCAGTTGGTACCTATCTTTATGAATACAACTCACTGATCTGTATTATACATCAGATAATACAGATCAATGATACAACTGCTCTCATTGTAATTATTTGCCTACACAGTGAGAACGTTTCGTATCACCTCCGTCGATCAAGAAGCTTTTAAAACCTCCTTGCCGCGTCGACCAATGATTCACCGTCACTGATCTGTATATTTTATAATTTAATACCGAATACAGATGATCAGTGCTCACCGTACGTCGCTAAAAATATATGCATACTGTCACGCACTCACGCCTCTTTTCCAATAAGGTAAGCAGAGACAGCAGAGACCACATATTTCTACTTGCTACAATCCTGGCATACACCTTAATATACCTACACTGAAAGTATCCTAGGCATCATACTTTTATTACACTCAAAATACCTACTGTATTGGAAACCTCTACACGGCGAACTAGTATATTTCTCGGGCCTTATTATATAACTATTATAATATATAATTATACTTATCTGAGAAGTTACTGATCCGATACATTCTTATTTTGATTAATCGATATTCTTGCCATCACTAGCTGTAACGTCATTAAAGTCACGTGACCAAACCGGCCAATCAGAAAATTGTATTTGACAAGTAAAATGTAAACTCTCCACGCGAATGTTATCAAAAACTTGTATTTATAGCTTTATTTATTAATTTTATTTCACGTATTATGCCGAAAAAAGAAAAGGTGAGTTAAAGCATTTGAAAATATTTTTTTAAAAACAAAGTGGATAATGTCTTGTCAGACAAAAAAAAACGGTAATTTACGTTGTCGGCATTTTACGCTTCTTTAGATAACTTGTAATACCTACTATGCCATGTCAGTTCGTATGGTATGCGGTGCTGCATAATTTACGTGTGTTAAATCTTTATATTGGTGATTACCGTGTGTTGTGAGGGTTTAAGTGGACGCTGTTGTTCGCAGGAGGCGATGAAGACTAAAATTGATAAAAACAAGAACGGAGACAGTGAGCCCGAGGTGAGTGTTTATAATGTAATTTGCGACATCGAATCATCTTCCCGTTGGCATTCGAGATACGCTAATATTTACTGAGATATCTGATCAGCAATAGACAAAACTTGATTTCAATACTTGTCGGACGTTATAGAGCGATTTCCGAAATAAAAAGAATAGTCCATGATGAGTTGTTTATAGTCACCAACAAAATAATTATGTTTTTGCAAATGATTAGAAAATTAAACTCGAATGGGACTAATTTAGAATTCTTCTTAGCAAATGTATATTGTTGTATTCAGTTAGTAGTTGCTGTAAAGTCTGTTTCATTATTTTAATGCTGTTAATCCAACTCTCTAGGTCAGGTAGCAGTATTTCTTGCTTCTAATTATCATAAATACTATGTTTTTAGTAGTTTGAACTCAAAGTAACTGAGTAAAACTGATTTTTACCTCTCACATATTTATGTAGCTGGCCAAATGAGTTTGGTCTATTATAGGAGTGGTCTGTTTGCTAGAAAACTTCTAATATATATACAGCACAGTACAAAGTCTAACAATGTTCTTAAGCAGAAGTTATACTCAGTAACCAATTGACAAGTTACAGGATTTCACCATTGATAATAACCACAATCAAGTCATGCTATACTGGTGCTATAACCCAGTTTAATTGAACTTGGATTGATTTTCCTTGACAACATCTAATCTTGACTCTTTCATCTTGTAACGAAATGAGCTAACAACAAAAAAGTGTAACCAAAGAATATAAACTCAAAAGCAAGTTAAACCTCATTAGAATGGAATAAGTTTCTTTTATAATTTCCGCTTTGCCAAACTCGCACATATTGTAATCTATCACAACAACTCAATTGAATTTGATTTGAAGTAGTACAAATCATAATGTCCGTGTTTCATGGTTCAAAAAAGCCATGTTCTTACTTTGCTGTTCGTTTACACCTAGGATATTGTAGGATCACATCTTATAGTTAGTTTCAATCTTGTGAAACTGGACCCTGGTCCCAGGGATGACAGTCTAGGATGCAACCGGGACTAATGTCTTCAGATGATGGTGACATTTTGCAATGAAAGGTATTCTGTTTTGCAGTAGGTACAAATAAAAATGATACGTAAACTAACTTCATAATTGACAGTGTAGAAGATGTGTTAATTGTATGTATGTGGATGTTAACACCAAACTTGTACAATTTCGTTTCATTATTTGGTTTCTGTCTATTAACATCTATATTTTAGTGGAGTGTAAATTTTGATATTTATATGTTAATAATTTAGATAATGGTTGCAGAAATGATGTTTCCACAATAAAAGCAATTAAGTATTTTGAAAAATTGAGGGTGTTGGTAATATAAACAGTTAATTACACCACATATTCCTCATTTAATGTTATATTTCTTTGACGGTTATTATCGGTATGATAACAGGATTCACCAAGAAAAACCGCAATTATGTTGCCTGAATTATGAAAATGCACAGGAAAAGCACCAATTACTATGGAAAACTTTATAAACCACCTAGACACCTAGCATTCATTAGAGAAAAGATAATCTTTAGACAGAGTATAGCTCTAGGGAAATATCTTAAATTGCACACAAATCAAACAAAGCTGTTTCATAAACAAACTGTCAAATACCTACAAGTAGAAATTGAATCCCATAGCAAGCACTATTCAATGAGGCTCAACAAACATACTAAAAAACTTGCCTCCCAGCTGCAAGGCACTATTGGTCTCTGATTCTTCAGCTCGGAGATATTAGCATCCTGATGTTACAATGATTCCCCAGCTTCAACAATAGAGAGAGAATGCACCCACCCTGCCCCTTCCCAGCCCTCCCTCATTCCCTTCAGGGTAGGCATCGCGTGCGTGACACCCTTAGTGTGGCACACATTCATAGGCTACGGTGATCGCTTCCCATCAGGTGGGCATCCCAACAGGATAGACAAAAGTTAAGTACTAATGGCAAACAAATATGGTTATCAGTGTTTATAAACAATTGAGGCATGTAAGGTGTTCCTCACACATTGCTATTCCCGTTTCCTTCTCTAGTAACCTTGGTGGCCCTTATCACTACAGGAAGAACACTATGTAAGTGTCCTACAACATATATCTATAGCAAAAAAATATTATATTCTTATTAGCCAGCTCCACATTCGCAGGGAAAATTGGACTCTATAAATATACTTTTTTTTTCTTTATATCCTTTCCACACTGAAGTCCTAAGTTAGCCTTACTTATCAAGTGTCACTAAGTATAAGCAATAAATAAGTCTGTATATGGTGACATCTTAATATTTTTGTCATCAACATCATCTTTCCAGATATCAGACTGCATGCTAGTGGTACTATTGGTCCCTCATTCATATCTAGGCATTGAGCTTGTCATCTTGTGCACAGTTATTGTACTAGGCATGAACAATTGCATAACTGTAGAAATAGTATTGCCGTTTGTTTTCCTTAATCGTCAACAACGTTGTGCTTTATAAAAACATTCAAGAAAATTGCACAATTGTTCTTGTATCACAATAAGCCATTAAAAAGTATAGAAGTTATAGCACTTCGAAAATGTTGTGAATAACTTGTGTACCTAGGCTGCTTGGTTATACTTATTTAACTATTGCTCAGCATGCCCTGCAATGCAGTTATTTTCTATACCTGCTTTCATAGCAAAATGGGGGCCTGGTTTGATATGCGTCCTCAGCATGGCATCCATAGAGAGAGATGTCTTCTTTTCTCTCGACCAATGTTTAAGAAAAAGGAAGAAGTATGTCTATGGACGCCATGCTGAGGTTTGGCCAAATAAACTCATAATCATCATCACAGCCTTAGTCCTAACTCTGACATACACTTATGTGCGAGTCTGTGTCGTCGATAGTTACTTACATGAAGCTGGCCTTATGTACCCTATTAAGTATTTATATTGACCCTAACTTGGCAGAAAACAGCCGTAAATGTTAAGTATTTTCTCCAATTACCATTAAATTAAGGACACATCTTTATTTATCCGTGACCTACGTGGAAACGAGCACCATTATACTTTCAATGAGAACAAGTACCTATTATAAATGACTTTAGCTGTTTAGTTGTAGGTACGCGTGGATTTAATGTTCGGAAGAGGAGAATTGATTAGTGACTTCGAAAGGGAAAATTAGTAAAAAAAAATATTACTTACACGATTTTCCGGTTGTGAATCTAACTAGGTATTAAACCATTTAAACAAAAAAATACCATAACGATATAATTCTTCGAACCCTTTTGAATATGAACCTTCTGAATAAGAACCTACTCAAATTGCCGGAATTTCATTTTGCATTTTTGTTTATTTTTTCTCAAGAATAGCTTATTTACTATTAGCAACATTACTCATATTCTTGCCTATCAGCTAAACACAATATGTAACGTTAATTGTCCTTTGCTATATAATATAACATGTGGTAGAAGTCTTGTTATTTGCTCTACGTCCATTGGTTTTCGAACCCTCTCGAGATCTTCGATATTGAGTGCAAATAGAGGTTCACGTAATACCAAATTGGAAGTATTGTGGTGACCTTCTCGACAATTTCACCAATACCAAGTTTATTATATAACTTGCCTTTGAACTTCGATGTTATTTAATACTGTGACTCTGCGATTAAAAGCCCACGCGATTTTAATTATTTCAGGATACCCTTGTCGGAAAATGTGTCCAATCTATAGACGATATTTATTTCAAATTACCTACCTAGTATTTATTAGTATTATAGAAATCGGTGAATAGATATGGAACGCAGCAAAATTTCTTTTTTAGGGGGAATTTTCCAATTGAATAACACCGCCGTCTATCTAATTAAAATCTTGGCATATACCTAGGTAAGTATGCGAGTACAGACTGACTAGAAACTAGTAAGCAAATTCGGCCATTTCTGAAATGTAGATGCTTCGCTCACTAAAGGTAGGTAAATCGAAACTCTGATCCTGAAAAATTTCGATATTTGTTACCCAAGTCCGAGTCTGAAAATTACGCGAACGCTACCAATATTCATAAAAAATCTGCTTTTGGACTTTTTATTCATTTAAGAAAGCTTTTTAACCGAGCTTCTGGTCAGCGCCCGAATAAATCGAATTAAACCATTATGAACGTGGTTTTACTGTCTGAAATCCTTCATAAATATTATATAGGTATACCTACTTACTACTAATTTGAAATATTTATTGAACATGTTAGGTAAACACAATAATTTAACATCTAATATAATAGTATACAAATATTTATTCAGACGTAATGTCAGAATTACATCCACTGTAATCGCATCAATCTTCTTCATTAAAACGTCTCGACAAAACATTATATCTTCTAAATCCGATTTGTGCAAAAACTTTTTCGGTGCTGCTGTGCGATTTTGGACTCTATTTGATAGAAATTATGCATTGAATGTTTATCAATGATATAAAGTAAACACGTCGAGGTGTATTTAAAATTTGGCATCTGCGATGATGCGAACGCAGTACGTGCGCGTCTTCGAAAGACTCCACCACGTACCTGTCCGGTACGGCATTCTGGGGATTTCTGTTGCGAAATTTTGCACGATTGCGGTGTGATTCGCCGATTGCTATCCTGTACCTAATAGTTTAGTGCAATAATGTTTACATTGGCAGATCTGTGGAATTCCGTCGCTTTTGTATGTATGTTTTCGTCGCTGTAAGATTGACGTAAAACGTAATTATGTTATGTTTACTAATGTACTGTTGTGGCCGCCTACACACTAAAGTTATTTAAGTACCTATCGAATGTTGTAACATTTTGTTTTCTTTAGGTTGGTATGATTAAGTATAGATGTGTTTGTATGCATTTCACCCCGCCCTGATTTGCACGTGTATCCTATCCATTCGTCAAAAGTTTATTTTGGATAAATTTTACATGTTTTCTGTAAAAATATCCGAATGGTAGTGCCATGCCAATCATTCCAAAATCCGTTGTGTGGTTAAGAAGAAGTTAGCGAAGATACAAATAGAAGCGTAGAAGTACACACTTCATTTTTAGTGTACTGTAACAAGAATCGTTAATATCTCAAATAGGGCTTCTCTGTACCCACGGCTATTGATCCAATTGTTATTTACTCAGTCTGCTTTAACCTGAACCGTGAATACCCTTGTTTAAATTCTAGGGACATGAGCCTAGAATCGCGTAAAAGCGATTATTCCTATTTTAACTCGCACTTTCAATAAGGGACCACTAAACGTGCAGCTCAAATTTGGAGGTATAATAAGCATCAAACATGCTGTTTCTCAAAATTTAACTACTATAACCAATAGTAATTACAAACGCAAAGGATTGTATGAGTGTAGTTTATGACTTGGATTTACTCAAATTCTTACCGGACATAACATAAAGACGAACCTTTCCGTTGCTTATAAAATCCTCTATAGGACCTTTTTTAAACGACTGCAAGGGTTCCCTCCGAGTTACTAGTTCTATCCATAGATAGGTATATGTAACTTTGGGCGCACCTCACTCCTCTCCTTCTCTTTGTCATATTTTTTTGGTTAATCGATCGATAGTACCTACTCTACCGGTCAGCGTAACATTTGCCAAATCTATACAGCCGTTTTTTGATTGACTAAGTACAAATATTATTACATACTCATATTCGTGTAATAACATATCAGTGTAATAACATATCAGTTAGGATGTCATCTGAAGTAATTTGATTGAGGTGCTATTTAATCGTTTCTATGTTCTACTCATACAGCTTTAAGGTTGAAATAAGCGAAATTATGCCATAAATCATCCTTCACGTTTGTATATTACAAAATTGGCGCGCTTTAACGTTGAACTGTCTAACTAAATCTCCGGATTTCATAAACATTCTCTTTGCTTATCCATGCGGGCCCTGAATTCTCAACAATTTATTACAACGGTATTTAGCAAGATGAATTCTTTTGAATTTACAGTTTAGAGAGGTATTTCATTTAGCACACCAGCTTCGAATCGCACCAAAATTATTCCAAACATTACAGCTATGGGATCATTTTGGTACCATTCGAATTGGTGCACTAAATATAATGCCTCATTACTTAATTACAAGTGCGGTTTTAAAGGACAAATTCTGAAGGGGTCTTGGATGAGTTCCTACAGAGTCATGAATTCGAGTCATGAGCTCGTCGAAAATTCGAACTCATTTTGCAAAAAAACTGTAATAACTGAATTGAATTTTTGAAAGGTTTTTACTTATGATGGATGCCCAAGTTCATGCGAAGTGGAGAAGGAAAAGTAGGAAAGCGGACCTCGGACTTCGAGGCGTAGCCGTAGGCTTCAGATGCAATCGGGTAGCTAAGACGCTAATGATAGTTTTTACTCAGCTATTCTTTCATCTAAATCAAGAGTTGAACCAGGATCAATTTAATAAAAATAGTTCTTTGTCTTATCCGACGGAATCTCCTTCGATCCGCGCCGGTTTAAATAGTGTTTCTATGACATCAGAGATGTTAATGATGTTACTTATGCATGTAAACATTGTTATTTAAATGATTTTAAAAATAACTAGGTACCTACTTCACAACTTGTGTAGTGTATGGTTTAAACTATTAAGTAGAGTCAAAGACTACTTTACTGACAACTTCAGTTAAAAACCGAAATGGTGTCGGAAGTGTGCCGAATGCAGATGTAACAATGTAATGTAAAACTTCTGTGTCATTTATTTTCAAACATGATTGTTACTTGCTTTGCGCGCGTTGGGAGAGGCCTATGGACGGCAATAGTCGCAATAGACTAAAATTGATTGATTCATTGACTTGGCATGCGTCAATTTCATAAATATTGGCATGTATTGGCGGTATTACAGGAGACAGCTAAATTATGAAACGAAACATACTGACAGTACGCTCGTTGTGCGTACTGTTAAAGAGTGGAATACTCTGCCTGAGTCTGTTTCCGGAAAGATGTAACATTGGAGTCTTCAAGTCTAAAGGGAACAGGTTACTTCTAGGTAAGCGTGCTCCACCGTCGACCACATCATCAATTACCAACAGGTGAGATTGTGGTCAAACGCGAGCCTAATACCAAAAAAAACATACGTACACAAAATGACCATAACGAAACTACTCCGCATTAATTCCGTACAACCGGTCTATATAGAGATACCTACATATCAGGCAGTTTTATGACTGAATTCTAATACGATGGCATACACTAGCTAGTCGGAGCAGCAAAAGTAGTTCAAACTAGTATAAATAATAAGTTAATTGAAATCAAATATAGCCACTAACCATTTCCACTAATAAATTAAAAAGTGTCTTGAAAATCCTACTGTTATAATTAAAACTTATAGGCACCTTAATTTAATGAACTATAAAACCTAATAATTTCATTAAAATATCGAATTGTAGTGTTCGTATGTGCTACAATTATATATTGTAGCTTCACCTAGTATACTCTGGACGACGCTTTTAGTATTATACAAACAACACAACTAATTTTATTTTATTTTTCTTTATTAGGAAAACATAGTTTTTTACAAATCTCATTTACGCTATTCAGTAAATATCTGTAAAAATCATTTACCAGTTTTCGCATTTTCGATTATTTAATAACAGTCGATTATTATTAAATAAGTGACCGTGACTTTATTGACCTGTTTTATTCTTATGGTAACTAGCTAGGTACTCTAGAACACAGTGAAATAGCAGGTTTTGATTTGTTTTCGATTCAACTTTTCATTTTTCTGCCGATTGATAAATAGTTAGTAAGTTTTATTTAAAGTTTTATTATATTATCTCAATAATAATAAATACCAAAGACCTTTTTACATTTTTCTATCAAATTGAATTTGGAATCATGCGTTCCTTATCGAGTTCCAGGAAGTAGAACCAGAACGCGCACAGTCCTTTTCTAGGTGAAATGATTCCCCAACTAAGCCACTTAGATGAATACTTTTTTGGTGATGACTGGCCCAAATTATACAGTATAGCATGTAGCTACGACGTCGGTACCTTACATTAGAATGAATAGCTACTTAAATGGTTGATCGTAAAACTTATAAACAAGTAAACTGGTACTTAACTTACAAACTCTGTTTCCTGTACCCTTGAAGAGTACCAAGAGAACTAATCTGACATTCATAACCAATCAAATACTTACGGATATTTTACGTGACATTCGGCCTCGTCCTTCTTTGAATTCCGATCAATCCAAGTCAACCCTACTCTCACGCGGGGACACATTTCTTTTCACGTACCACTTACGTATAACTTGAATCGTACTGATGCGAATTGAATCGTTAACTAATGTTCTCAGTATACCTACAACGCCAGAATATATTTGGTAAATAGTTTCCATTGACGCAAATGTTGATTAGAATATAATTAGAAACTTCATTCAGGTTTTGAAGTTAAAATCTGTATAATCATCATCTTCCAACTTAGACGCTACTACTTACTTGTTGGAGACTAAGTTTTAAATGTTAGGATGATCATTTAGGCACCAAATGTGCTGATCGCTGCCAGTCGGTGTAGGTAATTAAAATCTAATAACAGTAATAACTTATTTACGTATTTTGGTCGTCTGCCGAATTCTGCATTCAAAAATTCAGACTGATCACATGCGGCTGGCCAAATGACTTGCCTATCGTCTATAAAACAAGAAAAGTTATTAATTTATGAACTAGTTCCCCCATACAAATGTATATGTAATATGGGGGAAAGTAATTAATAAAGTCGCAAGTAACAAACACAAAATTTACGAAGCATCCCCACGATTACAATTAACTAATTAATTGTCTATTACTTCTAATTGGGTGTCATGCTGTGTGCTAACGAACATGTGTCAGATCGCTATATGAAATTTTCCGTGTGCATTAGATATACCTAGATACATCATGTTTCTAATTTGATCGAAGCAATTGGTCGCGAGTAAACATCAAGGGCACACATCTAAATTGATGATCAATTCGTATACAAATAACCTATCATCTCTTTAATAAAAATTGAAACGCCTTATAATAGTTTAGAACCGCGAACCGCGAAACCGTCTACTGAGCGAATATACATTCCATATTTGTGTCAGCTTCCCTTCACGGCAATTAAAAAGTTTTAAATTCGTTACACTTAATAAATAATTATAAGTTTTAAAAGTACCAGACAATTGTTCTCTAATTGGGCTCCCAAGACTTATCCCATATTAACAAATAAACAACAGAGCAAGTTAAAATAAAGCTTGAAATAAAATTATAACGATTGCACCTTTATGAATATTATAATTTTGATATACTTATTTTGTTTTATTGACTTGACATGCATATTAACTCTTAGATATTATTGCAATGTAACACCAAAAAAGTACGATTATTATTATAAAACGCCGCGCTGTCTAAGATCTTGTCTTGTAAAATTAAGTTTTATGCAGATATTATAGTCGAATTAGTCACTATCAAACATATTACAAGCGAGTAAGGCTGTACAATTTACATAATGCGTTCGCCCAGTCAAGCGTTGATGTAAATCTGCAAAGATAAGGTCGTTCATTTTCATATCAACACAACACAATATTGTAAGTGTAGTGTTTGTTTACATTGCCGATAGCGCGAACAAAACAACGCCAGATGCGATATACAGATAAACTACTCTCAAACGAGAGAATCGAAAATATTGAAGGTAAGGTACGCTTTTAATTCGCTTTGAAACAACGACCGCGATGGGACACTGGAGACCGTGACAGGACGTATTGTATGCAGTAGTAAGAACTAGCAGGCCTAGACAAGTGGCTTAGCTTTATTTTCCTCCAATACATAGGTATTTACCTAGTGATGGATGATGATATTTTATTTATGTGCTAAGAGCCGGTGAAGATCGACCTTCACCCATCTGATAACCAGACGCGATATATATTCTTTACAAATTAGTGACAAAAATGAATCCAGTCGTGTGGATGACAGATTTTTTTTTCTAGATCTACATTAAACTGATTCTAACCTTTATTAACAACTACATATAATTTTCTTCGTCGTAGAAAAATACACGGATATTATTAGCTGTAGCGCATCATTGTTTACTCTCTCTATTTCACGTGGGTGAGCTCTGACGTTTATTGCGGCTGCACAGGTCATCTGGTTTATTTAAAGGGTAAGGCTAGGTACACACTGCCGCTCTATGAAAACATGGAAGCGAAAAACGCTCCAAAAATAGAATACATACTTGGAATGAACACGATTAATTGATATTAATTTAACGTTCACGTGTGTTCTGTAGTCCCAATTTATCAATATTAGGTATGTCGTTGTTGAAAAATAAAATTTGGCTGAGAATAAAATTGCATTAACATCAGTCAAATGAAATTGCGCTAAAAATTTAGAAGCGAGCGAGTTTATGTAGTGGTATTGACATGCTATGAGAAGAGATGAAAGTAATGTTGTTAAAAAGGTTCAAAGTATGAATGTGTAGGGCTTCAGGGGCAGATGTAGGCCTAAGAAAAGATAGATGGAATACCTTAAAGAGAATATGGCAAGGAAGTTAATGACTGAGGAGATGGGATGCCATCTCCTTAGTCATTAACCTGTCATTCTCCATAAATTCCTGTCAGATGTGACAGGAATGTATGCAGAATGACATGTTGCGCCAACCTCAAATAATTGGAACAAGGGAAGGTACACGGGTTGTCGCTTCCGTACAAAGCAAGATAAGCCATATAAGAGAAAGAGTAGCCCCCAGCTCCAATATACAAGTATTGTGATGATAATGACTAGAATAAGTGTACTACTAGCCTATTTTTTTTTTTCTATATTATAGCAAGCATCTGATTTATTTATTCGACATTACTTTCAATTACGTGGTTGGCTTAAACCCAAGCAAGTGCAAGTTTAATGACGAAAATTAATTATCTTGGTATGTTATTTATGTCAGTCAAGTTTTGGTTGACATTCAGATTCACAATACATATTCTATATACTGAATAGGTACATCTTTTACGGTGAAATTAGCATACTAATCGTTATCATCACAGCGTCCTGGTTTTCCCTCTATTACTCTTTTTGTATCTTAGCTTCTATGAGAGCAACTGCTGTCTGACACCTCAGTCCCAAAAGGAAAATCTGCGTCACAGACTCATTTATCAGCCAAGTGAGCTTGACCGGGACTCGCCCGGTTGCAAAGGCAATGCTTTATCACCTTACACCCCGGCGGCATCTGAAAACCTGAAAGCGGGTGGTGTTTTAGTCGGTCCGAATCCGATGCCGGTTGTCGGTGGAGGTGATATTCGTGGGGATTTCTGCACAATAAAAAAGGTTCCCTGTGACACTGAAGATCTTAGTGAAGCTCCGTACACCCAATTAGCAATACTAAAACGCGTCCAATTTCTTCACACGAAATAAAAAATTGTTCTTGCGACACTAAATTGTATGTTTTACGAGTAAGTAGCTGGCAATCCCTAGTTTTTACGTGATGTGCTCGAAGTTCTAAAAATAGTAAGGAAACAGTTTTATCTCACCGACTTATTGAACATGATGGTTTCATATTATGAATAACATCAAGTTACACGGTCTGAATGAGAACTTTTTTGACCAACTTCAAAGATGGAAAAGTCTGTTATCACCTGATGATATGACGTTTTTTCGCCTCGTTTTTTTTTTATTGGGTAATCATATTTTATTAAGTACAATCATAATGAAAATGAGTTTGGATTTTATTATTCCAAAACTTCCAACTTCCGCACCACTGAAATAATATTCCTGCGTCGTCGTGGAGACTTAAGTTAATGACCATAAATAACACCCTGCTTTGCTAACCCTGTAAAATAAAAGGAGCCATAAAAGTAATAATTGAAACAACAACCCAAGAAAATAATTCTCCGTTAACAGTACACCGCTCGCTTAAGAAAGAAAGAAAAGTCATTAATTCGTACACTGTGCGCATACCAAACTGTCTTTAGATCTCTATCTTAGTCGTAGAAAAGAAAAAAAGATAGAACAAAAGTTGATAAAGTTATACGGGCGCTAAAGGTCGACCCATACTCTGATATAGAATAGGTACATACATGTTATACTTAAGCTTTTTTCTATCTTCGAGGTAAGCAGAGACTACAGCCATGCTTTTACTTCTGTTCTTGACACACTTCAGGAGAATTTTCCTTAGTAATTACCCGCCATTTTGTTTGCAGACGTACCAAGTATGTTTTACGAGGTCGGCGCCAACCAAATTGCCCACTTATATTTGCCCTATATAACATTATCATTCGTTAAGTACTTCGTTCCACGTGCCCAAACCTCAGAATCTTTCAACTTTCAAACTATTTACGTTACGTATGTATTGCTCTATCTATCAGCTAATCTTCTTCCACATATACATTTACAGAGTCGGCAGCTCGAGTGTGACGCCCCTGGTGTTGCACATAGGCTATCATAGGCCATGGTGACAGCTTCCCATCAGGTGGGCCGTGCGCTTGTCTGCCACCTAAGTGGTGCCTATAAAAAAACTATATTAATAATTTATTTGTAAAATACGATTGTTACAGTTTATTCAAATATGCTACTTAATAATATAAAATACAACCAATTACTTACTAGACTAAATTATGTAAGAAAAACGATAAAATTACTGTGTTTAATATGAAAAAATGAAAAAGAAAAGAAAGTAACTTACATAAAGTTAATTATGTGAATGTACTTTCAATACTTAGTAGTTCTGACAACAATTTATTAACATTAGGTAGGTAGGTATATTTATTAGGTACAAGTCATAAATTTATTTCTTTTGTATTCTACTTCCTAAACGTTGATGTCTCCTACGTACATAATATTTTTAAGTTATCCTACTTCCTACTAATATTATAAACGCGAAAGTTTGTAAGAATGTATGGATGGATGTCTGGGTGTATGTTTTACTCTTTCACGCAAAACCGTCTGAATGGATCCGACTGAAATTTGCATCTGGAATAGCACTTATGCTACTTTTTCTCGGGAACAGGTTCCCGTGGGCCGCGGTAGCGGGAATAGAATATCATGCGAGCGGAGCCGCGGGCAACAGACAGCTAGTATTTTATAATAATTGATGGAAATACAATGATATCAACCTGAATTGTTACGTGACAATCGTTGTAAAATCCGGAACTTCAATGAATGAGTCATTGTCTACAATTTTGTTTGTTAATTTTCTTTTGTCCTGAGTGGTGTACTTTATTACATCGTTATCTTTTACATCCTCAACAACATTATGTCAGACATGAAACAAACCAGATCATATCTGGCTGTATCAAGTCGACTCTGATATTCCTAAAGCTGCACGTACACACTGGTTACCATTGCGCCATCAGATACTTAGAAACTTCGCATCGTTCTTAGATTGAATGTCAATGCTGCTAATTCTGTTGTTACATCTCTAAACTTAAAATTCTCTAAAATTTTCTAACTGTGTCTGTTTCTTTCATTATCAGATAGAAAAGGACAGATGATTTATGTTAGTGCACACCTGTCAAATTAAGTCGGCGCCTTGTTTGTGCGTACTAAGTTTAGTCGCATGTTCGTAAGATGTCGACTAAAATTGAAGGGTACCGTCAATGATATTTTATACACAAGATATGTCATGTTCATAGTAACTGACTCCTCAAATCTGATCCCGCTGTCTATGACATAACTATAAAGTGCACAATAGTTGTCAATTAGCGATAAGTAGTACGAAAGATGGGATAAGCACGTGAGTAAAAAGGATAGCTATAATTCGGATGATTGCGCTTTTGTCATGTCACATCAAAAAGTCTCGTTTTTATCTCTTTTTGCCGCCGCCATTATTTTAAAAATATTATTTAACTAATTTAATTAACATACACTAATAAATCGGTAATATTGTATGTACTTGCATGTGATAGGAGATCCCTTGTATTTTATTAATATTAGTGTCGTAATTTGTACAGTTTTTAAAACACACGATGGCTTTTTTGTTGCAATTTTATTATGCGCTTTACACAATTACACGCGTGTCAACTTGGCGTTTGCAAGACATGTACTAAAGACAAAATGTCCCAATTGGGACTTTTTCGCGTCTTCACCAGACGCGCTCTAATAACATATCTGCCTCTTTTTACATATATAATATCTTTGGGTACCGTCAAGGCGCCAAGTTAATTTGACAGGTGTTCACTAACATAAATCATCTGTCCTTTTCTATCTGATAATGAAAGAAACAGATGCAGTTAGAAAATTTTAGAGAATTTTATGTTTAGAGATGTAACAACAGAATTAGCAACAATGTTTCACTCTCCAAACCTTTTTCCAATTCAGTTGAGGTGGGGTTTTCAATCTGATCACGAATCTGGCCTCCGACGCGCGACGACGTGAGAGCTTCGGATGCCATCGGGACTAATGCTAAGATTTATGAAACAAATTATGAAATCTTTACCTATTACTTAAAATTTTCTATCAAGGAGTTAATATCTCAAGCTAAGAAATAGGCACTTCTAATATGAAAGCAAAATACCAGACCCGGGGAATACAACTGTGTAAGTATGTTTAGACAAGAAACTGACCCGAGTACCCTTAGGGACTAGTTAGCCTGCAGCGGTAAATTGGATTCTGTGTTCATATTACCTTATGTAGAACCTTTCTCAGAGATATTACTTGCCCTTTAACATTTTCAGAACATACGATCCTGCGGCTGACAGCTTAAAAACAAAGGTAGTAAGAAATTAGGTCATGGTCTCACTTCGACGATGGTTCGTTGCTTATTTAGTGCTAGTTCTGGATCACAACTCAGTAGTAAATAGAGAAGTTTTCTATTTACTTCCTCCTACTTAAACTATCATTGCTCTATTCAGAATTTGGCACGTATTTCCAAACGTAGAACACTGGAAACCCACCCAGAAGAAAAAGACTTAGGTGATAGGATGTGTGATAGGGGAATCGATCTCTACATGACTTAGGGCGAGCGTCAGGGCGGGCGGCCGAGATCGGTCGGGTTTCCAAGGATTTTCGTACTATAACTATGGGGCCCCGGGTTCCCCGGCAAAGCAGGCAGGCAAATGTGAAGGAACACCTCAGTGACCTCAGCGTTTACCTTGAGAATCCAGGCACTAATATACATTTTAAAATAAGCCACATTACAATTTGCCACGAATTATTTGCCTAAAACGCGTGTGCAGTCCTTTATGCGCCAATTGCGGAAACAAATAAAATTGTTTGTAATTATTGAGTGCCACCAAAATGCAAATGCGACGGGAGCATTGCCCGCATCGTTGGTATACTCGCGTTAACGTAATTTTAGTTGCATTTAACGGAAACGAATTCATTCGGTCTTCAAAGACCAACTGGGCACTTCCCTACCTAATGCTTGTACCAAATCGGCCGTAATTCGTGTACACCCATTAGAAATCCAACGGTTAAGTAGTCGCATATCGCGAACGCGTCTGCACACACGCGTACTTCAAAATTAACCTTATATTTTAGTAGTACGAAGTGTTTATCTTTAAGTAGGTGGCTATTGTTTATGTTTTGAACTATTAACGTGACTAGAACATAACCTGTTTGCTGGTAAGCGGTTACCGGTACGAATTAACGATCCTATACTCCTCTCAAAGGTCGTCTGACGACTGTATTCACCCGCAGGTTACACAATACTGTTTGGATTGCTGCTAATTTTTATACCATTAAGGTAGGAATTCAGAACATGGTTATACTCGTATGTCTAACTTCTTCAATGTAATTCTGATTTATTTCGATGTGAGTAGGATTACACAGTAGGATTAGTCGCAATAAGCGAATATAATATAACACGCGTACTAATAAAATACGCGTTTCTCACTCCAAGTAGGTAAAGATAACAGCCCGCCATCTGCTTACTGTCCTTATTCACCTCATGACACGAACTTCCTTTCATGAAAGCTCTCCAGTTTTGCATAGGTACTCTTTAAAAAATTTATATGTAAGTACCTTTTTTTTTTTTTTTTATCGTGCGGAAATCCCCATGGATGCCACCCCCGTCGGCCATCGGGGGTGGTTATGTCGGGATCGAACCGACTAAAACCGCACGCCCTCTCGGGCCTTGTAACCGGGGTGTAAGGTTACCCAATGGGCATATCCCTCGCACCCCAGCTGACCCCGGGCCATCTACGGTTTTAAGATGGCCCCCTCGACCCCCCGAAGGGGGTGGGGCGAGCATCGCGCCACTTCGCCGACGGTGGGGTGTAGGGTGACAGGAGGCCGTCCTGTCACCCAACCGTCGGCAACGCAGACAATCAGCCCGCCCCCCGCTCGCTCCCCACTGTGCCATCTGCTAGTCAGAGGGACACGTGGAGAGCCTCGGAGCAGCCCTCTAGAGGGCCACTCCCACCCCGGCCGGATTGGCCGCAGGCAACAGCGTCTCCCGTGGCGAGTGGGAGGCGCTGCTCGCCTCCGTTGCCCAGGTGCACCACGTGGAGGTTCCGGCCCGCACCCAATTTATATGTACCTAAGCCAAAATATGTAATGAATATCGCACTAAACCTAGCAAGGAATCAATGACACTCGGCCGCGAGCGAAGCGATATTCCATGCTCTGTGCACTAAAACTATCCTTGAATTTCGAAATTACAAGTGTAAGAAGTCTGATCTGAATAAGTATTTGCTCATTAGTCAAAGACAGCTTCAGCAAATTGTGACGTAATACCTATATTAATAATAATAATAACACTAGTAAGTACCTACCTAAGTTATTGGCAGCATTTTTGTTTCACGCTTGTATAATATATTCAACGGTGTTTTAAAATTTTCATTGTTAGGTACCTATATTGGTAGGATTGGTAGGTCAAATTCCCCGGACTTTTATCTCAACATGATACCTACTAGAAAAACTTTACCTTCAGCTTACCATCAGGCGAGGTGAAGTCAAATTGACGGGTGAAAAAACCTAAAGCGATGGAGGAGTTTAGTTAATTTATGCTGTAGATTGCACGTCCCGGATCGGATTACTTTCTCGGAGTTGAGCTAACGAGGTTTTAAGCCGCCAGGAAATCTGCAAAAAGTTAACTTTGTTATCGATTTAAAAAGACCTGCTAAAATCTTATTGAGTTTAACGGGTTCGGGGTAAGTTTAAGTGCTCTAACTTATTTTATTTTTTTATAAAACGTATAGCTTCTATTTCTTATGTGTATCCGCAATAAAAACAGATTTGCTTTCTTTCTTCTTCTTTCCATTCGTTACAAAGTTCTTTTTATAAAGGCTGTAAGGCCGCCTTTTGATTCTTCCAATTATGTACTCGTATTATAATTATCTGGTTGACTATAATTATTATTATTTAACCACGTTGTACGATTGTTTTTTTTTTTACTGGACTGAGAGTACTGAGACTGACTCTTGTATTTCAGGGCAGTTTCTGTATACTTTTATATAGGATAGGATATTAAGTAAAGTATTAAATCTACAATGTAACAGTAGGTATCAATGACATGCCAAAAACTTCCCAGTCAGTCAAGATGGTTCGGCAGCAGAGCATTATGAACATACCTACGCACCCTGAATTTTTATACGAATGTATATTTTAGTTCTAAGCACTGACAATCGCCAATACCTGTTTGTTTAATTTAGCACTTACTGACAAAAATATCTAACACTAACTGCGATGAGAACAGTTTTTTTATTCACATTTCAGTTCGCATTGACTCATTTGCTAAACGTACAGTGAAAGTTCGTGTTTGGACCAATCCAAGAAAAAATATTCTCGCATTATAGCTAGTATTCTACAGAACATTGTATGGCAGTGAAATTTTTTATACGACTTCGTAATAAAAGTTTATTGTTCTCTGAACCGCGAACGTCTTCAGTGTGCTTTTATATCTGCGTGCATGTATACTGACGTCATCTGCCAAATTCTTACAAAATAAGTATATTATTAGTTCAGTGCATAGTTGAAAGTGAAAAGGAATGTACCGGTTTCAGTGATTTGTGGTCTTTGTGTAAACAATGTTGGTGACTACCGCCTCTACGGGTAACCTGACTGGTCATTCTCTGTCGTCTATGTTTCGGAGGTACCGAAATAGGTCTCCTGTCACGGTAAGATTAGTTACGGCTGCATGTATAACTCATAAAATACCTAAAATAATTGTAAGTTTCGTATAGGTAGTTATGTTGTTAAATATTTAGTAATTAATATTACATTAGGTACTAAAAGAATAGTTATTGTCCAAACAACTTTTTTTAATATTTTATGAAGATCACGAAACTGGCAGTGCTTTAATTGGAATGTAGCCCTTGTTTTTTATATAAAATATATACGAAAATAATAATGACTTTGTCTTGGTGAAATTACTGATCAGAAGCGGTAAAGCGGTGAGCTTGTTTAAACATTTTAATCTGTCATTAAAATGTATAAAGTCTGTCATTATAAAGTAAACTCGTAAACAGTGTAAGCACAGGAGCAAATGGCGGACATATTTCGTCTTGGGTCTGCCTTCCTTAATTAAATCCTTGAAGATTTTTTATTATAATACTAGCTTCCGCCCGCGGCTTCGCCCGCGTGGAATTCTGTATCGCCACCAAGTCTATTTTAATGAAACGACTCTCCACTCGACTTTCCACTCCGTTGTTCACTCCACTCTCCACTCCACTTTCCACTCCACTCTCCACACCACTCCCCACTTCACTCTCCACACCACTCCCCACTCCGCTCCACTCTCCACTCCACTGGTCTCCACTCTTCTAGCCAAAATCTTTCGGATAAAAAGTACTAAACGGATTTTAGTGCGGTTTTCTTGGTCAGACCAAATACGATATGTTGGTCAGACCTAAAATTTGGAGATTATGACATCCAGACTGATCGACTTCGCGAGCGGAGCTGCGAGTATTAGCTTGTATAAAAAGTGGGCTATATGTTATTTCAGACTATAATCTATCTCTGTACCAAATTTCAACCCGACCTATTAAGTCGTTTTTACGTGAAAGAGTAACAAACATACATCCAGATATCCCAACTGATCGACTCCATGGGCGAAGCCGCGGGTATTAGCTTGTATAAAAAGTAGCCTATATGTTATTTCACACTACAATCTATCTCAGTACCAAATTTCAGCCAGATCCATTCAGCCGTTTTTACGTGAAATAGCAAAAAACATAATATCTGGACATCCTGACCGATCGACTTCGCGAGCGGAGCCGCGAGTATAAGCTTGTATAAAAAGTAGTCTATATGTTATTTCAGACTATAATCTATCTCAGTACCAAATTTCAGCCAGATCCATTCAGCTGTTTTTACGTGAAATATCAACAAACATAATATGGGCATCCCGACCGATCGACTTCGCGAGCGGAGCCGCGAGTATTAGCTTGTATAAAAAGTAGCCTATATGTTATTTCAGACTATAATCTATCTCTGTACCAAATTTTAACCCGATCTATTCAGCCGTTTTTGCTTGAAAAAGTAACAAACATACATCCAGACATCCCGACTGATCGACTCCGTGGGTCGACTGATCGACTCCGTGAGCGGAGTCGCGTGTATTAGCTTGTATAAAAAGTAGCCTATATGTTATTCCACACTTTAGTCTATCTTGTTACCAAATTTCAACCCGATCTATTCAGCCGTTTTTGCGTGAAAGAGTAACAAAGATATATCTAGAAATCCCGACCGATCGACTTTGCGAGCGGAACCGCGGTATTAGCTTGTATAAAAAGTAGCCTATATGTTATTCCAGACTATAATCTATCTCTGTACCAAATTTCAGCCAGATCCATTCAGCCGTTTTTGTGTGGCAGAGTAACAAACATACATCCAGACATCCAGACATACATTCTTACAAACTTTCGCGTTTATAATATTAGTAGGATGCTTACTTCTGTATATTCTTGAAGGCATGGGCAGAGTTATGGCTGTAGTGCTTGCACGTAATAAGCGACTAGCCCATTGCGGTCTACTTGGCCGGTTCCCAGACTTTTCTTTCTTTCTTGCTGTGTTACCAAAAATCCAGTGACGGCTTTCATGGCCTAAGAATCGAATCTGATACGTAGTAGCTTTCGTTGCTGATGTGTTGTTTGATTATTTGCTTTTAATAATGTAAGTTTAATAAAGAGTTGATTATATTTTTAGAATTTTGGCGGCAGCGTATACATTCCAACAAAACTATTTTATGTAATGGGATCGTTTGTATACATACTTGTTAACGTACAGGCTATGTGGTCCTTGGCTGTACATTCAAATATAACTATCAACCCGTGATGTATGGATATGTTGATAATTCAAAATATTGTGCATTCCTCACATCACAAATATGCCGTGGAAAAGTTTAAAAGCAAAACTCTTTGAGTGTGGTATTGCTACGGATTCCAGTTTTTAAGCGATGGCGCAGTGATAACAAATGTTGCTTTTGTGCATAAAGCTCTGGACTTGACTCCGGAGTGAGCAATATCGCGTTTTTCTCAATGACTTTCATTGAAAATTTTGATCTAATTGCAGTTAATATCAATGATGAAAACCAACCTTAGTTTAGCGCTGCTGTCTAACGGTAGTTCTGATGCGTCATCGGTATTTTGTGTTCCCACCTTGCTTTATTAAAAAACAAAACGGCATATTGTGTCAAAGATCGATCGGCTAGCTAGCTTAATTAATGACTTTATTTTTAATATAGAACGCTGTTATTTATGAATATCTATCCATAAATTTTTATACTTCTATAAACATTAGAAAACAAGTTAATGACTTGCTTATAGGGAAGTGGTTACCTACTGACATTTAACCAAAGAGATTCATCATTGCAACATGATTGCAACATAGAATTGTAAAGGAGCTGTGTCTGTACAATGGAGATATTTAAAAAAATACTGTTGTTATTTCATGCTTGACACATATAAATTGATGATTATTCGCTACCGATGTATAATATTTATAATCAATCTAAATAAATAACAATGATATTCATATCTAGATATTAGGTTATCTCTCTCAGTTGAAATTAACTTATAATCTTATCTAACATCTATTTCTTGTATGAGGTTTTGAAGTCGTTATTTATTTTTTAAAAACTATCGATAAACCATTAAGTAAATAAAACCATTTAATGGATTATCGATATTTATAATGACTGAAAGTTGATATCTTTCAGATTTTCAAGGTTTACAGCTCAGAGTCCGCTTCGGGTCCCCCCTTAGATTTGGCTTTAGGTATGACCTCGACTGTACCTCGATGGGAAAGTCTACGACGGAGCCTCGTCCGTCAATCAGCAGGTGCACCTAGCAGCTAGCAGATGAGATAGGCTTTGCTCTTAGGGTCTTGGTTACAATACATCTTACTGCGTCGTTGTATATCTATATTATGTAAATGTATAACAAGCCGCCATTTGGCTTTATTATATCCTGACAAACCTTGCAAGCTTCCTCTACTGTCATTAATCCTTTCAGTGTATGCATATCGGTCACTAATTACCGTCGTTAGTAAACTCAATGTGGAACCCAGAAATGATAAGATAAAATAATATTACATCATACCATATAGGTAAAGGTACTCATGCATTGTGTAATTGTGTATCGCCGATAGGATAGGTGAGTTTGTAGTGTATAGGTACTTCGCCGATATATTTTTCAGCAACCAATGGCCATGATACAATAAGTGTGACTTCGGTACACACTTTACGGCACACTGGGAGGTTCGTGATTGGCGCATTGATGGCGCCTTTAGCGCGCTTCCCGAACGTAAGGGCTTCTTCAAGCCTCTTCAAGCACGCAAGCTACACGTATGGATGGGGGTCCATGCCCAAGCGGTTGTCTTTGGTCGATTGCATAGTGTGATAAATCAGCACCAGACGGGTATTTCAATTGCGCGATCACCACATAACCAAAGTGAGCTCTTTCTTCTTCTTTCTTCTTTCAGTAACACTAGACATCGAGTTTGTATATTACAGAATACCAATACTGAAATCAACAGTTCAGTGCTATAAACTGTAAACTGTAACCTTACAGTTTCCAGTCGAGGCTTAACCAATAAATAAGGTTTACAGTAGTAGGTATAGGTAAACCTATTGTCTGCTTGTTTTCGTTACGTTTGTTAACTACAAGGGCTGATTCAAGGTTTACCAGCCATCTGTGTAAACATTATTTACCTTAAACTGGTGTAGTCTCTCGTTTTATTAGCGGCCGGAATTAATATAAGTATCAACGCTATAATCATTTTATCATCTTTCCAAGAATGTGGCCAATTTGACCGTGAACTTATTTCTTGCACGCCCAATTCATATACTTCCTTCTACATTTCGTATCATATACTTCTGTAATAATTAGTCTTGCTTGACTCATGTACATTTTGTACGTTACCAAATAGCTCTCTTCTTTGCCCTATATTTCGCTATGGGTTCTGACAAACGGATCTCTTTTTTTTGGAGTAGTCCACGATTAGCACCTGGCCGAGTAACACATAGCCTAGTCCACAAAGAGCACCCGTCAACCTTTTTGTCGTTCGATTTTTTCTGTAAATCAAATTTAAAAATAAAAGATGTTACAAGTTACAATACACTTGGTTACTTCGTATTCTAACATATCCTGCCATATACACATACACTGGTCGAGATCCAAGCTATCTCTAATTTAACAGTCGAACACTTACCGCTACGCTACACAGGTCGTTATGTGTTGCAATTATGCATATTAGAATAAAACTACTTGCTTATCTTGACGACCAACGTATCGTCATTATGATGCTACAAAACACTATCTTAGTATTTTGTGACGGTACGGTCGTCAAATTATTAGATAAGATAACATTCTCTTGTCCTGAGAGGACTTTGCTCACAACATCTCACAACGTTACTGCAGCAGTGCGACATTTGAACCTATTCTGATATAAGCCTATGTAGTTACTATTGCAGACTATTAATCCGTCAGTGTTAGTACCAAATTTCATCCAGATGTAATCTGTCTACCCCATTTGGGAACTTGCGTGATTGTGTATTATGCATGAATAACATTGTCCTATGTGATAATATCACTAAATTGTTAGTTCGTCTATTCGTATAACATCTTCCATTACAAAGCGCATCATACGCGAAGAGCTACTGAAATTATAGCTAATGAGTGGTCGCCGTGTAGAGGCTCAGGTTCGAAGTAATTACGAAGTCGTATAACGAACTCACGTGTGTGACTGTTTGATACAATTATCTTGTTCTTCATAATGTTTTTGTCACATTGTTCACCCAAAATAAAAATAAAAACTAAATCATGGGTACCATGGTATACATAGATAACATCTACGTTTATCGCAATTACACTTACGTTACATAGTCGTAGTTTAGCGTTCTGTCGTTCTGTGGTAGCAGAAAGTAGTTACATAGTAAAGTTAAATAGTTGTATTTAAACAAAGTCGAGAATTATATCTATGTAATATGTGCCAGTCGTACAAGAAACCTGGGAGCGATAATAACCGGATTCCAATCCAGTGAGCCACCGTTTAAAGACAACGGGGGGTAGGTAGGCCAGTTCTTTGTTGTAATCAAATCGGTAACCAGATCTTATCAGCCTGAACTTTATTAGCTTCTGTGTTCTGTTGTATTTAGTGAGTTATTCTAAAAACAATACCCTGTTAATTATTCGAATGCCATACATGGGGTTTTTGACCCAATACTGCTACACTACATGAAAAGATAAATCACGCTCATTTGCAAATTAAGTAGCCTTCATAAGGCTGGTAAATATGCAAATGCAGGTGATTTACTGATAAGTTTTAACATAATATGATTTTTTCTGAGATAATTGCCGTGAATTTTAAATAATGGACAGGTTAAGCGAGAACGGGAGATATCTATACTAATAAAGAGGTAAAGTTTGTGAGTTTGTGAATTTATGACGTTGAACCAATTTAAAAAAAATACCAATAGAAAGCTAGAAAAATATATATTTTATTGGAAAATAATACGGACCCCTACTAAAACTTCAATAATGTAAACCAAGGTATGAAAAATCTTGCCATAAAATGTCTTTTATCGGATGCGCTGCGGAAACTATGAATGTTCGAACCAAAAAAAATGTTCTACAATATTAAAGAACACATTAATATCTATAAAAAAGTTCGCGATAGTCTAACTATTGTTGTTATGTCAGTATTACTAACTTTTTTGAAAGAAATGCTAACAAAAACCACACCATGCCTAAAAGACCATGATAATCCTTATCCAACTAATTATTTATTTGTTAGACGAGTAGAGACCATTGGAGTGGAGAGTAGAGTGGAGTGGCGAGTGGAGAGTGGAGTAGAGAGCGGAGTGGAGAGTCGCTTTATTAAAATAGACTTGTTGGCAATGCCGACCTCCACGCGGGCGAAGCCGCGGGTTATGGGACATCTCGCCCACACAAAAACTGATCTGCGGGCCAAATGTCAACTTTTAAAAATTTGTATGGGTATATTCGGCCGAATCAGCGGGCGGAAGCTAGTATTTTATTAATTTCATTGTTCTAATTTTTTTAAATTATGTTATTGCTCACTTGTGTGGGCAGATAGGTAGATTTTTGAATAAAGCATTCATCTGAGGTGAACGCAATCGCACTCATCAAAACCTAAAACTAAAGTAAATCTAAATAACGAGTATAAACAATGTAGATACCTAAATGTTTCAGTAGGTAGGTAACTAAGTATAGGTACTTTTCTCTAATAAGCAAAATCTTTTCATAGGCGTAATCATAATACGGAGCACGGAAAACTGGTCGACTGAAATTGAAAGAAAATATCGCGAAATCAAAAATAGAACGATTTTACTATCCCACATGTTCATCAGCGAAAAATATTCCGTCATAAAGTTATCAAACTAGACTTGTATTGATTATGTAGGTACAACTCAACCTTGACATTGGATCGGATTGGACTATAGATTGTTTCAGTACCTCCCACGTCTCTAATAAATTATTTTCATATAGAATCGACTTCGACAATTCACTTGCGTAGGAGGACAGGCCCACTGAAATTATGTAATGGACATTATGTTTATTAAAATCGATAACGTATACTACTGTTTATGGTGTGTTTAAGAAGTTTTTTGGTTTATTCCATCACCATTGTTGTATGGGAGTTGCCCTCAAATAAGTATTTATTTTATTCTCTATTTAGTGTTTGTAGCAATACAAATACATCATCTATGAAAATATAGTCTAACTATCACGGTTCACGAGATACAGCTGGTGACATACAGACACCGCAAGCGCAAGCGGGGTCTTAGTAATAGGGTCCGGTTTTAGCCTTTGGGTACGGGACCCTCAAAAAGAAGAAAATATTGCCTAGTCAAAATCCGTTCGTGCTGGGGTAAGCATGAGACTACTTTGCCATTATAGAGATCCAGCAGTGTGGTAAATCACCAGGCTAATAAGGTTTAATTACTTCTCTTTTTTGTACCGCGGAGAGCACGTTAAGCTATCAGCCCCGGTTGCCATACTAACAACATCTATGATAGTCGTTCCAGTTAGTCGGCAAATATCGAAGTACGCCACTTCGTAGTTCAGTCTAACTACGAAGCGGCGTACTTTGATATTTGTGGACTCCAACTGAGTTGGGAAAATGTTCGGCGGGTGATGACTTTATTCTCTTTGATGTGGCAAACGTTAGACCACTTTTCCAGTCCTAAAGTGCATGCTAATGAAAATTCCCTCTATACATCAAGTTTCTCGACAGATCAACATCCACCTGCAATATCCACTAGTCATAAATATGTTATTCTGTCTCCTTAGCAATAATAGTGTTGTTCCATAACTAATTAAAATAATCATCATGGTTTTGACGGTAATCTGCTCAATCCAGTGTTATATTATGAGCACAAAAACCCGTAATAATTGACGGATAGTACCTATGCAACAAAAAATGTAAAATTACATCACAGATGTAATAACAATATGAACTTTAAACTTTGTCTTTAAAAAAGCATACCTACCCACGGCGTGTCACATAGTGATTAAGCTGTTCTGTTACACAGCTTGAATACTCTAACGGCATTCTAAATACGACTAATTATATTATTATGTAGTAGAGCCCTTTCATTGTTATGCGTGTTTGCGACCGTGTGCGGGCCGAGCATCCATACTTGCTACAGGCCGCACGCAGGGAACATTATAATTTCCCGTGTACCGCGTGCGTGTGGCGCGCATGACAATAATAAACATGTTATGTAAACAAACACGCATGACAATGAAAGTGCCCGAACTGATGGCGGCGGCTCCACCTGCATGGAATTCTGATCCCGTTCCCGCACCCATGGGAACCTATTCCAGGGATAAAAAGTAGCCTATGCATTTATTCAGACTATCATCTACATAATATAACATAACATAAACTCACGCCTATATCCCCGAAGGGGTAGGCAGAGGTGCTAGCACCCACATTTCGCCAGTTTATGTTTAGGTCCCAATGTAATAGGTAATCTACATGATATGGTAATTTCAGCCAGATCCGTTCAGACTTTTTTTGTGAAAGAGCACCTAACAAACATCCATACTTACAAACTTTGGCGTTTACAATAGCAGAATTTCGAACGAGAAATATAAATTACTAGCTGACCCGACAGGCGTTGTCCTGTCTTAATGTGCTAACAACAAATAGCGAGTTCAAATTGGTCCATTAAAACTCCCATTGACTCCAAAACTCCATATTAAACTAAAATTTTGACAGCTAAATATTGAAACAACTGATATGACAGTTAAGTACGCCATAGAAAAGTGTTATTGTCAAAGCACTAAGAAGGTTGAATTAGAAAAGTGAATTTATGGTCGTTAAGTTTTCTTAAATTTTCTATTATCCCGCGCAACTTTCTTGACTTTTTCTTTCATAAGAACCTTCTCCTGACAGTAACAAACACAATAAAAAAAGAATTAGTGAAATCGGTCCAACCGTTCACGCGTGATGCGATGACGCGGATTCATTTTTATATAATAGATTTAAAAGTTGAGCATTCGCATAGTGACTGATGTTTGCAAGATTGGCTGTAACGCCAGTGGGAAAATCCGAAATGTATGGGAGTGACATTATTTGTCGACATGTCATGTATTATAATGTCATTTCCGTACATTTTGATCCTTTTGTGTTCGCTTCGAAGTGATTTCACTCTGGTTAACTAGTAGAATATCACTTTGTCTACAGGCCCTGATAACTTTGTGTAAACCATCAGTAGTCAATTTATGAGCAATGCACGTTGCACGTCGCCGCATATTAGTCGTTTAGCATCGATCATTGCCAATAAACCTTGGACTTGCATAAACAAATAAATTAAATTAAATAAATTTATTCTATAAATAGCTGTTGCCCGCGGCTCCGCCCGCGTGGACGTCGATTTTCGCGTTTTTTGACTATATCGCCGGTTCTAATAGCCGCTTGCGATCAAATATGCATAAGATTTTGAGTCTAACCAAGACCTATCTAATAAAAAAAGCCGCATCAAAACCCGTTCAGTACTTTTGACGTCCATCGCTATCGCGACGCTAGTTCTTGACGACCTCTATGGGGTAATGGTAGAGCGTTCGACTGATAAGCCATAGGATGCAGGTTCGATTCCCGCTCAGTGCAAATATTTGTATACTTGAATATGAATATTTACATTGGTCTGGATTTTCTTCTTCAACCTAGCGTTAATCCCAGTCGTATCCAAAGCTTTCACCTCGGAGTCTGGGGTCCGCTTTACCAGTCTTAACTGCGGATTTGGCTGGACCTCGATTGCATTGGTCTGGATGTTTCTATGTTTTTATGTAAGTATCTGAGGATAATCCGCATTCTAGAACCCATAAGAAATAATAACCTGAGTGCCTGTGGACAAAAGTATCTATGTTCACGCGATTATTACTAAATCTCAAGATTAAGATTTACTAATCTCTAAATATACAGTACTATCGTTGGCATAAACACGGTTTTATAGTATAAACATTGGATTAACCCATAAATTAACTATCATGAACTGCACACTAATTATACGGCAATTAGCCTTCCTAGATAAGACAGGATACTATACTAATAACAAAGGCTCTTCATTGCTAGTTTTCGTCCAGTTGCTAGTTGGTAGGTTACAATAACGCAAGTGTTATCCGGGTGGGTGTTTTAAAACATTGTCGAACTCAGCGCTACATCGTACTGGAGAGACCAATGTTTTAGTCTACACTTTAACTGATAACCATGTAGTCCATGTACTTAGTAAAAGAGAAAACTCCTGCCGCAATTGTTGAAAAGCTGTTTTAGAATTTTCCATGTATTTCAGTCATAATATCCTGTGACCCGTTTCCTGCACCACCTATATTTATTTGTTTTGGAGTAGGTCCTGCCCACATGGGCACACCTATATTTAGGTCCAAGAAATAATGGTACTATGCCTATAACCTTCGTGCAAGTGCAAATACGTTGACGAAGTTTTATCGCAATCGATGTCCATTTAATCGCAAACAAACAAGTATGTTTACATAGGTATTAGATTTTAGCGGTAGATTACGTACCTACTATGAGGGAAGTACACGAATTCAGTCACAATGTAGGTACAGTCAGCGACAAAATTACATATATTTTCAAATGTTGAAAAAAAATTTTGAGCAAAGTAGTGTAATGTATACAGATACAGGCACGTAACTTGGCCAGGTTTGGGGTAAGTTCGCGCATCGTGCACTTTGAGCCAATCAAATGATTCAAAGTACGAACGAACGGAACGTTGATTGGCTACAAGACGTCTCTCGGAGACATCTGATTGGTCCGTCAAGTGACGGATCAATCATATGTCCGCGACGGCGCAACCGCGTCTCCCGCAACCCGCTCATACCTCAAAGGGGATCTAAAAATCGACCTTTGCGCATATGACGCGTCTGGCCAATTTACGTGCCGGTATCTGTATCTCTTAATTGATATGCTGTTTAACTTCTAAGTGGATTCTATTACAATGCTTTTAGATTTTGATTGATTTGAATACTTAATTAATAATTTTCAATTAGTTTTGAACTTTGAAATCATCATCTTCCTTTGACGCTGACTGTACGTACAATAAAAATTCTATAGGAATAATACTTAGGTACTGAAATAACTTAATAACACCGAAACCTTGCAAACCTATGCCAGAAGCAAGGTAAAATTATACGTAATTATATTTGTGAAAATACTTCTTGTAACAAAATTATTAGGTTTCACCAACTCTTGCAAGATACTTCATGGTTTTATAACCCTAGTGCACTAAATAGTTTGCAGTTAAGCTCAAACTTCCTTCTGTTTGTTAGTACTAAGTAACAATGCCATTGCATCCACTCATTTACCGCACTCATCTCACGTACTCGTTACTACGTATTAATTACTCTGTGTTGTCAACCTATAGAGTTTTATAGAGAGGTAAATAAATACCACCATACAAATTTTAACTGGCCAATCCATAATATTTCAGATTAGGCACAGGTTCTCTTTTTTCTCTGTTCGTAATTCATAATCATCTTAGCATTATTCTTGGTTGCATTCGAGGCTTTCACTCCGGAGCCCGGCATCCGCATATTTCTGCTCTTGGTTTGGCTTAACGGCTTTTATAGTAACGATTGCCATCGAATCTCTTAACCCTAAAAGCAAAGTGTGCGCCAGAGCCTCGTCCAGCAGGTACAGATTGCCGATGAAGTTGGCTTAGCTCCGAAGGGTTTTGTGTGCCCATACACCGTAAATGTTAAACTCCAACATGATTCGCAACCCCGTAGTCCCCGGGACTAACTAGTTAGGCATATCAAATCAAAAACATATCTCCGTAGTCTAACTGTATTCAGTAAAATGACATTTTTAAATCGTTTGATAAGAAAACTTAAAAGTCTAAGTCCAGTCCCATCCTGGATGATCACTTTTTCCGAACGAAATTTTAACATATTTTATTACCAGAATTTACCTTCTGACTCCTCGTGCGGAGAGTATAAAGTTAGTTTAGTAAGCAACTAAAATGAAACGGCATTGAAATTACAAGGTCAAACGCATGTTATTCTTTGGCCGTGTTGTGACAGGTCATACATAAGTATTTGTGTTCAATAAGTTGAAGGACTGAGCTCTTTCTTCAACCCCCGCCTTGCCTCCAAGGGTAAATAACACAATTAAAATTTCAAATAAAACACATTCCAGCTTACTACCAGTGTTAACCAATGATAACGAAATAATTACAGAAAGGTCTATAAACATTTAAACGGTTTTCTCCTGACAGCCAGACACTTGCCTCTGTTCGTCTTGACTTTGTGTTTATATACCTAGGTATGAGACGCAAAATTGGCTACACTTCCTTCGAAACAAAACTATTTCAATCATACTCGTAAATACTTATTCCATTCCATCTATTGCTATTTAATGTGGTATGTTATACTTTTCAGAAAAAGATAGTTTAAGAAAGGCTAATGTCGTTTCCTGTCTATTATATTATTAGTTATTTTATTTTCGCTCAAAGAACTGTCTTGAATTGAATTTACGAATTCTTAACCACGAGATAAGATTATCACATCTATCGTAGAGACTTTCAGATACCAAATTAAACTGATGTGCATCAGTTACAAATAGGTATGTACGAGTACTTCTTCAAATTTTCCTTTTCTATTATCTGCAGCAAACTCGTCCAGAGAAGCAGCTATCATCCCTGGCATCAGGACCTCCCCCGCCAGCAGCGATCGTTCCTCGTGCCACAGCCGATGGCCCAAAACCTCCAGGCTGGAACAGCCAGCCCCGAAGAAGTGGATCCAGTCGATTTAACGTACACAATCACAACCAGGAACTGGTGAAATTACCACCGCTTAAAGGTAAGTTTCCATCTTATCTACAGTTGAAAGACAAAAAGATGCAAGCAACATCGATTATTTCAAAGATAAGGAATAGTCCCAAACTTATAAACACTTACTAGCCCAATGATGGTTCTATCAACTGTCATAGTCGCTTACATCCTTTTGACCATTGATGTTATAAAGTTTTTAAGTTTTCTGCAAAGGAGAATTTTTTTCTTTTTATCTACCCCAAAGGAGAAAAGTGCGCCGATAAATACAAAAAGCCTGTAGTCAATATGGCAGGATTCGACTAACTACTTTTATTCATTTTACTGGCTGTGGGTCGAACTTTGTTGGTCAAAACCTTCGTAGATGGTCGTATCTTGAAATTTTGAATTAAGTCATGATCTGCCTTCAATCCTTTATACACGTTCATCGGTTTTGGGTATGATGAACGTGTGAAAGAAATTTTTTAATAATAATTTCTTAAATTTACAGTTATGAGCTAAGTTTAGCATATTATTATATAATAACACTTCAGATGTTATTACGTGTGGTCACTGGCGCGTAAGATCTTCGTATGTACCGTCGCGTCGTCGTCGTTGAGATCAGCGACGCGGGAAGACTTAAAACGAGTTTTCAATTATGAAGGCAACTAGTTATTAACTACATTTGTCCATATATGAATCAATACCTTCCTTTATCCTGCATTTACATATCCGGTATAGATCTAAATGAAGTTGAGACCTGAACGATCGAGTTTTATAGGTCTCAACTTTATCAAAATACGTGCGTTTGTCTGGAAGAAAGCGCAAATTGCTATAAGACCGCGCATTGTACAATTAATTATTTTTTATGTACGAGTATATTAGTGATTTATCTAAGTTTCTAATGTATCTAAGTAGGTATCTAAATTTAAAATAAGCAGATAGGTTTAGCTGCAATGCTTCGATATCGCCTAATGTCACCATTGGGTTGTGAAGGTCAGATGGCAGTCGCTGCACGGAAAATATCGAGGCCCAGCCAAATCCGCAGTTAAGACTGGTAAAGCGGACCCCAGACTCCGAAGTGAAAGCTTTGGATGCGACTGGTTAATCCCAGCTAGGTTGAAGGAAGAAAAAGTATAATTAGTAATTTGTATGTGCAATAAATAGTATCTATCTATCAGTGCAAGTTCTATAAGAAGGATTGAATTTTCGCGTTCAATTTAATTTTTCGCATCCAACCAATGTTTCAAGAGGTTTCTGCAGATAAAAAAAAGAAGATTATCGCCACTTTTGGTCATCTTTATGATTCCAATCAACCAATTGCAAACAAACATACAGCAGGTTTAAGTCTGACCAAGACCTTTCTAATAAAAAAAAACACATAATCCGTACCGTATAGTAGATTTTGCGTCCATCGCGAACAACTGTCAAACAGACAAGAATTCCAAAAAAAAGTAGTGTTCAAGTTGTATAAATCAATCCTAAGTTTAAAAAAATTATGACATGCTAAAAGATAAATTTAAACATCCTTGAAGCTTACATTCTCGACTCAGTAAATCGCCGTGAAGTCAGTGGACTTTTTCAATTTGCGACAAACCGAATCCCGCGTTGTGTACCCGTCTAATGAATCGAAAAGTGAAGTTACAAGGACAATCTATTTTATTAGTTGGTTGCTTTACTTCCAAAGAATTATAGTATTGCGTTTCTTCGTTTACTTAAAGAGGGTAGATTTTAGCGTGTTACATACATTTTGTATGTTGATTTGATGGCGCAGCTACTGCGAAGCGAATACGACTACTGTGTAAGAGAGTTCAATTTCTTGGTAGGCCGGCCGTGTTCCCGAATTTTTCAATAAAGAAATTGTTACCTCTTGGTCTAAAGAAAGGGTAGGTCATAGTTTAATTTACTACGGTACTGAGAAAGTATCGTCTTGCCCCTGGGAAAAGCCGGGTTGCGAGGGAAACACTTTTTGGTTCACTAACCCCGGCGTTTGAAGACCCGAGACGGCACGCTGTTTTAGTCAATTCAAGCCCGACATAACCGCCCCGCTTGTAGCGAGGGTGGTATTCGTGGAGTTATCCGTTCGGAAAAAAGTTTAAACTTAAACCTTATGAGTATGACGCAGGAAGAGCACCTGTCAAAAATATTGATAGGTGCTTTTCGTGGACTAGGCTAGGTGCTATTCGCGCAAGTGCTATTTGGACGGGTGCTTTAGGTGGTAACCTCAGACGGCTCAGACTATCTACTTCATATTTAGGTTGCTATTTTAGCAAATGAAATAAAAAATGTATGTAGATTTTATATATCACGCAAATATTAATAGTGAAAATTTGTATTCATGAAGATGGCCTGTGATAACGGTTGTAATCTCCTTACCGACTTACAGAGCATTGTGTATGTCTTCGTTCCTTAGCCTTGGCGCTAAGCCGGGTTATTGCGTGTCATGCTTATTATTCAGATATTGTTTCCCTGCCGTGTATTCCTTGTTACAAGCTGTGCCATCTCAACTTGATTGCTTCAGTTTTATTTGTATACTATATACTAGCTGATGCCCGCGGCTCCGCCCACGCGGAGGTCGGTTATCGTTTTTTGGTCATATCTCCGGTTCTACTTACAGCAGATTTTAAGTCTGACCAAGACGCGAAAACTACTGAACGGATTTTGATGCGAGTACATAGGCACTAGAATTAATTCAAAATTTAATAAGGAATCTAAAAGTTATGAATTTTGACTTATTTTCATTGTTTATTTTCAGAATAAGTAGGTAGGTACATGTTTTTTCTTAAAAATAACCAAGACTGTTAAATGCAGCTATTGCTAAGGATCTGACGACCATGTCATCATTCCTTAATAGGAATGATGACATGGTCGTCGTCATGTCGAGATAATTCTCGACGTGACGCAGATTTTTTAAAAATAAAACTGACGTTATTCACTCAAATACATTTATCGGTTTCCTCTTCAACTAGAAATCAGCTGTGAGCTAATACAACATGCTTAAGCCACTTGTAATCGCATAGACCCAGTGACCTACAGAGCGAACCGCTCGTTTCATCTATATGTAAATAAGCCTATGTTCACACTGTAGCTCAATGCGCCAGGCAATCAGTAGTTATTCAAATATTATTCGCCATTGGATTACGTCTCAATGTCATTTTATGTGAGCTTTGCCCCGAGGTTACACCCCTGGCATACCAACTTCGCCCCCGTATACCATTTTATCTTTTGCATGTCCGTAATTTATTAATTCTACAATAATGTATTTAAAAATTCTGGATTTGTTGACATAATATAGTTATAGTTATAATCAATCACGTATAAATGCATGTCATTAGAAATGAACCAACATTGTACTATGAAAGTTCACCTTAGCATAAAAGCAAGTGTTCCTAATTCAGCAGCTGCACTTGACCTCCTTAAAATTTTAAAAATTAATTGAACTAATAGTACGTACTTATCACATCTTACATTTAGCTGTATAATATATTCAGATACAAGATAAATTAATTTGGTATTTATATAATTATTGACATCTGATACTGGTATCAAACATGCAACTTTAAATTCATTATGTATATTGAGTTTATTTTTATACAAGAAAACATCGTAAAAACTAATAGTTTAAAAATAATCATTTGAAAACGGTTTTGGAAGATATTTATAAAACTTGTTCTATGAGTTTTTAACTTTCGTGCTACAAATTGATTCCGATTGCCGATATTAAAACGGCCAGGCTTGCGGCCTAGAATTATAAATGTAGAAATGAATAATGAACTGAGCCTATAAGCAGTGTTTAAATACATTTATGGACATGGTATCTACTGCTCTCCGAGGTAAATTACATTTTTGAATGTGATTAACTAGTACTTAAATTAGGTACTTAAAAGTTCTCATTTTCGACATTGGTCTGTTCTAGTACCCCACGTACCTAGTAGTTTGATAAACCATTATAAATTACTTACTAGCGATTGCCCGCGTGACCTACGGAACTTGTTCCCGGGATAAAAAGTCTATAATATGTTATTCCAGACTATAGTCTATCTCTGTACCAAATTTCAGCCAGATCCATTCATACATTCTTACAAACTTTCGCGTTTATAATATTAGTAGGATAGGATTTATATAAAAAGTTTATAAATACATAAACGCCTTTTACTCCTATGGACACAAGTGGACAGTAAAGCTTAGTGAAATAGTCCATATCCCAATTTGATTAAAGAGCAATCTGTTTCTAATTAACTCTGGAGCTCAACTGGAATCTAATGAATACATTTTATTCCGTGCACATTTAAACCATTGTTTGATTTTGTCACCTCCCACATGTTTAAAATGGTGCACAGATGAAGTTCAGTTACAGTTACAGTTCAGTACTTAGTAGTAGCTATGTGTGTATGTTGTAGGTTAGAATGTTAGATGTGCATTTCACGGCTAATGTAAATAGTCAATAGAATGTATGCTCTAGTAGTAGCTCGAACCAATCGACGTGTCATAGACAGCTAGCGAACTATGGTTGGTCGTGAACTGATTGTTGATAAGTACGCCTGTTACACAGATCCCTAAGGAGTTATTTGGCGGGATGCCTGTAGATTCACTGTGAGCCATAACAATGCCTGCTTTCAATCACCGTACCAATTACTACACATGTAAACCACTTAAGAACCGATTGAGCGTGGTTTGTGTTGTGTTTAAAAACATTGCAAACCGTTTCATCAATAACAGTTTTATTTTTGTCCATCAACTCGTTCGACTCGTTGCTTTAGCAAACAAAAACATACATTTCGGTTATCATTTTCACAATATAGTTTCATTCTCCATGTTGACCATTATTCATCCAAACCACAGATTAATAAATAGTTAAGTACTCTAAACTCCAATCCGGGCTTGCATCCAAAGCACATTGCAGCCTGGAGTTCAATCCCTACTCTTTCTTTTAATTATTTTGACGGACCATTCCACGAATGGTTCCCCGGGAACCTGGTGAAAACCTCAGTTGGAAACGGGAGCAACAATGAAATGAAAATGACTATAGTCTGACTCCAGTCTCGCGCTCTTTGAGGACGGTAATCATTGTGCTCTCCGCCGCACGGTGCGCTTTCTATGGCACCGAAGATTGCTAAATCTACCCAGTTAGTGTTGAGAGGTACTAATAATTAAATGATTGTGTAAAACCGAGGTGTCAGATTCAGCTGACTGGTTTCGTTAAATGGAATGTGACTACAGCCAATTTCATTTGTATTAACCAAGTCACTAGCGACCTATTAATTTTATGACCATTTGGACAACATTACTGCCTAGTTTTTATTTCTTTTTAATGACTAGCTGGTTACGCTGTTTTGGTTCGAACTAATCCTCCTAATTATGAATGCGAAAGTTCACGATCATTACTATCAGCGTGAATCTATCTATACCAATTTAAAGAGAGAGGCCGAATTTTGTAAGTTGATTATACTCGTATGTTACTACACTTAATGGAAAAATTCTTTCACCATTTGAAAGGTTTACCTGAATCAAATCAAATCAAATCATTTATTTGTGTAAACACGAGTCAATATACATATGCATGCAAGATGGTCAATAGTTTAGTTGATGTCCAGCGTGCTTAGCCGTAGTCATGTCGGCGTACAAATGCTTTAGTAATAGGTATGTTAATTTATATAAAAAAGTCAAGTACCAAAAAGAACAAATAAAAAGGAAAAATCAATTACAATGTATTACATGAGTTATTAGAATGTCAAGATATAACATAGTCAAATAAAAATATAGCAATATAATGTCAAAAAAAAGTACTATTAATATAAACTAATGTCATCTAATCTAATTTAATAATGTCAATAGTAAATTGTTAGTCAATCTCATCATTTAAATAGTCAGCAACACTGTAATACGCCTTTTTAATTAACAGTATGACGCTCCTGCGCATAAGGGCCGTCTTTGCTGAGGTAGGTATTTAGCTTGACTTACAAAACTTTCATACATGCAAGGGTTTCAGTTATATATTATACACATACATAGCCCTGAAGAGGTAGGCAGCCAACAACTTTAACACACCAGGGTACGTAAAAGTCAAAAAGTTTCTCTACAAACTCGTCATGTTCCAAACTTACTATTATTTTAATTTTCAGTCAACTCTCAGGTTTATAATTTGAACAACCCGCAGCCCCTACCCTTCCCTCCCCTGCGCTAAATGGTAGTTGAAAAATTTATACAGCCAACCATGTCCGCAAGCAATTTTTTGGTCGCGAGTAAGGGTTCTCCCGGATGTCATTTTTCATACTCGCCAAGGGACAATTTTTTAAGGGGAAATGGCAGACAATTACTTTTTACAACGCTATGCGACGAACCTAAAACCCATAAATATGTGTCTAATGTTCACTATTCCTCATTTGCCCTTGTGGTAAAGGACAGATTTTGTGGTTTTACTTCTAAATCGAAGAGTCATTTGAAGTAATAGTAAATTCGATTGCTAGCGTGTGATTGCATCGTTATGTGACTTTTAATCGACTACACAGAATAAAGCGAATTGAAAAAAAAAAATGAATAAATAGCAGTTTTATAATAGAACTTTATTACGCTATTAGGCAAATATGAATACATAGGTATTAAACTATCAACTATGACGTTTTATCAATACGTTGGTTCATAACAGTATATAGCACACAGTATTTCAATCTAGAAAAACATTACGTTATAATGTAACAGAGCGAGATGTAATTTGTCACGCGTGGTATTACTTCCTTGCGCTACACATTTTCTCCATTATAAAAAATAAATTATGCTCGTCACTCGGCGTCGATCAGTAACGACAACGACACATAATTGCCTTAAGACCTTGGTACATTATACACACCGATATCGCCTTATTTCTAAAACCTATCATAAAATGTTAAACAAGAAATGATAGTCCTCTAAAAACGAAAAGAATGCGAACTGAAAATAGTTTGTAAATGTGTTGGAGTTCAGTAAGCTAACTGTAATATGAAATGAAATTTCTATGGTCGTATATCTCCGAAAAGGTATAAAGATGTTGTATTAAACATCCATGTTCCGCCAGTAAATATCGGTCCTCACTTAATTAGAGGAGAGTCTATTGCCATCAAAAGGATACTTTTTCGGAGAGTCAATGGTAATTACTAGTACATAATTAAATAAGAGTGGCCGTGAGATTTTCTATCGGGTTAGTTTCTTGGTGGTTTACCTTATTGCCTTGTGAATCTGAATAAGTAAATATAGATAGAATCATTCATCTTGCTATTCATAATACCAGTTTGTAACTCAAATTGTTAAAGATATATGATTGCTCGACTCTGAGCTGTTACTAGCATTTGACGATTTCAGAACTTCATTCTGATGGCTACCAAGATGTGTTGAAAGCGTCGTGAAAGAGATGGTATTATACCGAGTTTTAGGGGAACGCTCCCGAAAACGAACACAGGTAATAGTGCTGAAATTTTTTTTTTTTTGCTAAAGTCAGTTAAAAAATACCAAAGCTCCCACAAATATAAGTTGAAACTCCAACTTATAATAATCATTAAGCAGAGAAACATTTCACATGAAACCTTGCCTACTTCATGTACTGCTTAGTATGTAAAGCTAGAGAATCGGTAAGCTTGAATTATATAGCTACGAGTAGGTAGGAATAGGGCGAGGTGCGTCACTCGGGGAGGTAAATCTTTAGAGCCCGACTTACCTGTATGACGTACGTGCAGGCTAGGTACTTGTAATTTGTAGGTGATTCTGTATAAGGAAGGTCGCGAAAATTTGTATTCAACTGCGGTCAATACGTCATACATTTTTTATGCTGAGTTTTTTATTAAATAATCATTTTATTCAGTCAGTCATTATAATTATTGAACAAAAAATTATAAACATACATAATTATTTGTATTGTACCTATATCATGAGTGTATGTGGCCCAATGTGGCCCCATCAAGATCTTCGGGTTCCAAGCCAACCTTAGCTGCTAACCGGTGCAGCAAACTTTCCCCTCGAAGTTGGGGGTCGGACGGCAGTCGGCAGGCAGCGTAGGAGAGCGAACGACTACAAGCTTGAATAATGAACGGGAATCGTTAAAATAAACCAAATAATCGCCAGTAAAGGGGTTTACTAATTATTGCCGTTGAAATGCCACAATCCAGAGATCCTTGCTTCATTATCGGATCAGCGTGATGGTGTCAAACTGACTCCGAACAGCTACTAACATTTTGTTTGATTCGGGCATCGAACCCGCCACTGGCTACCGCTATGACAAGACAATAAAAGATTACGGGAATGTAATATTATGTATAGGTATCCATTAATATAATTTATTTGAACAATGAATCTGGTTTATTTGTTACAAGACAATGATGGATGAGGCTTTAAAACAATATTTTCCTTTTGTAATTTAATTTATGAAACAGAGCTCTTTCTTAAATGGATTTTATTTATTACGTATTTATATTTATTTACGTGGATATTAACATACATACTTCCAATACAGTCTACCAACCTGTAAGCCTGAATATACCTGCTAACTGCGGCCGCGGCTCTAGCGTAGGGTCGGAAGGTAAGACGGCAGTCGCTTCCATAAAAGCCGTCATCATCATCCGAGTTGTCCTAAGGCCTGACCTGGCTAGTCAAGGTACACAAATACCAATCTAAAAATAGATAGCAACCAACTAAAAATAGATTAGGTATACCTACAATTAGGATTACCATTTAGGAATTTGATAAGTCCTGACAAAAAGCCGGACATTTCGATAAAAATCCGGACACTTCTATGCAGTGGCACGGGGGGGGGGGTAGGATGCGAGGTGTAAGCGGATAATATTGTAAAAATTCCCACCGATCATGATGTGTTCTATACTTTTTTCAGGGTAAAAATTTCCATGGTTCCATGGTTTTTTCCTAAGAGTTACCTACTATTCCTGAAATATCGCGATTCTACCGGTTGTTTTTACTAACTAGTTGTTAAAAGTACCGAACGGATTTTGATGCGGTTTTTAGGGTTCCGTAGCCAAATGGCATAAAACGGAACCCCTATAGATTCGTCATGTCTGTTTGTCTGCCTGTCCGTCTGTATGTCACAGCCACTTTTTTCCGAAACTATAAGGCCCATGCTGTTGAATACTTGGTAAGTTGTAACGTATGTTTGATTGTAATTGGTTAAATAGAACCAGAGATACCAAAAACTACCTAAAAACGAAGCGCGGGCGAAGTCACGGGTATAAGCTTGTATAAAAAGTAGCCTCTATGTTGCCCAGAAGTATGAACTATAATCTTATCAAGTTTGATCAAAATCCCTGCAGTACTTTCTGATTCATGCGTGCACATACAGATCTATAGATTGAAAGACAAACAATTTACTGATTTTGTTTTTATTTTTTGCATTAGTATCGATCACCAATCATCCCCCAATATTTTGTAAATATGTATATTCAATGTACAGAATTGACCTTTCTATAGGTTTATTATACCTAAGTATAGAAGAAGATATAATATACCATCTAATTTAAAAAATCCGGACAAATTAGAAAGCCGGACAAAGTCCGGACAAGTGTCTAAAAGTCCGGACATGTCCGGATTAATCCGGACGGATGGTAACCCTACCTACAATCCAAGTCAAACAGAAAACCAATCGATAAAAAACCAAGGATAATCTCACGTTCAGACTTTACAGCAATTTAGTCCAACGCCTCGATGCTATCATTGTTTCTTTTTGTTCAAGGCGAATGACGATAATCTTGACCACTTTGTCAGACTACTTGTCACGTAGATAGCTAAATAATTGGCGGTTGATGAGGGATAATACAGCCTTTTGTTCGTCCAAGGTTTAACAAGTTTTTTAATAGCAGCCACTGGCACTGTGAAAAGCAATGTCGAAAGGTTTCTTAACACAATTTCTATCGGCTTATGTCTTGAATATGTCATGTAATAATTCAGGTCTTGTCGGATTCCCTGTTGAGATACCTAACAAGCCGAGTGGACATACCCGCTCGAATTCGTAGTACTTACATATTTTTAATGAAACCCATCAAGGTCCAATGTGAATGCATTATGTATGCATGTGCAATGATGTGTAATTTATTTAATTAGGTATTAAATTTGTATTTATTTGTATGTTAATTCCAGTTCGACTCGCGCTCAGTGCAAATATTTGTATGCATGAAAAAGTTCATTTGCATTAGTCTGTGTATATTAAAAAATAAATAATACTTAATCTTTATCCACATTTTAGGACAAGCTAAGAAATGCTTGTTTAAGATCTAGATAGTGATGTATAAAATGTCCTAGAATAAAAAAGGCTAATAAATAAAGTATCGGTATAGCTCTTCTAAGCTAAGTAAATCCCCAGTTAACGCAAGTGGAACCGCAAATACCCCGCTACTATAAATCAAGAAATCCAAGTCGAGTAGCCCATAAAGCTGTATATCCATTTAAACATCGCCGTCGTATAAAATCACTTTAAAAAGCAATCAAGCTGGACGCTCGTTCCTTGCTGTAAGTGAATTCTATTGCCCTGCATTTTTATTAATCTTCCAACGCAAAAATGTGCCATTATGATAAACAATGGGCTATTGATAAAGCCTGGTTATTATTAGTAGACTCGTCCCGGACACTCTTCACACGCATAAATAGCAGAAAAGTTCTAAAAAATTAATAAATATGTTGACTCTACGTTATATAAATGTTGACTGTCTAGCCTCTAGCGCCAAATGCGAGCAGCCTGATCACGTAATTCTACACTAAATAGATTACAGGCGACATCTGTTTTGGTACTATTCTAATCTTATCTTAATTAGAGTGAATTAACGTTTAGTGAAGCGTTTAGCCATGAATATTATTGGAATTAAAAAAATTGTTTATAGGTATTTGTGGAATTTCTTCAATCCACACGTTTTGCTGCTTTTTATGGTCAGAAATCCTCTTGAGTTTCACCTCACCGGAGCTAAAGCTAAGGTATGTTTATATCAAACTGCCTCAATGTATCCTCTCTACATCTCTACATCCATAACATTGAACCATAACACATAGATATTTATGACAGAACGAGTATGACAATAACCCTTTTACCAACACCACAAACTACCCGAATTCTTGCAATATAGTCCCTAATAACGGTTGTCTGTAAGTGATAGCTATAAGACCGCCCATTGTTCAAAACTTTCATGTATTATCCTTATTTGTCTCTTCGAGTATAATAGTCGTTAATACGTATATAACTGACAGCTGACAGCGATATCTATTATGAACTTTACCGATCGATCGACATTACAGTCTGACGCGCTGGTTTCTGTACTATTATACTTAAGGTGTCTGCGTACTATGAAGACGCTAAGAGCTTTTGACGCTAAATACCGTACAAAGTGGCATGTGTCCTCAGCTTTTTCACTCGGCATCCCTTTGTGTCGTGTTCCTTTTCCGCCCGCTATTCACCGCTGGAAACTAGCTCCTTAGTGCACGTTCATATCACACCGATTTATTCCTTGTAGGTTACATTATACATATGACACAAAGAAGTCGTTGGAGGAAGATGTACCTAATTTAGACTATATTTTGCCGTGACTTCATTAGGGTGGCGTTTTGTTACCTTACCCGCTTCCCATGAGAACCTATTCCTGGGATAATTGGCCTATATGTTTTTCCAGGCCTGTCCCTGTACCAAATTTCGGCCAGGTCCGTATGGCTGTTTTTGATTGAAAGAATAACAAACTCTGGCGATTATGATATTAGTAGGATTAACAAGGCACAATGTAATTTAATGCGTTATATTGCTGTGATACAACCGTTAAATACTAATTCCTTTTGGCCACTCTCTAAGGGACACTTAAATAACTAATTTAGCTATAAATTGTGCATTTGTTTTGAAGCATATGAATAATTTGCTGACACGAGTAAGACACTCGACACGGCTGATTTTGTCTTTACTGAATTTAAACCGTTAGGTACTTGAAGAGATATGATCGAGCTTCTAGCGACAGATGCATTTATGATAAGGCAACTTAGCAATTTTATGCAGTATCTAGGTACCTACATTTACGCCGTTAGGTTCTCTTGAACTGATATCTGCATTATACGCGGTATCTGTCACGGACTAATATTCTACTTACCTACATTCTTCTTCCTATATTACTCCATAAATAGATTATTATTATTAAAAATTATTAAAATTATTATTCCTATACTAACATTCTGTTGTGATCCATCAATTAGGCTCTTGCAGTCCCTTGTTGGAGATTGTTCCTCTTGATATGCGTCTTAGCACTCGGTAGATACTCTGTCTAGCGCATCCGAGAGCGAAATGTTGATACAATGAAAATTCACGTAAGAGAAACCCTTTTTTATCGTGCGGAAATCCCCACGGATGCCACCCCTACTGTCCACCGGAGACGGTTATGTCGAACTTGAATCGACTAAAACCGCACGCCTTTTTGGGTCTTCTAACATCGCGAAGATATTTCAAAAGGCATTTCTCTTGCACTTCGGATATCTTAGGGCCATCTCCGGTTTCGGGATGGAGATTGATGGAGAGAAAGAAACTTTTCGGAGAAATACAACTATTCTGCGTGAGTCTTAAAAAAAAAAATGTTGTCTCCTAAAACTAGGTTTTTTTTTTCAGGTAGGTACATCTTAATTGAACGTACACTTCTCTTCTCTGAACACGCGTAGGTAGATACTCCACTGAACTCGGCCTAATTTTCAGCCAAACGACCGCTTTGTGCCTCATAATGACATGTTATGCCGCCGAAATGGCATAATGTCAATCCAGGAGACTTATTACGTTGGTTTTGAACTTTTTAGGCTTTCTGGTGTTTGTGATTATTTAAATTTTTTAACACCGAAATATGAGATTGTCTTTATTTGCTATCTATTCATTTTAACTCAAGTAAACTGGGTTCATTATTGGAATATACATTATTTACAAATACTTCTTTGTGTATTAGGCGGTTCCGCTCGCGTGTTTACCTGATACCGTTCTCGAGCCCCGCAGGAACTAATTACTGGGATTATAATAAACCTTTGGTCCTATTCCCAGCTGTACTCTACTTGTTTTCACTTCAGCCATATCCACCCAGCGGTAGTTGCATGATTGAGTTAGAAACAAAACTAAGCGAACCTCGGGCTCTGAAGTGATGATGAAGGTCAATAGGACATTAAACTCACTTCCGCATTTATGATATTTGAAAATAATAAAAAAACCGAACTATGTACTATGTAGATATATACACAGTCCTGTGCAAGATAAGCCGTAGCTTCGATTATCAAAAACCGTTCGTTACAAAGGAATTCCCCTCTGCATATCGATTCGTTGATTACACTGATATCTTACGTATCTATCTTTGAGTATATACCTACACTACCACTTTGAACCCTTTGTAGGGTCTGATAAAGGACGAGTCACTGATTAGCGCAAGGGTCATAGTCACTCGGTCACTAATCTCGCTAATTTCACTGACGGCCGACTAAACGCCTGCCTTATCTTAATTAAACACTGACCTTGTTATTTGTTATTAGCACATTACCGCTTTGAGCTCACTGACGCGAGTATAACACTATCTTTTGAAAATACTGTCATATTAGAACGATAGGTGAAAGGTCTTGATTAAGTTAAATAAATTAAATGGTAAACAATACTTTTGATTCGTGGACAGTTTGTTCGTATTTCATCATTGGGTTTGGCGACTGAGCCATCTAAACTGGGTTCCCACGCTTTACTCAATAATAGTCATTGAGTTAAATGTGATAAAGTTTCGTCTTACAGGGTTTATGAAACAAATAACAATTTACTTTTTTATTGATTGAAATCGATACTAATTGCTTCAGCTTCTAAATTTTATTAAATCTTTGTCTTTTTTCTTTGGGAATAAATAGAAGGGCCTTGGTAGTAGTTCAGATTTTTACTTTTTTTACTCGTGATCATGAAGCGGACAAATTTCAATTCCAATCAAAATCAAAAAGCGAAAACTGGGCTCCTAAGTGCAAACTTTGGATGCTAATCGGCAATCACTATGAGGAAACTCATTTTGACGCATTTAATCCACCCACTGTTTAAATTATTGCTAATTTGTAAAAACTAATAAACTCCATATACATCTTTCTAAAGAGTTCTTTATTTCATATTTTTCATTGACGTCTTTACTTACTGGCTACCGGCCAAGTCTAGCTTGTAGTCGTGCTTTTAGTGCGACCTAGGTAGCGAATAATTACACTCTTTGCTATAACATCTCATCAGAAATGTTATAAAAAATTTGACGTCTAAAGTATCGATCCATACAGTTCAATAATCTAACGACTCACATTATATAAGTATAACAATTACACCTGCTTACTTTGTATGTAGGTAATGTATTTTAAAATTGACATTATGAAGTTCAATGCCGATTGTGATGTCAAATACATACCTACTGTTGAACTGACGTCATCGAGTGTTTACGGACCAAGACACACCCGCGTAATCTTTTCAACTAAGTATTAGAAATTCCTTTGAAGTTCATATTTAATTATGATCTTCTTAAGATGTTCTAATAATTGTAACACTAGGTACATATCTTATGTTTTTAGAGCGAGATTCATAGACCGCACTTATGTACCTAGTCCTTGTTACGGGAGGAGTACCTACTATTAGTTACTCTGTGCTGTGCGGAAGGTCTATATTGTCGTTATACCTACACCAAAATTTACTGGCCCATACCTGCTGAGTGACATGCGAGGCTATGGCGCTGGCTTCCTCTCGGGTTTGGGGGGTCAAACGGCAGTCTTATTACTTTTCCATGATTTTATTTATCTTGGAATTTACGGGGGCAACTAGTTTCTGACCTCCTAACCCAGTTTTTAAATTAGGTTTTTCCGCCCGTATATCAATAAATTCAGTTTCTTTGGAATGAAGAAAAATGACGCATAATATCATAAACGTTGAGACAAAGTTTTTTCTGGGTCGATAAAAACACAATATTTTATAACTCCCCCTTTGGTAAGTATGTGTTTATACACGTAGATATTATTCTTGGAAACCCCTAGTCCTACAGACATACACAATATACTATGCTTCACTCCCTCCAGGGTAGGCAGGGACGTAAGCCTCACGGATTACGCGCCCGATTGAAGTGCTTCCAACCGTTCCAATATTATTACGTCAATACTAACCACGAATCGAACTTCATGAACAGTACAATCACTAAGTACCACTGTACCACCGTAATGTATTGCATCCAGAGCTTGCTTGTCGAGACCAGGGCCCGCCCTCCTACTCCTCCATTCTGACTGCTCCTACTACTGCTAATATTTTTAATACGGAAGGATGGGCCTTCCGTATTAAAAATATTTTATTCATGGCTGACTGAAAATTTGGAAAAGTAGGTACTTGTCAGTTTTGCAGTAAAGATAATTTCACGAATAATTTTTCCCCCCAATTATTTAAACGCTTTCAGATACCTATAAGTATTCTGAAAGGTTTTTATTAATATTGAAACTATCAATAAAAGTAGATAATATTTAAATCACCCAAACCGCGTATAACTTGTCCCTATAATAAACGCTTTGTATTCAACCCGCCCCTACAGGGAAAAGCGTGATGATGCATAAATGTTCCAACTTATAACCCTTTGTATAAATCCACCCTTCAGGATCTGCTCGTTATTTAGTAAGGTACGCATATGAGGGAAAATCCATATATTGCGGCAAATTAAAGATACCGTTGTAAACCGTTTAGACTGTCATGGATGTGGGGAAATTACATTTCAAATATTTTTACGGCCCACGTTTGACTGTCTCACCTTGCTTGCTACGCACTTGCACTACGCTTGCCTACAAGGAACTTATTCACTTGAGATTTGAAGATTCTCGTGTTATAGCTGTCCGGAAACACTGATTCACAAAATGTTGTCTATCGACAAACTAAACGGCATCATGGTTATCATTTTATATAATATCCTATATCATCCTATGACCTATATCATCTGATATAACCTGGAGCAACTCCAGGTTGTATCTGAGGTTTTCACTTCGGAGCCCGGGGTCCATTCCCTGGGTACGTACTCCTCCTTTAGATTTGGCTTATATGACTATGAGAGCTACTGTCAACTGTTACTGCCCTTTTATTATCTCCGTACCCATAGCTGGGCATTAACTCGTTAATCCGTTAATCGTTAATTAACGAAGTTAACATTTCGAGTAACGGATTAACTTTTAAGTTAACTTGAAAATTTGTTAACGGACTCGTTAACTTCCGTTAAATTTCCCTAAGTCCGTTAATCGTTAATCCAACATGTTCTAACATGTACGTTCGACAACTGCTGCAACGCTACCGAAACGTCAGTACCCAAGTAAGTGTTCAAATATTCGCGTATAAATCCCGAAGACTACGTAAATAGAAGTCCGAACCGCGTAGGCCTAAAAATAACATCTTAAAATTAGTTCTTTTGATAACTAATTAGTGTTTCGATCAAAACGCGATAACTAATTAGTGTTTCGTCCAAAACGCAACTAGTCAATCATCCAAATGAATGAAAAAATATTGTCAACATACCTACCCGTCTTTTAGGGTTCCATAGCGAAATGGCAAAAAACGGAACCCTTATAGATTCGTCATGTCAGTCTGTCTGTCTGTCTGCCTGTCTGCCTGTCCGTCTGTCTGTCTGTCCGTCTGTCCGTCCGTATGTCACAGCCACTGAAACTTTTTTTTTTCATCAAACCCATACGTGTGGGGTATCTATAGATAGGTCCTCAAAAATGCTATTGAGGTTACTAACATCATTTTTTTCTAAAAAGAACAGTTTGCGCGAGAGACACTTCCAAAGTGGAAAAATGTGTGTCCCCCCCCCCCCTCTAACTTCTAAAATAAGAGAATGATAAATCTAAAAAAAATATATAATGTACATTGCCATGCAAACTACCACCAAAAATTGGTTTGAACCAATCTACTAAGTTTGTTTTTAATACGTCATAAACCGCAATTAATTGACAATATTTTTGGTTTAAATATTTCTTGTGAAACTGGTTTTGCCAATTTGTACTCACAAAATAGCGTTACTTCTGTTGCTCATCTCATTAAACTAATCTAGTTATCTTTAAATCTATTTCATTTGAATGTTGAATTTTTTTTGTATGTGCCGTCGGATTAAATCTAGTCTTTATTAAAAAGGTTAAAGAATATTTATTTAAATGAATGAAAATAAAATGTAATTTAAATCAACAGCGCAAAATAACTTCCTACGCCTTTTTAACCCCGTTAGGTGTACCATCAAAAACTGTTTTGTTAAAAAAATGCGTTTTCCCATACAAACTTTCCCCCCATTTTTGACCCCTTTAGGGCAAAAATTTGGAAAATCCTTATCGGATGCCGACGTCATACAAAGAACACCCTCTCTATGTATCAGGTTTCTACAATCAGCGGTTTAGGCTGTGCGTTGATCCGTCATTCAGTCAGTCATTCACTTTATGTGTATAGATGCAATTTTTTATCACATATGTTAACGGATTAACGATTAACTTTAACTTGCGTTAAATTTCCTGAAAAGTAGCGCTTTAACTATTAACGAAGTTAACTTTTTCAGTAACGGATAAGCGATTAACGAAGTTAACTATTTGATTAACGGTGCCCAGCTATGTCCGTACCTTATGCACTATGCACATAATTAAACAAACTGCCAATAACTGGAGCTGGTCGTACTCACGTATCGCTTGGTTTTTGTTTCACGCTCACTACCCCAAACCGAGCTGAATAACGGCCAATACTGTTAGGTTCGCTACATCCTATATGACACCGACTGAACATCCGATACAATCAGCATTGCTATGCCTAAGCAAAATAAAAACCCAACAATACAATAAACAACACTATCTACAATACAATTAATGAAATTTCTTAGATCAAAATTTTACGAAGTCCCCGACTAATTAGTATAATTTTAATCTCGGGAGGTATTCAAGCGACAAACCACTTGCGCCACAAAATTATTTCAGGAAATGTGTAAGATAATTTAAAGTCAATTAAACGAATCGATGGTTTAAAGGGGGAGCGGCATGTCTGGCACAGGAATGCGCCTGTGGGGTGGCGACAGGGGCCAAACCCGCAGCGATATCACCCAAACAAACTTACCCTTGTGTATATCAAGTTTTTTCCAACTACACTTTCCTGGAAAAGCGTTCGCCCCCGCCTGTCTTACAATTGGCGCTCATTACTTACGAATACGATACATTTGCTGCGTCTAATAAGGTTACCTATTATACGTAAACGGGACTTAACACGATACACGTTAAAGGTAATATATAAAAGGTAATATAAAGTCCCGTTTACGTATAATAAGTTATGGAACGCGAAAGTTTAAAAGGTTACCTATTGATTGAGACAGGATTAAATAAATTGTATTCAACTTAATTAGAATTTAGATAATACGCAGAGATAACCACTATACCATAGGTACCTAACTTAATATATATATTATTAATCTTCATGTATCTCATTGCCACCATTTTACATATATGTACTCATATAAATATTATAATCTATTTATTTATTAAAGCATATCGCAGCGGCCCATTTGTTTATTGTTCCTCATAGAGTGACGCGTTCGTGACCCCCCAACCTCCTCGAATTGTGTACTGTCGTAATATCAGGGCTGACACGATGTGATTGCTATCTGCGCCATTATACGACTCGCTCAGTGTCGTGTGTGTCGCTTGCTGTGAATATACAGTTTCTTCCGTCGATATAACGCTTATTCTTATATCTAAACCTATTATTGAGATGCGCACTGGTGTATATTGCGGTAACAAACCGTGAAGTCATTTTGTAAATGTGTGTTGTGACGTGGCAGCCCTAACGGAGGTTGTATAGAGCGGGTAGGGTGGTCGCGGGGCGCGGCAAGCGTTGCGCGCGCAGGTTCGGTGCCGCAAGTGGCGAGTCGCAGCAGAGACCGGCGCGTGGCAGTCCGGCCGACCCCGCAGCTCGCACCGGTCCCGGCGCTGCCGGGCTCCCGCTCGGATGCCGCTGCCGGCCGCCGACTGCGATGGTCCACGCCGGGCCGGCCGCGCGCGCGCCCTCTCGCGCGATGTTCGCTGCCGCTGAGAGCAAACCGCGCCGCGCCGTCTCGCCGCTCGGTATCCCTAAGTCTCCGTCGTTCCACTCGGGACTAGATCTCGTTGCGAACCAAGCGACCACCAAGCGTTCTGAGAGCGTGTCGGACGTCGCGCGCGCATTTCGCTTCGCATTGTTAGCCGGCACCGGCATGGAGGGCCAAGGCCCGCCGCAAAAGGCGCCGTCACCGCCTGACGCGCGCAGCCCGCCGCCCCCCGCCGCAGCCGCCGTCTCGCCCGAACGCCCTGTGCCGATACCCAATACCGAAAATGAAAATGCGATGGTACAACTACCGTCACTCAAAGGTTCGTCGGCATAATAATAACACAACCCGTACTTATACATATATTTTACTTCATCACATCAACCGTTGGACCCAAAAAGCCTCCGTTCGCAAACTGCCTCCTGTGTTTCATTATTTCTTTCAGGGCACTACTGTTGATAAAATCTAATAGTTAAAATAAAACATCATTTTTTTCTTCCTATATAATGAACTACAAATTACGCCGACAACCGAGGGTCACCCACGCAACTGTCAACCTTGAATCGTAGCCACCCTCAAAACAATGCGGCTGAATCACTGAAACAAATGACAGCCTACATATAGGTATAAATGTAGGGTAAATGGCGAAAACGCCGCAGAAATATATCGACCCATCAGCGGCCAGTGGTCGGCCCCTACTCTATAGTATGCCATGGGAAATGGATTGCGACGTCCTTGTGCCATGCATAACATTTCCAATAACATTACTTGCCTCCTGTGTGGAGTGTCATGAATCGGTTACCGGTTAATTGCTTTGCGACGGCCTTATAGTATAAATGCAAATTCACTAATGAGATGAAATCGAGGTTTTTTGCCTATTCCTTTCGGCGTTGTTTATACTAATCGGTATTTTATCGCAGTCGTTTACTGCCAAGTTGTAGTATAAAAATGTCTAGTCATTTAAGACAATTTGTGTCGATGTTATTATAAAACCTCAATTTCAAACAATGCATCGGAGAGTTCACATGACCGACGAAACTTAAACTATTGACAAGTTAAGATGTAGTAAGTATTTACTACAACCATCATACATACAACAGTCTGATTGTTTCGTTTCTGCATAATAATAGAAGTTATTCGTTTAAAAAAGACCTGTTTTAAAACAATACAAATCAAATTAGCTTAAACTGACGGGTTTATCTTGTTCAGTTCAGAAGTTCCTATGACCACTTTCCGTCTCAATCTTTAGACCCTGGCCGGGATATCATGTAGCATCAGAGTTTTTTTTTGTTTAGGTCGGAAGTTCATATGGAAACTTTCCAACTTCCTAATCAGACTAGCTTCATAGTACAATATTATCGCATTGTCACCGAAGATACGCAATTATACTTTGAGTCCAATATAACGTCACGAAGTGGTTCTAATGGAGCTTTCAAGATTAGACCCATACTAACAAAAACAGTAAATTAAATAAAAACTTGTAATTATCAATTCCATATTCAACTCCTAAAAAAGAGCCTAACCTCAGTTTATAAATACAAGCTAATCAAAAATAATTTGTACCTAATAAATAAAACTAATTCGTTTGCGTTTGATAACAATTAATCAGCTTATTGCAATCTACTGCTGGTTATAAGTATTTGGCCCTACCTTCTGCATCCAGTCTATCCTAATTACCTGCGTTTAATATAATTGAATCAAAGAAGAAGAAAATCCAATCCAGGAATGCTAAAGAGTCAAAGTCGAGTCTTGAATTTATTTGTCCATTGTACCGCTAAGTAGCCTCGAATCCTTCTAGTTCATCACAATTTTCTCCTAGCGAAGTTCAAAGACTTCGGAGCCCGAGGTCCACGTATTAATTGTGGTTTGTTTACTTCTACGAGAGTGAGTGCTGTCTGACCTTCTAATCCCGCGAGGAAAGCTTCAGAGCTCCGGCTATTATTTAGCAGATGTACCGACTAGCAAGTGAAGATTACTTGGGCCCCGTAAGTGTTGATAGCGCCCCATTCCTTTTAGTTATCCGAAAAGATTCATTACAACAATTTTTCCATTATCGTCATCTAAATAAAATATTTGACAATCGTTTTTATTGTGAAATGCTTTTTTCAGTTCATTCCAGGTTCATTCATAGATATTGACCGTTTAAATATTTTAAACATTTTGGACACGTCTACGTACAAATTCTGGTCCAACCCGAAATTATTTGTCCTACAACTTTTTCATGGCTATTTTAGTGTTCCAATGCTTTTGTTTTCGTGACGGCACGTATTTGGGACATTACTCACCCAACCCCTTGTAGAGGGGTGTCTGGAACGGGTGACAAATTTATTATGAAAGGAAAAGAGACTACTAGATTTCTGGAAATAGGTACTTAAATATTCTCTTTGTATATTCGAATTGCGGTAGTAAATTTTACCCTGCTTTGTGTGTTTGCTCGCGCTTTTGTATGCAATTTCAATTAAGCTCCCATTAGACGGTGGTGTATTTTTTACCGACCAAATGATTAAAAGAGACACGTTCTGCTTTGTTCTGTCATAAGTTTGATACACTAGTCACGAGTATCTTAATAACATTTCTGTCCGTTGGTGGAGGGTTCCAGCGAGTGGGACCGCAATAGCTGGGACCGCGGTTCCAGTTGCCGGTTCTATTAAATTTAAATATTTTTCTTCCGGCAACTGGGACCACCCATAAAAAAGATCAAAAACAGTACAGTCAAACGAAAAATTGTTAAAGTTATAATTGGGTATGGCCACAGGATCCCCTAACCCAATCCCCAGGGGATCTCAGTGAACTCGTCGGTTCACCAGAATCCTCTTGAAATAAAAATTAAATTGAAGATGTTTTCACACTGTTTTTTCTTTCACAATTTTTAAGAAATGAGATGTTGATGATTTCTAGTATGTGTTCTTGAATGTAGTTTCACCCTTCAGTAATAAAATTCGTGGGTAATAACTACACAACAAAATCAGTCTCCTAGTATAGAGGGTGAATTTTTAAAAGGAATTGGATGGCCAAATCCGAAACTATAAGGAATAGCTAAAAATGCTCAACGGAGTCACGAGCCCGATTTTGATGAAACTTAAAACCTTATCATTAGATTTTGAAAAATCAATAATCCTAGCTAGGAATCGAACCTGTTAATTTTGAAAAAAAAACACACCCTATATTATTACACCATCGATAGTGTTGCTATTAAGGATCTTATTTTGGGAAGTAATGACATACCGCAAACTAAAGGAAAGAGCTCATATTTAACAAAATACATTTTATTTTTCTTACATTAACTGATTAATTGTTCAAAATGTAGATCATTGTTTTCAATACATAGCTGGATTAGAGAACTCAAGGATCGTACTACATTCAATATTACAATGTTATTGATTCCGTTTAGAATATTCTCCAAAGAACATTTCACGTCATCAACTGTATCTCTGTATCATAATGTGTCGTTGTAAATTCGTTTTTGACATACCCCCAGAGAAGGTAATCTAAGGCAGTAAGATCCAGGGTGCGGGCCGGAACCTCCACGTGGTGCACCTGGGCAACGGAGGCGAGCAGCGCCTCCCACTCGCCACGGGAGACGCTGTTGCCTGCGGCCAATCCTGCCGGGGTGGTATTGGCCCTCTAGAGAGCTGCTCCGATGCTCTCCACGTGTCCCTCTGACTAGCAGATGGCACAGTGGGGAGCGAGCGGGGGACGAGCTGATTGTCTGCGCGCCGACGGTTGGGTAACAGGACGGCCGCCTGTCACCCTACATCCACCGTCGGCGAAGTGGTGCAATGCTCGCCCCACCCGTTCAGGGTTAAAATGTCCAATTCTCAAAATGTCCAACGGTGTGGTGGCCCCTTCAACCCCCCCTTTCGGGGATTGAAGGGGCCATTTTATACCGTAGAGGGTCCGGGGTCAGCTGGGGTGAGAGGGATAACCTTACACTCCGGTAATTAAGGCCCGAGACGGCGTGCGGTTTTAGTCGGTTCGATCCCGACATAACCACCCCCGATGACCGACGGGGTGGTAGGTATCCATGGGGATTTCCGTACGATAAAAAAGGAGTTAGATCCAGGAATCTCACTGGCCAAGGCACAGGACCATGCCATGCAATAAAATTGTCGTCACACTGCTGAATCAAAATCTCTTTTACGGCTATTATGGGCTGGAGCTCCACCTTTTTTAATCAATCAAAAAGACATCAATAATTTATAATCATTCTTACGGAAAAAAGATGGTGGCGTTCGTCCCATTGCCGTAGGATGCACTTACAGGCGTATGGCAGCCAAACTGTGCTGTAATTTCTACAGTGCAGACATAGCCGCCAAATTCCAACCCCTACAGCTCGATTTTGGGTCCAAAGGCGGCTGTGAGGCTGCTGTACATGCCCTGTCAACGTACCTTGGCTGCGGTGAAGGAGAGGTCATTCTGAAGGTTGACTTAAGGAATGCCTTTAATTCAGTAAACAGGGACACTTTGTTGACACAGGCAAAGCTGGAAACTCCCAAAATTTTTAAATTTCTTTGGCAATGCTACAGGCACCCTTCTAAATTATTATTTAAAGAAAATGTTCTGGATTCAGCGGTCGGGTGTCAACAAGGTGACCCCCTTGGGCCACTCATTTTCAGCCTATCAATACATCCAATAATTATGCAGCTAAATTCCAAATTTAACATCTGGTATCTAGATGACGGCACCTTAGGAGGCGATATAAACACAGTACTCAAAGATCTGGCTTTTCTGAAAGATGAATTTAAAACGATTGGTTTAGAACTAAATTCCTCAAAATGTGAAATTTTTCTCAACGACGACGTGGATAGATCTTTGGCAATTTCAAAATTTAATTTTTTGGCCCCAAATTTAAAAGTTTTACATAAAAGTTCTCTTCGCCTGCTAGGGTCCCCGATTTTAGAAGAAGCTTTTGATTCTTTTGTTGAGGAAAAAATACAAAATTTCAATGAAGTTTCGGACCGACTCCTCCAAATTAATATACATTCAGCCTTCACAATTGTTCGGCACTGCCTTTTCGTCCCAAAATTCACACATGCATTACGATCATCACAATTTTTTAAACATTCGGCTCTTTTAGGCAAGATGGACAAAATTATTCAAAATACTCTTTGTAAAATTTTGAATGCAGATTTGAACGACCGAGCCTGGCTCCAAGCTTCTCTACCAGTTCGCTTTGGTGGGCTCGGCGTTCGCAAAATCACTGATGTCAGTCTACCAGCCTTTTTATCTTCGATCCATGGCACAGAAGAATTAACCAGGAAAATCTTATTACCTACACTGGTTAATTCTGAAGTGCCAGGCAAGATCGAAGCTATAAAAGCTTGGAAAATGACTTGCCCAAATACTGATTTGCCCACCAATCTATTCTCCCAGAGACAATGGGATGAGCCGCTTTGTAGCACTGTCAGACAGTATTTGTTTAATACATCTGGTAGTGTTGCTGAGCGCGCTCGCCTTATGGCTGTGGGGGAATGGGAGTCTGGTGTCTGGCTGCAGGCTCTTCCGTCGCCCAACAAAGGCACTATGTTGGACGACACGACATTCAGAATTGCAGCTTGTCTTCGTTTGGGTGCTCCTTGTGTTTCTCCTCATCGGTGTCACTGTGGAGAAGCAGTTGACAGCCTTGGACATCACGGCCTATCATGCGGCAGGAGCGCAGGACGCATGTCACGTCATGCACACCTAAATGATATTATCCGTCGGGCTCTTGTCACCGCCGGCGTTCCAGCTGCGCTTGAACCTGCTGGTTTGGTGCGCGACGATGGCAAGAGGCCTGACGGTATGTCTTTGGTGCCTTGGAAGATGGGTAGACCTTTGGTGTGGGATGCAACTTGCGTCGACACCCTCGCGCCTTCTCATCTTCCAAGTACGGCGGGCTGCGCCTGCGCTGCTGCGGCATCAGCGGAGACCCTCAAACGGCGCAAATATAGCAATTTAATTGACAATTATATCTTTGAGCCGTTTGGGGTCGAAACATTAGGTTCGTGGGGTCCGAGCGCACGGTCGCTTTATAAAGAAATCGCAAAGCGACTGGTCGACGCTTCACGTGATCAAAGGGCTGGCTTCTTTCTTGCTCAGAGAATTGGCATTGCCATCCAACGTGGCAATGCCGCCAGCCTTTTGGGTACGTTACCAGTCGACATCGATGGGGAGGAATTCTTCGACACCTAAACTTTTTTTTAAAAAAAAATTGTACATACTTAATATTTTCTAAGATAGTTTAATAATAATTCTGTATAAATAAAAGGTACATGAAACTGATATCATTCTGAGTATAATTTAAGACACGGAATAGTTGCGATCTTTTCTGGGATTTCGAACGAAACAAATAGGTATATGTAACATAAATTTTATTAAATTCCAAATTTTCCTTAAATTTGCCGTATATCATTACTTACACTACATACTACGTACAGCTAGTTTTATTAGTTTTTCAAAAATCTAATGATGAGGTTTTAAGTTTCATCAAAATCGGGCTCGTGACTCCTTTGACCATTTTTCGCTATTCCTTATAGTTTACATCTCATTTCTTAGAAATTGTGAAAGAAAAAACAGTGTGAAAACATCTTCAATCTAATTTTTATTTCAAGAGGATTCTGGTGAACCGAAGAGTTCACTGATATGAAAAATGAAAAATATTTATTGTCAATATATATCCCCTGGGGATTAGGTTAGGGGATCCTGGTGGCCATACCCAATTATAACTTTAACAATTTTTCGTTCGACTGTACTCTTTTGGCTTAAACTATAGATTTTTCATAAAATTATAGGTGGTCCCAGTCGACGGAAGAAAAATATTTAAATTTAATAGAACCGGCAACTGGAACCGCGGTCCCAGCTTTAGCGGTCCCAGTCGCTGGAATCCTCGTTGGTGCTGCAAATTCTATTTCTGGAACTTTATAAATCTCTTGTTTCTCGTTTTACTGAATTTTGCTAGGATTTTAACACTGAATGAGTAAAAGCATTCTTGATAAAACTAGACACTGATATACTCGGAAATAAATGGTATGGCTATGAGAAGACAATCCTGTAAGCTCTCCTTCCTCCTATAATCCCAGGTTCTTTAAGCGAGGCGTGAAAAGCGTCAGTCGAGACTGTCAAACTAAAGAACACCACATTTTAAAATTGATGGTATCTTGAATGGGGTCTTTACTTTTGTAACTTTATCTTAGCTTACCATCAGGCATCAATCAAATTGACGGATAAAATATAAAGTAATTCAATAAGACTTGACAAATTGCCGTTTGACCCTCCATCCCGTGAGAGGAGCCAGCGCTTGAGCCTCGCTCGTCAGTCAGCAGGTGTACCAGTTTGCAGGTGAGGTTGACTTGGTCTACTGCAGTCTTGGTGGGGTCCATAATCTACAGTAGAGGTTCACTTTTTTTCTTTTAGTTTATTTAGATAAACAAGTAGTAATGATAAATTGCAATTCAATTTCTTTATTTTCAAAATAGTGCAACGTAATTACATCTTTTTGACGTACGTGATTAATAGGGCATTCGTTGTGAGTTAATTGAATATCCCCTGAAATTGTCATCTTATTGTCACCAGATGCGCCGCCAGCCGAACGCGAGCAACTCTTCGTACAGAAGCTGAGACAATGTTGTCTTTTATTCGACTTTGCGGACGAGCCGCTATCCGACCTGAAATGGAAGGAAGTGAAGCGAGCCGCCTTACTGGAGATGGTGGAGTTCGTCACCTCGTCACGAGGTATCATCACAGAACCGATATATCCGGAAGCTGTCAACATGGTGAGTCTGTGTTTTTAAATATACCTACTAGCTGTGCCCTTGACTTCGTTCACGTGGATTTATATGTTAAAAGTTTTGTTTTTTTTTTCACGGAGGCTCATACTTTTCCAAAATATAAATAGCCTATGCTAGCCATATATATTTTTACTTAATGCCAGTGAAAGTTCTGGTAAAGTCGGCCAAACCGTTCCCGAGATACCTTATCAAACAGACAGAGAGACAGACGGATTATGTACCTATCGTATACTTATACACTCATATGAGCTTATGTTAAACCTGTTATCTTAAAATTACGAACAGATACTTCAATTTTAAACGGTTTTATTTAACTCAACCTGTTTGTTAGGATCAAATCTAGTAATTGAAATTTGACCCCTTTCAGTTGTCTGATTAGTCTGATATTTGGCAGAAGTCTTTAGTTCTGATGACAATACAATTTAAAACCGTTTAACTTGAAAAAAATATTCTTAGACTTAGACTTAGTCTGAGATTTGTAGATAGAGATGTTGTTTTGTGTCGGTTCTTTATTCCATAGATGTCTGTGTTGCGGTAACAAGCAGGTGTCTAACTTTATAATGTTAGCAAACTTATTTGCTGGAATAAGATTATGATGCAGGACGATCGATGATGGTGATGTGTAGCCTTTTTGTTATATGTATCGTAGGTAAAAGCAGTAGGTACAATTTTAATATTACAAACACACATTTCAATTTTACTTATTTGTATAAGTATGAAGGATACTTTTTAGCCCCGAATAAATATCCATAGGGACTGTCATACGGTTGCGGGAACGAAATCAGTATTTCATGCGAGGGTATTCACAGGCAACAGCTAGTAACTACTTAACATGTATTTCAGTCTTACAAAGACTACAGAACTCTACGCAGGTTACTTTCATACTATTTCACACGCGCAACTGAACACAAAGCAACTTATATTCCCGCTTCAAAAAACAAATCGTTTTGGAACACCGCGGAATTTACCGAATGCCACCAAAATAGCTACAGTAACGTTTTTTTATTAAACTTTCCTCTTAAGCACCTAAGCAGCAAAGTTTAACAGGTTTCCTGGGAATCAAAGGAAACCTGTTAAACTTTCATATTGTTTGTTATAAATTCTTACATTCTTTTTTTGTATTCATATTTGGTACAAAAACAGCTTTCGAAACATTCACAATGAATACTGATTTGTTGAGAGAATTCTGAAGTACTTAACGTGTCTCTGTGCCCCAGGAGAATGATATTTTTCAGATATAAATAAATAAAATTGAAGTGTCTGTCTGTAATATTGAAATAACAGGTTTTAAATGACAGGAATGTATATATGCCTCACGAATAAATCAAGGGGTGTCAAATGTACCATATATGCCAGACGGAAGGACCTTGGCGCTGGCTTTCCACTGGAGCCCATGTCTATTAGGGTGTAGTTGTAACTACACACAACCATAGCTCCATACTTTCATGTATATAATATTAGTAGGAATAATCCTCTCCGTTTTGTTCACAGTTTGCGACCAACTTATTTCGCACATTACCACCGTCGTCGAACCCTAATGGCGCCGAGTTTGATCCTGAGGAGGACGAACCGACGCTGGAGGCCGCCTGGCCACACTTACAGCTGGTCTACGAACTGTTCCTAAGGCTACTGGAGTCGCCAGACTTCCAACCTAACATCGCCAAAAAATACATTGACCAGAAGTTTGTTTTACAGGTTAGTGAAATTTTCATGAACCTAAAAATTTATGGATAGAACGCATTGACTGACGACACTAGAGTCGATCCATTTCCTTATACGTACAAGTCGACACGCACACACTCCCACACTAGTCAGCCACTACGCGGCAAACATCATACGATTCAGTCAGTTTAAATACTTTAAATAGCGAAAAAAAAAACATGTCTTATGTAGTTTTGTGACACAGCCTCATTTTCAAGGCATTTGTAGGTTTTATAGGTCCATGGAAATGTTATCCAATTTGAAACACGAGTACAAGAAGTAGGTAGTTGTTTTTTGTTAATATTCAATCCGTCGAATTGACTTCACCCCGCCTGAAGGTGAAGTCCAAAAAGTAGTGACCACCAATTTCTAGGGATTGCGCGTAGAATGGTTACCTCGACCCAGCCGGCCTCGACAGGTGCTTTTTCACGCCCCACTTAATATCCCGGGATGGTAAGAAAAAGGGACACATATATGACGTATAAGTAAAGCAATCCATTTCTTTATCGTACGACAAAAGAAGGCAAGTCCGACAAAGAAAGATCTCTAATCCAAAGTTTGTTATGATTACCAAAGTTTGTCGTCACTTGCATAATACATGTTACTTTAGCACTAATGTTTTTATGAGGCAAAGTTAGTCATCGCCGTCTCGGTTCAAACTTATCCCTTATAGGGGTGGGAAGTTTGCCTATGCATCGTAGGTACATCTACTACATTGTCAGAGTATTTCGGTAGGAAAAGTAATTAGTCTATTCATAAATTATTGTTCTATTTCAAATGATTCGCGCTAACGCAGGCTGATTCTCTAATACGGATGTTTTTGATCGCATCAATTGCTGCTCCACATGGGCTCAGATCTGGCATTGAATTATCTTGCGCGGTACCATGATTATTTTTTCTAAAATTTAAAGAAGCCCATATTACGACGTATACTACTACTAGGCAATTATCTAGCAATGAAAGACCCGTCACAAAGCGTCCCAGCTGTTACAGAGACCTAATTTAAACCGACAAAAGTTTTAAAAATGGTTTTCTTGTAGGCTCCATAAAGTCATATTATGCATGCATTGAAAAACTCTAATTTTAACGTTAAAACAGACTTCAATTTTTATTATTTGTATGGATAATTTCGCTGACAAAAATCTGTATCTACAAAGCAGTGTCTCAGCGCGAGGTTTGAATTTAAAAAGAATGGAAATTAAACATTTCCTACACAGATGTGTCACATCTGTACGCCTGCCCTTGACCAGGCAATGAATTATTGATACCAATCGGCAATCTCGCCGCCGTATATTTCTGTCATTTTGATTTATCGACTTTATGCTCCAAGCCTCGTATAGCTTGTTGTACACGTTAGGTCAAAAAACTGAAGCCAATGTGGCCACAGTACACTGAAACTATTATAAGAACATTTAACTACCGCCAATTTGCATAAAATTATTGTTGTGTGTTTATATCAACGGAAATTTGTGAAAACCTTTATTTTATAAAACCACCTAAGTTTTAATCATAGGACTATAAGCTTACGAATTAATTTCAACTGCACGCACGTTTTAACCTACAACGTAAAAGTGGTATAAAACAAAATCTTGCTGTCATATATTTGTGGACTCCGAACAAATTCCTCCGATAACAGTTCGACTCGGATAAAAGGTTAGCCAGGAGAGTAGCGAATTAAACATTCGGTCTTATTTTTTATGACCGCCCTAGAAAAGTAGCATCGCAGACGTTTTATAATAATATTACAGGATATTAATATTACGTTAAATTGCAAAACGCAAAATCTTATCTTCCTGTTAACAATATTTCGAGAGTATAATAATCTGATGCGTTATGTATTTATTTATATAAAGCTTTTTTCGCAAACTTCTGGTGACAGACAATCTTTGGCCAATATAATGGCGTATGTTGAGCCAATATATATATTGGCTCAACATACGCCATTATATTAGCTAAGCCGGCTGTATACAGCCGGCTTAGCTGCATGCTGATTGGCGACTGGCGACCGACACACCCGGTGCGTTTTATAACGGTGTTAATCCGTTTATTATAACTTTATTATTATATAGATAGTACTAATAGGATTTTAACTGATTTATGAGTGATTTTATTATATTATTTATTATTATTTATTATACTAGTTTGTTGTTAATTAAATGCCCTATGTAGGTTATAAGTACCCAGAACTATTGTTAGTTTGGTAGCAAGCCGTGGTCGACCTCGCAGAACATACACTTATCAAATTATGTTATACGTTATCTACTTGAAAAAGGCGAGGTCAAAAGCATTCAAAGCTTGTATGAAAGTTTTAATAACAGAGGAGCAAGCTCGGGAAGTAGAGGTATGTAAGAACAGAAGCAGATGGCTGGCTGTGGTCTTTGCCTACCTCGGAGGGAAAAAGGTGTTCAGCCGCACAGTCTAATCGAGTAACTAAGTTAGTCCCATGAAGGTGACCCCCATTCCTGGGATTTTACCTTTAGCTTACAATCAGGCTAGGCGATTTTAAAAAGTAAAATTCTCAAATGAACTATGCATAGGTACTGTTAACAGTTAACACTGACACTTCCATACGCAGTAGCAAAACAATGAACAAACCTAATTACAACACGGATGCCATTACATATACGTTGTCTCGCTCACTCTAATGACATTTTTTATCAGTGCATCTGTATCGATTCACAGCGCTGCAATTCACACTTCAAATGTACTGTTATATCGTAGTTAGATGCATCTTCGGTTGCTTTGGCCGATTTGATAGTAGGTAGTTTAAGGCCATCCATCCCTTTCCGTGAGGGTTGTACATTGTACAAGGCTACTAAGGTACTGCCTATAATAGAGTAAACGATAAAGTAGGTTCAGCTTATAAAGATGTGTAAAAAACTTCAGAGGAATAACAGCTGTAGCGTTATCAAAAAAAGAAAAATAGAGCCGACTTAAGAAAGTAAATAAAAAGTTAAGTATAACCAAAACCTTTTCCAGAAAACCGCATTAAAATCAGTTCAACTAAACGCGAGATATTCGCGGACAAACATACAGGTCAAAGTTCCTTTTGAAGTCAGTTAAAAGATTATAACGAATCTCATCGCTATTTGTGACGTAATTTGTCGTACATAAGTAATGTCCGGGGTCCGCTTTCCGACTTTTACTTCTGCACTTCGCAAGGTCTTGAGCATCCGTGGATGCTCTTACAGTCAGTCAGGCGGAGGCGGCATGGCCACACATTATGTATTCCGTGGTAATATTAGTAGGTGAACTGTAATCAAGTAATAGAAGCAAAATGGCGTCTCGAGCTTGCTGAATATTGATTAATTATTTGTTTGTATGCCTAAACGAAACCTAGGCAACGCCATGTGACAATAAGTCTATTTATAATTACGTATCAACGAAGTATCAAATATCATTTACCGGCAGATATAGAACTAGTTTTGTTATATAATGGGGCTCAAGCCAATCTCGCCTACGAGACTGACGCAGGCTTGTCTCTTGGACTTGGTAGTTCAGACGGCAGTCGCTCTCGTAAAAGCCAAAATAAACCAATAGGGACGCGAACTGCGTGATTTGGATGGAATTAATTTAACAACCGGAAGATTGTGAAAGTTTAGAAACACATAATCTAAAAAAATTGCTTCACAAGATTGTAATTAAATACTTTTCTGAAAATCGCATCAAAATAGTAGTAAAAATACAGGTTTTTTTTTTTTTTTTTTTATATAGGACACGTCAAAATGACTCCACCTCGCCTGATGGTAAGCGAAAGGCAAAGTCTCAGGACTGGGGCCACCACCACATACACCGGTAGTGCTACAGTGGCGGCCCTCAGCTTGACGGCCTCATCAAATGCTTTTTCAAGCAGTGAACCTCCTTTTTTCAAGTCTATTAAAAATTGTTTCATATTAAATTATGGTTATTAGCATATTGAATGTATAAGAAAATTAACCAGATTAGAAAACTTTGCACCAAATACTCTCATACATTTGATCTATAGCTACGTAGAGCTAAAGTTTTGTGATATAACAAAGATTCTATGTGCGTTTTGGTCATTACTTTTTATAGTAGCAATTTTTCACGAGACACTTAGTTACTGTTATATCTCCTAGATATTTGGTGAATACAAATTAGGTTTTTGAGCTAACTGTTATAAAAAAAACTACCTACCTAATAAAAGCATCTGCCAGTCTCTACCTAAACTGAAAGTTTACCAAAAAGCCACCATAAAATTCAAGAAATTTCCGATGACAAACAAAATGAACTATTTGCTCTAATAAGCTACTCAAACAAAACATTCTAGTTAGATTTAATAAAGAACGCTCCACTACTCCTTAAGTGGTGTAACTTGGGTTGCACGGGAACGACTGCCGTCTGACCCCGACCACGAGAGAAAAGCTTTCTCCGCTAGAACCTCAATCAGCAGATGTGCCTAAGTCTTATAAATATAAATGTAAACATTGTTTTCTTACAGCTACTAGAACTATTCGATTCAGAAGACCCCCGGGAGCGTGACTTCTTGAAGACAACGCTACATAGGATATACGGCAAGTTCCTCGTCCTGCGCGCCTACATAAGGAAACAGATCAATAACGTGTTTTATAGGTGAGTCGGACACACGTACTCACTCGTACAAAACACCGTGCTTCGTCTCTGTGTCAACTCATGGCGGTTGACACACAGACGTTGTACAAACAAATTGCGATAATGGGTGGTCGAGTGAGGTTTACTTTGTTGAATTAAGCCTTGATATGTCTTTAGGTGACATGTTTTTGTACAGTCAGCTACAAAAGTAACTTGTGCATTTAAATTTACCTTATGTGTGATGCTTGAAAGAAATATGAATAAAATGAAGTATAGTCCACAACAAAATGATATAAAACTACCATCAGCCCTTCAGCTAGACTAATTTGCTAGTTATGTAGGCCAGTTACATAGTTTGTGCTCCAGCTCCATTTGGTAGATAATAGTTAGATCTGAACTTTCGTATTCTTAAATTAATTCGAATGAAGCTATTTTATCTATTAAATTTGTAAAATATTTAAAAAAACGAATTACGGACATTGAACCGTACAAATTTTACAAATTTTACCTGACCAGTTATTTTCAGTTTTCGTTCTTGAATTGTTGTTTTCAAGTTTGAAATGTCTCGTAACGAACCATTGTATTGTAGCCACGCTTGCAACAGCTATTTGACACCTAAATCAATGCTCCATTGACCGTCATAATTAACCATGACAATGACACACGTGGATACTATAAGCCTAAACCTTGGTAATTTAATAGGTTGATCGGATGTTACAGTATTTTCCGAAGATTTTATGAAGAGTATATTTTCATAGTAACTAATGGTTGATATACAGGGTGCATTATTCAACTGGGCGTGTAAGGCCAAAGCCGAAATTATGAGGAATAGCTAAAAACGCTCAAAGTAGCTCTCGAGATAGATTATGATGAGAATTATAACTTCATCATTGGTTCCTGAAAAAATCAGCCAAATGGCCAGGAATTGAACTGATTAATTTTGGAAAAAAAAACATTATTGTTAGTATAAAATCGATTATGATGAAAATTATAACTTCATCATTGGTTCCTGAAAAAATCAGCCAAATGGCCAGGAATTGAACCGATTAATTTTGGAAAAAAAACATTATTGTTAGTATAAAATCGATTATGATGAAAATTATAACTTCATCATTGGTTCCTGAAAAAATCTGCCAAATGGCCAGGAATTGAACTGATTAATTTTGGAAAAAAAAAACATTATTGTTAGTATAAAATCGATTATGATGAAAATTATAACTTCATCATTGGTTCCTGAAAAAATCAGCCAAATGGCCAGGAATTGAACCGATTAATTTTGGAAAAAAAACATTATTGTTAGTATAAAATCGATTATGATGAAAATTATAACTTCATCATTGGTTCCTGAAAAAATCAGCCAAATGGCCAGGAATTGAACCGATTAATTTTGGAAAAAAAACATTATTGTTAGTATAAAATCGATTATGATGAAAATTATAACTTCATCATTGGTTCCTGAAAAAATCAGCCAAATGGCCAGGAATTGAACCGATTAATTTTGGAAAAAAAACATTATTGTTAGTATAAAATCGATTATGATGAAAATTATAACTTCATCATTGGTTCCTGAAAAAATCAGCCAAATGGCCAGGAATTGAACTGATTAATTTTGGAAAAAAAACATTATTGTTAGTATAAAATCGATTATGATGAAAATTATAACTTCATCATTGGTTCCTGAAAAAATCAGCCAAATGGCCAGGAATTGAACCGATTAATTTTGAAAAAAAAATACATTATTGGTAGTATAAAAAACACTATTTAATGGCGTAATAATGGCGTATTATTACACCATTCTATAGTGCCCCTGATTTAAAAAAAAAACCTTGGGAATTAGATTGTTTGGATCGTTGGAACTTGCGCGCGGAGTACGGTTTGTGAACCATCGCCCCGCACTTGCTTCTCACACTAATTTGCCACGATATAGTGGTCTTGATGACTATTATAGCCTAAACAGCACGTCCCAATACGGATAAATTAGGTTGGAAGGGTATTTCGTAGTCTCGTAAAGACTAATTGGTATATTTATTTACTGATGCAGGTTTATTTACGAAACGGAACACCACAACGGCATTGCAGAGCTGCTGGAGATCCTCGGGTCCATCATCAACGGGTTCGCTCTGCCGCTGAAGGAAGAACACAAATTATTCTTACTAAGGGTAAATATATATGTATAACTACACTAGCTGTTGCCAGCGGCTTCGCCCGCATTTAATTCCCTTCCCGTTCCCATGATAAATTCGGGGGATAAAAGTAGCCTATGTGTTATTCCTGTACTAAATTTCAGCCAGATCCGGTCAGCCGTTATACCGTGATTAAGTAACAAACATCCAAACATCTCCTCAATGAGTGGGATATTAGTAGGTTTACATATTTTGATAAATATTTCTAGATACACTGTGTATTTATTCAAAATATGGGCAATTTTAACCTATGCTTAGTTTAGGTCTGGATAGTGCTGTGTAGTTCGTCCTATATTATTATTTATTATTTATGCATACAATTTAATTCAGTTTGAAGGTGAAATCTTTAAATAGTTTTAGGTCAATGTTGTGTTTAACTGTTAAATGTGTCGGCGCAACTTATTTATGTATATTACAAACATGTGCCTCAGCTGAAACATTTATTGTTATATATTAATTTAGAATTTACAACCAAGTACCAGAGTTGTATAGTTGGCAGAAATATTATTGTATGTGTATAAATATGACTTGACTTGTAACCTATAAAAATAAACAAAATTGAAATGCATGTTTGTAATATTAAAATATCAGGTTTTAAGTAAACCATGTGAGTGTATACACAATACAACAAAAAAATATCTTTTAATTTATTTGTCTCTGTGTCTGTTTGAATGAGGTAAACTCTGGAACGGCTGGGCCGATTTTAACTTATTGTTGCTGTGTTTGATTTATTGTTTCTTTATTTCAGGTATTACTCCCGCTACATAAGGCCAAGTCTCTATCGGTGTACCATCCGCAGTTGGCCTACTGCGTCGTACAGTTCTTAGAAAAGGACCCCTCGCTAACACAACCTGTAGTTAGGTAAGTTGAGAGGTGTCGAACGTATTACAACCTTTGCCACATATTATAATTACATTACACATACATACATGATGCCATGGACCTAGGAATAACTATGGACGGAGCCATGGGAACAAAAAAGTGACGCTGCATAGTCAGCCAACTTTCGTATACGTATACAGTCGCCACGCACACTCTTACATCATAGTCAGCCACTTCGCGGCAAACGTCGGCCGAATCGGTCGATCTGTCAGTTTAAGCGGGAAGAAAAACAAATCAAATACAACATGTCTTGTGCAGTGAAATGGTGTAAAAACCACACCACACTACCTGTCACTACGACAGGAAGAAAATAAATCCAGGGATCACATTTCACAGGTTAATCAATATTTCAATCACTTAATGTTTATCTAATAATTATACATAAATGTTCATTCAATATTTCAAAACAAAATTCAATTGTTCGGTACAAAACCAGTGATCCCAACATAAAAGTGTGCAAATTTCCCCATATTTTGGGGAAATCTGTAAATTGTGTGACTTTATGATGAAATAGCATAAACTATAAATTTATTAGTAGTGATAACCGTAGTGATTTAACTTCTTTTTTATAAATACATGGGATTAGGAATCGCAAAAATACAAATTGTAACTAATATGATTTTTTTAACTTTTTTTGTTAATTAGGTACCTACCTAGTTTATTCGTGTGAATATTCCCCACGGTTACCATCCATGTAAGTTTTTTTTTATATAAGTATAATGAAAAAAATAATGTAAAAAATAACTAAAATATTATTTTCATTAATTTATGATAAAAAAATATTTTTAATAATAATGCACGAATCACCTTTAATGATTGTTCATTTATATATTTTAAAATTTACCAAATAATTCTCCCTGTTCCTCAACTAAAATAATAAAAAATGGGGCAATTTAGGTAAAACCTCGCATCCCTACAATTTACTCACACAATGATTGATGCCCGCCATTTTTTGACACAGACTAGTTACTCTAGGCACTCCGTCCATACTTTTCCTAAGTCTATGCATGATGCTCAGGTTTTTTTTTTCTCCGGAATAGGTAGAGACAACAGCCCGCCCGACTTAAAATCTTACTTATGTTTGATTACAATCGGTTGAGCAGAACTGGAAATATAGTAAAAAAACGCGAAAACGCTTGCGGAGCCGCGGGCATAGACTAGTAAATAAATATATATGTAATTCTTTTATGACGCAGTTTTTAACATCTATATATTCGTGTATATGGATAAGTCTTACAAGTTTGTGAAAAAAAATTAAAAGCTCTATTACATACTCGAATGCAAGAAATTGTGTGGCTGTTGTTGCCTGTGGATTTGATTGTCCAAATTTAGATTTTTGCTTCTATAGGAACCTAAAATATAGTGCACAAGATATCTATTACATATTTTATTAAATCCAAATGTGTGTAAGTTAACGGATGAGCGTTTGTATGAAAATGATAATGTGTCTTAAGTGTTAATCCTAAATCAGTAATAATAATGGAAAGTTACACCAATGATAGCAATTCGATCAATTAAAAAAACACGTTTTATTTCATAGGTGGTAATTTCGCCAGTAACAGGAAGTAAGTTCGGAGTTAGAACTAACATCAGTTTATCCAATTTCCAGGGCATTACTAAAATACTGGCCGAAAACGCACTCGCCTAAAGAAGTGATGTTCTTGAACGAAATGGAGGAGATCCTCGACGTGATCGAGCCGGCGGAGTTCCAGAAGATCATGGACCCGCTGTTCAAGCAACTCGCCAAGTGTGTTTCAAGTCCTCATTTCCAGGTCAGTGTTTCATATTAATATGGTAAGATAGGTGAATATAGGAAAGTGGTCACAGTAGCCTTTGGATATTCGTCACGAACACGCTGCCGACCCTAGAAGATGACAGTTTTCTTTGTAGTATATCTACGTATTTATAAAAAAAAAATTGGACACCTATTTTTTTAACAATGGCACGTTATGAGGTCATAACTTATTATGTAATTTATGAGTTCTTCTACGATCATCTGAGTGCCAGTTCAAGTTGCATCCGAAATTTGCTTTTTGGATCCCGAGATCCGCTCTCATACTTCTCTAGTACTTATTGATTGGTTTATATTGACTGTTATCTGCATCCCTGAGAGGTAAGTAATGTTAGTTTTGACAGCTGGGGTCAATTAGTTTCATAACTTTAAAAAAAGATTGGAAATCTTTTAAACCCTTTTTGTTATCGCAGGTGGCTGAAAGAGCCTTATACTACTGGAACAACGAGTACATAATGTCGTTAATATCAGACAACGCTACTCACATACTGCCGATAATGTTCCCGTCCCTATACCGCAACACCAAGAGCCATTGGAACAAGACGATCCACGGGCTCGTGTACAACGCGCTCAAGCTCTTCATGGAGATGAACCAGAAACTCTTCGATGAGTGCACGCAGCAGTACAAACAGGAGAAACAGAAGTGAGTATGAATCATTTTATAGTTATGTAACTGTTTGTTCAGAAGAACACAGTCAAGGTGACACAGGCCGCCGTCCTGTCAATCCCCCCTCCCCTCTGCGCTCGAAGGACCAGTTGACCCTCCACTGGGCCCTCTGCTAATCAGAGGGGCACGTGGATGACGTGGAGAGCTTTCGAGCGACACTCTAGAGGGCCACTTCCGCCTTGGTCGACATTTACCGCAGGCAGTAGCGTCTCCCCTTTGAGTGGGAAGCGCTGCCGTCGTCGATGCCCGGGTTTTCTATCTACACCGCATGGAGGTTCTGGCCCGCACTCACGCTGGACAAGCTTTAATTGTGTTCTGCGATGATCAGCTCTACTACCCGCCCGATACCGTGTCGTCTGACAATAAAGTTCAGGCAACTCTTCCACCTTCAAATTCCACGCTGAGGTAGGCCAATGCACAAGCCACTTCCGTACTTAATGCAAGCTCGTCTAACCTCCTTCTCTCTTCAGGGAGCGTGAGCGCCTTATACAGCGTGAGGAGGTGTGGCAGGCGTTGGAGGCGAAGGCAGCCGCCAGTCCGCAGTCCGGCCCGATACCGCGCAGCGCCGCGCCCGCGCCCCCTGACGAGCTGCTGCCGCCGCTCACGTACCAGCGCATCGAGCAGGAGGCGCAAGAGGTATAACACTTTCCCTAGCAATGTTAGTTAGGCTAGGAAACGTATAGTCAGCGTCAAAGCTGATGATCATTTTCAGATTTAAAAAAATTGTGCAAAGTAATTAAGTTTTCTAACAAAAATGCTGGTCGATTACCCAGTGGGCTCTACTGAACTTTCATTAGATTATAGTGATCAATTTTAAGGTTGAAATCTGTGTATTCGTCATCTGCTTTTGCCGCTGACTGTACGTATCTGTAGCCTTTCGTGAATTTGATATTCTGCGTCGTGTGTATTGTATGAATATCAATTTGCGGTTCTTAGTCTCACCATTGTTGTCTTACTGCTGTTCCCGCTTTCAATTTGGCTTTTTTACTTATAACTTGTTTTTTTCCTTACGCAGCTCCGAAAACAGGGTTACAACGCCAGCAAGCCCCTGCTCCGCAAGAAATCGGAGTTGCCAGCCGACTCCACCACGGTCAAAGCCTTGATCGAACACAAGCGCGCCGACGCGTACCTGGCAACACCGCCCGACGTCAACCAGTGCTAGCGGGACCTCCCTGCACTGGCCGGGCCCACGGACTGGTGGAATTATAGACTGACTGGAGACTAAGCACTCGCCTTAACTAGCTCTGAAGAAAAAACAGCAAGAAATAAGCAGGATTCATTTAAATAGTGAAAAAGAAAAAATCACTTAGTTAATCGATATAATAAAGAAGGTTACATCGGCACCTATAAAAAATACACTTAGATTGACTATACTGAGGCGTGACGTCACAAGTCAGTATAGAACAACATAATATTATCTACATATTAAGATTCGTGTGCCTAAAGAACCAGTCTGCAATATCGATTCCACCACAAACTATTCAACGTGACTTACCTGTAACGAATTTCACATGTTCAATGGCCTCATAGCTGTTCTACAAATAAAACTACGAGTTATACGAAAAATCGTGTCACTGAAGTGCCGGACTAGTGTGCGAGCGAGAGGACGCTATACGAGTGACACGAGTGACGCATTGTGGTCATATTGAATAGTTAGTACACATAATATATAATTAAATCGGTAGTGTTCTTTTGTTGATGTTTTATAACCACGGGTCGACATCGCGTACGGCCGCGTAACCGACCAATTTAAGACCTCCGTTTCTGTCTCCTGATTGGTCGGATATCACGCGATAATGTCGCTACTTAAATGTATTACGAGGCACCTGTTAAATAAATTGTATTATAAAACTATATTATCGTAACGGTGTCGACCTATATTGTACGGATGCAAATTGAGGGAATGACTGAGATACTGTTTTCTTTCCGTGGCTTCTCACAAATACTTTTAAGATTGCTTGTTTAAAAATTAATGTACGAAATTCTGAATTACCGTCTAGATATATTTTCTGTTGACCTGACGGGGTTTATGGGGCATCTCTTTCTAATCATGATAATTGGTAAAGGATGGAAGCTGTCTTGGTCGGAATTTTTTTACAAAATGCTAAATACGCGTAACGCGTAGGTAACTAAAATTGCGACGCGTAATAGTTACGCAATCAGTATATACTTATATATTATCATACATACGTTCAGTACAAAACGTAAGATCTTTTATCCCAATTCCCAACCTATCATCTAATAAGAAAGAGATGTCACATAGGTTATTATCAATAACCTATGTGATATTATTGCATGCCAATATGACTGAAATATGGTGGAGCCCAAATTTAATAATTGTAAGACCTTTATATTATACCCATAATTCGCAATAAAATATATTGAATTGAATTGAATTGAAGTACTACGAAAAATAAAAAATTGAAAAAAATGTCGGGTCATTTCAAAAAGGTTAACTCTGTTGTTTCTCAATGTACAAAATATAAACGCATGGACTCGCTTATAGTTCTCATGCGCTAGTATGTTGTAAAGCGTCACGCGGTCTGAACGTTTCATTACCAAGACGCATCACAAAGCGCCTCGCTTTCGTATCTTATGTTTACTTAGCCGTCTGCCGCTAAAGTGCACGTTATAGTAACACTCACAGCTTATAAAATCAATAGAAAGGCCTCTATAACAAGTAGGTACTAAACCGTAATTACTAGTAGAAGTGATTCTCTTATTTCATATGAGAAAACAGGCTACAATACTCAACACAAAGGCATGGATAAACCAAACCACTGCAAGCTACGTGCAAGTCAGCAGTTCAACAACACCTTATCAACATGACAATGATCAGTGATGATGCCTATGGTCATTGACAATATCATTTACAACACAAAAAGCAAGCTTAAAATGTTGAACATTTGTATAGCATTGTGACAAACAAGCGATTATTGTGAGGTACTTCCTATTGATTGTAGATCTCGTGGTAACGTCTGTTGCAAGGACCGTACCTACACCTACCCGTTCTTCGCATCTCAAGCCTTCGAACTTTTAAAATGTTAGGCATCAACACTTATTTTCACTTGTAGCTAAAAATGTCTCGGTAAACAAATTATTGTTAATTATTTCGTTAGTCCACATCTTATTGTCATTAGTTTAAATACTGATTAATTATATGATTAATCATAATATCGCATTTTACACAAAATTGAATAAAATATCGATTATTTATTTACGTAATTAATCGACGCAGCAATTAATCGTATAATTAATCGTCATAGTGTTTAATCATTATATTTAATTAAAATAATGAATAATTTTATGATTAATCATAGTTTTAATTAAGAAATGAACTAAAGTATTCATACTTATTATTATTTTTTGTATCGCTTAGTCTAAAATAGTAAAAAATTAAGGAATTTACCTACGTAAAGTGCACTCCAGTTAGCGGCAGCATTATTATTTTTTAAATAAGTAACAGGTAACACCATTCCACTACAGTACCACCTACGAAATGTTTTTAAAACATTTTAGCCCATTGTAATAATTTAATTTAGATTATAATCATGTTGATTTAAACGCCATAATGTTCTAAGGAAAGAAGATATCATCAATTGTGATTGAATGAAGCTACAATAATTGGTACTAAGAACATATATGTATTGACAATTACAATTGATGGTTACTTTTTAGGGTCTATCCAGGGAGTTTCTTTGAGATTATGCAGAGGCGCGTTTTTAATTTATAGACAGGATTCATAATATTTCTCATCTCTCTCTCTGGACAGTCTGTATATTAAATCTTTAATTTATTGTTTATGAAAACCAAATACATGAACACGTATTTTTATTGATATGCTATTTGTTTGACATAATTTTTTGCTACCGTGCTTACATTAAGAAATTTAGTTTGTAGTTAACATTTTAACAATTTTTCGCATTAATTTGTGTAAAGTTTGATTTTGAAATGTGTAAGTATGAAGAAGAAAGAAGAATAAGAATTCTTAAAATTACACTACGACTTCACACTTAAACTAAATTTATTATTCTAAGTAAGGTCTAAAATCTTATGTCAAACTGTAGGTATCTGGATAATTTATAATAGATCTTATGAAGGCTTACACGGGCCTATTTTATATTCGACCGGGCAACTAGCCGGTAACGGACCGATGTAAAACACCACAATGGGCGAGGATTAATTACGTGCACAATACTAACAAGAATGCATTTCATTTAATCATTTGCATATTATTTTTTGTCTCGCCTGTTTCTCGGCAGACATATTCAGCTTACGTTGACCATGTTCTTTGCGACTAAATTAATTGATTTAAAAAAAACGAAGTCTATTCAAAAAATATAATAAATCTAACTATAAACTTCAGCTTACTTTTCTATGGCCCGTATTAATAAATGACACCTCTGAGATTAGGTCCTGGTCCTAATGTAAGCTGAATATGTCATCCTATTCAACTTCTAGTTAGTTTATTTATGAAGAATATATGCCTATCTGCCTTTAAGTCTTTATTTTTACAATTTCGGGGCACCCACGGTGATGTATTTCATTACTTTAAGTTTTATTATTTTTTGTGTATAGAGTGCCAAAGGTGTTTTTGTTGAAGTCATTTCAAACAGTCTGTAATCTTGTATGTATGTATAAAATGTATTAGAAAAAACTTGGGGGATGAGAGTGTGAAGCACCTATATATGTAGTTATTTATTTTTTTATTTCGAATATAAGGTCTTTCTTATATGAGTCAATATTGAAAGGCCAGTTGCCGGTTTATTCCAACCAGTCCTATTAGTAGTTCAATGATTGTCCTTAGTAAACATAAAAGCATTGTAAAATGCACTTATAAAATGTCCAAGTACAAAAAGAATACATATGAACATTTATGTCCAAGTATTTACATTCTCTAACTAATAGGCATGATTTCATCCTAACTACTATTAGAATTATTAGGAATAAACCTATTGGTGTTGTCCTGTGCTTAGGACTGATCAAATTAATGGCAAATCTCGCGTTGAACCAGATAATCATTCCAAATTTGAATTCATAATGTTTATATTATGGAACGCCAACGTGAGTTTCGCGCGCAAAGTGTATCGGTGAAGTCCATTACACTGGCGTTAGTAGTTTTTCTTGACCCATGTAAGAAGGGGTTTACTACTGTATTGAACGACGACTGAAAGGAAATTATGGAGTGAACTTTTATCATAAGTATTTGATACTATCAACTATTCATACAGTTAAACATAATTGCATCTTTTTTTATTATTTAGAGGCCGCAAGCTAGGTGAATGGGAATCAAGGGGTAAATAGGCATAAAATGGTCATTAGAAATATTTGAATAATTTCTTTCAAAAATTAAATATCTAACCAGATATTTGATGACTCTGTCCACTATTACAGTCGAGTAATATATAGATTCACTTAAAAAGAAAATAACTACAAAATGTATTTCAAACAATTTATTTCTATTCACCCTTTGACCCCGATTCACCCCATGTTACCCGGTACTATCAACATTCGTTTTATTGTCACCAAGTGTAATTAAAATTTTACTTTAGTAGGGAGGCATTAAGATTTGTAATCGTAAAATAGTCATGTTTGTAAACTTTTGCAGGTAAACCTGTACTGAGTTTCACCATCTTGCAGTTAAGATTAGTTCCAATAAATGTTTTTAAACAGTAGATAGTATCTTGTACTTATTTTTCATTAATCAATATTTCAATACATCAGCAAGTGACTGTACTAGACTATAATATAAAGATTTTTAAACTTAAGATGTAAACTCTATTTGTAATAATAAAACTATTTTGCAATACGCTTCCGGTAAGCAAACAAGTGCAATGTTTTGATATACATATAAAATGTAACTTCTAGGACAGTTACTTGCTACAACTGTGTCTGTCTGTCTGTTAGTGTGATGCATGAACGACAAACGACTTCACATATTAGATAATTATTTGCAAAACGCTGTTCTACAAATTGATAAATTTTGTATAAATATTTATAACGATAATGTAACTGTTGAAAACAAATATTGTAACAGATGACATATTATAAGGTGCTTATGATTATCGTTATAATACAAAGTTGTGCATATAACGTGGGTTTCATTTATTCACTCATCCTAACACGGTTCTTCGGATTCGATTCAACTAACAGAATCAAGGCCCTTATTGCATCCGAGGCCCTAGTCGTTGAAAACGAGCTCCGCGCCTCGTCCGTGGGTTTCCTTTTATTTGGGCAAATAAACAGCAATATTCTAAAATATTCGCTTAAATAATCAACTTTAATTACCATAACTTGTAATGGTAGTAAAAAAAGAAAGCGAATGCATGTCTATAATAGCAAAGTAAAATTTATTGCAATCCAAAGCTCTTTTTTAACGAACCGGATAACCATTTAGTAAAACACTACAAGTGACAAAAATATAGGTAAGTTGTGCTTTTCTGTGAAACTCACAACTGCCCCCTCAGCATGGCGTGCGTAGACATGTCTTTTCTCTCGACCAATGAAGTCGCAGAAGGAAGTTGTCACGTCACCTAAACCTCTACTTCTTTCTGCGATTATCTTGTTTAAGAGAAAAGAAAACATGTCCATGGACGCCATTCTGAGGCTGCTGAATAATCTTGTTATGTAGGGTAGGCAAGAAAATATTAAAACATGAGTATTCAAAACTATTTATTGATAATTTATTTATCTTATGTATATAGGTATATACGAAAATGTTAACGAGTATTATGTTCAATATAAACACGAGGCAACATCTACTGATCGCTTAAACTGCTTGTCTTTTAACGACAGAGGCTAATAACACAAACTCAACATGCTCGCCATAGGCCATCTTCATAACTCGTGCATCTACAGAACAAGCAATATTCATGAATATACAGACCAAAATACTCGTCAACGATCTACATCAGAATTTTATACACATAATTACATGTATCGTATAATATTTCTCTTAAATTGTTATCACTTAATCATAAATGGAGTTTCTCACTGAGATAACCAATATTTAATGAAGTAGCCGCTGCGAAGGAGCAAAGCTATAGATAGAGGTAAAAAACATCAATCAATATTGCATTTGACAGAAGCGTTAAGCAAGAAACGCAAAGTAATTAGGTATGTAAAGTAGGCGGCTTTTCATTTGCCTTGCGGAAACAGGTGGAAAAGGGTTTTAAAACCGATTTTATAGTTTTCATATTTTAGAAATACACTGTTTTAACTACTCTATGAATGTATCAAACTATAAGGTCGATGTACGATAGAGAGGACGCTACAAAACTGAATACTACTGTCTCACTCTTTCGATATACGAAAAGCTAGCTGCTGTGTTTGTCTCATGAAGCTATCTATAGCTTCATGGTTTGTCTCAACGTCAGTGTAGGACTACCCCCAACCGGTGACATAAACAAAAAATTAACACTGTTTTAACCGGCTTTAAAAACGAGGTAACACTACATTTTGTTCTTCTTAAAACAGGAATATGTAAAGTGACATTGCTAACATTGTTCAATCAAAATTCGTTTTGGAATTACACTGCCCTTTATACTTTTGCCCATGCTTTATCCATGTACGTCTCTCTTTTTTGGTGTAGTTTGAAAGTTTTAAACAGATACAAGAAGCCTGCCCGGTTAGGGAGTCTACACATAAAACCGGCCGATATAAGTCGTCGACTTTCTTCGCATATCGTATATATTGAAAAACTTTGTTGGCATCACGACATCAGCAACTTTTTTATAAATATAGGTACATCAATGAACACGTTACTATAGCTCAAATGTCATGACTGTTCGTGCAAGTGGCGGACTTGATTCTTTTGAAAAAAAACCGCCGAAATTAAGCCGCTTGACTGTCGGTGGGTTTGGTGTGTAGACTCCTTTAGCATGACCTACCCAACCCAATTCTCTGAAATCGAAATTTAAAGTTAACTTCGTATCGTAACTAGTACTTTGAAGCGCTAGTAAGTTTGTCTTACTACAGTCGGCTCTTCGAAAAGCTAGTGATGTGCCTTACTAGTATCATACGACTCATTTAATCGATAATTACATGTGATTAGGACCAATTTTTAAATATTTTTATTATGGTCGGCAACGCGAGGCGGAATAATTGCAGTTTATCTTCGCGGTGAAACCAATTGTATTTTTTTATTTAGTCTAATCTAAAGAATCAAAAAAACAGAGTGTATATCTGTGGTTTCATGGACAAGATCTTTTTTACGTAATGTAACGAATTATTTGATAATGTTCGTAAAAGAAAATATTATCTTACACTTTAAATTGTATAATTTACAGTTTGAAATATTGCTTCCAACCTTTCAAATAAATAATGAAAAAAAAAACATTACCCTCCTTTCTTCGGCAGTCGGGTCAAAAGAAACAAGCCTAATTGTAGCCATTTACAGTTAGTAATACTTGGAAAAACCTCAAAGTATGAAACCTAGGGTTATGGGCCATATCATCACTTACCATCAGATGAGATAGTGGTCAAACATGGGCTCCTACAAAATATTATAATGTGAATGTTTTTTTGGAGATTTGTCACTCCATTACGTTTAAATGGCTGAACATGAAAGCGAACAACTATAGCCAATGATAAAAGTAGCTTGACAAATTATAATTTAGTGATCACTTTAGCTCTGAAACCTTTCATAAATAACAAATTATATAACATGCAATATATTAAATTTATTGGTACATGTAGGTATTCCAACGTAAAAAAAAAGTTTATAAATATTCTAATATATATAACGTATGGTGTACAATAAATAATATTTTATATTTTATCTTTATGTAATGTTAAGCAACTTTGAATATTGATTGTACATAATATAATATAATATTCGGAAGTTCTACTGCTTGTCACAGATGGCTTACAAGTGAAAAGTACTGAAAAGCAGTGATGGATTTATGCCCTGACACTTCGGGCCTTTATTATATTTATTACTAGCTTGTTGCCCGCAGCTCCGCCGGCGTGGATGTCGGTTAACGCGACCAAACATAGCCTATGTTCATTCTCGAGGTCTAATCTACTCCTATACCAAATTTCATCAAAATCGGGTCAGCGGTTCAGGCGTGAAAGCGTAACAGACAGACAAACAGAGTTACTTTCGCATTTATAATATTAGTATGGATTAGATATTAGATTGACCTGATGAATGTCCAAAGTGACAAGGCAAAAACCCATTACTGGTGACAAGCAATTCCTGATCATTTTAATACATTCAGGTATTAGGATCACATCTACCTACCTATTCATTTTTATTGTACTTGTTTAAATGACGCTTATAGTCAAAATATAAAATTACGAAAAATAAATACTAAAGAAATATCACGACAGGTTTTCAAAGAAGGTGTTAGGCCATAATAATTTTATATTCAGTACAATAGGAATGCAATTAAAATCGAGACTAGATAATTAACTACCATTACAAAAGTGACGCCATTTTGAATATTTCTGATTGAGAATTTACTACTCATTATTTTTACAAATATACATTTATATAAAATTACATGAATGCAACAATATTATTATACATTTTATACACGTGATAACATGTGACGAAGGTAGTGTGAGAAATACAAGACACGGAAGTAACTCTGATGCAAGCAAGTACAAAGCAAGAAAAATGTCCACAATCAGTAAAATCGACTATAGCACAGATGTAGCACCAAAACACTTAGCAGAGTGTTATCAAGATGTATTCACGTTACACAGTAATCAGTTAGTTACATGAAAATTGCAAATCAAATTCGATGGATCGAGAAAGAAAAAAAAAGCTTTTTTGAAAATAAGCTATTATTCAAATATTTTAATCATTCTCCCAATACCTTCTTAACTGTATAGTGTTCTGTGAAATGTTACATGGGAGAAAAAATAAAAAATATTAGTGAAAAAAATATCATCAAAACTGTTCAATCAGATGTCAACAAATTGTTGGCAAATTTTGATGGATAACTTACATACATACATTATTTTGTGGAACTTGCTTTGTAACATTGTAAAATGTGAAAGGCTCACAACAAAAGGGAAGAAAACTTTTCGTATACCGTACGATCTATCAAAACAAAACCTGCTTCACGAGACTTTGTAACCTTCACACTCACTTAGTTTTATTTGTTTACAATAAAATTTGATTCTGTTTTGTTTGAAATCACATGTTTTAAAAGCTTAATTAACCTGAATGAGCCCCCTGAATCGATACAGGCGCTAAATCTAAATTTAGCAAACGCTTATTTTAAGTTCATTGATTGAATGCCTACCTGTATACTAAAACAATAAATTCAGTCATGAAGTTTATTTTGAGACTAGTTTTAAGCACAGATTGTCTGTACCTAAAACTAGTATCAAGTCAAGACTGATGACTGAGTATCAGTACTTAGTTATATAGAGGAAGCAAGTACCAGGCTCTCAGGGAGAAAAGGTGTGTCTTCAGAGAACCTTACGGTTTATTTTCTCCTGGTACTTAATTGGTGTTTAAGCTGTTGTATCTCGTCGTGCTGCCTGGTCAGCTGCTCGTTGAGTCCCGCAACGTGTTCTGTGAGGACGGACATCTGTTCTTCGTAGTTGGTCGATGTTGAAAAGAGTTCTTCTTCCTGCCGATAAAAAATTGTATTCTTAAAATAATAGCTGAATTTTTGTATTGTGCGATTGTGAATGCCTCGATTTGGTCTCAGGGCGGGAAATACATCTGCTACCATCTGCTGCTACTCTCGACCAATGAAATCGCAGATAAGTTGTCACGTGACCAAACCTAAACGTCACCTAAACCTCATCTCTACTTCTTGTGATTTCATTGGCCGAGGCCATATTATGATCGGTACAAAGAAGCGAGTTCCTATATTCCACTGTCCAACTTCCTACAAATATTATAAACTAGCTGTTGCCCGCGACTTCACCCACGTGAAATTCTGATCCCGTTCACGCTATCCATGGGAACCGTTTCCCGTTATAAATATGTTTTATTTTAAACTATAATCTATCGTTGTGCTACATTTCAGTCAGATCCGTTCAGCATTTAGAGCGTGATTGATTAACACACATCTTCACAAACTTTCACATTTATAATATTAGTAGGATGTGAAAGTTTGATACTCGTGTACTCGTATAATAAACGCGAGCAAGAACAAAATGCCACGCGGGCGAAGCTGTGGGTAACAGCTAGTACGTTTATATAATGTTAATGTTTGGCTAAAAACTAATAAACAAAATATCTCCTATTCGCTAAAATTCCCGTAAATAGCACATAGGCTACTTTTATCCCTAGAATAGGTACTCGTGTACTCGTATAATAAACGCGAGCAAGAAAAAAAATCCACACGGGCGAAGCTGTGGGCAACAGCTAGTACGTTTATATAATGTTAATGTTTGTCTAAAAACCAATACCTAAACAAAATATCTCCTATTCGCTAAAATCCCCGGCACATTTCGAGCGTAACATCAAAACGCGTGATAACAAGCTATAAATACGCCTGGCGCCGCACATGCCGCGTTACTCACCAGCCTGCTGATAGTGTTGTGTTTCTCGTCCAGCGTGTGCTCGTCCGTCGCCTTGTCTCGCTCCATCTCTTCGAATCTTAGGCGCAGCGTCTCGCACTGTAGTCATACAATATTACAATAAAATACATCATCCATTGTTTATATTAGTAAGTGGACTCTGTTGCAATTTGTGGAGCAGACAGTACAAGTTAAGGACTTTACTGGAACCAATATGCGAGAGAGACCTATTCTTTTGTATTTGAGAAAATTAACAAGGATGGCACTATTTGTAATTTATTATACTTAGAATATAGCTTAGCTTCATGTGAATATTAGATTTGTTGTATTTACAAAACGTGGTTCTATAAAGGTTTAAGAGTTTATCCTGTAAACGCATACTTGGAAAATAAATATAAAGTGAAAAAAATCCTTGTTTTATCTTTTTTTTACTAACATTTCTAATTCTTGCAAAAAAATAACGTTTTAATTACTGAGATCCCCCTCTCATGCGACTGGTTAAGATAAGGCTCGACTCCCTTACCGTATAAATGCCTCGCGTGATTAATATAAGCCTCCTTAGATATATGTTAAACTTGCACACCTACCTCTTTTACATAATGTTCAGTCTTGCTTTTCAACTCCTCCTTTTCAGCCTTCAATTCACTTATTTTATTTCTAAAATATGTCTTCATTCTCTCTTCCCTAGTTTCCACTTCATGGTTCAAGAGGAAGGGCACTTCGAGGCTTCCCAGCAGCCCGGTGATCCTACCCTCAGAGTCGACAGTAGTCTCCCCAAACGTGTTGAAGTCCCCAGAGTCGTGGCCATCACCGCGGCGCTTCTGCGACGCTGATACATATTTAGCTACTTCTAATTTTAAGCTCTCGTTTTCCATTCGAAGTATTTCGAATTCCATTTTCAATTTTTGGTTTTCCTGTTGGTTGGGACTACAGTTAACTAAGTGTCAAACGACGATGAAATAAGAGTTAAACGAGAATGACACGATAGTTAAACGAAAGTGAAACAATAATTTTTAATAAACGTCAGAGTACTAAATGAGTTTAAGCTAGGATTTCACCAGTAAAGAAGTGTTGAACTACCTATACTGAGCTTCCGAATTTTACGCAATACAATTCATTGCGTAAAAGACAAAAAAGACGAATTAATCGCGTTTACAAGGGCCTTTTGCATCCCCCTAATCCTTTAAGTCTTAAGTATTCATATGGAGACTTACCTGGTCTAATGTGTGTGCTTTTATACTAAGCTGTTCTGTCACATTCAGGTCGTCAACAGAACTTAATGCATCCTCACTTCCAACCTGAGAAAAGATAAAATTTAATTTGAAAATATCGTAAAATTAAGAACAAAAGTTTACCTAAATTAGATTACACTTTTCTTAAGCAACTTAATACTAATTTGTAACTAAATATCCTTTTGAATAATGATGAGAATAAATACAAATAATGAACAATGTTTCATCTTACCAAACTACCACCTTCAGATAAGAAGTCACCGTTACAACTAGCAGCCTGACTACTTCCCGGTAAATGGATTTTGTTTGGAGTGCTGCCCAGCCTTTCTTTCTGAATGTCTTCTAAGGTCAGCTGTAGCTCTTGGTTTTTGTTCTTGAGCTTGGCTATCTCACATTTGTATTTACTTTCGCATTCATTTATGTGCTTCTGGTAGTCTTCTAACGTCGCCGTTAGTTGGGATACCTCAAATGCTCTGTCTGATAACTGAAAGAAGACTAAGTAATAAATAACTAAACAAAGGCCCAAAATGCATGCGTGACTAGCTGCAGGCTGTGCAGTTTAAAATAAAATTTGACAATAAATATTTTGTGCCTCTAAACTCACATACCACACAGTGCGAGATTGAAAATTCAAACCAAATAATCAAATGTTCTACAAAATTCAAAATTTGGACACAAAAGACACTTATTGATTCATATTAACAACTGTTTCAGTATTCATAAATTATACTTCAATGCTAAAAGAGTTATCCTACTAATATTATAAATGAGAAAGTTTTAGAAGATGTTTGGGTGTTTCTTACTCAAATCATGTCTAACAAATGGATACATCATAGTCTGGAATAACACTTAAGGCTATTTTATCCCGGGAATAGGTTCCCATGGGAACAGGAAAAGAAATACACACATAACTGTAGGCAACAGCTAGTGATGATAATAAACTGAAATACCTGTGATGCATAATGTGCATTTTCAATTATTTTCTTTTGTAGCTCCTCTTGTAATATTCCCGAGTCCAGGGGCCCAGAATTACTGACTGTAGGCTGTTTGTCATCTCCTTTACTTTTAGATTTTTTTGTCAATTTTAACTATGTACAAAAAAAGGTAATGTTACTCACACTCTAAATTCAAAATGTATTATACATAGACTTCTTCTGGTGATGTAATATATATATTTGCATTAACTAAAGGGTACAATAGGTACCCAAATTATAGTCAGTACTTATTTTCCAAAAGTGATTTTTCCTATTATGATTAATGTTTTTTAATAAGTACAATGTATTACCTATACTAGATTTTCACATCATTTTCTTAAAAGCTTCGTAATTATTCTGAAATTCATAATTGAATTGAATTGAAAAAGAACAGGCATTGTTTCCCTTATTTATGATTATTATATAAGGTCGGTTTAACATCACAATTAATTTAATGAATAATAATTACTTGAATTGAATTGCAACATATTTCAATGTTCTCCATTTCAATTTTTTTGAATAATTAGAATCCATTACAAAAAGCTATCTTATTATAATTTTATTAGATGCTTTGTCTATCATTTTCAAGGATTTTGTACTGAATTATTCTTTAATTAGCGTTAGACAAATACAAACACAATGAAACAATTTTGTGGAAATTTAATTTTTAATTGCTTAATATTTAGAATAACACAAATAGCAAATAAGTTACTATCTGCAGTTTCTAGACAGTCTATGTGCTTTGTTTTTATATCAATTATAGTGTAACTGACCTGTAACGCGTCAAGTTCGTCCTGAAGAACGGACACGCGCCGTGTCAACTGCTGGTTCCTGAACGTCAAAGAATCTATCTCCAATTCTCCTTTTCGCAACGACTTCTCCTTATCTTTCAACGTATCTCGCAGCTCATTCGATTTTGCTTGTTCGTCTAACACCCCCTTTTTTAGCACCTTCACATGCACTCGTAACTGCAACAGCGGAAACAATGAATTTACGAAATTGCCGACCGATTCACCGCATCACTGATACTGATAATACAATACGCACTTTGGAATACTCAGACGCTAATTTTTGGTACTTAGCCTGTATATCACCTGTAGGCAGCCCCTCCATTATCGATTTTCAGGGGGTCATTACTGTAAGTTCTGATATTTAACTGTTTATTTGTTGTACTTGAACATGAACATCCGAACCTATTGCACTTTCGTGAAAATGACGTATGGTGGTTTGATTGATGATAGTAGAATAGACGGAAGAAACGTCATGTGTCAAATTGATAATAGAGTGAATTTTATGACATTTTACATTTTAGTCGATTATACAAAGATTTTAGATGAATATTGTGGTATCTGTGTCTGTCTCTGTGGTCACAGGTTAATAACTCTGTGGTGATTCCCCATGTCCGAACCCGTAGAGGGAGAACCCTCTACGCACAGATTAGAAGATATGTACTCCTCTACGTCCGAACCGAACCGAAAGAATGACACACACACAATGTTTTCTATTTTTTTTATTAAGGTGTAGCAAATAAATGTTTTAGGGAATAGCTTTTTTATAAATACTACCATGATATCAAGAAAAGGTCAAAAGGCAATTAATGAAGGCGTGGTTGGTAAATACATAAAGAAAGATACACCGCCAGATTTACCCAGTGAGTAATAACTATGAAGTTCACCATTGTTTATTTCTGTAAACTTGTAGATTGTTTCACCTTGCATCGATGTTTTGACGATATACCGATCATTCGTTTTCAGTTATAAATGTGTGGACGACGGGACATAATAAGAGGCCTCGTAGCCAGCCTTTTGGTGCAAATGATACTGTCTCTCAAAGCCATGAGAATAAATTTGGCAAGGCACAGACTATGAGCGGTCATGCGGGAAAATATACACCCAGTGAGTCAGTACCAAATTTAGCACACAGGTAAATAAGTTATTTGATTAATATTTGTCAATTAATCCACAAATGGTTTTATTAATTTGGACATTATTCTTGTAGGTTTGCCAGTTTGTCTACTAGTGATACAGCAAGTACATCAAACAGCTATAATTCTCAATATTTGTTAGATCCCAATGTGGTAAATGATTATTTACTATGAAACATACCCTTACGCCCATTTCTTAAATTGTCGCATAACACAATGATAATTTTATTTAATAGGCTTCACATGCAACTCTCAATGAAATAGATGACTCGTTCAGTAGACAGACTAGCTACAGATACTATAGGCAACAACAAGAAGACCCAATATATCAAAATCAACAGCAGGTGGGTTTAACAAAAAAAATAAAAACAATGCATAATACTTGAATGAAATTTTTAAGCAATTGCATGTTAACTATTACCAATGATTTTCTGATCGGATATTTTTTCCAATCAGAAATCATTGGGAATGAATAATACTTCTACCATAAAAATAAGCACTAATCTTCTTTACACTTATGTATTTTATGTTTGTATATCAGTGAGTATTGGGATTAAGCAGACCTCGGACTCTAAGGTCACAGTCTCTCATGCAACCAATGAGTAATAGGATATACTTATTATTATTATTATTATTTCCCATGGGGATACCTGTGACTGGATGGGTGATCAATCTCACCTGAGTGGGCAACAACAAATAGGATAAAAACTGATAAGATAACTTACAAACAAGGTACAAATTCGATGATCATGCTACATCTACTGTTTGGTGTCTAGATAGTTGTAAGTGTACGAAGATAATTTCAGTGGCACATGCAGTGGAATCCACAAGTAATTTGTGAACATGACTTCTTTTCTATGTGTGAACATAGTAACAGCGCAGTGGTGAAAAAAGCTTTTGCCACCCTTTCCACTTCCGTTCCTGCAACCCGCACATCTCCTAATATTTTTTTATACTTACAATACTAAGAATAGTTGAATGACATAACATGAATGTATATCATCAGGTTCAACAACAGAAACAACAGCAGTATGGATCAAGAGAATCTAGTATACCAAGATTGTCTTCCAATATGAGTCTGACAACAAGACTTCATCCTCCATCTCCTCACTCCATCCGGCTGCATAACTGTAATGATTGTGAGTATGATTATACTAAGACAACTTGTTTACATTCTATACAAATAAATAAAATTGGAGTGTCTGTTTGATATTGATATATATATTAAGATAATAACTTTTTACTAATAGACCAGAAAAGTTAAGGTGAGACTTATAATTTGGCACTCTTTTTTTTATTAATAATGTGTAGAGGTGAATAGATTATAAGAAGTATTTTTTTAAAGAGTATTATAATCGGTTTTCATACTTGTCCAATTAACTTATTTTAGGAACACACGGACAAGGAAAAGTTTCACATACATTTACAATTAAATCAGTTAAAAATCAATATACCTAGTCAAAATACAATACATTAATCCTTTTTTATATACCATAACAAATAGTTAAAGTATTACACAATTTTTTATTCAATCTTCATTTTTTAGCCTATGCTACAGCAAGCCAATCTTCGCCTATATACTCGAATTATGTCAGCACATCAGGTCTTCCATACAATAAAGCTCATGGCAGTAAAATGATTACTAGTGGTCAAGGTATGTTCTTTACCTAATTATTAAACGCTATATTACTAAAGTGTTAATAAAGTGGATAGCAATATAGAATATTGTAGTTATCATTAAACAAATTACTTCTAATGGATTGTTACCCAATCCTATTGGATTTATCCCCCAATTGGAAAGCTGATATCCTATCCACTTTTCTAGTATGTTATTGTAGGCTTTAGCTTAAAACATTGCCTAAAACCTACATAATATATTATCTTCTTTACTTCTTCAAGGTTCTGACGAAAGTGAGCTCCCATTACCTCCGGGTTGGTCAGCAGACAGGACGTTACGAGGTAGACGATACTATATGGACCATAACACGCAAACCACCCATTGGAGTCATCCCCTCGAAAGTGTGCCACAACCGTGGCAGAGGGTTTCCACTCCACATCATGGAGTGTATTATTTCAAGTGGGTCTTACTAAGATTATTTTTGCACATAATAAATATTATTCTAGGCTTAGGATTGAAAAAATCGCCTGTTTTATGATTTCATCTGTGGTCAGCAATTTCATGTTCTGTACAAACTCACAGAAATACAAAAATTTAATGTTTATTAAGCCTTAATAAGGTTTAATAAATGAATGAACAGTACAGATTTTAAATGGTCTTTCATTTCTACTGGAATACTTTCAGCAATGAAAATTACTGTGCACACACAGCTGCCTCGAGCCAAGAACTTGTATCATAAAAAATATTATAGTTTAGTTTTTAGAAACGTTAATGTTGTTGCAGTGAAATCACTCATCAGACAACATACGCCCATCCCTGCCTGGTGGGTGGTTGCTATTTAGTTAGCCCTTATGTTCCTACCCTTGTTCCGCCTTATCTGCTGGAAGAGATCCCTCATTGGCTAATAGTTTATTCAAAAGGTAAGTAACAAAAAAACATGTTTAAATAAATTCTGAACACCAATCTTAGTTAATCCAAAATTTGCACTTTAGAACCCAGAGTCGAGTTTCCTACTAGGAGTAAAAACTGGACTCCGAGTTCCAAGTGATTTATTTTGACTTTTATGGCCAATTGCCATCTGACATCCCAACCCTGAGAGGAAAGCCTGCACCAGAGCCTCATCTGTCTATCAGCATTATTTATATTAGACACGTCAAAAATACGCCAGTATTTTTTTATATTAGACACGTCAACTGGACTTCACCTTGCCTGATGGTAAGCTAAAGGTAAAGTCTCAGGACTGGGGGTCGCCATTACGCACACCGATAGCGCCACAGTGGCGGCCCTAAGCCCTCATCAAATGCTTTTCACGCCCCACTTTTAATAAATATGTTGTGGTCAATAACTAGATAATAATATATAATCAAGTTATTGACTTTGTAATATCGAGTATGTCATTTTTGAGTTTGATTTAATTGTTATAATGTTATTCATTTACAGCTGACCAGGAGCTGGATCACAAGCTCCGTTGGAACATGTTCAGGCTGAGTGAATTAGATTGCTATTCTGATATGTTAACTCGTTTGTACAAGCAAGAGTTGCAACTTATTGTTATGAAGTATGAAAGATACAGGCAAGTACATTTTTAACATTATATTAGCCTATATCCACAGCTCCACCTGCCTCGACGTCAGTTTTATGAATATTATATCTCCCGTTAAACACTCACAATCTTATAATAGTATATGGATAAGTAACAAGATACATCAATATTTTTTAATTTACCTCCCTGCCCTGTCTAAACAGTATTTCTTTAATTGCAATCAAAGTAGATTATTAAACACTATTTAATAAATTTCAATTTTACAGGTCTGCTTTACTACAAGAGATTGAAAGGAGGCGACATGCTGCCATCACATATCATTCACACTCCAACTGTTGATATTGTACTATTTGCCTTTTGTATGTACTGTGATCTTACAAAATGTTAGTCATTTAACAATTAGGGTAAGAATCAATTTGATATTTTAATAAGTATACTAATTAAATTTATACATACTATTTGAAATGACATCAGAAAAATATTTTATACATTACCGAATGAAGTGCCTTAAGACGAAAATAAAAATTATACATTTTTAACCTGTGTTCTTTATTTACAATAATCAGACTAACAGACTACTGATACAGAATCTACACAAAATTAGGTATCCTTATTTTCTTCGCTGTCATTACTAGCTGTTTCACCTTTACTTGATGATCTTTCTACCTGTCCTTCAACAATTTCATATTCATCGACTTTTGTTAAACCTGATATTCTGTAAACTTTAGCATTTTTTATACCTAAAGTGTTAGCCCATGCTTGACCTGAAACAAGAATAACCATGTAAGGATTATGTTATATAGGTAGGTACATAATAGCACAGTACTTTATTAAATTTACCTGGCGGTGTAGAAAATTCATCGTCCGTTTTGATACCATAATAATGAGCCCAATCAGTTTTTCCTTTAAAAGCAGCATATACGACAAAACCAAATGCATTCCATGCTATTAATCCATAAGCTATACTAAATCGACGCTTCCAGAGTACAGCTGTATCTTCAGGAATAGGCCTAGTCCGTTTGCGGACAAATCTGTGCCACCACTTGTGTATCATTATCAATACCTACAATAAAATTCTGCAAAATATGTGTTGTATAACATTTGTGTACAATTTAGGGTTATAATATTATAAATGGTATGTTCTCAAGTCGTTGATGTCATACCTATATTAAATTTCTATAAGATGCCAACACACATTACTTTTATTATGGAATAATAAAATAAAAATATATTGAGATCATTTTTGGCCAATTCAAAACCTTGTGGTTATGTTTTCTTTTCTTATAAATGACAACTAGGGATGAGATGTCGAATTTATTATTAGATACGAAGATTAAGTTTAGTATTATTGTAAAAGACTAGGAATACTAGGATTAGGATCACCTAGTTTCTTTGAATGCCTATTCCAATTTGCACATTGCATAATCAGCAGTCATGGTCACGGGGCCCGGGGAAACTAAAGATGATAGTTATCATAGTATGGATTTAAGGGTTAAGTACGAACTATGGATAAGTGATTGAGACTAAGTCGAATAGATATTAAGGTCACGTATTTAGAAAATAAATACATTCTAGTCCCACATTTACCTAATACAAATAACGATACCTACTAATATAACCCAATACCCTTTTACCCACCACTAGTCCTAATCCTAAGTGACATTGACAAACAAAGTACATTGACATGATATCAGTGTTGCGAGGTCCGGTTTTCACTTTACAAAAAAAAGCAGTATTGTTTATGTGAAAAATATTTTTTGTACAATAATATAAAAAATAAAGATGATTAATTTTTGTCTCAAGAGATTTTTTTTTCTACAGAAGAGGGTAGTTCTCTTTTCTAGTAGGGTTCTGCTATGGCTAAGGGCTACCCTCAGCCATGCCCATAGCAGAAGTAGGCCTGGGAAGGTGGTGCGTCGTGTTCCACGCGTACCTTTCTCAACAAAGAGTAGGCTAGGCCTAATTATAATAATAATATAATATAATAATATTAATATATATATAAATAAAATATAATAATAAAAAATAATAAATATAATAATATAATAATAAAAATAATAATCTATGGTGAGGCCACCTGTTGCAGCCCCGGGGTGCGAGGGAAATGCTCTTGGGGCCACCTTACACCCTGGCGTCAGAAAACCCTAGACGGCGTGCGGTTTTAGTCGGTAAGAGTCCGACATAACCTGCCCCGCTGGCCGCGGGGTGGGTATCCATTAGGATTTAATTTCCGCACGGAAAAAAGGCCACCTGTTGCACGATGAGTGGGCAATGCCTGGTGGGGTTCCCCGGGAATTTCCTTCTTTAGGCCATTCCCGGGTTTCCCCTTTTCAGTGAGCCGCGGGAGGTTTCCTCACGTTAAAAAGAAAAGAGTGCACTGCGTGAAGATTCCGGTCCACGCACCCCAATGAGCGTGTGAAGTTACTTATATACGAGTCATACCGCATACGACACTTATCTCTTGATCTATACTCTCTACATCTATACATCTAATAATAAGAACCAGACTATTATAAATTGTCGTCGGTTTGCTTACCATCAAGCCAGATGTGCTTATCTTTCACCGTTATAAATCTTTGCAGTTGACTGTACCTACCTACCGAGCTACTCGAAATTTGACAAAAAGGTTTAATATTAATTAAATGCCAAATACGGTATAATAATCACTTATAAGTAATATTAAAAATAAAAAAACCTTGTCATCACAAAAAGAAATAAACCTTTGTTTATAAAGGATTTCTGTTTTTATTTATTTTTATTTTAAAATATGTTGTGCGGCGTTAAAAAGCCCAAAACTATTTATCGAATGTAAGTTGTTATCTAGTTCATAATGTGCCTAGCGCCCAATAAATCCATACTTACATTATTTACCTAGATTTAGTTGTAAATTTAGTAATAGCATAAGTTGATAAGTACTTACTAAAATAAAAGAGGGTTTCATGGTTTCATGATTGTACACCATGTTTACCCATTTGTTGTGTCCTTTATATTTCTTCAAAGGGGTTGCTGGAAGAAAACTCAGTATTGAGTTATGCAGGCTCGCCTTTGTAGATAAACTTTGACTATTCACTCGTCATCAAATTTTTGAAACTTTGTCGTAATACTCACCTACTTACTTACTTTTACTAGCGATGGTACCTGATGGATAAGGAGGCTGCCTCTTCTCAGAGGTATCGAGTCCGAATCCGGTCGGAAAGTACCAATGTGAATTTCACTTTGTGGAATAATGTGCTAATCACATGATTTACCATTTACCATGCGGTAGCCTTGGTTTGGGTAATGGACTGCTGAGACGAGGTCTCGGGTTCGATCTCAGGTTCACCATGGCACACACCAATGACTTTTCGATGCTTTTCGAAGTTATGTGTGTATTTATCGCAGGTTTATTAGTACCTCGGAGAGCACGTCGTTAAGCCGTCGGTCCCGGTTGTAGGGTTCAGTCATTACGGGTAGTTGGAGCCCACAAAAGTCCAACCAGTCTAACTTGGAACTTCGATATCGCCATTGGTCATAATGACCATTGGTTATGGAGGTCAGATGGCAGTCGTTCCACGGAAATATCGAAGTTCAGCCGCATCACAGTTAGACTGGAAAGCCGACCCCAACTGAGTTGGGAAAAAGGTTCAGAGAATGAATCACATGAAACCATCTGCTGACGGTGAAGGAAAAACATCGTGAGATAACCCACATGTCTTAGAAGAAATTCTAAGGACATGTCCGATCCACCAACCCGCATTAGGCCAGCGTGTGTGGATTAAGGTCTAAACCCTCTCTGCTCTCTCTTTAAAGAAGAGGAGACCCGTGCCCAGCAGTGGGACATAAAAATGGGTTTCTATCACTAGGTACCTACCTAGTTCCTACAATATTATAATAATTTACTAATTTTATGGCGTGCCGATACCCGATTCGTGTTATGTGTTTAACAACAAGGTTACTTACATATGACACTAATATTGCATACCTACCTATTCTGATTCAGACGATTGATCGTAAAGCAAGGTCGAAGGTCATCCGACTGACAATGTTCGTGTTTTAGGGTGCTATTTTGCTGACATCAGCGCGTGTTACTTGGAGCCTGGTACGGGTGTGTTTGAGTTTACACTTGGAGTACCTATCTATTTGATTCTATTTTCTAACGGATAAATTTAATACCTACTAGTTAAAACAGTTTGAAATTTTTCTTTCGTTAAGAATATTTTTGTTTCATAAATAATATTAGTAAACAGAAAGTACATAAGTACTAGTATTCACCTTAACCTCTCTACATTTATTACCTGTGTTAGGAATTAGGAGAGTTCACGTATCGGTAGTGTAATAGCCAGAATTCGAACCCAGGTCCCGGGACCTCTGGATTGTAAAGCCGACTCTATAATCACTAAGCGACCGACGCGAAGTATGAAAATTTATGCTCGAAGAAGACAAAAGCCTTGGGCCGTGCGCTTGTCTGCCACCTAAGTAGTATAAAATATTAAGTAGGTCACGGTATACAAGATCGCGATCTCCCGATATTCGAATCCGCAGGAATAGTTATTATCTTCAGTATAGAAACCGCGCCAAATGGACGTACTCTGTACGAGTCCCATTTATATTTATAAACTTAGCCAAGTAACAAAACCTTCTCGAAGGTCGACACGGCATTGCTTTGTTTACATCGGTACCATGCGAGTCTCTTTGCGACTTCAATCCCGACTCTAAATTGAAGACACATGGGGAAGTCAAGTAAAAAGTACCGTTAAGCCACAATTACACAAATATTCCCCAAAATACTTGTCGTTAATGTGCGTTTTATTCTACCTTACAGAATTAAATCGGAACGAATTAACGCGCTGAGGAAACAATATGACTCCTTTCTTGAGGAAGATAAGAAGCGAAAGGAAAGAAATGAATATATTTTGGGAAAGCTAGACAAGATGGCGTACTCTACCGCTTTAGTTCCTGCACGTACTAAGGTGAGTCTATACCTATACCTACTATAGAGGCATGCCTACATATAGACCTGCTGCCACTGTTTAACTACTTCTTAAATCATCTCTTGTAACATTTCAGCCTACGACTGTTATAAATCGGCCATCCGCAATGTATCACCTAGTATACCAACCAGAAACTCCTATGCCTCGTGCGGTCCCTTCAACCGTTGTTAAACATCAGCTAAGCCCAAACATTCCAGTGCAAAAACTCGATGACACTTATTTAATTCAGGAAATTAGCAAAGATTATATACTGATACCAAAACTTCGAACACCGTTCATAAACAATTATCTACAACAAACGACACCTATTTGTAACAACGATATCCTTCACGATACAAATAGGGTGTCGGCAGTAAATACTTTGAAAAGTGAAGACTTACAACAACCTATTTCTAATGATAACACGGATTGGAAGAGCAAATACGAAATTCTAAATGTACTGAAAAAGGAAGAGGCGGATAAGCAATCTATTCAGGCCGTACCGAAAAGTGCACTAGAAACGCAATTGCACAAAGAAACCGTGGTGAATAAGGAAAACATTATTACTGGTAGTGATAATGTCATGACCGATGTTGCATATTCCAAGATAGGTTACAAAGATTTAAACGAATTACCTGAAAAAGATATATCTGACGAAAAAGGAAATTATAAACATGACACTAAAACTGAAATTAATGTTGTAACTCCTGATAATATTGAGTTTGATGCAGTAGCTGATATTGATCACAAATTACAAAAAGCTAACTTAGAACCTGATTATAGTGAAGCCACCGACACTCACCCATTAGCCAGTGATACCAACTACGTAGACCAAGCAGAATATAACTATACAGAACATGTTGACACCTCGCCAGCAGGCGAGCAAATAAGTTACGCAGAACATCCAGCAGACGGTGATACCCTTTATGGACAAAATGCAGACTACAATTATACACACCCTAGCCACTCCACAACAGCAGGCGAGCAAGTACATTATGAAGAACATTTTGCACCGGAACACGACACAAATGCTAAGAGTGAAGAAAATTATGATGAACAAGGCATTGAAAACCCATATGTCCAGCACGAAGATGGTGTAACATACCAACCAGACATTGCAGCAGAACAAAATCAATCGGAGATTCCAGAAAACCAAGTTTATATTGAAGAACAAGACGCAGAATCGGTACAAGTTATCGGTGCTAGTGAATTACTTGAAGAAATATATGATAATCCAATAGTATCTGATTCTGGTATCAATAACTACGTTGATTACGAACATGGTGAAACTGGTGTTCAGGAATTGACATCTAATAGCGATTATCGAATGAAAAGCTCAACTGATGTCAGTTCTGAGCAAGCGGTGGAGCAAGCTAATGTTGATACAGTCGGTCCAACGATTGAACAGCAGCCTTCTTCAGAAGCCGTAGCCGAGTTCCAAGAAGTTGAAAAAGACGACGAAGAGTCTGCAGAAATGGTAGGTATCCAAGCCTTCGAGGCGGAACAACGAGAAATGTTTTATGCTGAGAATCCAGTAGAAGGCTATGGGTATCAGCAAGATGACGCTAATCCGGATGACCAACGATATCAACAAAACGAGACATATAATCAAAACTTAAATTACTACGAGGGCTCCGAACAGCAAGTATATCCTGTCGAAGCTGACGAAGAAGAGCTAAAGTTAAGATATGATCAAAGTTACCAGCAGCAATATGTAGATTCATATGAGAAAGTGTACGATCAGCAACAGCCAGAGTATGAAAATCCAGAAGCTTATCAGCAAATACAGTCAGAGCAGATGGACCTAGTATATGATCAACAATCTTATGAAAATCCCGAACAAATTCAGTCAGCATTGGATAATGAAGAAGGATATACTGAACGAGAAGGAATAATTACTCAAGCAGAAGATAATATTAAAACACAAGAGGTAAGCCAAATAAATCCTGGATCGGTTTCATAAAGTAGGTAATAGAATATATTGGAGAAGTGGTACACAAATGGATTTAAATACTATTATTAAATATAATAGGTAGATAAGAATACATACACACAAATAATATGTACCAAGATTTGCTTTAGTGATTGCATAATATTATTTAGAGCATTGTCCTTTTCGTCTTTGTTTTTAAATTTCTGTGATATCTAATAAAACGATGTGTATGAAATATATGATATTTTATTTAAACCCTAGACTTGCAAGCAATCATTTTCATTTATAACATCTATCTAATGTAAGTAGGTACTTGACTATTTCAAGGATGGAATGAGAGGAATGCTCTCTAACACTGCTGCTTGTTCTGGGATGAGAGCTTCTTTAGGCTTCCTCCAATGGAACTCCTCCCAAGGAAGTCTATCCAGGCCTGTAGCCCAATGGTGAATTCTACATCTCACGTTTACTTTTTCTTTATTGTTGATCTGCAAAATAAATAAGTTACTAGTATTCATAATTTACAATATACACCGGATTACGACATGAAAAGTGTTTGGAAGCAGTTAGTGTGTGTCTAGGCTGAAGTATTCTTCAGCCACACAAATATCAGAAATCTTGACATCAAATACTCAAAGATAGATAGATAGGGTAACATAATTATTATATCTACCTACCCGCCCTGTAAGTAGCGGTATTGCTGTGGAACCAATTACTACATCACGATGGCAACATTGACACAAGTGAAGAAGTGCTCGGATTCGCAAATAAATAAATTATTGATAACAAATAATGATAAGAATGTTCATATTCCTATTTTCATACTCCTTATTTAAACGCACTACAACAACCCAAATATACTTACTGTAACAGTAATGTAAAATTCCTTATCTTGAAATGATAGGTCCGGTCCCTTAATCTTAACAGGAGGCATTTCAATAGCATATTCAGGTACTAAAAATCCTGTTTTACGAAATGAAGCGCTGATGTGCCATGGTTCCAAAGTCCATGGCTCAAATTTGTTCATAGTTATTTGTAAAAGCAATCTTGACAAACATCCTAATGTCTGTAAAAAAAAAGATTGCACAGATACTGTATTGAAACTTCCTCCGATTGGTTTTCGATTTTATGGTTTAAATTTTTTACTTAGAACTCTAATTTCTTTTTCCAAAATTAAAGTTGCCCAAGTTACTCCTTGTTACATCAGCTATCTGCCAGTGAAAGGCCTGAAAATCGGTCCTGCCATTTCAGAGATTAGCCAGAACAAACAGAATATGGAAGCTGACAAGGTCTAGTTTGTCGTCAAGGTCTTGAGAATCGTGTCATATGAATCTTTGCCACTGACCTTCCTTTCTCTCTCTAACAGACATTTCTTCATCTCCCATCTGTTGATGTTGATATCATGTTTAGACCAATAGTCATATACGTAAAAACGCTTGCTAGCCTTAGGGCTTTCATCACTAATATCACTTTCCAATTTTAGGACAGCAGAAAGATTTAACATTATATATTGTGTGTAATTAATGGCCTGACCTCTTTTCCTACCATATGAGAGAGTGCATTTCGATTTTATCTATGCACACACCTGGGCATACACTCATCTGGTCTGCAATAATTGTACTGTGATATGTGAAAACTGTCACACTTACCCTATGCACATGTGGTGAACTAAATTTCTCCTCAGTTTTTGGTTTACTCTCATCTACTTTATACTTCTCAAGGTTTTTAGGGCTGGCATAAGCAGCCAACCCAGGTACAAGGTATTCATTGTAAGCTTTATTTGGAGGCAAGGTTAATATGTCTCCTTTTTTGCCGACACCTGCGGGTTTCATAAAAATTACACATACATTACTGACTCTGCACTATTGAGTGCAACTGGTCTGCATGAGGTACAGGCTTAATTTTTCTGTTAATACATTCTCTCAAGCAGCCAAAGATTAAGGAAAATTGTTTATGGCCCAGCCTCAGTTGGTGAACAATGAGTATGTAATGTATGCAAAATTTGGTGACTGGTAACCATCACCAAATTATATAAACTACAGGTGAGTCCCTTTCACTTTTTTTTGTTAACTTTTTCAATGATTGAGATTGATCTATGACAATATACCAAAGAATATGACACAGTTTGAAACAATTTCTCAAAGTTGTATGTCTCAAAAAATAACATTCTTCTTCATCAAAATCATCCTTCACACTCATTTGATAAAATAAAATGACATAAATCACTTGTGTATTTGCTGAAAAACAATAGGTACTTACCATCTACAAATTGATTAAGAATAATTTTCATATCAGGCTTTTTGCAAATATTTGTATCCTGAACCAGATCATACACAAAATGTCTGCCTCTCATTTTGGTAGGTTTGCCACCCTTCTTATGCAGTGGAAGAGGTGTTTTCCGTTTCAGTATAAAAGTATTCTGTGAAAGAATTACACATGCAATATCAGAACATTTAATGGGGGATCATCAGTAAGGCGTCCTGGATAGAAATACATATTTTACTAACACATTACATAGTGTAAAATTGGGTCAATTCTTTTCTGTGCCTGTAATAGGTTTTTATTATTATTGTGGTTTTAACTATCATTAACATAATTTCTTCAGGTTTAAGGATTTTAAAATATGGTATTACGGATGCTTTCATTGCTCGCACTGACTTAAGTTTACATCATTATAATAATGCTATTGCAGAGCATTTATTTTATAGACAAATTTTTAAGTCCAGTTTAGTTCAAAGAACTAGCCATATTGTTTATTGACGATAAATTAAGTTTATAAACAGGCATATACCTAATTACATCTTTTTATTTTCTTCTCTAGAACAATGGGATTTGCCTGTGTACTAGTTTATACATAATAACTGGTAAAACGAATGCAATGTTATAATTATTATAATTTTTAACCAATGTAAAATTCTTGTTTAATTTGAAGATTTATCTTCAATGATGAACTAATATGTACATTAATGTGAATATTTACCCTTGTTTGCTGATAAAATATATTTGTCCCAGCGGGAAGAGAATTACATATAAATGCTCGTACTCCCAACATATCAGTATAGTACACGAAAACTTTTCTATTAATTTCTGTATTAAAGCTCTGAAGATACACTTCAAAATTGTATCGTAAGTGCAGTGTGCACTTCTTATATTGTGGATATATTTTTATTTTACATATTCCTAATTCCTAATATGAATTGAGAATGTTAATTTTTATTCTAGGTTATGTTAGGAATAGGTCACCTCCTATGGCTCCTATTTATAATTTTTTTGTATGATTAGGTATATGTGGTTTGAGTAGTGGTTTGAGTAGATATCGAATAGATTCCCGATTCCCGAACGGTGCACTAAAACGTCAATTCAATTAAATTTTTGGAATGGCAAGCATTTATTTCAGTGTTCATGGTCAGTGGTGTTCATTTATAATGCCCACCTCCAGAATGAGCAAAATTATCTTTTAATGTGAATAATAATAAAAATCATCACTTGCATATATTTATTGTTTTTTTTTTCTGTAATCCTTCCAGAATTTTATTATAAAACAGCCCAAGTGACCCAACGTGTAGAGGCAACTTTATGGGTAATTCGCACACTATAATAATATAATAGTGATGCAAAAGGCAGTTTTGCTAGGCACGGCACGCATTGTGAGGAAGTTCCTCTCCCTGGAGCCCTAACCACTGGTGGCTTGGTCCCTGTACCCGACACCGGTGGAGCACTATTTTTATATTTTTAAATGTATTGTTTTTTTTTTTTTTTTTTTTTTATGTATATAATATATTTAAAAATGTAATAAATATGTTTAAGAATTAAATAAAGGAAATAATAATAGTTCCATTGTTCCATGCTATATAATATACTAGCTGTGCCCGCGGCTCCGCCCGCGTGGATGTCGAAATCCGTTTCAAAAACTATCCTATCTCTCAAGTTGGATCGAACTGCACATGGTGTGCGAATTTTATTATAATCGGTTAAGTGGTTTAGGAGTCCATTGAGGACAAACATTGTGACACGAGATTTATAAATATTAAGATTAGTTCCCCCGCGGCACCCGGCACCATCACCGTAGACCGTAGACAGAGAATATAGACAGACTCGCACAGTTCGCACACGTTGGTTTTGGTTGGTTGTCCTCTTTGGTTGTCGTTGCTGGTTGGTCTGGTCTGTAATTTGTGATTTTGTAGTTGTAGTAAGCAATTTGGGGTTCGTGGTGTCCCGTTTTACAAAACAATTCGGTTCGGTTGTGTGGATTTGTTAGTTTTTCGAGATCACTACAAGAAAATACTGTGTTGATTTCGTCTATATTCATTGTGAATTTGTGTTGTTTATCTAAATAAACTGTTTTGTCAAAATGGATGATGAAGCGAGCTCGGATTTACAGGTAAGATCAAATCGATTTTATTGTTGCGAGGTTATAGAGACTTGGAAATAAATTTGTGCTGCCTATTTTATGAAACTACTTTAAACTCTAAATGTATTCTTCTTTTGTAGAAATGTCTCTCTGACGGACCAATGGATACTGACGAAGGACCTTTGATTAATGAAAACTCCAACGGATTATCACATTTGTTGACGGAAAGCGAGTTCAACAGTGTAGACGCAGCGGTGGACGAGTCGTCGACTTCGAACCAAGGTTTCCTCAATGCGGTGGAGCTGTCAGCGGGTAGCGTTGGCGACTACCTGGACAACAACACTGATGGGTTTAACACTGACCCTTTTGATGTGGGCGACAACGCGGTCACCTTCCCCAGTGACTCGCTAAATAACGTGCTCACCGACGGCGACTCGCTACTTAGTCACGATGCAGTATATAAGGCCGCCTCTGATACTGATGGTGATGGTGATGTTGCAGAGAGTCAGAAGGCGACGGTGGATACTGACTTTGACATCAGTGAAATGTCTGATGCTGGTTATTCAATATCAGCTGATGACTTGATACAAAGGATTGATGACAACACAGGGGATGCTTGTGAGTTGAAGGAGGATGTGAAGGATGACCCTACAATCACACAAATTGATGATAAAAATGACAAGGTGAGTAAATTTAAATGTTATTATCTTTTATATCACTTAGTTACCAGTGACATGTACACATTGCCCTTACTAAGACTAAGTTTTAATAGCACGACACATACAAACAATAATTTAATGTCATTAATTTACCCTTTAGAGGCGGTAGTGTTGAAAATTACCTAATACACTACCAATGTAAGCTACCACCACTGCTCGTGTTAGTAATATAGAACTAGGCTTTGGTAGTTTTTCTTGGCCTAAATTTTATAAAATGTGTGTGTGAAAAGAGATTATGAATGTGTATTGGTTATCCATCACTAACATTTTTTTTGTGCTTACAAGTTTATTTTTGTTTAGTTTTTAAGTAATTCATAACAAAGGATAGGAATTTCAAAAGTTGATAAGCAATATAAATTGTCTATGACGAGTTTTGTTGTCATCTCGAATTTCATAGACTTATTTGCAATGTAAACAAGTAAAAAAAATTGTTTAATTTTGATGGCAATAATTAGTGAACATGGACATTGTTGCATATTTATGTTATGTAACCAGTAAACCAGTTTGTTATTAAAAGTGAAAATGGTAAGTTCTATGGAAATTTTGGAATGAAGTAGTATGATGTTCTACAAGATGTCCCACCTAATGGAATGTAGTAAAAAGTAGTACAATGTTACCTGTGTGCTTGTAGTACTAGGGGTGTCACATACTTTAGACCAGTGCCGATAGACTTTGAGACAAAATAAATTTATAGTAGGATGAAACCTGTTGGAAAAGGATCAGAATGTAACAAAAATTAAAGGAAAAATAAATTACGGGCGATCTGAGGTCGGGAAGGGTGGAGGGGGGTGAGTTTTAAGGGTAAAAACGGTTTATCTCGATTTCCGGCAAAACTACAAGTCCTATGGAGAAAAGTTAAACGACAAAGTTGTAGGTAATAAAGAGACCTATCACGAGCGCAGCGAGCGATTCACAAAATAGAACCCTGAGCTTTAGCGAGGGAATCAAAAGAGCACAAGGTGAAAAATCTTTGCACTCGAGTGCAACCATGAAGTTATAGTGCAACATGTAACTTTTCATCCCACCTCAGCGAGGAAATGACTAAATACAAAAATGTTAATTTCGAATTCGAGTTTTTCTTCTTTGCATTTTCTGAGAACATTTACCATAGCAATGTATATATATTTTTACATTATCAGAAAGAAGAGATTTCAAAGAACAAAAAACTTTTTGACTTTTTTTAAAAAGCTGATATTTTGACGTGAGATTTTTCGATTGAAAATTGGGGTGGTTTTTCGATATTTAGTCAAAATAAGCTGAAAAAAAGAGTATTTCAAATTAAAAAAATTACAGTGTCTTTGGGACATAAAAGCTAAGTTTTCACCAAATTTCGTGGAAAACAAATTTGTTTTGCTTAAGATAAAAATAAAAAACCAAAAACTTGATTATTTGAATTTTTCACATACTTTTTGAGGTTATGTGAAAAAAGTGTAAATGAAAAGTTGTAGGTCTCTTTATTACCTACAACTTTGTCATTTGACTTTTTTCCATAGGACTTGTAGTTTTGCCGGAAATCGAGATAAACCGTTTTTACCCTTAAAACTCACCCCCCTCCCCCCTTCCCGAGCTCAGATCGCCCGTAATTTATTTTTCCTATCATTTTTATTATATTCTCTTCCTTTTACAACAGGTTTCATCCTACTATAAATTTCTTTTACTTTTTACCATTTTCATAGCTATCGGCACTGGTCTACTTGCTGTTGGTGTGAATGAAAATATTTTTATTTTTGATATGCTAGTTCCTATTCATGCAATGTGTACAAGTGTCTATGTACTTAGTAAATTGTGCTCGTAATATTTTAGTACTATATTTGAAGTGTTGCCTAAGTGTCTCATGCCTGAAATTTTAAACTGTAAAAATGTTTGTGTATTATGTGACTGTATTAACTGCTTTCTTAGCTGATTGTTTATGCAAGTTTCATATAGCTATTATATTATATAAAAAAAAAATATATACTTATATTAGTCTATGCCCGCGGATCCGTCCACGTAGACGTCGGTTTGCGGGTTTTGAACCATATCTATGGTTCTATTCAATCGATTCTGATCAAATATCCATAAGATTTTAAGTCTGATCAAGACCTTTAAAACAAAAAAAATGCAGTAAATCCGTTCAGTATTTTTTACATTCATTGCGAACAGACAAGAATTCCAAAAAAATATATATTTGTTTTCAGAATCGTTCATATATTATACCAACTAAGTTTTTTTTTTTCTTTATGACACCATGCTTAATGTGAGCAAACCAGCTGGATGTGGATTGGTTCTGTATACTCACCTACTTTCACTGTTGTCTTCCAATAAAATGAATACAATGACCTGACCCAATGAAAAAATGGGCATTAAAAAAATTGAAATGAGTCTATCAAAAAATTTGATTGTGTGTGAGTTTAGTTTAAAGTTCCAGCTAGAAGAATGCAAAGTATAAATATGCATTAAAATTGGGCTGTAATATATTTAATTACAAATGCAACTGTAACTTGTAAAATTATTTAAACTTTTATTGCAACACTGCAACTGTTTTAATCTAAAATCAAACTATAAATGCATGACATTATTTGTGGACTTATATTATTTGTATTTTATATAATAGTTTAAAATTGTTTGTATTTATCAGCTGGAAATTACTGGAGAAACAGAAATATTTGCAAATGTTAAAGAAGATGAACATAAAGAAAAAATGGATGTATGTTTAATTTTTGCTTTGATGCATTTAATTCTTAATGAGTGGTGAGTATGTACTATTAATAATGTACATTTTATTCCAGACTGATGATGCTGTCATAGAAATACCTGATGATAATTCTACTGATGCACTTGTCAACAACATTGAGGAAAAAGCTAATGAAAATGTCACAAAGGAAGGTGATGATGACAAGTCAGACAAAGATGAAATTAGTCAATCGCCTTTATTAGAAGAAACAAAGGAAATTAGTGACAGTAGCAATGATAAAATTGATGAAACTACAGCATACAACATGGATATAGCTAGAGGGACAAATCCTGATAAAACTATAGTAGAACAGCTTGAGGAAGCCGCATTAGAACATATTGATATGATGGAGGGAAAAATAAGGAAAAGATATGTTGATGACCAGAAGACTGATGACAATAGCATGGAAAAACCTGAAGACAAACTAAAGGAAGCTGATGAAAAAATTGCTACGGATACTAAGGATGTAGCGGTAACAACCACTAAGAAAGCCAGCAAGGTTTGTACAAGTTATCTGTTGTAATATATAATTGTTCTATACATGCAAGCCAAATGATTTAATAATTTAGGATTCTTAGTTAAGTTCGAAGCAGTTGGTTAAATAAAACAGCAATTAGCTTTGTAAAGACCAGTTTGCTTTTATGTTATTGTATGAAGGTGGGAGGTGCTGAAGAGACAGAAGTGGTATCTGAAGATGAACTGCCTGAGGTGCAGAAACCAAGTGTAAAAGATGCTGAAAATGTTTCTGATGATGAACTTCCTGGGCCAAAACCTGCTGAATTGCCAGCTGACACAGAGGTAAGATTTGAAGACATTAGTCCTATGAAATTATTATTGTTGGTACTTTTTCAAATCTTAAAATCGTCTGCTGAGTTGATTAGGCACTAGTGGCAAATACATAGACAAAGTTGCATTAAGCGAGTCGCCCGTCACACGATCTATACCCGTCGTAGATTGCCGCGTGCGCACGCAACTTGCGTTTGGCATCAGGGCTGCAAGTAAGAAATCCTCTAAAAATATAGCCCAGGAGTCACAGACATCAATTTGATAATCATAGGACTACTGTGATTTACATCTGTCCTAGGCCATTAGGAAAATATCGAAACGTTTTCTGTCTTGTTATATATTCGAAGACTTTTTATCTTATACCATACGTCCTTCAGCCCTCCTCCTTTTCTCTCGCAATCTCTGATTAATTGACATTAAATCCATATAAACAAAATCACTAACAAACTCTGGTGCTGCAAAATCTTCCATATGCGCCCAAACTTGATCAATAACCATGGTCAAGGTTGTAACTTTCTTGACCGAGTCTTAATTTCTCAATTTTACCTTCTATAGTATATATTTTACTTTAAGGTGGTGTCTGAAGATGAACTGCCTGCTTCTAAGAAGGATTCCACAGAGTCCCGTAAACGGAAAACTGTAGATGAACGCGATGGCTACGACCCCGGCTCGCCTACATCTGAAACTGAATCCTCAAGCAAAAAGCAAGCCATTGCGAAGGTTTGTTATTTAGAAGTTTAGTATCTCAAATGTCGATTGCCATAGTCCCGTTTATACTCGCATTATCCAGGAAGCCGTTGCGAACGGTCTTGGCCATACATACGGATTGTTGGTATTGAAATTACCTTTTTAACCGACTTCAAAAAAGGAGGAGTTTCCCAATTCAATATTTTCTTTTAATGAACCGATTTTGATGATTTTTTTTTTCATAAATTAGAATGGAGAGAGCAAACCAGTGCCATCAGAGAAAAGAAATTCTATTGATGAAAAACCGAAAAAGAAGACACTGCCTGAGTTAGACAAGTATTGGAAAGTTGTCAATGACGACCCCACTGACTTCACGGGCTGGACATATTTGTTGCAATATGTCGACCAAGAGGTAAGTTTCTTTAATGACTATGACTCTCACCCATATTACAGCTGTAACATGATAGACTATGGGCAATTAAGTTATTTTTTTTCATTTTGGTGAGATACAACATGAACAAACATGAGAAAAACTAACATGTATCAGGTCTATAATAGTATGAAAAAGGACGGAATTCACTGAAATTAGGTAATTACAATTTACACCACCTGTGTATACAATAATATCGATCTACACCGCTACTAAATGATGAACACAAACGCTAATCTTATTGCTTTATGAAGCGATAAGAACTGAAAACAAATGTTGAGTGGCAAGGGCCAACTGATTAAATTATAACTTGCAACATTGTTGTTGATACACATACATGATGTGTTAATTATGTTTTTAAAACCGACAGAGCGACGTAGAGGCGGCGCGCGAAGCGTACGACGCATTCCTCTCGCACTACCCGTACTGTTACGGCTACTGGCGCAAGTACGCCGACTATGAGAAACGCAAAGGAAGTAAAAAGAAGTGCCTCGAGGTGAGTAACAGACACTCTCAACATTTGAATATTATTTAATATCTTTTTAAATAATTTGGTAAGTTGTTACGGCTTAAACACCTGATGATTAGTCATATGAATGTGCCTTAACACTTGGAATTTAAAATGTTTTAGTCATAACTGGTATTTTGCAATTATTTTTTTTCCCAACAGTGCAACGAGGTCCACGATGTTCATAAGGCAAAGTCGTCCATTCGCACCGGAGAGTTCTGTTACCATCACATAGATTCCGTTCTAGTGATTAATATTGTGTGGTTTATATTTTATACTCTAGTGCATATATTTATTATACTTTGTACACGCATGATGTATTGTAATACTTTTTTCATGTATTATTATTTAAGTAAGTACTTAATGAGTGGATATAATTAAGATTAATAACCGATCCATGGTAGCATGGAAGCGCAGCAAGTCTTCGTATTTAGCCTTTAAGCGGCGGTAGCAAGAAGAGCCAGCGCGTCGCCGAGAGCAGCCGCCGCGGCGAGTGCGAACAGGTGTAATATGCCCGACACACATTTTATATTCTGCGCCGAGCGAGTCGCGGCGAGGCGCTCTCACCTGCACGCCGCGGCTCGCGACGGCCGCACTAAATTATATGAGACAATATATGCTATTCAATATTCCCTTGCTTCATAGTGTGGCCGCAACACGGCGCACTTAGACACTCGTGGAACTTGTTTAATACTTTTTGCGTTTCAGGTATTGGAAAGAGGCCTCAAAGCTATACCATTGTCTGTTGATCTATGGATACATTACCTAAATCATATAAAAGCAACTAAAACTGAAGACCACACCTTCATTAGATGCCAGTATGAGAGAGCAATTGGTAAGATTCGACGCATATTCATTTTATCATCATTCTCTGAACCTTTTTTTTTCGACTCAGTTGGGATCGGCTTTCCAGTCTAACTGTGATGCGGCTGAACTTCGATATTTTCCGTGGAGCGACTGCCATCTGACCTCCACAACAACCAATGGTCATTATGACCAATGGCGATATCGAAGTTTCAAGTTAGACTAGTTGGACTTTTGTGGGCTCCACTACCCGTAACAGGTGCCATAGATGTTTGTATGGCAACTGGGGCCGACGGCTTAACGTGCTCTCCGAGGCACTAATAAACCTGCGATAAATACACACATAACTTCATTTTATGGTAAAATAATTTTCACATTTTTGTGCTTCATCTACTGATTTCTTCCTCATAAGTGTAATGACACTTATACAGCAAAACCTAATCGCTAGATTAGGTGATCCTGGGCTTGTTATCCTTAGAAAGATTATTAAAAAACAATTTTACTAGTGTACCGTCGTCGCATAGTGACTAACTAGTGTGTGTGTGCGTGCCGACTTGTACGTACAAGCGAGCTGGCTGACTCTAGTGTCAGTTGTATTCTTCAACGCGTTCCATCTGTAGGTTTTATACGTTCATGCTGTACCTATATCTTAAGTTATTCAGTGCAACCACCGCAAGAACTGTGTACAGCTTGCTATCACCAGGATCCACAGACGATTTTGAGTGAGTGAATATTGATGAAAAGTAATCGATTCGGCTGTGGTTTTTTATTCGTATTCTATTTTCAACTGAAATTTAAATTGCCAGATTTACTTATGGCAGCGGCAGATTTCTGACCGCCGCCGTAACTTTTTATTTCTGTTAATTGAAATATAACTATTTTAAATTGCGTACGTTACGATTGCTCTGCAATCTATGATGTTATAAAAAAAAAGAATTTTCTAACGCTTTTCCGACCGCATAATGTCTGTGGCAGTAATCACGCACATTTTACTTCGATTTGAAAATATAAGAAGATTCTTTCAGAACAGGTGTAGTACACATTTTATTTTATGAATTATTTGCATGCACCAAGGTATCAAAAATTGTAATTGTTGCAGAGGCATGTGGTCTAGAATTTCGTTCTGATCGACTGTGGGAATCTTACATCAAATGGGAAGCCGAGAATGGCTCTGCTCTGAACGTCACCAATATATACGACAGACTGTTGGCGACGCCCACACTTGGATATACATCGCATTTTGACAAGTTTGTACAGTTATAATATCTTACTATATAACAACTATGACGTTTTTATATAATAATTTTGTTAATTATTTTGATGTTTTGTACAGTGTTTTGTGAAATGGAATTGGTAATAAATTATTAATAACAGAGACAGATTTCAATGCGAATTGTGAATACCTCATACCACTTATACATTGTGATCACTGCATTATTGTATGTTATCATCACAACTATTTTAAACATTTCATGAAATTTTATTACTACCATTCGGCAATCAGATTTTTCTGAAGGTTTGAGTTTGATCAATCCTCATCTGAATGAAAATAAAAATGAGATCTACTATGTCTACTATAGAGTTAATTAAAAAAATGCTTCCGCTACAACCGCAAAAAGTCGTACTAAATTTTCGTCTACGCAGAAGCTCAAACTGACTATCATGCAATGATTAGGCGATCTATGAAAATATATGCATATAATTTCAATTTACACGTAACAAAAATCCTGAAAATATTCATTGTATCAATTTTAAAAACAAGCTTATAAAAACGGGGCTTTACCGCAAGCATTATCCTCTCGCGGTTACAATTCAGATGGCAGTCGCTCCTGCCAATTTAAAATCAAATTATGGGAAGGAGGAGTAGGCGAGCAACCGCGTAATTATTAAAAATATGCAATAGATGATTTACGACGATGCCCATGGGGCGAGCACGAATTTTCTTTCGTATTGAGTTCGTAACGTGTGCGACAAAAATGTATGAAATTTATACAGCGCCCCTATCGTGCGTAAAAGGAACTGTACAAATCTCATATAATTTCTATCGCACGTTACGAGCTCGATTCGAAAGAAAATTCGTGGTCGGCCCACTAATATGTGTCGCTCGTGGAGATGGCCCCTAAGCGAATGGTGGGTGCGTGTTGCAGTTTCCAAGAGCACGTGATGTCGGAGCCGGTGACGGGCGTGGTGTCGCGCGCGGAGCTGGTGCGCCTGCGCGGTGAGGTGCGCGACGCGGCCGGCCAGCAGCCGCAGCTCGACCTGCCGCCCGGCGAGGATGAGCCCGTCGACCACGTGGTGAGTCCACATCCCACATCCCCACCTCACCCGCAGTGAGCGCATTCCTAGGCATTTTGCCATAAACAAATATAGTGTACGGCATCTAACTTGGCAAGGTTTTTTAAGTAGTGGGGCCCACACTACTCCAAGATCTGGCCACGTTAGATGCCGTGCACTATACGTCCGCGCGGTGTGCTGCGATCTCCTATGGCTGGCCCAACTCGCGTATGGTTAGGTATGCGTATGAGAGCAGGCAGCGCTATCAATCGGCCTGAAGTGATCGATAGGACACAATTATTTGGGAGTTCACAGGAGTGTGGCATGTCGTACCTTTGTTATTCAATATAATCTTTCATCAGTATCCATAGTTTAAATTCCAGTTTTACAGTCAATGCTGAATGCTGCGTAGGACCAGTCATACGATTGTTTGCGGTAGTTACTCGTTCAACACAGCGGACGGCCTCAGAGTAGACTAAATACCATGTATGAATTGAAGTGGTCCTGGTGGCATGTGTGGTTTGCTCGGCTTAGGTTCTAAGCTCTAATAGATAATGACAATAACATTACAATTATTTAACTTAATAAAACAAATATTATTTGTTTGTTGTTGATAGGCGTCAGAAGAAGAAGCCCAGGCGATCAAAGAGCGTATCATAGCTGCGCGGCGGAAGGTTCACAAAACTACCGGAGAACAGGTCGCTGCTAGGTGGACGTTTGAAGAAGGGGTAAGTTGTGTGATTCAGTATAATATTTCACTTTTCTCTTTTATGGATAGACCCTTAATGCACATGCAAAACTGCACGTGAAAACTAATTTAAATGATATTTTTCAAGTAGGAAAACACTTTTCTAAATTCAACCAGTAGGTCTAATGGTGTACCTTTCCACAGATCAAGCGTCCATACTTCCACGTGAAGCCGCTGGAGCGCTGCCAGCTGAAGAACTGGAAGTCGTACCTGGAGTGGGAGAAGCAGCACGGCACGCTCAAGCGCGCTCTCGTACTGCACGAGCGCTGTCTCATCGCCTGCGCTCTGTACGAAGAGTTTTGGATGAGGGTATGTGTCTTTTAGTATCATATCTAACAGAACATGCAGACACACAGACAGAATAAATATATAATAGAATCTTACTACTATAATAAATGTGAAAGTTTGGATGGATGGATGTTTGTTACTCGAGCATGTTTAAAAAGTAACGGAACTGGATTAAAGGAGATGTTTCACAAATGTATGGACTCTGGGCCCGATAATTGTACGCTACTTAGAAAAATAGCTAGGCAATGTAGTTTTCATTTTTCACTATTCAATTCTTAAAATATTGGCTCGTATTATGGGCGGAATCTAACTAAATAAACACTTTCTTGCAACACAACAAACATGGCGACCTCAAAAATGTTGGCGTAATAAAAATGTACTCAAGTTTTATTAATTTTTGGCCTTGAATTTCGGAGGCGAATAAATATTATTGTATTTTTGCCAGTAAACGGTATTATTTCTCTTTTTTTCTGTATTATGTACAATTAGGGTGCCCAAAATCAAACATCTCCTTTGGCACAGAGGTAGATTGTAGCCACATAAGGATATATCACATAGGTAACTTTTTATAAAAAACATTGTTAGTTAAACCTATTGATTTTGAATTCAAATTCCTTGAACTGATGTATTTGGGAACACGCTGCACTAGACTGTCCCATGTAGTAAAAATAGTTTATGGTTTGGCTCATTACTAATATTAACATATTTCCATAGCTTATCAAGTTCTTGGAGGAGCGTATAGAGACGAACCCGGAATTAGTGGCGGTTGAGCGCGAAGTACTGGAGCGAGCTTGCACTGTTCACCACTTGGATAAACCTGAGTTGCACCTACACTGGGCACACTTCGAAGAGGCGTACGGAAGCTCTGCCAAGGCGGCGGAGATACTGGACAGGATAGAGAAAGCTTGCCCGACTTTTGTGCAAATACAATACAGGTGAGATCACCGAGAAAATAGGAAGTAAAATTGTTGTGTAGTGTTACTTGACAAGTAGCCTAGTGGTCTGGGTAATGGACGGCTGAGACGAGGTCTCGGGTTCGATCCCAGGTTCACCATGGCACCCACCAATGACTTTTCGATGCTTTTCGAAGTTATGTGCGTAGGTTTATAAGTGCCCGGTTAATGGCAATAGGCTCGCCACCTATTACATTGGGACCTAAACATAAACTGGCGAAATGTGGGTGCTAGCACCTCTGCCTACCCCTTCGGGGATATAGGCGTGAGTTTATGAGTTTTTGTATGTATGTTATGTATGTGAAGATGGGTGTCCCACGAAGTTATTCGGGGCCCAAGCCAACCTCACTTGCCGGCCGGTACACCTGTTAGTTAATGAACGAGGCTTTGGTACAGGCTTTCCTTTCGAGATTGGAGGGTCAGACGACAATCGCTCCTATAAAGCCATCTCAGCAAAGAAGAGTGGACCACGGGTTATGAAGTACTAGCTTTAGAAACAACTGCCCCTGTAGACAAGTGTCACAGCGTAAATCGCTAAGGAATCGAATAGATTAGGTCGACCAATCACATCTAAGCTCGTCGCTGGCATACGATGCGCGCGCCGCGACGACGGGATCACGAGCTGGAGTGTGATTATATTCCTAAGCGATTTAGATTTGTGCCACTTGTCTACGGGCCCTGTTATGATATGACTGATTTGATAAAACTGTTATACAAAAATTATATTTTTTCACCAGACGTGTAAACCTGGAGAGACGTCGCGGCGACTACGAGAAGTGTGCGCAGTTGTACGAGGGTTACATACAATCGGCCAAGAACAAGGCGGTGTCGTCCGCGCTTGCCATCAAGTACGCGCGGTTCGTGTTCCACGTGCGACAGGACCCCGCCGCGGCTCGCAAGATACTCGACGATGCCATCTTGAGGGACCCACTGAACCATAGACTCCACATGCAGAGGCTGGACTTGGCTATACATACGCCTGATACACCATATGAAGTGTTGGAAGGTAAGAATCCATATCCTATCCTACCAATGTTATAAATGCGAAAGTTTGTAAGAATATAATATATGGATGTATGTTTGTTGCTTTTACACGTAAAAATCGCCGAATGGACCTGGCTGAAATTTGGCACAGAGATAGATTATAGTTTGGAATAACATATAGGCTACTTTTTATCCCGGGAACAGGTTCCCGTGGGTCACGGTAGCGGGAATAGGATTTCACGTGAGTGCAGCCGCGGGCAACAGCTAGTATCCCTTATAAGGCTTTATATTGTCACGCGGGAGACAGAAGCCTACGTCATCATTAATATTGTTATCTTATTAGTAGAGGAACATAATAATCCCCAGCCCGTGTGAGTCCGATAAAACCATGAGGTTTTAATTAATAATTACGATAATACAAGTTCAACCTATTTTTTTTCTTGTAATTAAAAAGAAACGTTAATTTGAATAGTTTATGATGATGATGATGATAGCAACCCATTAATGTCCCACTGTTGGGCACGGGTTTCCTCTCCTCTAACGAATAGTTTATAATACTTATATAATTATTTTCGGAAAGAACGGTGACTGATAATGTGCCCAGATTTGTGTTTTGTTGCAATAAAGTGTCAATCGGATAGCGACGTATGCAAGTGTCGTTTCCGAAATACCTGCCCCTGTAGACAAATGGAAAAAGTCTAAATCGCAAACGATCGCTTAACGAACGAACGAATAGATTAGGTCGACCAATCACATCCCAGCTCGTCGCCGGTGTACGATGCGCGCGCCGCGGCGGAATCACGAGCTGGAGTGTGATTGGTCGACCTAATCTATACGTTTCCTTAGCGATCGTTTGCGATTTAGATTTTTGCCACTTGGCTACGGGCACAGAGCTTGTTTCGTTAGGGCATGCAGTGAATTGGTTGTGTGTTGTTGCGGCAGAGCTGGTGACGTCGTACGAGAAGCAGGAGGGCGCGGAGCTGGAGCTGACGGCGGCCATGGCGTGGCGGCGGCGCGAGCTGGCGGAGGAGCGCGGCGCCGCGCCCGCCGCCCGCGCCGCGCATGCGCACGCGCGCGCGCTCACCAAGCACCTGCGCAAGCGGCAGCGCAAGGACAAGCACGACGTGCCGCCGCCGCCGCTGTGCGTACATCTACATACACATACACCGCCTCAACCGCCTGCTAGCACCCCGCCAACCGGCAACCGTGCTCCGCCTTCTCATTCTCCTCCTTTTGATTTCATTTATACGGTTGTTATGGAAGGGACTGCTATTTGACCTTTCAAGCCCAAAAGGAGAACATTTTTTTTTGTTTCGTCAGGGGAAATGTCCTACAGCGTACCGCGGGCCGCGGAGGGGCCGCGCCTTTATAAGTGTCTCTCACACACTAAAACCCTTTTTTGACTTTGTTGGTTTGGCTTGTACAGTTGTTATGCGACAGCTGTCTGACCTCTCAAGCCGGCAAGGAAAACCTGCGCCAGAGCCTTATCCGTCAATATCAAGTGATAACATGAATAATATCAAATAACTCGTGGGTATAAAAAATTTCACGTCCAAGATAAGCCCTTAATCTTGGACGTGAAAGTTAAATCGTATTTTGGTTAAATGATCTGTAAATGCAGAATAAATAGTCATGAACCGATAAAAATTCACTGTGTTCATCTTTCGTTCTCTCTCTCTCTCAGAGCATCAACAGAAAACAAGAAAAAGGAAGGCAACGGCGCTGCAACGAACAGTGCGACGACCACGAGCAGTGGCAATTCGTACTATCAAACTCCCGCGGCAGCGACCACTTCTTACGACCAGTCGTACGCGCAGCCCTACCAGCCCACGTGGGGCTACCAGCAGCCCCCCGGCCCCTACCAGCACCACCCGCACCCCTGGCCGCAATATCCTAATTACTACTAGCATTCGATGCCACCGCGACCACCCGTCGGCAATGTCCGTGGAATGCGCGAAAGGCCGCCCATTCGGCCTTTCAACTCGCGTTCTTTCGAACCGAGGCATCAAGGTCCACGTCCGCGGTTCTACTCTGGTCCAATGGGTAGTAATTAATGTTGTAATTAAATTTTGTCTACTGACTGTTTGTTCACTTTTCATGTCAGTTTTGATAAGGCTGCTACCGATGATTGCGGTATTTACAAATATACCTTTTTGATATTTACATTCACAATGCAGGCAAGCTGTCGTCATATCTTTGAGTTCAACTTTGTGAGTAAATAATGATTCAATTGTAGTTGTAATTATTGCGATGAAATGTCATTGACATAAACATAAGTAACATTTGAGACATTAAGTATATTTTTAAGAAATAAAATAATATTATCTCACTGCCACGTTATTATTTCGGTCCATCAACCTTCCAGCGTCTTGCGGCGTGATGGTATGAGTTTCATAATCCCACGCTTCAACTCTAATATAAATTCATTCAATATGATGTTCCCGCTCCTACCAATCGGATTTCCGATCGGAGGAGCCGAGTAGGCTAAATTCCGCGCCTAACAGTGTAAACATGTTGTGTTATACTAGGCGCACACTGGACGACACGCGACAGCGACAGCTCGGCGTCTAGACGCGACGACAGGCTGCGGCCGAGAATTTCATATACTATGCGATTCACGTAAGTTAATAACTGTCAGAATGACATTTTGATTCCCGTTGCTTACTTCATTGCATAAAATAAGGTCAGCAAATACATTTTTTTACATCACTATTCCATCTGAGATAAGTACATACAATGATAATTACGAAATAAACTCTCGGTTCTTTTTTATATTTATTTATTTTTAATCGGGCGGTAACACTTCGATGCTGCTTATTTCATCGTTTGCACTGTTATCGGAGCCGCACGAACAATTTCACGTCCTCGTAAATGTACCACTGTGCCTTCCCTACTCATTTTAAGCAAATTTAACTGTACCTAACAAAATAAACTTATCAAAACCATAACAAAAGTCTATAACAAACACAATGTAACAACAAAAGTCAACAAGGACGCAACAAAATGGAGAAAAATCGGAAATAAAGTCTGGCTAATGAAAGTAGGCCCTGGAATTATTTGCGAACTTTTTATATAGCAACTCTGTATGAACGTCAACGTCAATTTGACAAGGTTGTCGTTCGGTATCTCTGTTTACAAATTGTATGCGTTTGTGTAAATTGTGATTCTGATTACGGCTTAAAATGAACAAATCTATCAAAAGTGGTGTACGAAAGATGTTGTTTTGCATGATTGGCAAGTTCAACGAAATACAACAACAGCGTGATGCCGCGTTTAAACAAAAACAAGATTGTCTACGTGTGGTGTTGAGTTTCATAGGTTAGTAGACAATATTATTTTGATACTTTAAACACCTACCTATCCAGTCGTCCTAATAAAATTTTGATTTATAATTTACGTATCCTTCCAAATAAGTTACCTACGCTTCTCTATGTATTGAATGAAACTAATTATATTCATTCGTATATCGCATCAGTCAACCAATAATTCATTTTAATAACATCACCTATGTTTTACGTATACTCATAATGAATTTTAATTTTAAAACGATTACCTTTCTTTAACAGAGAATCTGCAAGATGTCGAAGGAGTTAATGAAATAGTAAGAACTATTGAAATCTCACTGAATTAGAGCAGAATATAAATATAAATGAATAAAACTAAGTTATTATGTGTGGAATATTATCGTATTTTATTTCCCTATTTATTTTCGGATTCTGCCTATATTTACCTCATATACCAACACCTATATATTCCCTAACATAATTTTCTTATACAGTCTATATATTTATGATATTTTTAATAATGAATTGCCAGGTATCAAAGTAGGTTATTCCAATTCTCATAGTATGATTTTAGTGTTGTCATGCATGTATTTTTTAAATTTGCCGCCAATATTCTGGGGCCAGCTTTCGTTAGCCAGACTCTATATATCAATAGCTTTGGAAGCGTAGCTACCGGCACACTATGACACCAATCAATTATTAACTATTATTATAAACGATTACTAAGAAAATATGTTACGTATTTAAGAAAAGAAAATAAAAATTAAGTCGTTGTTACCATTACAGGTATGAACCTATCCGACGCGCCGTGAAAATTTTGTTGCTAGCTGTACAATTTTGATGAGTACGGAATGAAGTTGCCGCGAACGCGATTATCTTCTTACTTGAATCGCATAGTAGTTTGTTCTAAGCTTCACTCATTTGGCGTCAGAGACGCGGAGTCGCGACAAGCTAGGGGAGTCGCTGCGTCTATTGGCGCTATAAAATAATTGTCGGCCGCAGCCTGTCGTCGCGTCTAAACGCCGAACTGTCGCTGTCGCCAAGTGTGCGCCCTAGGCTCAAGTGTAGGACGTGTGTCATTTTTCTCACCAATGCCATCACTAAAATATAAATAAATATTCTACGACATTCTACACAGCGCTCTCTAGGCGCCTAAACTAAGCATAGTTTAACTAGCTTGTATTATGGGTTCTAGAATGCATGCATATAAATATTTGCACTGAGCGGGAATCGAACCCACGCCCACGCTCCCTGTCTTAGCAGTCGAATGCACTAGCGCGACGCAACGCCACAGAGACATGTGCACTACAAGCACACGATATTCGATTACCAGGGTTTTAAATAACTCAAAAATAATAATTTTACAATGTAATGTTTATTAACAAAAACATGTAAGATGTTACATAATATGTTGTATCTTGCCTTTTTACAACATTTAATATCTCTTTCAATCAGCCTCCTTTATTTATAATTCACAATTCATATTTAACTGATAAAAAATACCCTCCACACACATTATATTTTCGCGTATTTTAGACACAAATCAAGACAGAATCCACAGATCAGAGATCAATGACCGAACATTAAAAATATGGGATTCACATAAATAATGATTGTCAAGGTCAGGGTAACAAAATCATTTAATTACTTAAAAAGAATGTTATTTTAATAAAACTTATCTTCACTATGAGAATCAAATATGATATAATACAAATAATATAATTATCAAAATAAATTGATTTTGCTCTTTATTTACAGTTAAAACAATGTATTGTGATGATACTACAAAATGTAGGTAATGTAAATGCAATCTGGAGTTCATCACAACAGTAACTGTTATATAATCTTATAGACATCGAATCAAATTTGTACGTCTAAAGAATAGTTAAGCTACCAAGCCCAGTGTGCATTCACAGTAGCGTTTGACGGATATCTATTCTAAAACGAACAAACTCCGTTTACGGGCGCTGTCTGTTATAGCTTCAGGGCACTCTTCATCATGAGCACGCAGCCTTTGCAGCCTTCACAGCTGTGGAACGAAATTATAACTTGTTATGATTACTTGATAAAAAAAGTACTCAACACTCGTGATGTGAAAGTCTTTCTAAGGAAGACTTGAAACCTTTTGAACTACATGATGATAAGCGTTCATGTTCTGGGTGAGAAAGGGAGATGGAGCTATTCACCCCATGTAGTTCCATCCCTCTTTCGCACTCGGTATGTCATGGGAGAGTTGCTGGGTTTCTTTATAAAATGGTGTCTCACCTTCTCTCTCCTTGCGGCGCAGTTTCTTGCGTCGTCGATCGATGGCTGCCAGCTCCGCCTTAACCGAATGGTAAGTCTTGCGCAGGTCCGCCAGACGTGAAGTCAACAGGTTAATGCGTGTCTGACAATCCCATGTTGGATCTGTTTGACAAGTTAACGATACATGAATACACAAATGGTTATTTTGGTGTGACAGGTGTAGAAGGCCGTTCGCTGCCGTTGTTTTTCGTGCGGGAATCCCCACGGGTTCTACCCGCTGCCAGCCAGGGCGATTATATTAGACTTGAACCGTCCAAAACTGCACGTCATCTCGGTTCTTCAAACGCCGGGGTGTATAGTGACGCAAAAGACATTTCCCTTGTACCCCAGCTGACCCAGGGCCCTCTCGGGTTTAGGTGTCCCCGTCTTGCGTCCGGTAAAGAAGGATGGAAGGTGTGGGGGGAGGGGGAAGAATCGCGACAACCGAACATTTGTAGATAACTTAGATAAGCTACTTAGCCTACTTTATAAAATAATATAACTATGGACGTGTGCAACACTAAAGGTGTCACACCCGCGCTGCCGAGCCTGAAGGGAAGAGGGAGGGCTAGGAAGGCGTGGGGGAGGAGGGATACCGTGAGCTCTGGCTAGTTTTTTCTCTTGTCCCAAGTGGTACCACAAAATATATATGATCTTTGATTTCCATTTATAATAGAGATGAATGCGCGGACTTACCCAAGTCCACGTAGAAGTCGTATTTAAGCGGCGGGTGGTGGGCGTGGTGCGGCCCGTGCTGGGTGTCGTCCGTGTCGCGCCGCGCCCGGCGGCTGCGCTGGCGAGCGCCCGCGCCCGCGCCGGAGCTCTCCGACGCCTTGCGCGAGCGTCCGCCACCTGCAGCGAGTTACATCGTGTGGTTAATGTCATTAACCTCATCATCATTCTCTGAACCTTTTTCTCAACTCAGTTGGGGTCGGCTTTCCAGTCTAACTGTGATGCGGCTGAACTTCGATATTTTCCGTGGAGCGACTGCCATCTGACCTCCACAACCAATGGTCATTATGATCAATGGCGATATCGAAGTTCCAAGTTAGACTCGTTGGACTTTTGTGGGCTCCAACTACCCGTAACGACTGCCATATGCCATATGGCAACCGGGACCGACGGCTTACGGCTTAACGTGCTCTCCGAGGCACTAATAAACCTGCGATAAATACACACATAGCTTCGAAAAGTCATTGGTGTGTGCCATGGCGAACCTGGGATCGAAACCGAAACCTCGTCTCAGCAGTCCATTACCCGAACCACTAGGCTACCGCGGTACCACTAATGTAATGTCACTAACCTGTATACGAATATTATATTGCCTTCACAGATAAAGTATCACCATCTCAGTTAAGATATTAGTATTGAAGATAACGCTGTGTTAATACACGCCGCTGAGTTTTTTGCTTGGGTCCTCTCAGAACGGAGCCCCGTTGAGAACTAGCAGTTTACTTGCAAACATTAGTCTAGTTTAATTTTTTTATTTATTGCAAGTATAATATAGTTTTAATATTAAAAAAATGATCAGTGGCTTATAATTGGTTACAAACCGTGGGATTTCTCGCCGTCGTGGGCCGACGCGTCGTTGGCTGGCCCGTCGCCTTCGTCCTCCTTCCGTTCCGAGGGACTATCGCGTTCGGATATTCGCCTCTCCCTGTGAACGTGCAAATCTAGTGTCACGTAATTGTATTACAAATGAAAATACATGTTAAGGAGTAGATAATTATAGTAACTTATTTACAGAATTAATAATAATAATATGGACATAAACTGTCATACAGTGCTCTAGAACCAAACTATATTATTTGTATGAAACCCTCATTCTTTAGTCTTAAACCCTCATATCACCCAGTTATAGACATGACTTTTTTTCGCGCGAAAATCCCCACGAATAGCACCCCACCGACCCGACTTGAACTTGTTATGTTGGACTTGAACCGACTAAAACCGCACACCATCTCGGGCCTTCGTGCGTTGGGGTGTAAGGTGACCCTAAAAGCATTTCCCACGCATCCCAACTGACTCGGATCACCTACGTCTTTGAGATGACATCCTCGAGTTTAGGACCCACCACTACCGTCACCTTGAGGCCTGCGCTTAGGACAGAGGTCGTCGGGCGACCTTCAATACCTGAATCGCCTGCGCCCATTGTGGACTTGTCGGATTTTAATGTACTCAATACGGAAGTTAGTTATCAGATAATGCTAAGAGGGGGAACAAGGTACCTGTGTGGCGACATGTCGAGGCTGCTGTCGGGCGTGGTGGGCGGCGTGTTGTCCATGAGCGGGCGCGTGCGGCCCCAAGAGGGCTCGCGGGGCGCAGGCGCTGCCCCCGGCCCCGCCGCCCCCTCGCCCGCGCCCCCTCCGCCCGCCGGCCCCGCGCCCGACCGCGACCCGCCTTCGCCACGTCGCTCCTCTGAAACAACACGTGTACCACTTACAATTGCTGAATTTTACTTTTTTTTTTTTCACAAAAACCCTATCGATCGAACAAAAACGGTTGAAATTAAAACAATAAAGGTTGAAATAACATTATTTGTAAAGGATTCTATCACTACTATGGCTGTTTTTCGCTAAGAAGAGCTGCAGAATTATTTTTTCTATAGAAATTTTTTGCAAGAGAAAAATAAGTACCAGGTAATATGGGGTGAATAGGGATAAAAAGGTGATTAGAACTTGTTTAATAATTGCTTTTAGATAATTTGAAGTATTTAACCGGATGTTCGATGATTCTCTTCATTTTGACGTGAAAGTGGTTTATATAGTTTCGCAAAATAAATAACTGCAAAATTTTTAACTGTCCATTTTGTTTCTATTCAACCCTTATTCCCTATTCACCCCGTTGTACGGGATTAGCACTCGAATGATGAAGAATACCTTTAGAATGGTGATGGTGCGGAGGTGCCGAGGCGAAGGGCATGTGCAGCCGCTGGCGGGGCGGCGCGGGCTCTGCGTCGGGCGCGGGCGAGCCGGGGATGGTCTCCTCGCACAGCAGCAGAGAGATGTTGCTGTCCTCCTCCCCCGCGCCCGACACGCTCGCCGCCGCCGCCGCCGCCGTCGCCACTCGCCCGCTACCCGCTACTACGACGCTCGCACCTGACACAATATCACATACAGTTTTATAACGCGTGTGCTATAAGTTGAGACTTGGGCTCTCCGCCTACTCCCCCCTGCACTGCCCCTCAGTGGCCCGTGACGCACTGTTCGCCAAAAAATAGGTAGACAGGTAGGTAACGTCTCAGGCGGAAGCTTGTTTACGATATTTTTTGTGCGCTGTACAAACACGCGCCGGTGACGTCTAGCGCTCAGGTCTCAACTTATAGCGCACGTGTTGTATATCATACAAAACTTACTCAATTATGGCGTCCATTGCACTTCTATACTAATATTATAAAGTTTGTGTTTGTATATTTTTTAAATTGTAAGATAATCTCGGGATCTACTGAACCGATTTTAAAAATTCTTTCACCAATAGAAAACCACATTATCCGTGAATCTCTTAGGCTGAATATCATCACGCTACTGCCCAAGGGAGCGGAGCAATAATCATAAATGTGAAAAATTTCGGTAGATTCCCATACATTTTAGGAAAACTGATAAATTATGAGCATATTATGTGAGTTAAAAGGGGTGCATCGGGGTTCGAAATACGCCACGGGCGAAGCCGGGGTGGATCACCTAGTAGTTAATAAGTTTAGACTTTAGTATATACGCACTGTGTTTTCTCTCATTTTTACAAGCGTCCTCGAGCATAAGCAGAGATTCAGCCCCGCTCCACTCGCCCAGGGACTTGCCCGCGTGTAGGGCGCGCGTGGCGGCGCTCGCCACTACTGCCGCAGCCGGGACGGCCTCAGAGCTACCACCGGAGCCCCACTCCTCCACCGAAAGCTTATCTATTATTAGCCTGAAAAATAATTAAACAATGTCATTTCTGTCGTACATTTTCAAAAAACTTACTAAAATATCTAAATTTAATCTAAAGGAGGTATTACACGACGGTATCTCCCGTCCGAAATGAGCTGTCCTACTGGGAAGGTACCTCCGCCCTACAGAACACCGCGGCCATAATAACCATCGTGTCGTGTTCCCGCCGCGGCGGTAAGTAGGGTAGCCAGAGCTCATTGTATCCTTCCTCCCCATCCCCCTTCCCTTCAGGGTAGACAACGCGTGTGTGATACCCTTAGTGTTGCATACGTCCATAGGCCACGGTGACCGCTTCCCATCAGGTGGGCCGTGTGCTTGTCTGCCACCTGAGTGTATATAAAAAATTTTCTTTTCTCATTTTGTCGGTTACTGAAAATACGACTTACCTTCTGTCCGAATCGTCGGAATCACTAGATTCGCTTCTGTCCTCAGTGGGGAAGGGTGGTAGCGGGAGGCTAGCTGCCGCCGCCGCTGCTGCAGACTGATTTATTTGACTCGACAGCTTCTGTATCGTGTCACTAAGGACTTTGTTGTTTTTTCCTGGCACACTTAGTGGCAAGTCCGCTACGCTCTTCCTTCGCTCCAAAATGTTTAATGGGCTCTGTAACCTTGGCACTACTGACTCATCAGGTTTAATCTTTTTGATATCCAAAGTATCTCGTTTCAATTCCACAAAATTAAGTGGTTCACCAAATATTGAATCCGTTGTACTCTCTGACAATTTTTTAACGGGTTCGACCCTAATGAGTGGTTTTGGTACTTCCGGTTTCGTTACGTTTGGTTTTGGTTCAGGTGATATAGAAGATAGTTTGATATCAGATTTGTTCAACTTATTGGCGTCCGATTTAGGGGTGTCTGGTCGGTCTTCCGATGGTGGAGGAGACATGGATAACCTTTTAGCGCTGCTGATGGCTTTAAGAAGCTTCTCCGCTATCTTAGGACCCTCTGATTGCAGTAAGAATCCGGGTGGAGGCTCCGGTAGGACGTCGATTCTTGCTGGACTATCAGGCTCAGACTTATCCTCTTCCGTGTCGATCAGGGGGCTAGAAGGAGGCTGTAACTTCGAGGTCACAGGCTCCATTATAGGCCCCAGATCCATTTTCTTGTCAATCTTAATTTTAAGTGGATTTTCTTTGGGCTCTAGAACAGGTATTGTCACTGAGAGAAGTTTGGGCGAATCTTCTTTCTTTGTTTCCTTCTTAGGCTCTTCTGGAGGGAGCTCTAGGCCTTTTGTTTTTGCTTGTTCTACAAGTTTAGCTTTAGGCAGTTCTACAATTTTCGCTTTGGGCAGTTCTATAATTTTCGTTTTCGGAATTTCTAGAACCTTCGTTTTGGGCAATTCTATCAATTTCATTTTAGGTAGATCTAATAATTTCGTTTTGGGTGGATCTAGTTTAGTTTTAGGGACTTCCACAGGTTTATTTTTAGGGACTTCCACAGGTTTATTTTTAGGGACTTCCAAAGGTTTAGCTTTAGGCACTTCCACAGGTTTTGGTTTAGGAGGTTCTTCTTTCTTCTTTCCTTCCACAGTAGGTGGTGAAGATGGATTCGGTGCTGAAGTAGGAGTAGGAATACGAGTTGGAGTGAAAATAGGCATAGCAGTAGTACTAGTAGTAGTACTAGTGGCGGTGGTAATAGTGGAAGTAGCAGTGGTAGTGTTAGTACTACTGATTGAAATACTCGAAGTTATAGTTATTTTAGGAAGTTGGATTTCGAGTTGCTTTTGTGGTGGTGGCGTCTTTGGCAGTTCAGGAATCTTTTCCTTTGGTGGCTCCTTTATTTTGTCGACTTCTTCTGTGGCTGGCAATTCTGGTTTTGACTCCATAGGTTCATCTTTTATAACAGGTTCGGGTGATTTAGGTTCATCAATTACTGATGATACTGGAGTGGAATTGCTTTCTTCTTCTTCTTCTTTCATAGTTATATCTTCAGGCTCATCGTCTGACGATTGCTCATCATCTGCTGGGCTGTCTGGAGAATCATCAATGAGTTCTCTCAATTTAGAGACTTTACTCTTTTTAGAATACGTTTCTTGATTTTTAGCTGGAGTGAATCCTTCGAATGTTGGTCCAGAACTACCATCGCCGGGGAAAGAATCATCATCTAACGAAAAGAGTCCATCTTTCGAGTCATCTTCTGGACTTTGACGGCCCACGCTCACGCCCAGTCCACTAGAGCTGCCAAAGTCGCGGAATGGAGACAAGGAAGGTGACCGTAACGAAGGTCGTGCACGCATCGGGTCTTCTGATATTTCTTCGCTCAAAGACTTAGATAACGTCGAAGTGTATTTGCTCGGGGAGATATCATCGAAGATACGATGCGTACGCTTTTTCTTTTCGTCGTGTAACTCAAGTTCAAATGGTTCAGGCTCTTTAAATTCATAGACATCTTCTGGTTGTTTCTCTGGCTGAGGGGGTTCAGGTGGGGTTGGGTTCGACAGGGTAGAAGATGTTGGCATCGGCTCGTCTGTCCCTTCAGTTTTGCTGGTTTCATCGGCTTCCTGTTTCACAGTGTGTAGTCCTTTTAGTTCAGATCTAATTTCGTTCAGATCAAAGTCACGCCCGGTGACGTTAGGACGAGGTTTCTTGGCTGGGGAAACTGTTGTAGGAGTTGAAATAGTCCTTACAGGCCTCTTGCGTGGTTTGCTTGAACTACTGCTGTCGCTTGACTTAAGATCCTTCGATCTTGATGGTGCTGCAAAATTATTAATTTATTACTTTGAAACGATAAATTTACATAGTATGGTATATACCTGCGAATGTTTATACAGTTGTAGTTATAAATGCAAAAATACGTACTTTTTGAGCTCATTTTTTCATCAGATTTTTTCGGAGGTCTCTTCACATCTTCGTCACTTTCAGAATCGCTGTCTGAATCAGATCGCGCTGAGGATTCTGTACAACAATGTTATAAGTAAATTTTAGTTATTATGGTTTATTTATTATATACTTCACGTACATTATAATACAATGTGTTGATTTGCATCTGATCATCCTTCACAGGGGGGCTCGAGCTACTTATACTCTCTAAGAATTCATGAAAAAAAAACAGTCTTAAAAAAACATAATTCTTTTTTAAATTTCACTTGTCTATTATTTACGGAGCTTCCTCTATCGAGTTTAATCACTAGCACACAAAAAATGAAGTCGTAAAAAAACAATGTTATTTTAATAGTACTTTCATGAATTCCAAAAAATAATTCCAATAAAACAAACCGTGTGTATCCGCCCCAATCGACGCAATCCAAGCGGTATGTTTACGCGCCTCTTGCGCCGATCGCGCTGCATTCAATTTTGCACAAACTAAGCAAGTAAGTACCATTTCGTTAGTGTGTGTGTGCGGCTATCGGCTATCGGCCGAGCGCGGTACAACTGCATCCCCCCGCACAGCCCCTTGGGCCTCTCGCTCGTTCCCTGCGCGTGCGCCGGGGGCTCAATCAAAACTATTTTTTGTGCTATTTTAGTTGCGGAAATGCGCGCGTCGAGAGATAACGCTTACGTTGCATTTCTCCCGTGGCCGCAATAATGACGACGGAGCGCTATACTAACATCGAGTTAGTAGAAATGGTGCGCTTGTACGCGATGTCAAATAATAACTTAAGTTTATCTGTGCAAATGTTCAGTGATATGTATCCTCATTCCCCGACCCCTTCAAGACGTGTAATGCTGGGCTGCAACGCAACGATTAAGAGACCATCGGCAGTTCAATGTGCCAACCCATGCCCAAGGACGAGGCAGCGCGGGTCTTTCTGCCGATTTACAAGACCAAATACATGATTTGCCTGTGGCATGGCCACCAAGATCACCGGATTTAACTCCTTTAGATTTTTATTTATGGGAAGATATTAAAAGGATTGTGTACAGTGAAGAAATTACGTCTCGTACACAGTTGCGAGAAAAAATAATTAGTGCCTTTGAACAAGTCAAAACACAGACATTCGTGTTATTGAACTTGAAAAATAACTTAGTGCGTCGGGCTAACCTGTGTTTGCAAATTAATGGTGGTCATTTCGAACAATTATTGCGTGTGACGTGATTAATCCCAGACAATTGAAAAACGATCTGTAAGTAGTGTGTGATTAATAATTAATTCTGTAAATACCTAAGCTAATTTTCAATTTTAAATACGCCAGAAATACCTACAACTACCAGGCGATATTTGCAACATCAGTTGACCTTACTGACTTAGGTACTAGTTACTAAGGTATTCTGCCGGTCCTAAGCCCATAAAAGTAGGAAGGAAAATTTTAAATCAACTTATCACGAGAGCATCCGATGGATGGAGCACCCGAGCACGGACGAACCAGCGCGGCGGCGCGGCGCGGCCGGCGACGGCGGGGCCGCGCCGCGCGCCGCCTACCGGGCTGTGCGGTCCGCTAATCAAGGTTATCGGCCGTAAACGTGGGGCTGATACATACGATGTGCTTCTTTTATGTCATATTTTTTAAAACTTGTGAGCTATGAAAATAATGAAATTTTTTAGTCTTAATATTCAATGCACTAGTGAATTTGTGATGACTATAAGTAGCTCATGCCCCCCCGTGAAGGATGCTCAGATGCAAATCAACATATTGTATAAACAAATGTTTTTACCTTCAGTTCTTTTAGCCCTTACACGTCTGCTCATACTGGTATTCTGCAAAATAAACCAACATTAAAAACAATTCAATATGTTAACACATAATATATATTAATGCTATTTACATTGTGCACATTTGAAAATGAATCTAAATTTTCCACTTAATATTAAATAATTATATCAAATTATAGATTAAGGTTTTTTTATATATAAGTTAATAGTAGTATATTAAGGTTTTAAATATCATTTATATGTTAGGAATAGGATTAAATATTATACCTATGTATATCGATTTCATGAAAATTTAACAGTAGAATAATATTTCTTCCAAGTAAGCCCCGTTCTGGCGTTTTAAGTGGGTTACATACTCTTCGTAGCAATATTGTTGTTTGATGAGTAGAGTGTAACCCCGTTCTGGCGTCTTAAGTGGGTTACAAACTCTTCCTAACAATATTATTGTTTGATGATTAGAGTGTACCTTCTTATTCCGTTGCTCATGTTGCGTGACGTTGAGCGCGATTCTCTGCGGTTTGATCCACTCGTCGTAGCGCGTGTTCCACCCCGTGTAGTGAACCCGCAGCATGCCTTCGGACGACACCTCTATAACCTTAGCTTCGTACGTAACCTAACGATGTAACATTACAATTTTATTAATGTGACATTCTAAGTAATAAGAATAAGCCCTGGCCACCGGTGGCTTTGTCCCTATACGCAATGACGGTGGAATACATTTTTTAATATTTTTAAATAGTTTGTTTTTTTGTAATATTATTTAAAAATATACTAAATATGTGAATAAGTTATTATTTTTTCACATATTTATTGTTGTAAACTATAATCTATATATACCCTTTATTATTATTTATGTTACTTATTTATTTATTTGGACAACCAGTAGTTGTTACATTAACACTTACATCTAAATCATGCACTTAAATTTCTAATTTAATGCACAACATTTTATAGCGTATAACATTATAACGGGTATATAATAGTTAATAATACAGTAACTTTAAAGTGAAAATCATTTAGGAAACTGTTATTGAAAATTAATCTGTACGCTTGTTTTACTAATATAAGGTTATGTTTTACACACAAGTCTATATTCGCATAGCCAAATTACCTTCGATTCAGATTGAGTAGGTCCATAGTACACCTTCAGTTTGTCGCCAACTTGAGCTTTAACGTTTGAGACTCCTGATCTGGTCGATTCATTGGTTGAAGGCCTTAAAAAATAAACAGAGATTAGTAAAACTTATAACAAATTACACAATACAGCATTCCAACAATATACTATTTATAAGAGAAAAATGAAAAAAGAAATTTAAAAGCAGTTCAATCTTAAATTATTGATTTCGTTCGTAGATAGGCGTTTTTTAAACACCTTCCTTTGATGTTGAATGCTAATTTTAAGTTATATTTTATCTTCAGTTTTGTAAATTGTTTTGTTGTATTGCAAATTGTCCCCCGCAGCTTTGCCCGTGATATACTTCGTCCCCTAGGTAGTAGCATGATGATACATAGCGTATAACCTTCCTCGATAGACAGGCAATCCAACACAAAAAGATTTTTCAATTCTAGCCAGTATTGCCCGAGATTAGCACGTTTACTCAACATAGAGGGAACCAACCAAACTCTTTAGCTTTATAATATAACTAGCGGACCCAACAGACGTTATATTGCATGATAGGTACCGACTGCAGCGCCATCTGCCGTGCTGATTTGTGAATCTAAACACCCAGGGCGCCACCCAAACGCATACAAAAAAATGTCTCACTGTCAACACACATACAGAAGAATTAATATAAAGATACAAGTTTAGACGACATGATGTTAACTTACTCTGTACTCTTCCTCTTGCGCGGTCGTTTGCTACTGTTGGAAGCAATCGTATTGCCGCTGCTCGCAGAATTTGCGCTCTGACTGCGACGGCTCTGCATCTTTTTTATTGCACCACATCTAACAATGACATACAAACGTTTTGTAATCACTTTATTACAAACTCCGTCGTATATTCTTACTTGTAAATATTGAGTTAGTAATTCTAAACAGAACACGCAATTGGATCTAATTGAAATGGGGCCACACAGAAAGAACCAGCTTCCAAATAAAATAGAGGCAACAAACAAAAAAATACAATCAAATTGAGAACCTCCTCCGTTTTTGAAGTTGGTTAAAAAGCGAGTCATTATAAAGGCTTTACGGCTATTCCGTATTTAATGTATCTGAGCTTATTATTGAAAATATAGGTACATAAATCTATTAAAGTTTGTCGTTTTAAGAATGTTTAAATGGTTACCTGGAAGCTCGGCCCGAACTGTCGCTATCCGTAGACACGTGGGGACGGCGAGACGCTCGTGACCCGCTTGATGTGCTAGGACCTTCGCCTGCTACCAAGAGTTCCAATGATAAAAAATTCATTCAATAAACACATGATACATAATCTCGTTGACTCCTAATATTAATGACAGTTAACGTAACTAATTAAATCCAGTCTTTATTTGCTTAGAATATAGTAATCTACTCAAAAAATAATCGAGAAATTGGCGACTAACACTAAATATAATATACAAACACTTGCTTGAATTTACGCTAACACTGTTAGCTGCTTTGGTTTTTTCGTAACATCATTTTAGTTAGGTAATGGGCCCAAATGATAACAAACAAACATTAAATGCAATTATTTTGTAGGAGAGCAAAAATGTACTTACGTTTAGAAGACAGAGGTCGTCTCTTCGGCGTTCTCTTGTCGTGGTCGGTTTTAATAGGAGTGATGGTGCGGCCCTTGGACTGTGAACGTGGCTTAACCACTGCTTTCTCTTCACTAGTGCTGCTGGACGTGGATCTCTTCTCCCTATCTTTATCCTTCTTCTCTTCTTTCTCCCTTTCTTTCTCTCTCTCCTTCTCCTTCTCTCTTTCCTTTTCCTTTTCTTTCTCCTTCTCCTTTTCTTTTTCTTTCTCTTTTTCCCTCTCCCTTTCTTTCTCCTTTTCTTTTTCCTTTTCTTTCTCCCTTTCCCTTTCTTTTTCCTTTTCTTTCTCTTTTTCTTTGTCCTTTTCTTTATCCTTTTCTACCCTGTTAGTTGAATTCAAATGACAATTTAATTGAAATATACCATTATGCTAAATAAGATTAACATCATCAATTGATGCAGACTAGAACAGGCATTCTTATTCAATCGGATCATGAATGGTTTGTTAAAAGTGATTTAATTAGTTATTCAGTGAAGATACAACAAATTAGGTATATTACTGGCTATTAACTATATGAAGTCCTAAATGTAATTAAAATTAATACTTATAAAGTTTTAATAATGCGTGTCTTACTTGGGTGTAACAGTGACGACAAGTGGTTGGTTGTCAGCGCTATCCTCGCCATCACTGATGCGAGATTTCTCCTTTGACTTCTCGACCTTCTCTGGTTTTTCATCTTTCTCACTCTTGTCACTTTTTTCTGTCTCACTCTTATCTGATGAGTCTTTATCTTTGGAACGCTGTCATTAAAATAAACAAAGTGTCATAAATATATTTTTGGCAGGCAAGGACACGGCTCCCCTGGTGGGGATTCAGTACCGCGGCACATGAACGTGTTAACACCAGAGGCGTCGCACTCGCGCTGCCGACCTAGTCCCCATATAACAGTCGCTTGGAAAACCAGAGCAGGGAGATCGTTTCACAGTCTAAACGTTATAATATGAATAAGAAACAGGAAAATAGGATTATTACCTGCGTAGGAGTGCCTGTGGGTGTGGAGCAGGCGGAGGCGGAAGCTGAAGCGGAGGTAGACGACGAGGTGGGCGGGTGGCGGTCGCGATCGCGGATGAGCGACCGACCAGCCGGGGGCGTGCGAGCTCCGCGAGGGTGCGCCACTAGCGTCACGCCAAGCTTGCGGTAAAAGTCCTCGTAGCTGTGCAGGAACCTAACGCAAACGTACAAAGGGCCATTGTCATCATCATCTTAGTTGTTCCAAGGCTTTCACCGAGGTCCAACCCTAGCAAGGTTCCCTGGACCAAGTCAATATTAACCATAAACCTCAAATCAAAAGGAGAAGTTCTAGGTGAAAGTCTAATGCTACCGGGTATAACAACAACACTAAGACAACAAATATACATATTCATATTGAAACATTATTCTCAAGTTTAGAGCAGAAACTTGACAATTTTGGCAATATGAAGATCAATAAAAATTGATGATAATGGTTCAAATACTGGTTATTATATCCAAAACCTAATTACATCAGGTTATTACTAAATGATTAAAAAAGTCATTACGTTAAGTGAAAAGAGCGACGTATCGCTCACAAAAAAGCGCCATTTTAGATTGCATACTCACGTAAAATTTAAATAAACGAGTAGGTATATATTATGAGCGACAAATACGAAATAAATATCATGTGATCATTCGGATTAGAAATAGTTAGGAAGAACAATTTCGGGTAAGGAACTTTAGATGAGCCAATATGGACCCAGATATTATACATCTAAAATGGTACTCACTTCTTATATGCTTGTTTGCATAGGTTGGTAATACTTGTTGTGACTGGATGGAATCCCATCTTATCGGCAATTGTCTTCCATTGGTTTTGATTCGTCACTCTATTGTAGCCACCCAGTTTCTCTACTACCTGAAATAAAACAACAAATTTAATAGGGTGCGGTAGTTGAACCTAACTTGATTTTAATCTCAACAAGACCGAATCTGTTTTGTTAATTTGATTTCATTGTTACTATATTTTCAAATTGCTGATGTTTGGAGAATAGGGTGATCAGGTATCTGAATCAGGTAGTATAATTACAATGACAATAGAGAAAAGTTGGTAAGGTAAACACAGAAGAGAAGCAAACAGAAAGCAATAAAGCGATTGAATATTTAGAGTATTATTTCCTGAATTGTTGTATATCTATCTAATGTATAAAATTAACTTACTTTGAACAACCTATACAAATCGATGTCTTTGTTCGCGATAGTTGGGTTCCTGTTCAGCGGCGTTCCCCGCTCATCCATAAATTTGTACAGCTGCGCTACGAAGTGGTCCTTCTCCTCACGCGGCTCGTCGTCAGAACTCTGTAGACGTTCATATATTTATTTATTTAATTTGAAAACTATAAAACTTCTTGAGTATTTAAGCCTTCGATAAATGTAGGCCCACATTTTCTACTCTGTGTCATTTAAAAAAGCAGCCTCATTAATCCGACAGTAAGATAAGGAGATTGTTTTTTATTAAAAAAAAGTAATGGCATAAAAGACAACTGTAAATCTAAACATCCAATTTTTATATGTTTTTTTTAGATGATATTAAAGCCGTCGGTCCCGGTTGTCATACAAACATCACTGGCAGTCGTTACGGGTAGTTGGAGCCCACAAAAGTCCAACCAGTCTAACTTAGAACCTCGATATCACCATTGGTCATAATAACTATTGATTGTGGAGGTCAGATGGCAGTCGCTCCATGGAAAATATCGAAGTTCAGCCGCATCACAGTTAGACTGGAAAGCCGACCCCAACTGAGTTGGGAAAAAGGTTCAGAGAATGATAATAGTAACTATTGGTAAAATATGGAAAGCGGTCATACTTCAAAAAAAGGAAAACGATACTTTCTAGAAATTGTTTTAGGTTAAGTTTAAATAAAATAATCAAAGGTTGAACATACATCGTCAGAAGTGTTCCTGGGCTCGTTGAACAGCGCGTCCCTATCCCAATGCGGCGGCAACACGCCGTTGTTGAGATACTGCAACGCGGCTTCCACGCCCGTCCACTCCAGCGGGGCGCTGCCTTTACGAAATTCACGGGCCTCTTTTTTAGGCACTGTATAGCTAAACAGAGACAAAAAGCTGTTAGAATGAACTAATTATCTTCGCCAATTTTGACCTCCCTATCCCTATAAACGCCCCTACGCCCGTCCTTACACAGAAAGCAAGCATGCCTGCTTTTATCTATATTTTTATTTGAATATGAATGATATACAATTTTTTTTGCATTTTAACTTGCAAACATAGTAGGTGAAATGTGGGTGTAAAAACCACTCTTCTAACCCCTTCACGGAAAAGTAGATGGGACTATGTTTGCCTGTAAAATGCAATCTCTCACTCCAGAATTACCTATCACTAAATGGGAAGTATGTGCTCAAAACACAAAAGAAAACTTACTATCTGCCATCCTTGAAAGACCTAACCAGATAGTCTTCTTTCACTTTGATCTGTGCAGTGGGCGCCACGACCAGTGCTGGGAAGGCGGGCTGGTGGGGGCGGCGTCTCTCGGCGCCACCGCCCGCCTCCACCAACACAACGCGTCCCACGTGAGGCTCCACGTCTGCTTTTACGCGCCGGCCACTACCTGAGCCTTCGCTTTCTTCAGACCTATATAATAAAATATACAATGTCAAATGTCAAGTCAAGTTCTGAGGGCCAATTCTCGTAATAAGAGAAGTTCAAAATTCAGTCTCAGTCTAGTCTCGATCTCATGTCGATCTCCCAAATGTCAAAAAAGTATTTCTCTTGTTGTCAACCTGTATGTTGTGAGAGTGAGTGAGATCTGTTAATGTTACTTTCCATAATTAAGTGAGGAATAGTTCTCCTCAGTTTCATGCTGTTATGTATAATATTTTATTTTACTTATTTTAGTGTTTATTAGGAAAAGAAACATTTAAAAACCATGCGTTTAAATTAGAAACGAAAAATGATGAAGTGCACTTACTGGGCCCTCCCTCTCCTGCCCCTACGTCCTGCTATGACAGGGGTAGAGAAGTGTTCTGGATGTGTGAGAGGCAGCTGGTCGAGAGTCTCGCTCTCGTTGAAGTGCCTTCCACTTTTGAGGCACAGCGCTGACCGTCGCAGTGTCGTTATGTCGCCGTCGTCAAATACTAAGGTAAAATAAATTATAATAATAGTAAGCTTATCTGCCCTGTAGTTGGTTCCACAATTTATCTCGTGTTTGTTTGAACCAATTTTGCTGAAGTTTACAAAAGTGTATTTTACATTGCAAAGGTTTTGTTATAATTAACCAATTTACAAAAGGAGGTAAGTTGTTCTATTTTAGTATTAAAATTATTAACATATAACAAAAAGACTTACCAACAGTGTACTGGCTACAATCTTGTATTTTAGTGATGACAGCTTCCATAGCATCCTTCTTAGGATCTTGTTTTACTTCCACTGTGCTCCCAACTCTAAGGTTGCCTTTAATGACATCATCATTAACAGTGATAGTTCCACCACCAGCTTTTAAAGTGACCTGTAGAACAATAATTAATATTTTGAGTACAGCATGAACATTACAACTAAAATGTTATAATACTAATAATCAATTTAATTTTGTATCCCTCCAAAATATTTGATTTTTTTTATTCATTACTTAATTGGAACAGATTATTTTGTTCTTTAATAAAATTAATTATCTGTTCTCTTAAAAAAATCTCTAAATCAACATTATCTCCTCTAGTTATTTTATCTGAAGATGCCAGTATTGTTATTTTGTCAATTATCTAGTGATTACATTTCAATGATGTATTATTTTACTCACTTTGCACTTGATATTTCTCACAACTTTCTTAATCTTGGCTTCGCAGAAAGCTCCTTTATACTTGGCACTTACGTCAGTACCAACAGGCAAGAATGGTGGATCGTCTCCCTGCTGTAAAATCACAATTTAATGGTAAATAGTTTTGTAGTTAAAGTATATTGATTAAATAGTTGAAGATTATTTAGATAAAACTTACCATTTTCCAGGACAGTTTGAGGTGACTGAAATCTGCCAATCCTAGAAATGACAAAGCAAACATTATACATAAATATGGTATTTAGAAACTATACATCGAACCTATACATGAATTGAGACAACTAAGATACATGAAATGATTTTCATTAAAACGTTTTTATTCTGTTAGACCTAAAGGAAAGGAATAGAGCTAAGGGTGAAAGGGAGAGGGAGAAGAGTGAAGGGAGAATATAAATGGTATAGTGCACGGCATCTAACTTGGCAAGATTTTGGAGTAGTGTGGGCCCAACTACTCCAAAATCTTGCCAAGTTAGATGCTGTATACTATACTTGTTTATGGCAAAATGCATTCCATATAAACAAGTATAGTGTAAGGCATTTAACTTGGCAAGGTTTTGGAGTAATGGGGCCCACACTACTACAAAATCTTGCCAAGTTAGATGCCGTGCACTATAGTAACTGTTATTTCTATCAGAAAACTTGTTTTTTTTTTACATAAATAATAATATTAGTATGAGCAATTACGCTGCCTAATAATTTTTAAGGAAACTAATAAAGGACTACCTCTATTCCTATTCAACCCTTAGCTAAAACTGGTATCATTGATAGTATTCACTACTTAGGTATCTATACACCTTAACATCACGTCAGTCTAAGTACCTAATACATTGCCATTATTGTTATCCCTGCATTACATACATATTTATGTTGTACTTTTTTTTATGTACGACTGCTATAGTACCTAATCGAATTGCTATTTATCACCATTTACTTCAAACAAAGTGAATGAGATTAACAATGCTTACATTTATTTTGATATTTGGATGCTGATAAAAACTACCAATTTGCACAACAAGCAAATAACAACAAGCGTTGTATGAAAAAGAAAGGGGATTGCGCGGCAAATGGAAGTTAATAACGGTAGATGTAGTGAATAAATGTATGTATAAATCTTTACCTTCAGAATGTAAGTATTTTAACACCTCATTGACATGTCATATAGGATAAAATGCTAAGAATCAAAAGAAATTCACTATAAATTCGACAACCATTTTTCGTTCTTTTCTTCTCCGTGTCGTACTGATTGCAAGGAAAGGAAAGATGAAAATGAAATGACATTACACAAATTGTTGCCACTTAAGTAAAAAAAATTAGTGTGGGCAACGTGTGGGGCAACGTGCAGTGTCTTTGGTGCAGTAAAATAATTAGTAAGTATTCTCTGTCTACGAACTAAAACGTTTTTTATTTTCTATTTGCTTTTAGTTTATCTGTGGCGGCAGGAGTGACACAAATGAACAGTGAACACGTCAAACAAAAATAGTTTTTGTGTTTTACGAAGAAACGAAATGATGTTTTGAAAATGTATTTATTGACATTTTCACGATTTTGGTGTGCCTAGAAATTTATCAGGACATTTCATGTGAAAATTGTAGTGCATTGGTGAACCGCAATAATATTAAAATGAAGGCTTTACTAGCAACTGTGATAAGTCTTGGACTTACGACTGTGGTTATCGGCAATGCCTATTACCAGAAGAAACAGTTTTATCCCTCAATAGTTTATCTAACAAATTCTAATCCCAGCATGGCTGTAAGTACACCCATATGTTCATCATTAACCTTATGGTAATATAATTGAAGTAATGAAATTCCGCCATTAAATATAAATTTGTCAATACATAATTATTTATTATTTTATAATTAGTTAGTAACTATGAAAGTAGGTATATTCCAATATCTTCTGTCTGGAAAATATCATCCATGTTAACAACCAGTTTATTTTCAGGTGATGTATTTGCAAGCTTTTATACTAGTCTTACTAGTGGGTAAACTATTGAGGAAGGTATTCTTTGGACAACTGCGTCCAGCAGAATTTGAGGTAACTTGCATAAACATGTAGAAAATAATGTTTTTGTCCCAGAGATTATTTACTGTACAATTATTTTTATTTTTTTAGCATTTGATTGAAAGGTCATGGTATGCTATAACAGAGACATGTTTGGCATTCACTGTGTTCAGAGATGACTTTAATCCAAAATTTATTGCGTTGTTCACTCTCCTGCTGTTCCTCAAAGCATTCCATTGGCTCGCTGAAGACAGAGTTGACTATGTAAGTAACTATTAATCATAAAGTACAAAGAAACTAATTTTGATTGTCAAGAAATAATTAATTGCCTATTAGACATGTATGTTATGCCAACTATCTAAATACAGTTGTGACTACACAACACTTGTTAACTTGTTAACTTTTCATATGCCAAAAAGCAGTCTTGTTTTTTAACCCATTGTCTGAGGGAACCTAGATTATAGAATATTTTATTTAAAAAACATCTTATGTGGCCATGCATAACAATGGTTTACTGTTAGATTTCGTAAGAAAATATATATTTATTGCTAGAATAAATCCTAAATACTTCATAACATACATTTTAGTAAAATATGTATGCATAAATATGATTCCTGACCTTTACTTTGTCAGTTTGTAATGAATAGGTATGTTATGTTCAATTTCAAGGATTATAAACTAATATATGTAAATTAATACACAAGAAAGGTTTTAAACAGCTTTACATCATTGTGAAATCGGTGGAACAGTTTCATTAACATTCTGTCAGAGATAAAGTAAACAATTTACAATTTAAAACTTAGTGTACATTTAATCTTCATCAAACAGTTGATCAATCAATTAGCCTAGTCCACCGCTGGACATAGGCCTCTCCCAATGTACGCCATAGCACCTAATTCTCCATGCAATTGTTTTAACGCAATTATCACTGCACCACCTGCCACTGCTTTATTTCATTTGTGTTCTATCCATAATTTGAATGGTTCATATATATATGTCATTCTGACCCTAAGTGCAATTATTATTATATGGATACTCAGATCTGTATATTGGCAATAGGGACACATGGTAGGCATTTTTACACAATTTTATACCATATAATACGGACCCCAGAATCTGAGGTGAAAACTTTGGATGCCACTGGGATTAACGCTAGGTTGAAGGAAGGATAATTTATGAGGGTGAGGTAATTGCCACCTATCAAGTAAATTTCCATTTTATAGGCTTGAAACGTGCCATTCGGACATGTTGATCTGCATTTGACTGTAAGTTGTGAATATGTAATTGAAAACTTGATCCATTTCATTACCATAATGTTTGCTAGTATGTCTATTTTTTAATAAAAATGAAGGTATTATTCATGTTCTCATGCCATAATCAGGTCGTAACCAGGTTATTTTGTTTTCCAAATCCTCCACTCCTTTTTTTATTCGGGTGGAAATCTCACGGATACCACCTAAGTCGGCCATTGGAAGTTGGTATGTCGGATTTGGATCGATTAAAACCGCACGCCGTCTCGGGTCTTGACCTTGGACCATCTACTGCTTCAAGATGGCCTCTTCGAACCCCGGTAAGGGGACTACGACTACCCAGGCTAGGATGGCGCACATTGGGAGCGGCCTATTTCCTGCCTGCAATAGGGTAATTCATTGATACGGACTAGACAGATGTTACACAAGGTATCAGGGAAAGATTTAAACATGAAAAATTTCAAATATTTCACACTACCGTCAATTAAGCGCTGCTTTAGCACTAGCATGGTATCTGCTTCATTCACGTAAAAATTACATTTAATATGCTTCGTAAAAAGACCCGGTGCATGCATCATATGCATGCCACGGTACATTTCCTCGACCAGGGGATTGAGAAAACCCGCACCTTTCGGTCGTATCGTCTTCTTGGAATCACAAATTTCGCAGATAGACCAGTGTAATATCGGCTTGTAGTCATTACATTAGTTTCCGAGCCCATTAGTCGCCTACAGATTGATAATAAACCGATTTTGTAATGGTTTGTTGGTTTCGTCGCGCTTGGTTGTCGTTCGAGTTAGTTTACGATTTCTTTATATCACACCCCCACACAAAACAAGCCAATCTTTATATGTAATTGGAATATAATTTGAGGAGAAACGCTGGCATCGTAATTGTTTTACACCTACGCGCAGAATGCTATCAGAACATTATCTTTTTCTGAAGGTAGGTAGGTACCTACAGTTCTTCTTCGTTCTTGAGCTCTTGTTCGTATACCTATATTATGAGGATTGAATATTTTTATTATAGGTTCGAATAACATCAATAGCCATTGTAGTTGAGCATTTGGCTGTATTCGGTAAATCCGTTACGTTTCGCTCGTTTTTTCACTACTTTCTGTGCACTCATTTGTATGCGTAAAAATACGATTCGAAATGGCCGTCATACAAAATGAACATACGGGTGTACACTAATTGGTTTTTTATTTAAACGGATCCATATTTACATCAAATGAGTGTACCAGCGTACTTACCTAGATTTTGTATAACGGTCGTAAACGTCCTATTTAGGACACACACCATAAGCGTATTTGCTAGGTGTAAAGCTGATGACACATTGCATGGAAAATTAGCAACAGAGCACTTTCAGTCGTATGGCATTAAATATAGGGACCGCGGGTCGGCTCGATAAGAATTAACTTAAGACCACAAGACGAATGTGAATGCCTAGACGCGAGTTTGTTGAGTCATTTATGAATGAAACATTGTTACAGATGGAGAGAAGTCCAGTAATTGGATGGCTATTTCATGTCAGAATTTTAACACTATTGTTGCTTCTCGCCAATAGTGATTTCTACTTCATTCATCATGCATACCAATTCACTGCTTCCAAGGGGCCGTCAGTGCAACTGGTATTTGGATTTGAATACAGCATATTGATAATAATGATTGTAAACATTTTAATCAAGGTAAGTAGCTTGATAGCACTGATTATTTAGTAAATTGCATAATTATTTTTAAAACAAATTGTCTCATAGCTCGGTAAAAGTGAAAAACGCTGGAGAATTACGGTAATGGTATGGTCAGACAAGTCGTGTACCTAATAATATATGGCTATCGGAGAATTTCGAATACTTACATAGGTATTTAAGACATTTCCAGGTAGCTTAGTTGGTCAGAGTATTCCCCCTATAAGGAACTCGTTGCGGGTCCAAGTCCCGTTCTAAATGTTCACTTTTGCCGAGCTAAATCTGTAGAAAAAGTTAGCACAATAATTGCTTCAAAATGTCATTGAAATAGTCTCATAGTTGTTTCTAGACTTATTATTATTAGGTAAAAGTTCATCAGAGTATTGTTGTGTCGGTTGTTGCTACTTCAAACTAAATAATAGGTAATTTGTAAACCTACACATTACCCACTATTAAAATACTTGCTAACTACCACTGCCCCTATGTCACGTGGTGTGATTCTCACATTAATAATGTGAACTGGCTGATCAACGGACGACACCGCGGTTTTACGTGCTTCGTCGTCGAATTACTGAATTACTCAACTCCGAATGAGCCTGAGATTGTGTTATCTCGTTATGCAACGAAACTATTAAAAAGTCGGCAGTTTGAATGGCGAGCCGAGTAAAAATGAAAACATCAAAGATGAGTCACGATCTAGACTCACTCACTGATTTTAAAAACTGCGGGTTATTTCTTTTTTTACCGACTTGCAAAAGAAGAAGGTTCCTAATTCGTATGTTTATATTTTTACCCGACTGCCAAGAAGGGTTATTTATGTGTGTATTGGTGTATAGGCATACTTCTGTCATTATAGAGACGGTTTTGTAAAATTATTTTTGTTAGGCAGACATTTAGGCATTTCGAAATGGCTCCATTTAAATTTCGTAAAGATCTGATGACAACTTACGGAGACAGACAACGGAACTCTTCAATTTCAATCAATTTTCAATTGCCGCATCGTCCATTTAGGCATTGTTTATGCATTTTCATAACATAACATAACAAATTGTTTTAGTACGTTCTTCATGCGATTGACTCTCGCTGGGAAGCTCCGTGGGAGAGCAAAGCTGCAGTTCTGCTGTACACAGAATTAGCTATAAACTTCCTAAAAGTACTGTTGTACATCGGCTTCGTAGCAGTCATGGTCAGAATCTATACGCTGCCATTGTTTGCTTTCCGGCCCATGTATGAAACTATGAGGTGAGTTTCAGATACACAGTTGTAATCTTACGAAACCTTGTAGGCGTGCCCGTGCATTTTTCAAGCTCGTTCACGTTAAGATTGGTCAATCCGAACAAGAGGGTTAGAACATCTGTAGACCCTTGCTGACTGTAGAAATCAAACATAGGAAAGGATCTCGGTTGCATCCGAAACCTGTCGCCGTTAAATCGTTTATGTGGCCTACCGTCTGACCTCAACCACGAATAGAAAGCTTCGTCCTTTGTGCAGTAGTTGTGCAGGCTGGTAGTTGAGATTGTCCCGTAAGATTTTGGCAGGATACAATTATTACGTTACGCTATACAGAGGTATATTCAAAGATATTCTAAGTTTCTTTTTTGTAATACGCTTGATTTTTTGTAGTTGGTCACACGTTATTATCGCAATTGAAAGGATTGAAACTCCATCCAGTTTACGTTTACCCTGATAAAAATAATTTCTTAGCCGGAAGACGACGTGCATTCGATAATTTGCTCTTCAAATTTCTAGGAGTTTCAAGAAGGCATACAACGACGTGGTGCTGTCCCGTCGGGCTATCCGTAACATGAACACCCTGTACCCGGACGCGACGCCGGCTGAACTAGCCGCCGCCGACAATGAGTGTATCATCTGTCGTGAGGAGATGCATACCGGTTAGTGGCCTAAGATCCAACCTTAGAATGACTTTCATCCATCACGTTACGGGTTGATAAGGGCACATGTCTTCATTCTGTTACGCAATAAATTGCATACTAATTGAAAGTATGTAGTTTATTGAATGTGTATATATTATGTTGTGTTGCAGTCAAAACTCTCAACCAATCAAAAGTATTTTTAACTAGCAAAATCAGTCAAAAGTACTGTTAACCGTAAGCTTGCAGTCAAAACTCTTGACCAGTCAAAAGTACTTCTAACTTCTAAAACAACGTTAAAAGTACTTTTGACTGGTTAAGAGTTCTGACTGCAAGCTTACGGTTAAAAGTACTTTTAACTGATTTTCCTAGTTAAAAGTACTTTTGACTGGTTAAGAGTTTTGACTGCAACATATACACTGGGTTGTCTACTTCTTCCCGGTGCAATTATTGGGTAGAAGTATGTATGAACACGCGATGATTGCCGCCACCCCTTGTCCAGGATTCAAGGGGCCGTCTTAAAGCCGTGGATAGCCCAAGGTCAGCTGGGGCCGAGGGAAATTCCTTGTTAATTTCGAGACGGTGGGCGATTATAGTCAGTTCGAGTCCGATATTACCGCTCCCGACGGCCGACGCGAGTTGTATTTGTGGGGATTTCCGCACGAAAAAAAGTATCAACGAGTACCTATCAAAAAAGTAAATAAATATTTCTTAATCTGTTAGTAATTTTTCTGCCCACGTAGTGCTGCGATAAAGAACCTTGTAACTCGCTAGTCACTACTTTTTCACACACGATAAGAATATAGATAAAATCAGACAGGAAAATCTTGATTTGACCTATTACCAGGGTAATATGTACCGTGTGATATAACAAACATGTTGCCTTTAATTTCCAATCTAAATGACGATTGTAATCGAAAAAGCTATAGTTATACCTATGTATTATTAAGCTAACAAATCATATCGACGGAATTTCAAACATTCATATTTGATAAGTGCCAAGGTCAGTGAAACTCCGACACATGTGGTTCGTGGTGAAAAGAACCAACTACAGTTTAATTTCAGCGCTTTCGAGGCCGTATTTTAAACGACGCACAGTATATGATTTTACTAATCTAGGTGGACAAAACTTATTTAAATGAAATAATTGAAACTTCATTTAAATGTTTAAATGAAGTTTCTATGATGTATTTATTATCAGTTGAGGGATGTGTTGAAATTACCACGAGGATTTTCTCGTGGTAATTTCAACACATCCCTCAACTGATAATGCAAAGTCCTCAAACGGTACATTTTTTTTGTAAACAATAGGTGAAAGAACTTTTCCTGACTCAGGTAGTCAGTCGACAACTCAGTGTGATCGTTGACGCTGACATGGTTACATGTTTTTAGAGTTCTGTGCGATTTTAAGTGCTTTCTTGTAATAGAATCTGTACCGAGAGTCTGCAAATAGAGGTATTTATAAGTTTATTATATAAAAACATTGCACAAAATGTCTATCAATATTTAACACTTAACTAAAACAGGTTAATAAAAAGGATTATTTTTAGTTATAAATAACATTTGAGTCTACTATAATTTTCATGTGTAGTCAATCGGTAATAAAAAATACTAATACAATATAATAATTACTTGTGGATTGACTGACTGACAGGCTGACTGATTCATCAACGCCAAGCCCAAACCGCTGGACTTACACACTTGAAATTTCGGCAGTAGATGCCTTTTATGTTGTAGACATCCACTAAGAAAGGATTTTTAGAAATTTCACTCCCACACTAATTAAGGGATAGACGTTTGTATGGAAGTCCGACATTATCAAAGTTAGATGCATGAAATTTCATACACTTAAAGCCAATATAACAACAGTTTTGTCCACCAAGATTACTCGATACGTACACTGTGCGACGTGTACTGATATTACTGGAGTAAAATTTTCATTAGTAAAATTGTCAGTCTAAGATTGTCATTTGGAGTTTGGACCTATCTCGGACATAGGATGCTCCAAATTCGACTCCTATGTCCGAGGACGGGGGTTCGATGCTCGCTCATTGCATTGCTCTACGTATCTGCATTCTAAAATCCATACTACATGCTACAATAGTTAGGCAATGTTTTCTTTTGGTATATTAGCATTTTGTAGTATATCGTACAATAATTTTATTATTATTAAGTAATACCTTTCGACATATCGTATTTTTACGTTGCAACGACCTTGTAGAAGCTATCAAAGAGTTCATGCGTGAGTTCAAACAGACTGAATGACGTGTAAATTTAAGGCGTTACATATTATAATGTGCATGTTGTATACCTACGTATTCTTGATTAAGAAAGTACACTCGAATCTTTCAATTAAATAATGAATTGATAGCTAGCTTATACTACTATGAGCACTGTGGCAATAATTCTGCATTTTAATATCTCAATAAGATTTATTTTTCACTGAGGCTAAAGATGGTAAGAATTTTGTATGGTATTAAATTTTTGAATTTCTAAGTCAGTTCAAACTTTCCTTAAAACCGAAATTAGGAGCGGATTTCACCAATGAACTGCGATCAATGCGAATTAAATGAGAACGTGAGAACCCAGTTTCCTGAAATCACCTTTCATTCTCAGCGTTTTCTTTGCTGTTCAGCAAAACATGAGGAATGGCAATGGGAGATCGTCTATGAATCGACCCATGACCGTCTTAGACTTAAAACTCAACTTTATTTACCTCTCCATAACAAGCAATCATTATTCAACAGGAGCGAAAAAATTGCCGTGCAACCATATATTCCATGCGGCGTGCCTACGGCTCTGGTTCCAGCGACAGCAAACCTGTCCCACTTGTCGTCTGAACGTCCTTCGCGCGCCTGCACCGGATACGACCGTGCCGGGCCCCGCCCCCGCCGCGGCCCCCCACGGCCCCATACGACCGCCGCATATGCCGTTCGCCCCGCACGTGCCTCTTGCAGCCAACGCTACCCCTGGTCAACCTCCCGCTGCTGGAACCGTTCCACCACCCTTCCCGAATATACCACGTAAGTATTCCAACGCGTTTTTTTCAAGTGGTTTAAAATTAGTGGAAGAAATATTTGTTATATTTCGTACTCCTTTATTTAGTTTTTAATTAGAATGGCTTGCTGTCATCATAATATGGTACTCTAGGTTTACTTTAATTATATTGGGATTTAGGGAAATAGGTCAATCTAAAAATATTATTTTTACAAAAATCAATCTAAAAATATTAACTAGGTTCTTTGCTTCCATTTAGGCTGAACTTGAAAAAAAATATATTTAAAATGCATCATAAAATGTTATTACAGCAATGATGACTTGGGGAATGCCTCCACCGTTGCCTCCACGACCAGCCTCACTCGCCAACCTGACTAATGCCGAGCTACAACGGATGGAAGGCCATGACCGCAGAAATATTGAAGCCCGGCTTCAGGTATTTATATAAAAACTTATTGAAAACTCGTGGTATCTTGATTTATGTAGTTGTATAGATATGCAGGGTCTTTTTTTTAAGAATATTAATAACCGAAACCCCTTCAGCTAAGCTTAATAGCTTGTGGGTTCACGTCGGTAGTGTAATGTGGCCAGTATTCAAACCTGGAACGTCTCTATCGTAAGGCCAACTCCCTAACCACCAAACTACCGATGCTCTTTGTTAATTTTTAATGTTTCTACCATGACCAATGTAACGATAAATCCTTTTATTTATACCCATTTCTTTCTTATCCTAACACATTCAGGGCTGAGGTAACACTCCCATACAGTGCAAATATTGCCATAATGGTTCAGATTTGTGTTTCTGACCTCCTACAATTACAGCTTAAAAATTAAACTCCTGACAAAACAGTCGGATTTGAGTTTACGAAAATATCAATAAGTACGTGTTTTGCAGCTACTGAGGGAAATCCAAGCGATGCTGGACACGGCTTCACTTCTAATGCAGCAATACTCGACAGTAACGGCCAACTTACCACAAAACACCGCTAGTACCTCTACCCAAACAGATAGGTAAGTTGAACATATAACGAAACCGGTACGATAAGATCTAATGCAATATGGCGCTGTACTTTGGTATAGACAAATGCTAAATTTGGATATAATTTGGGACTACAAATACTTTTGGCTTAACATTTACTTTCTATTTCTGCTTAAGCACCGCATACCAATTATCGGATAGGTATCACTTTTGACCATAGCCGAATCAGCCAGTGTAGTTTCATTTCATCTTTATAGTATATCTGTTTTGTGAAGCTATGTATATTTGTTTTACGTCAGGTATGGGTATACCAGGGCCCGTAACCAAGTGGCACAAGTCTAAATCGCTAATGTGATTGGTCGACATAATCTATTCGATTCGTTAGCGATTTACGCTGTGACACTTGTCTACGGGGGCTAACGTAAAACAACTTCTAAAAATAAACAATATAAACGTTTCGGGTATTCCCAGTTATGGGTTTATGCCCTGACAATTCGGACATTTATTAATTTATGCCTAGAATACCATGTATATAGATGGATTCATGCATGATATTAATAGGCTATTGATATTTGTCCGATGAATGGCCAATGTGACAGGGTACAATCCCATCACTGGGTGTTCCTGACATGCAGTTATATCTCATAGAATTTATTTTTGTAACAGCCAAACAGAAGAGTCGCCAAGTTCGTCAGTAGCACCGCCGGTAGTGAACTCCGAGCCGGACGTCGTGCCGACCACGTCGGGCTACAAGCAGCCGTCTCCTGTACCATCGACCAGTAAAACTATAGTGCCGCCCGTCATAGAGGGCACGAGCTCCCAAACGACACAGCCTGATACTACTGCCACAGACTCTAATAGGTACTTTGTTAAATCGTTTTAAATTTAAGCAATGATATAATAAAGAATGATAGAACTCTTTATTGCTATTGGTGAAATATTAACAGACATGGATGTTGTAAGTCACATTCTGCAATTTTTTGAGATCCACATCTCTTCTCTTGAAATATATTATGGAAGTTTTTCACCAGTATAATAATTTGCAATTCGATAAGACTTGGTAGGTAAATATTTTCTGCATGACTCTGTGTTGTTTCCAGAACATTACTTATTTACATACTAATTTTACTTTTATTATTAGTGTTGCCAACTTACTTACTAATACTGTGTGAAAGTTTATTGATTCATATTATGATCATTCATTTTGCCACAAAATTTGTTTAAAATTTGGTACTTAGACTAGCCATGACCATTAGAGAATAAAGCTGGGCTTACCATGCATAATATGTATGCAAATAAAATACTGAATGTCGTCATTAATGTGTTCTTATTTGATTACAGAGACAAGACTGATGCCGATGCCGATGAGCTTAGAAGACGTCGGCTTCAAAAATTCGCGATGGACAAATGAGCTTGTTGAATACTTTTTGTTTCGATTTTCCTAATGTACTATTATTTAATGTACAAAGTGTTTCGGTATGTGTAAGCATTATCTATTCGTATCTTGAAATAAATGTATTTATGTTCTTGTAAATATAATGAGATATACACATGAATACATTACAACCATACTTTGCTTTCTATCATACTCCATAGTGTTAATTGTGTATTGGCGTCGCGGCCTAAAATGCGGCACTTTTACAATTTTATCAGTCTACGTTAATCATTAAGATACTGCAAAATATGTTTATTACTATAATTTGTAATGAATGGGACTCGTTATAAAAACCAAATAATTCCCAATTCGAGGGTATTTTGATACCTGGCCTTTATTTCACAATCTACATACTGATGCACTCATCAGGGGCCTGATTCAGTAAAATTACGTTTTTAAAACGTATGACTTCAAAGCTTACGAAAATGAATCAAAATGGGCTTTATGTATGTATGTTGCAATGTTAGTTGTATAAAATGTTCCAGAACAATTTATGTTATTAACATGAACCTATAAAACCTATGGACGGAACGAGTTGAAGAATACAACTGACGCTAGTCGGCCCACTTGCTTACACGTACAAGTCGGCACGCACACACTCGCACACTAGTCAGCCATTACGCTGCAAACGTGATTCGATTCAATCAGTTTAAGTACCAAGAACCAAGCGGTTCGGTGCCTCTTTTATCTGCCTCACCATAAAGACTTGGAATTCTTTACCAGCGCATGTGTATCCTTCCTCCTATAATCCCGTGCCTCTAAGCGGGGTGTGAAAAAGCATTTAATGAGGCCGTCAAGCTGAGGACTGCCACTGTAGCACTACCGGTGTATGTATTGGTGACCCCGGTCCTGAGACTTTACCTTTAGCCTACCATCAGGCGAGGTGAAGTCATTTTGACGTTGATACCCGCTTTGTGTTCAGTGGTGTGCTCGAAACTATCGGCAATGTTTGTTGCCTGGATACAAGTGGTTTGGCTATAATATATTTTAAGAGAAAAGTTAAATATAAGATGTCTTTTATTTAAATTAGAGTACACCTATATAACTACATACAGTATACCTATAGAAATTTGATTTTATTTACCGAATTTTAAATTAGTTTTTTATAAAATATATGGGATAACCTATTACCTACAAATATCTGTATCTCTTCTTCTTTCTTGTCAATGATTCGCTTCTTCAAATTATTCGATCATAAATATCTTTACTTTATTTAATTTATCGATAACATTCGATAACTTTCGATACTGGTGACTATTTCTGAATTGCAAAAAACCGGCAACACAGGTAATGCCAATTTAGTATCTCTAATTAAAAAACAAGACAGCAAGAAAAAATATCCAGGAATCACATTATCAGGTAACACATACAACCTAAAATTCACTTATACCGAAGATCATGATAACTATGGTCTTTGCTTATACCAAAGACGATAGATAACTATCGTCTTTGCTTTTATACCAATAGTTAGCAGCCGCCATTTTTGTGACACATCCTAGTGTTCAAAGCGATCCGTTCATGGGTTTTATAGGTTCATAGTTATTAATAATATTATTATTTTCTTTAGTTTATATCTTTATTTCATTATTTAACAGACAAGATTTAATAAAACCAATTTATTCATTGCCATTTCATGTATTTTTCATTTTATGTTTTTTGAACTATAAAAGTACTTGGCAGTGTGTACATTACATTCAGAACGATACCTACATTCCATCCTAAATGAGATATTAATCACACTTAAACTGTGGCGAGATGTTTGAATGAAAACCAGTGTCACTAAATGGCTCCAATATATAAATATCAATTCGCACATACCATGCGACTCTCAACATTATCCATATTGGTCTTCTCACATAATAACTATCTGGAGGTCACCCCACACCCCATAGACATCGAAACGTATTAAGCTAGGTAAAGGTAGATAAAATAATGATTTCTTGCTATCATCAAACAACTAAAGTACTGCCATCATCATTCATGCATTTAAAAAAAAATTATACAGTAATCATAAAATTTAATACACTACACTAATACAGGAACATTAACGGCTAGCAGTTGTACAAAGCATTTATATAACCATATACTTTATTGTTGTAATTCTCTAATACAGGTGCTCCACCAAAGTAACGGCTAGATTCGTATAATTCAAGATTGTTTTTACTGTACCACACATTCTTGGTGCCATCCACACCATCTACATTTAGGGTGTTCAGCTCAAAGATTCCGAAGTGAAACTTCTGTCCATCTGTTTGTATACAGTTAATATATACAGGTTCCGGTAAATCTTTTACATCCTCCTGTAAAAAAAACATTGTACCTATATAGTAACTGTACCAATGGAGTAGTGGTTTAAGCATTTGTCTTGCCAACTGCTACTACATTCAGTGGAATCGAACCAATTAGAACCTCATGGAGTTCCATCAGAGAGCCTATTGTGTGAGACCCAGGTATGCCCTATAAAGTCCCCATCTTTGTAGGGCTGCCGTGCAATAGGTGGCCGCAACCTTGCAAGCTCTCATTCCGCACCATAAAACCTTGAATCCTGCACTACTGCCTCACTGCTACATTCACACTCCACTAGGGAGTTGATGTAGCAGTGATGATTTGAGCGGGCATTGGGTCCCATTTTAAATGATACAGATACTTCAGAATAGTTTTGCAGATGGGCCTCACAATATGATCCTCCTTGAGAAATAATGTGTAATTAAAAAAAATACTTACTCCATGCAACTGTTTGGCATAAGCACTGGCAACCGTAAATGCATGTATAAGTGATCTGCCAAGTATTTGCTCCTGTGTCACTGGGGTTTCATAGATGTTGTTTACTTCTGTACGATTGAAGTGTAGCCAGGTTGTGTGTGGATGTCTCACGCTCACAGTGGGGTTAATGGCTAAAATATGATCAAATTTCTTATATTATACATGCCTCGGAATCTTACATGTCTTAAAAGCAAAATTTTAGAAGGAGGATAGACGTGCGAATGGAACCTCTAGTGTTCCAGTTGCAGTGTTCATATGCAATTTTGTCAGGGTCTCTTTTATGGTTGTCTATTATGGTGTACAATAAATAATTAATTTCTAATTCTATTCAATTCATCAATGTTTCTTATGTAGTTATGCAGATTCTTGCAGAGAATTTTCTGGTTGTGAATGGAAAGAGGATCAATTTGAATGCAGATTTCTATCTGCATTCAAATTGATCCTCTTTTTTTTTTTTATTAATTATAAATTATAAATTAATAATTATTGTTTTTAAACAAAGAAATTAAGGAGAAAAGAAGTGATTTACTGTACCTACACAAGAAAAAGTATAACATGATAGTATGTTATTGTGAAATATACTCACGGTAATTGCTTTTGTCACTGTAAAAGTGCTTTTGAGGTAATGTAATGGTATGTTTCACAGGATACAAGTCAGGAATCTCAGCAAATGTGACATCTCTTTCTGTCTCATGTTTTACAGGGTTCTTACTTGTTACCAGTATGTTAGATACCTCTTGGAACTGGAAGAGGTCATCCTCTTTCTCAAACACAGAGTGACATTCTGCATCATTGATTACATATCTGGATTGGGTTACCTCATTGTCACTGCTTTTCTCAATAAGCTGTAGTAACTTGTTTGTGAGAATTTCACTGTGAAGAAAGTAAATTTAACATATATTTACTATTAGGGTCAATGCCCACTGAAAGGCAGGAATTTTGTTACTAGAAGTAGTTGCGAGAAGGTTCACACTGTCTCATGGCACCTCTTTTGCGCAGTCTCCTTTGAATGACTGTGAGATTTAACTCATCTAGATTAGATTATAAATGGTTTGTAATGTTCTGCATCAAAATGTATATTTAATGCAGATTAGCCTCCCTTTGTTGGTTTCCATGGTTAGAGATGTATCTAGATAACAACCCACACATTAATTATGTTTGTATTTACAGACCATCAATATAGAAATATATCTGAATTACTAATACATAACTGATTTTTAAAGAAATACCCTAGTTACCAGAAAAGGAATTGTGGTTAAAATATTTTGAACTTCATACATTAAAGTTTTTACAAGTATAGTAAGACAAAAACACTTATGAATAAATGATGCGAAATTATAGTCACTTACTTTCGCCTTTTATCAGTTATGCCAAGTATTCTTGGGAAGTTATATGCAGGTCTCTTTGGATCTTTGATTTTGGGAAGCTTCTTTTGTTCAGTGTCAAAAACATTAGCAGAAAGTATAGCTTTCTTTATATTCTCATGAATGGCGGGCGGCGCTGGGACTTGTGCAAGCTCTTCTATTTTTGAAGGCAATTTATTCTCTGCTATGATTGTTTTGGTAAGAACTTGAGCTTGTGAGATGCCTTCTAGAAGAACATTGGTATTTGTCAATGTATAGCATGGCCTGTCTTTGTAATCGGGATGGTTTTCATCAAGTGGAGTGGCAGGTTCATAAGGTCCCACTATGTCGACTCTGTAAAAATAATGTAAGTAAGTATCCTTTTAAAATGATTTTTGGTACATTAGATTTGGACAAATATGCATTTATGAGTACATGTGCGATCTCTTACTTCTCGTGTTGAGGCTTCTCTTTTATAAATTCTAAAGCGTCTACGACCTGGACACCTTTTGCTTTCAATTTTTCCTCGACGCCAGTATCAATTGGTACACGTTTACCTTGGACTAACCAATGCTTTTTAAACATAAAACCTATATGTTGTCTGTTCAATACTTGTGTCAACCGCATCTTGGTGTATTAGTGTGTTATAAATTGTAATAATTCAAAACTTATCTATACTTTTACTTATAGATAACCACAAATATTTCGTCTCCATTGACATAATCATGACATAATCACCTGACACTCCTGACAGATGACTGACAGTTGAGGTTACGTTCAAAAATTTCAATATTCAATAACTATAAACTTAATATAACTAGCTGTAGCTATATAACTATCTGTTGCTGAACGGATTTTGATGCGGTTTTATTTATTAGAAAGGTCTTGGTTAGACTCAAAATCTTACGCATATTTGATCACAATCAGCTGATTAGAATCGGTGATATAGTAAAAAACTGCGAAAATCGACGTCCACGCGGGCGGAGCCGCGGGCAACAGCTAGTGATAAATAAATATTTCTTTTCACAATATTTTTTTCTTTTGTGAAAAATCTTTACTCCCATATAAGGGCCTCCAAGCAAATTTTTTATACGGGGCCCCGACAAGACACGCTACGCCACTGTAGTAGGTATACCTAATGACCCGAGCTTTAAGCAACTATTCCTTCATGGTGATACCGGCTTGATTGTTTGTTCAATAAATATGTGTAGTTATTATCACATTGATAATGTAGGTAGGTTACCACTTATACGCAGAGGCTACGAGCGTTTTGATAACAGGAGCCCCAATACGGATCAAACCGCAGTAGTTCCGTAGGAAATAAATTCTAATAGGCCGTCTCACTTTTAACTCACGATACCGATACGCGGTGGTTGAGGCTCAAGCCAAACTCACCTGCAAGTCGGTGCACCTGCTAAAGCCCGCCTCTCAGTTCAGTTCCCCCAACCGACGGTAGTCGCTCTCGGTGGCGTAGGTGGCGAGTGGCACGATAAAAAAGTGGCTCTCAGGCGAGTTTACTACTTTTTGGATCTCTAGTGGTCGACTGGCATGATTACTTTTATGATACCGTGCCACTTAACTACTTGCAGAATAGGTGGTGGTCAAGTGGCATGAACTACTCGCTATTGTTAAAATCGTAACAGTTATCCAGATTTGTTCCTTTTTGTTCCGTGTACATGATAATGATAACAGATCACTATTCGTGCGGGATCTATTTATGTTTGCACAACATAAATAGATCCCACACCCACAACTGGCGAGACGTGGGTGTAATAAATACACCTCTGCCTTCCCTTTCGGGGAATACAGGCGTGATGATATGTTATGTATGAAGTTAGATCCCAGTTATATTCATTTATTATATTTTATTCAGTTATATTTCTACATGAAACTTATTATCATAAATGTAATAACAACCAGGACTACCAATGCCATCTATGAAGTAAATCTGTAACATGGACGATTAAAAATTGATTGAAGGTAGTTTAATAATTATTTTGACTGGGTACATAATTCATAGGCGTAAGTGACGAGACATACTTGCTGATTCACAAGTGTTAAATATTATTTTAACGTTTTCTTATTATTCCTCGTGATATTATTATTACTTTAGTAATATCAATATTTTGTTACTAATTATATTGACTAGGGTTACGGGTCGTTTAAAACACAAGGTAAGAATCATTTTCAATACCTAAACAAACTTTTAATTGTGGTTGATTGTAAATTATATTTACTGTTGTTCTATCAACTAACAAAACATTATTAATGTTTTTGCAGAAATGACTTTTGATTCTTTTCTGATGATTGTTGACAGAAATGAAGAGAAGAAATTGAAAATGATTCTTACCTTGTGTTTTAAACGACCCGTAACCCTAGTCAATATAATTAGTAACAAAATATTGATATTACTAAAGTAATAATAATATCACGAGGAATAATAAGAAAACGTTAAAATAATATTTAACACTTGTGAATCAGCAAGTATGTCTCGTCACTTACGCCTATGAATTATGTACCCAGTCAAAATAATTATTAAACTACCTTCAATCAATTTTTAATCGTCCATGTTACAGATTTACTTCATAGATGGCATTGGTAGTCCTGGTTGTTATTACATTTATGATAATAAGTTTCATGTAGAAATATAACTGAATAAAATATAATAAATGAATATAACTGGGATCTAACTTCATACATAACATATCATCACGCCTGTATTCCCCGAAAGGGAAGGCAGAGGTGTATTTATTACACCCACGTCTCGCCAGTTGTGGGTGTGGGATCTATTTATGTTGTGCAAACATAAATAGATCCCGCACGAATAGTGATCTGTTATCATTATCATGTACACGGAACAAAAAGGAACAAATCTGGATAACTGTTACGATTTTAACAATAGCGAGTAGTTCATGCCACTTGACCACTACCTATTCTGCAAGTAGTTAAGTGGCACGGTATCATAAAAGTAATCATGCCAGTCGACCACTAGAGATCCAAAAAGTAGTAAACTCGCCTGAGAGCCACTTTTTTATCGTGCCACTCGCCACCTACGCCCTCTCGGTAAAGCCGACATACCAATCAAAAGCAATAAACGGACCCCAGGCTTCAAGGTGCATATTTTGGATGAAACTGAGAAATCGTTATGAGGACGATGAAATTATTCTCAACCTCTCAAGCCGCGCTTTCATAACTTAGGCTGGATTTCAGCGGTGAATGTACCTATTCCCCCGACCCCTGGCGCCTACTACCTACTTTGAAGATTTTTATGAAATTTATTTGTTATATTTAACACATTAGATATTCTTATTTGTTGAAATCTTCAAAGTAGTGAGCGCCAAATTGCAAGATTCGCTCATCCAATTTGGCCCAACTTAAGTATAAAACAAACGGCGAAGTAGACTAGGTACCTACAACACATCACAACGCGATAAAATTATTGTCTCAAACTTTCAACCGTTCTAGAATTAGCAAGTAGGTACGTTAATAAAATTGATTATATTCAAAGTTGATTGCCAACTTAATAGGCTTCTCGTTGCGAAGTTTGCTTGCTGATCCCTAATTAGGTACTTATAACAATTTGGCTCGGTGCCATGAGTTACCACAATTAGTAGAACCAATAGAACAGTAGGTCGCTTAACCTAGTGAGCACAAGATGAAGAGATATTCAGTGTTATTTGTTTTTGTTACATTCGTCATAGTGGGTTTACGAGGCATACAAATCAAAGATAGACCACCGCACTGTACACAAGTTACGAAAAGTAAGTAGAAACGTAGAAACACAGATAATAATTTTTTTTACCCGACTGCGCCAGCGAGGGTACGTAATGTGTTTCGCGCGTATATAATATATGTATGTACGTATGTACCTACATATATGTACGTATGTACCTAGTGTATGTATCTAGTTTTCTTTGTTCACCTCTAGAGGTCTAACGGCTGGACAGATTTCGATGAATGAGGTCTCAAATGAAATGTGAACAAAAATCATAGTTTTGATTTCTGGTGCTAAAATGTATGTGGTCCAAATATTTTTTTTACTCAAACTTATCGAGTAGGGTATCAAAGTAAAGGAAATTAGAAGGAGATTTCAAAAATAAAATGTTTACAAATCGTAACTACAAAGTATAAAATAAAATAAATGATTTAAAAAAAAAATCCGACTGCTGTTAAAAAGCCTGAAACAAGTTTGATAGCAGGCGGTAGGTACCTATTCGGAAATCATAAACCGAAAGAAAATAATGGGTACCGCCAGCTATTAAACTTGTTTCAAGCGGTTTTTTTTATCATTTCTTTTTTTATCTTAGCAATTTGTTTCTTACATTATTAAATTATTATCAAGTATTTTTTTTTATTTAACTACTTATCTAATATAAAAAAAATTAAACAACAAAAATCAAATTATTAACCCCCCTCTCACCGTATCCGGCGCAAGGGTGGCCATTACGCTTGCCGCATTGCCCCGTTGAATGGCGATGGCCAACCTTTGCAGCAGATACGATCCAGCGCGGGAGTCGCCTGTTTTGTCCCTCAACCTACGCTCCAGTTCGCTCACTTGGTTTTTAGCGTCGCGTCGGCACGCCAACTATCCATCGACTCCACCGCAAATGGAACAAACAAATATTGCGAATGCGCAGACGTGTGTCCTATGATACTTTTTTCATATAATAGGTGGTATAGGTACATCTATCTATACATATAATAAATTTGTAACTGATCGGCGTCTGTACATGGAAGATATATGAGAAAAAAATTATTAGGGGACTTTATGAATGTAGGTACCTAATAGATGCCAAAACAATGATTTTTAGAATTTTTTTCTGTTTGTCTGTTTGTCTGTGTCTCTGTGCCTCTGTGCCTCTGTTTGTCCGCACAAAATTTTTATTCACGCTAAAATCAAAAACTACTGGAGGGATTTTGATCAAACTTGGTACGATTATAGTTCATAGTTCTGGGCAACATATAGGCTACTTTTTATACAAGCTCATACCCGTGGCTTCGCCCGCGCTTCGTTTTTAGGTCATTTTTGGTCATATCTCCGGTTCTACTTAACCAATTACAACCAAACATACGGTAAATTTTTAGTCTAAGCAAGACCTTTCTAATAAAAAAAACCATGTACTGAACGGGTTTTGATGGGGTTTTTTTATTAGAAAGTTCTTGGTTAGACTCAAAATCTAACGCATATTTGATCACAATCGGCTGATTAGAAACGGCGATATACCTAATAAAAAAGGCGAAAATCGACGTCCGCGCGGGCGGAGCCGCGGGCAACAGCTATTTATACATATAGATGTAAAAAAATTATACCATTTTCAGGTACCGACAATCAGGCCAGGTTCCATTATGACTACCCGACAGTTTACATACACCCAGGGAAACGTGAAGCCTATCAACACGTAAGTACTTACTTAGTTACTAGCGGTATACACTATACAGTTAGGGCTTACCTACCAAGACGTGGCTCCCTTTTGAACCTTGAGAAAGTAATGCCAAATAAATAAGTAGGTAGCAATATCTTGGGTGCTGTTACTGTATATGTACTGATTGAGAACAGAAATACTTAAAATTCAAAAATAAACGTAAATTTTATCGGTTTCCCCTCATAAAATGTTCACCCATCGTCACTATTCAATTGAATTCAACTTTTCAGTTATTCTGTATCAACCCACCAATGGTGGCCAAGGCAGTGACCGTGGTGTGCGACTGGTCTGCTCCTCCTCAGGTCGAGTTCACACTTAACGATGAATACATGCACGTCGTACGAGTGGACCCTGCCGGCAGATACCGTGGCAACGTGGTCATCAAAACTTCACAACGGTGCAGTCATAATAGGAACGTTGACAATTCATCAACAGTTGACGTCCTAGAATTGAATTATGTTATTTGAAGATATTCATTTTTGTATCTCTGTTACAGTAGTGAGGTTCATGTTGAAGCCCCATCCCATACTTCTTTGCCTAGGAATATCTGACTGTAATTACTTAATTGTGTATTTTCTCAAGTAAAGGATAAATAATGGTGACCGTCTCTTCTTTCATACCAAAGCGGGAGGGGTAGGGCTGCCAGTCGCTCTAGCTAGCAGAACCAGATCCATGACGATGGTGCAAGGTGTTCTGCGCGCACCTGTCTAAACAGAGGGGGTTGCCTTCAAATTGCACGGCGAACGCTTGCGTTAGCTAGTGTTCAAAGTCTCTGAAGGTCCCTGCGGAGTTTTTTTCTAGGGTATACCCGGGGTCCTTGATAAATGACTCACTTGGATGATATTTCGTGTAGTTTTAGTCATCCCGATATATTTACTTCACCAGCTCCGGTGAGGACCACCACACGGGTACCAACCCGTAGGGATTTCCATTCCATACGTAAAAAAATCCGTGATACATTACTTCATTAAACCCATTATAAACCGTCTACTCGCCAATTCTAATCTAGTTCGCCTCAGTAAGGATGGAATTTACCTATTCTGGCGAATAGGATAAAGAGATCTTCTACATGACCTGGATAGCGACCTCGCCGCATTTTTCCATAGTAAATATTATGCCTGTATGCTATGCTCATTCCAAAGGTGACCAATTGATAACCTTAATAATCCTAACATCACGCTTTGAGACGTGTAGTAAACAATCAACATTAAAAATCTAAAAATACCACAGATATAAATAGGATATCTGTGAAAAACACTAATAACTGGCGACATAAATATCTTGTATCGTTATCTTATACCTACCTACATTTCAGTTTTAATTATGTTGTTTTTGTTTAGTTTTAGTAATAGCTTAAAATATTTTTAGGGTTGGCGCACCTCAACTGGGTTTTTAATTTAATTTCGGAAACAGTCAACATTCAGGACCAGACCAGTCCCTTTCTTGGGGGAATACTCTGACCAACTGAGCAACCTGAACTTGGACGTGTCTTCGATAGCCGAAATGCACAATTCCATATACCTACCGACATTGCACGTTGGAAGAGTCATCTAAATAAATTTCATTTCAGTCATCAAAAGTTCTTCTGGTAACATTAATTGCTGTTACCAAAATATTATTACAAGCATTTTTAAACATTATTTTTAGATTACAGTTCAAATCAATTAATATAGGTACCAGCTTTACGAGTAAGTAGGTACCTATATTCATTCAAATCAGAAAATGTAAAAGTAGGTAGATAGGTACCTACATCCGATTGATAATTTCATTCACCTGAATGAAATTATCAATTGGATGTAGTTATACAATGCACACGGCAAACGGTTTTTGGACTTGGATATTTATTTATATACCTAGGTACTCGTACCGTCTGTGCTTGAAGCAGTGGCATGTCCTGCTTTCGCTGTTACACATGTTTACACGTAGGTACCCCTGTCACTGACGTGACTTGTGTGGTGGTTCAAGTTAAATTTAATTTCCTTGTTGAATAAAATACTAATCCACACCTATTTTATTAGCTTAATATTTTTTTAGACACTGGAGTGCAGTGTTGGTCTCTCGTGGCGTAGTTGCGCACATGTTAGTGGGCGATAGTCTTATAGTAAATTACTTCAATTGAGATAGGAGTGAAGAAAAACAATATGTAATTTCGTAAATATATATATTTAAATTTATATCTTCCATCAATACATACAACGACACTTATACATTCAAAAATTTGGCCGTAACTACAAATAGGTCTCACTTTGTAATGGCTTCGCTTACCTACATGTAAACTTGTAAGATAATCTATATTCATCGACACAAAACAGCTGCGAAATATAAAAATATTCCGCTTTAGGATTACTTACATTATTCTATTGTAAATAGTCAAAGAGTACCTGTGTATATCGAAGTCAGACCTATTAATTTGCTAATACGGGGAAGACATCGTTTTACACAAATGTTACATTTAAAAAATCGAGCGAAACAGCACCGTCTAGAGTACCAAGATTCAAAGATTCACAAATTCTAACGAAACGAAAAAACCGTATCATATTGATGGAGGAGAGATATTTTACAAAATAAAACTTATCGACATATCTTCGGTGTACGCTAGGAGCTATAAAAATTGAAAATAATACAACTAATTTAATTTCATAACTAGTAAGACATTACAATCCCTTACCACGAGATCAGCGACAAGTTGACGACACCCGGCGTTGCGTTCGCATTTCAAATTGAATATAAAACTTTATTTTTACGTACGTACGTTGGAGTTTGTGTATGTCTAGTTTGATGGACGAATTGTAATGTAAAGAAATCCTTTGGACAAGAGTGGTCAACAAAAAGTTCAATATCATAATTACCTCAAATTTGGAGACGTAAGATGTCTCTCTAGTGATTTTGTCATATCCTTACCAATTGGTGGGAATTTAGATTTAATAATCTTTGGACTAAAATCTCTGAATAAAAAAGTCATTTTATGTCCGTCCTCATTCTGACTACTCATTAATTTAATCGCACATTGTAACAATTTGCGAGTTAAACATACAACACTTAAGAGCTACTATAATATAATACCTAATTATTTTATAAAGTAACAAAATTAACTTATATTTACAGTTATCATTAAAATTATAGTAAAATTTTACTATTTTAGCACTAGGCTATGATTATCTCGCTGAAATACGTTCATTTTGTAATAAATGAATTCAAATAAAGATAAACTGACTGGATGCATTCATAGTGAAAGCTATCACATTGAGTAAACGTTTTAGATGTAGTGCTCCATAATACTGCGCTCAGTAGGGACGTACGGTCTACAAAGAAAGGCGCTGGACACATCATAAGAAATATAGGTGTTATAAAAAAAAAACTGAACAATAAACCGAATTCTAAAAGTCTATCTTGTCATCAGAAATATAAAAAAAAGCATTTTAGTGATACGTTTGAAATGTGTTTATGTCAAATGTGTTTAGAAAATGTTGGTGCTTACCGCGCTAATTGCACGATTCTAATCCAATGAACATTGAGAACCCAAAATAATTATAACGTGTTTAATAAGGCACCATTGGTTATACAGGGTAATAAAAATGAATGTAAATAGTATGAACAAATACAATTAGAACCTTCTTTTGTTAGTTGGTGAGTAATTAATTCCACTGGTGGTTTATGAGATCAAATCCATTTTAATGTTATGAAACTCTACAATTGAATATCAAATCATGGTGATCTTCGATACACACTTAAGTAGGTATTTATCGGCGATAGTAATAGAAAGACGCAAGATCTTTCTTGTATGTACATAAGAATACAATAGTTTGTTTTATAGAATTGTGTTGTTAATGATGTCGTGTTTGTGAGCTGGGGACTGCGAAGGGAGGCGTCGATCGGCTCGCGGGGCGCGGGCGGCGCTTGCGCAAGTGCTCAGTCCTCGTCCTTCTTCTCCATTTTCGGTTCATACATTGCGTGCAGTTGTTCTGGTGATATTCTGTAAATGATATAAATCAATTATTAAAATGATAGGGAATGAATAGGGATCAAGGGGAGAGTTTAAAAAGGTTCGATATCATAAACTGTTTGCTGGGAAGAAAACTTCTCCTTAGAAATGATCTAGCGCTTTGGGCTAGATAAATAATGTTTTGAGTGCTGCAGACACCTGGAGTATTACCTTACTAAAACGGAGCCTGAATAAAATTCAGCTTCTCCAGTACCTAGTTAGGTAGGTACGTAGCACAATAACTTACGCTTCGAACTTGCTTGCTTGCACGTTCTTGAATGAAAGATATAATAAAGGACAGTAAAGAAAGCTCATGCTCAGCAAATGAAGTTTTGGAGAGAGAAAGACATGGTAATATAAATGTAGATATATGTAAGTCATAATATTTTTAGGAGGTAGGACACGATGACGGTATCTCCTGTCCGAAATGAGCTGTCCGACTTGGGTAGTACCTCCACCCTATAGAACATCGCGGCCATAATAACCATCGTGTTGTGTTCCCGCCGGTAAGTAGGGTAACCAGAGCTCACTGTACCCCTCCTCACCCCTCCCCAACCTAGCCTTCCGTCACCTTCCTAGCCCTCCCTACAGGGTAGGCAGCGCGTGTGCAGTGATACCTTTAGTGTTGCATACGTCCATAGGCCACAGTGACCGCTTCCCATCAGGTGGGCCGTGTGCTTGTTTGCCAACTACGTAGTATAAAAAAATATAGGTAGTTACCCTAGAAGGCTCTGCAGGTCGCAAACGAAACGGTAGACGTAGCGCTTGCCGGCGGTCTTGTGGATGATGTTCTTGTCGTAGTAGTAGCGGAGCCCGCGGGACAGCTTCTCGTAGTTCATCTTAGGCTTGTTCTTACGAATGCCCCAGCGTCTCGCAACCTGGAAACAAAACAGTTTTAATAAAATCTATTCAATTAAAGCACATAGTTGAAGTTAACTCGACTACGATAAGCAAATTCCGCTTAAGTGCCAGGTTGACCCTAGTAGATTCGTAGGTACCGAGGTGCATAACCTCATGAGATTAAAAATAGTTGGCCAAAAGTGTTAGGCACTTCTGACTAGCCCTACAGGGATACACATTTAAAAAGTCACAACGCAGTGTAATACCTGATGAAAATGCGATTGATTACAAATGTAATGACAGTTATCGTAGGTATAGGTAAGTATCTTACAATATTTTGTTTTTTTTAAACATTTAAGGGTAAAACAATACCTCTATACTTCGAAGCAGATTAGGTTTGTCTTAGGGGTTTCCAAAAAAATTGCATCGGTTATCCGTCACAAGACCAGTGTAAGCAAGAGCTTCCGTCTTAGACTAGTTTTCTAACATACCTCATCTGGGTCGGTAAGCTTGAACTCCCAGCCGTCGCCGGTCCACGAGATGAAGCCCTGGCAGCTTTTGTCGGTTAGAAGCTCCAACAGGAACTGCCACAGTTGGATGGGCCCTGAACCTGTAAATGTAGAACACAGTTGCTTTACGAAATACGACCAGTTGGGTACACTACAGAACGTCGTTTTTGGAGCCCCACCAAGGTCTTTGGGGACCAAGCCACAACTCCTGATTGACGGATGAGGCTCCGGCACAGGCTTTCGACTCAGAGTTTGGAGGTCGCCGCTTCCATAATAGCCAAATAAGCAAAACTCAAGAAAGGAGTAAGCAGACCCCGAGCTCCGAAACGCTGAGATGTAGAAGAGTAAACAGAACGTTATAGGTTCAATGTACCATATTTTTTTTCCTTGTAAGACTTCTCAAGCAAATTTTATTTTCGTACGTACTCGTAGGTAATAAAGATAAAGTTTCTCAGAAATATCATAACTTCTATTAGATTAAATCAAAAATAAATTGGCTATTTAATTTGTACCGAATGATCCATAATCATTAAATTTAGGATGCTACTGTTTTATGTAGCAAAAAAAGTTTAAATCATGTTGGTAATATTTTTGTCTATGTTGAATCATTTGATAGCGCAGACTTTGGGATAAACTCGTATTGATAATGATCTTGGAGCAATTAATTTGTTGAAAATTATAATACTGAATCTCATTATTATCGAATACGACCTTGACAATATTCTGTTTTTATAACTGCATCAAATCAATACGAACGAGAGAGCTGTCTTTTGCACACTCAGTATAATAGATACTGGATTTACATCATAATTTTGGCTACTCACATTCGGCAACGACATTATTGTGAACTTATGGAATAGATAAATATGTAGCATTAACAGAACTTATAGGTTATCCTATATAATAGGCAGTGTTGGAGTACTTCAGTAGATACAGACCGGTGAAGCAAGGCCCTGAGGCGGGGTAGGCGAGTTTGTCCTGCGGTATGAGTGCGTGTTGTTCTCCGGGCCACTCGGTCCATTCTGTGCCGCATGCGCTGCCGTAGTCCTGCACGTATCCCTCGCCGTAACCATCGCCACCGTATCGACCGCCACCACCTATACGAAAAGAGATATTTTTTAAAATAAATCAATTCCGTATGATTCCGAAGATCAGCGTCCGGTATTCATGATATAATCGTGGGAAAAAGTTTGGATGATTTTAAACGGTAGCAAAAAATAAATAGTGTTTTCCTGTTAGCAAATCGTTGACTAGAGTTCTCTTTTTTTTCTGATTATTTATTTTTCTGTCTGTGAAAGTTCACTTTGCCTTAATTTTTTTTTGGTTATTCAGGATTTATTTAGGATTATGTGTTGCTATTTATTAGGTAGGTACCCTAAATACATAAAAAAAAATTACTTTAGGTTTCAGTGGATGACATTGATGAAATAACAACATGTGCAATCCTATGAAACTTGACTTTGGCTTGCAAAGACAAACATCTTTCTCTGTAGTCCGAAAATCCTGTGATCTCTAATTTATTTTAATTATGATTCTCAAAGATAAAGTACAACACCAATTAGACGAAGCATCTTGCTGATGACATGTAAAAATGCGTCAGAAACGTGATCCGGACTGAATTAATAACCACATGAAAGATTTAATTCTGTTAACGACTATGTCTGAAACTGTACACTGTCGTCAATTAAAGATGAGCGAACAAATGCTGTGATCTTCGCTGATGAGATACGACCTATATATCTCTATACGTTTGAGGTTTTATGAATAACTTTATATAGGTGTTAGTATAAAACTAATGTTAACAGATTATATTGCAATTTAGATAACTTGCGCTAGTTTTGCATCTACATTACTTTGTAGCTCTGATATATCCATAAATAGATTAAATTAAATTGATGAGATTGAATAGATTTTTAAAAACGAATTTTTAATGACTTACTGTCATCCACAGTACTAAGTTGTCCCCCTTTCATGGGGCTTACCATCAGGCAAGGTGAAGTTATATTGACGTAGCCTATATCAAAATAATTATAAGTATCTACAGACTGACAGACAAACTCTAGCAGTTTTCCATGACTATCCCGTTTCCCAAAAAAGTTTTGTAATAAATTTATACTATTACAAAGTGGGAATGTAAGTCTAATTTGTCTATATTTTTCGATGTTTCAGCTCACATAAGGTAGTAAGGACAAGTAACAAGTATTTACCTTAATAACTGTTTATTCATTAAGCAGGACTTACCTCTGGGATAAGGCTTGGTATACGCATGTGGTTGATACTTGGGCTCGTGCGAGAGCAGGGGCTGCGTGTGCGCGTGGGCGTGGTGGTAGTAATCGTCGAGGTAGGGCTGCGTGGCGGGTGCGGGTGCAGGTGGTGCCGACGGGTACTCCGGGGGGTAGTACTCGTCTAGGGGTGAAGCCGCCGCGGGCGCTGCGCCCCCGCTCGCCTCGCTGTAGCCGTAGGCATTCGTCTCTCGAGGACCGCCTGTCGTGTAGCCGCCTAAAACAAATAAAAAATGACTATTAGTTTTATAATTTTAATTACCAATTCGTGAGGTCCGCTTACAAGATACATATATAGTTAGGTTTCATTCATTTCATCCGGTATTTGGTTGCCAGTTTGGTCAAGAGAAGATGCTACAGTGACCACAAGTGCGAGCGTGATGCAGCGATGTTCGTTGATTAGCTTATGTTTCTATAGGTACTTCAACTAGAAAAGTGTTTACTTGAACATTTGAACATATATTATATCTATACAAATGATTTCATCAAATCCGAAGCTCAAGAGAACTAACTTTGAGATCATTGTGTAACAAAAATTCTAACCTTCAGTTTTTGAAAACTCGTGAAGTTTTTACCTACGTACGATACGTCTCTATAGACAAGAATCTTACCTCTAGAATAAAGCCGCTTATACCTACTTGTAGGTATTTAACTATACTAGTTTATAAAATATCATTGAAACACATTTGCTGTAAGTAATTCCATATAAAACATACAAATTAGGCAGGACACCCACCCACATATTAAAACTCTACATGTTTATTTATATTATACCTTGCCCTGGTAAATCTTTGATTGCGCATGAGTAGGTACATACAACCTCAGGCATGATAGCAATCTTGAGACATTAGAACCAGTAGCATTCATCAATCAACGTTAGCCTGGAATTTGTATTCCACATCGACATTCTATCTCAGTCAGACAAATTTCTATTAAAAAAATCAGTACATGTAGTATGTCGAGGCGTGTTGGCGCGAGTACCGAAGCGCGACGGTTGCGGTTCACGGCGCGCCCTTTGTTCTGCGCGTGCGCCGCCGGACCCACACACCTCACCCCCCCCCTCCTCTTGCCCCACTCCCCACGAGCCTCACCTCACCCTCGCACCCGAAGTCACGAAACTATGTTGATACTGAACTTGGTTTGATGTGGGATTTGCAAGTGTATAGTTGTGTTCGTAAGTATATTAGAAGAAGTAACGACATAATCATAACAGCACTATCTAAGCACAAATTAAGCAAAGTTCTTAGCATCCGATAGCTTGTAATATAGGTTCCAGAATTTTCATTTGTAAATGTATGTAACATATAGAAAACCCAAATCAATGTTCATATTATGCAAATGCAATAATGGACATAATAAAAGTATTGGGCGGAAATAGCATCTGCGATCTTCGACGTTGCAGGCGAATGCTCTACCACTACGTCACAGAAGTGTAGTGATGAATGAGTTAATTATAAGCTCGCATAAAGAAAAGTCGGTATCTATTTGAACATTTTGTTTCTTATACTAGAGTAGTCAAAGTAACTTCCCCCCACTACGGAGTAAGAAGCTGTCAGTGAAGTTTTAACTCCATGTTGTAGTCTTTTGCAAAATTATAATATCAAAGTTTCCATAATTTAAGAGTCTACAATTTTTTAGAACTACGATAGAGCTTACTTTGCGTTTTTTTTAATTTACCCGACATTAGATAATCACCATTGTCAAAATTCGTGCGAACTCGAGATGCCAACGCAACCAACGGAGTTCAGTGTACGCGTGTTTAGTATTATGTTCGAGATTAAAAAAATCACGACCACAGACAATCTTTGAACAAGAGTTTTACAGCGACCAAACAGAAGATAATCGTTTGAAAAATACTTATTTAACTACATACCGTTTTGCTTTGACCTTTCATATCATTTCGAATGTTAGTAATTTTCCTGGCAAAAGTCAACAACATACGTTCACGCAGTGCGGCGCGGCACGCGGTGTGATTGAACAATTTAACAATAGAGCATCGCGAACATACAATGTATATAACTGTGTATGTATGAACGAAGGGGTCAGTAGTCGAGTATTGTCTGACGTTTGACCGCTCGTGTGATACTCCATCTCCAATGTATTGATGTGTGCAATATGCAATGCTAGCTGCTCGTTTGATGCATTTTGAAAATGGTTGCATGTCGTACTTGTACCTCCAAGAAATTAAAATGGAAGGAAATAACCTTTAATTACAGGTAGTTATTTGTTTCCCTATTCGTCAAAGCTTGGCACACTTAGTAATAGCTGAATTTTATTTATCAAGTAGGTATTGACCCTTAAATCTTAATTAGCACTGAACAGTGACTGAGTGCAAATATAAGCATCTAAGTACGAGTATTAACTGTAGCCCCTTTGCTACACGAAACAGTGTTTTAAATTAAGGAAGTATTATATAAGGGACTAGCAGGAGGTGCGTTTTATCAATACAATTTTAAATACTTACATATATTTTTTTGTTTGTAGGTACTTTGTGCGGAGCTTCTTTGAATATGGTATAGGTAGGTTAGGTACCCACTTAATTTAATTTGTATTACTTTCAATAAGTATTTATCTTTGACTCACAATCCTTAGATACAATTATATTTATTTTTAAACACCCAATGGTTCTGTGCGAGACCTAAAGTATCTTTTTAATTGGAAACATTACGTGCTTACATTTGCATCAGTGCCATGGAATACGAAATACACGTACTTACCTACTTAACGATATTTATAGACACTTAGTTTTTTTAATTGCCGAGATAACTAGTATTCATTTGATAAGGGCTACTGATAGGAATCTAGGCGGCTTTGGCGGTCGGTTTAGTACCTTATTAACTTTAAATATAATTAAGTATCTATGTTGGATAAATGTTAAACAAGTTCATTAAGTATTTTTTAAGTATACCTACATAAAAGTAGGAACAGAAAAGAGGTGCTGAACTACAAACCCCTGTTGGTACCCTGAGCAGCGGAAGTCATATCGTCTCTTTTATTTTCCTTGCGGTATTGCGGCATTTTCTATTTCACCTTAGGTTGCTTGGTTTTATCGTCTGTCTCTGTGAAGCAGAGAGTCTCTGTGGAGAGGCGACTAGAGGGTGTGAGAGTTCATGGTTTTGTAATCATTTCGAGGCGTGGACGTGAGTGTAATGTACAGTCACTCGGGTAAGCCATAATGTCCGAAAGCAGACAGTAACACCCCGTTCCCATTTGTCGTGTGTCGTATCCGTTTTTTAATCGAATGTTGTAGTGGCAGAACATTATGTATGATTTCTTGTCGGACACGACAAAAAATCGTGTTCCAACAAGTGTGAACAGCTTCATACATAACGTTCTGTCACTGCAACATCCGATAAAAAAACGGACACGACACACGACAGACACGTGGGAACGGGGTGTAATGGTGGCTCTACGGGGCTACGAGAGGAGAAATCCTCTACGGTCAAATAACCCCTTAAACGACCAAAGGTAGGAATAATAATTTGTCGCGACGGTAAGGTCTTTAAAACATTATCCGTCCGTCATTCTATTCATGGGCCAGTGGACGCGGCGTGTCAGCCCATCCACCTCTTCTTATGAGAGTGGGCTTTGCTCATCTCCAAAGGGCAAGGTACAACTACACAAGGGACAATAGGGACATGTTAAAAAAGGTCTTGTCGTCTGTAAACTGCCACCTGACATAACATAAGTATCTGCACAAAGGGATGTAAAATACTAGGTAAAATATAAGATGGTGGTAATATGAGTTACCTATATGAATTATTGAGTGGGGTGGGAGTACTATATTATTATACTTCTAAAATGAATGCATTATCTTATCAGGGTACCTATTAAATATAGGTAGTTTGTTGTGTTGCAATGTTATGAAGCTGATAATGGTTACTTGGAATCATTAGAATTAAGGAAATATTACAGATGTATAGGTAGGTACTAATATACTCGTAGGTAGGTACTAACTACAGTTATGACTTGAACGAACCTAACTAGTTACTTCGTTAGTATAATTGTTAGTACGAGTAGATATCTTATACTATTAAACGAGTCATATAGGTACACTATCCCGGAAATAGGGTTTTACTTTTTAAGTATTATGTCTGTCTGAAGACACGAAAATAAACCCGTGCTAAGCGTTGGTCACCTAGTTTAGTTTACTATATAGTAAACATAACAATGATTTGATGTTGCTGTTTAAGATTAAAATTCAATTTATTCACGGGAGCCAGTAGCGGATTGTTTTGTGGCAGAGGTAGAATCACCTAACTCTACATGGCACTTACACTAATTTCTTTTTCCTTTGAGATTCATCTAGATACTTATATCTAGGTGCCTAGGTGCATAAACTCTTTCCGTTTACTAATAATTAGTTTTTACATTATTAGGTATGATGCTTGCTGGTCAATGAGGAAAATAAATAGAAGATAATAATTTAAATTGGTTATTCTCTATACACAGAACCACAATTTGCCTTTACCGACAATATTTATGAAAGTAATCCCTAGTCAATGTAAATCTGTGCAATCCTCATTTACTTTAAATGCTGATAGTACCTACTTACATTTGTCGTAGCAAAACTTATTTTGGTAAAGAATGTCATTCGTTCAACTGAACTATTTTACCGCGCCCATTTATTCCCGCCACAGTTGAAATGTCAAACTACTTTTTTAAAAGTAACAAATGAAGCATCAGATGAACAAACGCGAGAACAAATCACTCAAGTGTCGTAAAACAAATACAAGTATTTTAATGAAGGTATTGTAATGAGCGACAAATCCCACGACATTGGGGGAAAGACGATAAAATTGTGACGAAAATACTAGATTGTGGGGTAAAAAGTTTTACCTCGTGACCTTTGTTACGTTAAGTTTGACGTTTGTGTAATTTATGTTGGCACGGTTATTTTTTAATTTCGATGTTTAGACATTTTTTTATAGGAATCAACTTGGATAGATATTATCATTCTTTTTGACCGTATTGTTCTTGAATCGTACTTAGGAACGATCATAATTTTCGAAACTGTATTTTTCAAACGATCATCTATATACCATACAATTTTTATCTATTCTATTTTTACATATTAATATAGTAAAACTTCTAATTATGTACGTAGTAGAGAATATATAACTGGGTAATATAAGTCATACAAATATAAAAAAAAATCTTACTATTTGATTTTCACTAGCTTTTGGTACTTAGGTGAGCTACCTTAGGTTGGTACCACCTACCAAAATATATAGTAGGTAGTACCTACATCAAGTTAATTGGGCTCATTAATACTATTTAACATAATTTTTACAACCATAACTAGATACTGTCAAGCCACTGTGACTACTGATTTATAGCTACCCATTTTTTTATTTCCTTACTAAGGTGGCTATTCATCATTAGGTATCAGGTAGGTACTGCAGCGTTTAATGGCAACGTTTTTATTGTGAATATCCGTTCTAACATCCTATTTTTTTTTACAATCTATGGATATCATTAAACTATAAAAAAAAACTAACATGACTCATAAACACTATGAGCTCCATTTGAAATCCTTTTTCACTCTTTTATACTTAGTAAATACGAACAGTACCTACCTATTCGCAGGTGCGCGCTGTACCTATATATGTACTTCAGTCCAAACAATGTACACTCCATAACATTCCAAGCCATAGTTCTGCAGTCTATGGTTACAAGGCGTTCAACAAAGACAGTCAGTGATAGTTGTGTCGCAGCATCACATCTCTTGAGACGTACGTCGTGGGGCGTGCGCGAGGCGGAGCGGGGCGGGGCAACCAATCGGGCGAAGCCACGCCTCGCGCTATCGGGTCGAAAGGTCGCACTCGCACTCACACACTACACCAGTATAACAACGTACTCAGATTTACTGGCATTGAACGTTCATTTACGCGTTCAACATCAGAAATCAAGAAATTTTGTCTTAGAATTCGTTGCCATAACAGGAGGTAATCCAGAAAACTCGATGATACAACATCAGGGACACATTTTGGTGTTGCAGTCACACATTCATTGATAGCATCAGTAGCTTAGTGATAAACACCTTACGATTGAGATCCCAGGTTCGAATCTTGGCCATTACAACACTAAAGTGATTCCTCTCTTAACACAAGCAATTTTACTTAGCTGGAGGAACACTGGGACCAATAGTCAATGTATGTCAATTGACTACACCCCGCTGGGAACTGGGATTAAGTTCAGAATATACAGGCTAATATACCATTCTTATGCCCAATCGATACCTTCTTACCAGGGCTTGTAAATCCTGAGGAAGATATTAGTAGGGCCCCAAAAACAGCCTGTGGACATGCTCTACTCCTTTTGTAAGCAACTTCTAAAGACGACTGTACGTCTTTGCTCGACATTTCAAAGCTATGACATAATTACTTAGCATGACCGTGTTAATTTAAAAATTTATGTATCATGCTATGCGAAAGTTTAAAGTGATTAAGTTTTCTTTTTGTTTAATTACAGAAGGCACTTAAGCAGTATAATTATTACCTGCCAATATCTACATATCAATTTTTATTTCATTTTATTAATAGCTCAAAGTCTATCTAAATAATATTATTAAGTAGGTAGTATTAATAGCAATGATACTTAAAAGAAAGAGGACTGTGATACTAAGAACTTAGCATTTGAACATTGAATTGGTTACAGCTACGAATACGACAGACAATACGGAGCGTAGAAGTAGAGCGTTTGACTGCTACGTCGGAGACCGCGGGTTCAATTTCGTCACAGTGCAAATATTTATATGGATAGCCCATTTAACGAGGAAAGTATATTTCATCACGCTTCTACCTAAGTAGAGCAGTAATCATATACATATAAAAATTTGGACATCCTTCCTTTTTTTGAGGATTAATAAATTATGGGCATGTATAGAAAAATGAGTGCCACGGGGGCGAAGCAGCGAGGGACAGCTAAATAGAACAATTATATATAAGCACATGATATAGTTAGTCATTGAAGAAGCATTCTAACTAAAACTTGATAGTTTAGTTGGAAGTGAACCGACAGTAACCTTAAACCTCGCGGCAGCTGCGACACGACTTGTCGCACTTTTTTACTTGTTATCTGCGACGAAACTCGACACCCGCGAAAAGTTCAAGCCGTTGCTTTTTTTGTCCTGCGAGCACGCGCTTAGCTCGCCATATGGTGGCCCACCGACAGACGACGAATAAGTGGTTTCGTTAATATTTTTCATAACAGCTCATTATTCTTGTACGATTAACCAGCATTTTTTAAATTAACCGTTGTTGTTTTTTTTTTCCTGCGTCTACGGATCCAAGTCCACCTGTGAGGATCTCCTACTTTAACTAGTTTTCACAAGCTGATTTCAGTTTTCACGTAATAAAGTGCGAGTGTATTTTCATCTATCTTACTGGATACTTTTTTTACCTGATCCCGAGCAGTTACTGAGAAATAGGGAAGTACCTAATAAAATAATAAATTACATTTTTTGCTCGAACCGAGAATCAGCTGTGAAGCTCGATATCGATGAAACACCGAGGTCAACTATAAATTATATGTGCCTATAGGTGCCTATCTATTAAACAAAGAATGTAGTTACATTTAGTAGGTACGTATATTATGTAAGTGTGGTGCGAAAATGATCTACATTCGAGTTTATATTTTATAATCACACGAAGAGACACATATCGCGCCAATTCCCATTTGGGAACGGAAGTCGAAATATGAATTTTTAAAATTAGAAGCAGTGTTGTGCGCAGGTGAGTGCCGCGCCTGAGCCGTGACTGGCGACGACACACCACAGTCGCGTCCGACAACTCGCTGTTTTGACATAAATAAGTTGACCTCCTTAATTAATCAAACGTGGTAATAGTAGGTATTATGTTCATTCACAAATTGTACATTTCACATTAATATCTTGTTATTCTAACATACAATACATTTTGGTGTTGTATTACCTATAAATGTTTTTTATAAACATTATTACCTACTTCGATAACATTTGCTTTATTTTTATTCGGACTTGTATGATTAAACTAGAACTAGACTGGTAATAAAGAGCAACGAATTTTAGTAAGTACCTATAGGAAATGATACTAAATCAAAGCATAATATTAGTACGGTCATTTTGGGTAACATTGAATCGCAGTGTAACTTTGAATAAAGTTGTGAAAAAGATTTAAAAATTTCTTTGATGCAAATGTTTTATTGTTTTAATATTATAACTGCCTAAACGGATCGCCATAATGTTTTTTAACAAACGTAACGTAAAACATTAAGCTTTCAAAGTCAGTATTTTGTAATTTAACCGCCTTTTTCGAGTGAAGTTTTTAGCAGTGTTTGTTAGTTGAATTTAATATCGGAATTATTTGTACAAAACTTGCTGTAAACAGGTATGTTTAGTGTTTATCTTCAAAATCTACTAAAAAACTTATTATTTTTAAATCGCTGTCCGTACATGGTGTTACATAAATTGTCTAAAACTGATAAAGTGGTAACGACGATCAAAATCGAAGTGATTTGGGTAACATTGAATGGTTCAAAGTTATTCGTGTCTTATAAAAAGTTTCAATTCTAAGTATGAGGACCCCTAAAATTGATTGCTTTTTTCTATTTTTGTGTGAAATTCTTAATGTGGTTCACAGAATACGTCTACTTACCAAGTTTCAACCGCATAGGCCTTATAGTTTCGGATAATAGTGGGTGTGTTACATACGGACCGACAGACGGACGGACGGATGGACGGACGGACGGACAAACAGACAGACAGACATGACGAATCTATAAGGGTTCTGTTTTTTGCCATTTGGCCCTAAAAAGGTGGAAAAATTCGTATTTACGATGACATTTTGTTCATGGAAAGGGGTGATTAGTTTTATTTAAAAAATAAAATGTCCAGAAAAATTATTAGCAGTCATTACGATTTTGATCTCATCTGATAACCAAATAAACATATAATTTATTATGTTGTGCACTACGTTCCTACTTATCTTACTTTATTAGAAAATATAAAAATAACAATGTTTTTTTTCCACCAAATTTGTCCGCCTTGTTTCATATGGCAAGACCTCGCTATTTTTCACAGGTAGTTACGTCAAGTTAGTCATGATTTTCATAGATTGGACTTTTTTTTACAAGAATACATCATTCAATTTTATCTAAATCTTAAAATGTTTGGATAATAAAGGTTTTAAAATCCAAAAAAATATATATTCAAAGTTACCCAAAACTCGTGCTAACTTTGAATGTGTGTTTTGGGGCAAATTTTGGGCAGTCTTTGTGTTTTGTCCATAAATTTGTGGGTTTAGAAACATAAACCAACTCAAAAGAACACTATTTATTCTATAAAATAAAGATGTAATAAATATAATCAGAGAGTATACATTAATAATCCGTTAAAAATGTTCAAAGTTACCCAAAATGACTGTACACAAATTGATGTAAGGATACGAACAAGGTTTACGGTACTTAACGAACCTTTTTCGTTTCTTTCTAGTTTCTTTTTAGTTTCTTTTGTTATCCAATTACATATAGCCATAACAATTAATTAAGTAACAAAAACAAATAAAGATGTATTTTATTTAAATAGACTTTATTTAAAAAATATATTTTCAGTAGGCAGGTATATCACCCTTGTGTTGCACACGTTCATAGGCCACGGTGACCGCTTCCCATCAGGTGGGCCGTGTGCTTGTCTGCCACCTAAGTAGTATAAAAAAAAAAAAAAAAAAAAAAAAAAAAATCAACGACAGTACGCATACTATTAAAACAGGTGTAAATTTTGAAACTGAAAATAATTTGACAAACGAGGGACAACTTAGAAAAATTTATGAATACAGAAAAATAATAGTTTGAAAACTACATTATTCTCGGATAAGAGGAAATGACTGTCAGCACTGGTGTTTAAATCAAATTCAAAATTGGAACATCTTTCGACAGGAAACGTTAAATATATTGAAGTCGCGATGTGTGAGCGAAGGCGTCGCGCACGCAATGCTCATTGTGTTTCATAATAATTACTGTGTATTATCTAAGATGCTATCAGCTTGTTCTAATGGTGTAAACCTTTAGTTGTTTAGTCAACCAATAAAATGGTTCAACAAGTAGGTACCTGTCGTTGTATTATTATTCGTCCAAATAATTAGAGCGGTTATAAATATATTTTACAAGATTAGCACGTTAAATAGTGAGATTGAACAGACTTTTATGTTTAATGACAGAATCTTCTACTACGTGTTTGATTTAATGAATAAATAATCAAGTACACGTAGTACTTATGTGAACATTTTCTAATATCAGTATCTAATATAAATATATTAGAAAAGCTGAATCGTATAACAGGACATGATCTCAACTTGTGTTTAAAAATAAAGAGTCGCAATCGCTTTTCCTGCGAGAGATCAACGCAAAATCGACTAACACCAGATCCACCGATATTTATTACCAATAAAACAGCTTATAGCACACACGATAATAATTACAAACACTTTTTTACTCCACTATTTATACATCGAATTTAAACGAAAAATATCAGTTTACTTTTAACAAAAATAATTTTGGAATTACAATAATATCCGGTTGAATATTATTGTGTTACTATTAATTTATTATGTTGGTAGTGCTGTCGTAGCAGATGGTCGTGTCGTCGTGAGGTTATAATATATCGTCCAATCGGCTTGATCAAGTTAAAACAATTGAATTTTGATTGTTTCATCAAGTATAACTGGCCACGGCCACACACTGTCAAATTCTACTTAATTCAATCGACAGCATCATGACGATTGGCTGATAGGTAACGTCACCACCTCACCATCCCATGGTGGCCAGCATGGGACAATAACAGCAGGTCTTCTAACACGGTTAGATTAATCAAGGCTGTTTTAGAATTCCATAATGGTTTGCAAAAAAATAAATATAAAATTGATTGACACGTGCACATGCCAATCGAGTCAAGTCGTAAACGATTCTTGAGAATCCGATAGTGGTTCAATAAAACCTTCACAGCGCTCAGCAAATTGTTCAGCTATTACATTGTCTAGACTTAATAAAACATAGATCGGAGTAACAGCAGAGAAGACGGATGAAAAGAAATGCTCATGATTAATTTACACAGGGAATGATAGCGTAACCTGGAATTCGTCTAGAATTCGTACTGGTTCTGTGGATGCAATAAAACAGCTAAAAGAAAACTAACACTTTGCTCTACATGGCACTCGAAGCCTAGACCTTGCACAAGTCATTATTACACCATTAATAATTTGATATTCTTTTTAAATACAGCTCCATTATTTCCAACTATATTGCATTAAAGCCTTGATTAAAAATGGCAAATCGCGTGCATTATGCCGCGTCTATAGCGTTAGTGGTTGGTATGCGCGGCAGGTGCACCGCCACCTGCGCACGCGCCGACAGTCGTTACAAAAACCGTGCGCGGCCCACAAGGGGGGATTGTACCACGCTGTAAACACTCACTGTCATACTTAGGGCATAGCTGACATAAGGGAAGCCATTAAAACTGCACCGAAGTATTAATATAATATTATGTTCAAAAACCGATTTAGTTGAGGCGAGCATTTGGAGGAAATAAAATATCATATTAAGTATTTATGAGCAATTCGGCGACAAAGCTGCAATTGCATTATTTGCGTCCAATTAAGTCAATTGTAGTTGTTGACGAGTTTAGGGTACTTTAATTTGAAGAACAAAATATTTTTATTGGTTTCAAATTTGTGAATTAAATTTTTTGTAATTTTATACGAATTAATGATGAATTATTTTAGCTAAATCTATATCGAATAGGTATATATAGTACATTTGTAAGTTTAAAATTCTTTAAATGATTGTATAGAAGAAAACAGTTGCTAAAATACAGTACCTAGCTACATATTATTTGCCTGGCATAGTAACAATATGTTGCAAATTGCAATATACATAATATCAAATTCATAAGCTTCTACGTAGCTACCTGCTGAACCATTCCTTTGTTATAGAAAGATTTATGTAAGTAAATCACATGTGGGTATTGTGTTGTGTGATAGACATAAAACTGCAGGCAGGATGTAGCGGCGCTACAGACGACGGAAGTGGCGGCGCGAGCGCATCAATGGCGGGCTACGTGACCTGCTGCTTGTGACGTCAAACTCATTCATTTTTTACTTAAATAATACGTTATAAATTATAATATTCATTCAATACATTCTAATGACAAATGTATTGATCTTATTGTGTAGTCGAGTCGAGGAGCTATACAGTGTGAAATCGATAAAAATAATCGTTACAAGCACGTCACTACAACCAGATGTGGGTTTAAAACTTTAAAATGAGAATAACAATGTGTATTCGGATTGGTTACGTGTAAAGCGGCAATTTATTAATACCGTAATGTGTATCTAATGACGATTCGAATATAAGCTTCTGGATAAGAATGTTACTCACAACATCGTTAGACACTCTTACCCATAGACGTTTAAACCGTACTATAAAATGGAACAGAATAAAGTGCTTCAAATCGTTTGGTCAAAAATCATTCGGTTTCATGGGACCTTTTATATACGAGAAGCTTAATAAAACTCTCAATATACTGCACATGACTAGGAAGGTATGCAAAAACACCATCTCAGATTGGTTACTCACGCTGAATTATAAAGTAACTGAAGACTTCCTTAAAGTTATAGAATAGCCTCTACATGTCTGGCACACACACACGCACACACACACACACACACACACACACACTTTCCCATTTCACTCACACGCACTACACACCATTTTACGACACACATTTACAAACACACGCACATATCCTTGCACCCTACACACTCACACTACACATACTTGGACCATACACAATTGCATGCACGTACATAATTACAACGCATGTTATGTTATTTTTATTTTTATATTGATTTGCTGATAATGTACAAGTACATATTGTCTTCAGTGCAATGTATTACTTAACGGTATGAAAGAGACTGGAACCCACAACACAGGGAATCCTAGTGTGGGTTCTAGGGCTACATCCCATGTATATCTTGTTATTATGAGACAATAAACATTATTATTATTATTATTATTATTACTACGAAACGGATGCGTCAGATGTCATTACTGGATATCCTTGTTTCTTAAAGGTCCAAACATCCTTATCCTGAATATGATACGGATTTAGGATTGATGTGAAGCTATTTAAACAATAAGGATGGTTAGAGAAAATACCTATCTCGTTATTTTTAACTTTTGTCCTTGTTATTATTATGTAATATTAATTGAAAAACATATAAATACCTACGTATTAGATTTGTTATATTATTACTATATCCGTTATTTGAAAAAATGTGTATTAAGAAAGAAAACGATTACAAAAGTTAGTGAGGATTACGGTGGCGGGCGCTGACCGGAAGTAACCATATTAAATTTATGAATGAACCGGGTTACGTGATGTCGTTGACGAGACAATGACGTCATAGATCATACAGTATTCAATTCTTGAAATACAGAATTTAAACTAGGAACGAATGAAAAATGCATAGACAAATGACCTCGTTAGTAGCTGACCAGAATGTATAAAAGACAAAACACCTGTGTTTACCAAAAAATTATACACTAATTCGAAGTCACCTGATTATTTTTTAAATTATGAATCAATATTTTGTTTTTTTATTCGTTAATAACGAGGTTTTGTTTTTTTTTACAATCGACTAATGATTAAGACGGTATTTTGTTGATGGTGAACTTTGGAATAGTGCACATGTCTCGCAGGTCACAGGCCAACAGCTGCTACGTTAGACAGGTGTGTCTAACAAGACAACTGGTTTATCTTTGTCACCTTATATTGCACATATGGCTATTAATATTCTCGAATACTTGTGCAATTTCTTGTTTATTCAAAGAATGCAATGATTTTATCTATAAAATTATTCGGTACGGTACGGTAATGTACTTTTCATAAACGTCTGAACCGATGTGGACGAGGTAGTGATATAAATCGTAACTCTACAAGAGATACGATTTATGTTGTAAAGCACTTAATTGATGTTTCTTTATCCCTTTCTGTTCTTTTTTCCCTCTCTAAGCATCTGCAGTCTGTACAACTGATATCTCTACTATTATGAACTGTATTCTTGTTTACTACCTTAGTAGTATAAACCGGTGCAAATCTTTATTTTTTAACTAACAACAGTGTAAAACATTAGGTAGTCAGTATGTATCATGATTGCTGTCACGTCAATGAGAGATTCGCGCCACGCTGTAAAAGGAAGGAAGCGATTACTGAAAGGTGATCGACCTGCACCGTTACCTCTAGCCTCCGAATGGTCACCATTTATGACCGCGCCGCTTGTGCCAGCTACACGTCGATTTAATCTGAAGCTGTTCTATGAATATTCAGAATACACTACGTGATGGGGTTTGAAACAAGTGCTTTGATTTACGGGCTAATGAGATATTTTATGTTAGTATAATGCCATTGTAGGTGTTCAAGTATACGTCACGAATTTTAATAGTAAGTATTGTCGCCATAGGTTTATGTAGGGTACTTGACATCCCCACGAGATGGTAAGAAGCTGTAAGTGAAGAAAATAATAAAGACCATAAGTTGGTAAAGAATTGGAAGTCTTTATGGTGAAGCAAAGAAAAGAGATATCGAATCGTTGGGATCTGAACGTGTTGTTATTGCAGCTTCACCGTGCTGTCGTTTTAGATCTTATTTCAAAATTATTCATCATTATAGTTCAACCTTTTAAAACTAATCACATAGGTATTATTGTTTAATATAATATATCAGTTTCATGATGCAACCGAAGGAGGCACAGATATATATTTAACAGAATATAATGGCCGTGATTTTATTGAGTGAATTGTTTTCATGGCCATTTTGTAACGCGCGGCAACTTTAACTGATCCGAATGTAAGGCTGCGACTACATTACTGAGAGCTGCGACTTGTAACAAAAAGTGTTGGGTAATATTCATTTTGATAGTTACACTAAGTTTACCGTATGTAATCATCACAACATTCACAACGGCCACAAAAACTCAGAAGGACTAAAGCGAACCTAACACCGAGAAATAGGAATGTACCAGAATAAATAGTGATTGCAAAAGAACATTGGATTATAATCGGTTTGATAATATTACTACGAGTATGTCCCATTTAGCTCTTTATGTTTTATCGCAAATCTCTGTTTAATGTAGCTCGAGTCTAAAAACAGTACGAACAGCATCAGACAGTACAGAAACAGATCTCATAGTACTGCTGAAAATTAAAATATACCTAGTACATTTTACAAATTTAACTTAGTATTTGTTGTGCAATCGCTTACATGTTGTTTTACTAGATACGACTTCAAAGCTGCTTATTTCAATATTAGAACCATAAATAATAGTCTATGCATAATAATATAATTTAGTCTAGTATTATTTTTGCAGTGATGTACCTATCTGATTATTATTTTCGTCTCTCTAAGTAACTTTCCTAGTAGTCTGAAGAAACGGTAAATTAAAGCAATTATTTACATCAAATGTATTTATTGCCAACATTGCTCACATCAAGTGGAGTGATGGATGATGACTTGATGACTGACCATTTAAACGAAATCATAAACACGCTACAGAAGTCCTTGATAGATAATAATTATACTACTAGTATTATCTCAAGATTGTTAATGCCGAATTAAGTTCATTTAACGTCGAATTACCAAGTAGATGACAGATCAATAAATTATGTTTTAATTATAATGTTTTTAAACTTTAATGGACGTGTGATCTCTTGTAAATTAATTTTTATGGTAGCAATATCAATAATTAAAAACTTGAATTTCTTCACGTGTTGAACAAGGGCGGTCTTAATCTACTTAGAAAAACGCGACGCTCACGTCCTCGAAGCTCTTTAAATTAAATATATTATGTTAAAATAGTGCTCAGATATTCTAATATTCGAAAAATATGTGGACGAAAATTTTTAGTGCTGCCTAGTAGGACAGGTGTGGAAAGAATCCCAGTGTATGTGTTTAAAGACATTATTATTTTTATATGTTAAATTAATTTATATTGCGATACCTAAATGTTAAAATATTCCACCGAAAACTAGATTCTGTCTGTATCAGATTATTGAGTGTAAAAAATAATATTTGGGAATTCAGTTGGTAACAGACACATATAATCACATACATGTTTTTAATTATTTACTAAAGTCATCTTAATCTGCTAGCGTAGCGCAATCCCTACATACCTATTGGCTGAATTGTTTCATTATGTATGTATGCGTATAGCCAACTTTATTAGAACCTTATTCATTGTTAATTAACCTTTAGAGCGTCAGCACTGAAATACGTGATTTATACAGATAAACATGATTTCTTTCGATAACAGGTGATTTAGAATGCAATGTATTAGAATAATTCAATAGCCAGTGATTGGAAAATTATCTAGCGTTGATAAGTTATATGGTGTGGAGAAGTTGATCAATGCGTTAGGAGGGCTTTCACGTAATCTATGTATGCAAATGTAAGCTATGTGACAATACTACAAAGCTTTATATGCGCGTCACGCGGCGGAAGCACGGCCGGGCGAGGTGCGCGGGCGCAACCCCGCGCCCGCCGCCGGATCCAACATGGCGTCGGCGAAAGTGCTTCCGCTCCCTACTTGAGAGTTCTCAATGAAGCGCTGCTTATTTATAACGTAAATGTGTTTATGATTTAAATAAATGTGGAGCTTTTATAAAGATGCGATTTGTCAGCGTTCATTTACCTTGTCCGCTTCCTGTGATCAATGAATTAAACTGTGTTTTATGGCACCACAGATAAAAATCTGAGTTTAACAGTTGCTTTATTATTTTTTATTCATTCATTATATTTTGTAAAGCATGAGTTTTTTTTATGTATGACATAGTGATTTTATTTATGATTGTGTCGATTCGTTTGTACTGAATTTCTTTGAAAGAATTGGGAAATTCCCAAGAAAAATACTGAAAAGTAATAAAATTAACAACTCACATATTTTTATAAAAGATAAGATTAGTACAAAACTCTTTAATTACAACATTGGTGTCTCTTGTGTTTTGTGCAACATGTAACCGAGGAATAAAATTATAGGTTTTATTTTTATTACACTCTTGTATACTTATATGAGAAATACGAATAAAAATCTCGTGAACAGTTTAATTTAAAGGTAAAGAACCGCACTATAGTTTAGAAGCAATGAATCACAATGTAGAGTCGTGCCTATTTATACTATTATAATTTTTTAAAATACAATAATTTATATCTATACATAATTACGAATTAAAATACATAAGTAACAAATGCGATAACTATTCGATAACGCTATTCAGATAACTGCTAACTAAACTAACCAAAAATTTGAAGATTCTCAAAGATCTTCAAACTTTTAAGTTACTGAAACGTAAAACAGAATCATTCATTGAACCAACCTGTTGGTAATATGAAGGAAGGGTCACACATAGCATCCAGTGCCGGGTCATACGCGAGTCTGTTCTGTTCACCATAATGCAGTTTGCTTGCATTAGGCACTGTTTGTTCATAACTCAACCTAGCCACACTAGCCAGTGCTTGTTCATAGTTCAACCTAGTATTACTGTCTCTTTGCTCGGTCTGGCTTTCAGGATATGATTTTACTTTAGCACTATAGTCTGCAAAGTTGAGCTTCGTGAGCGTGGACATGGGGATGTCAATGGGCACCGCGCACGGGGGCACGGCGGCTTCGCGCGGCGCCTCCACCAGAAGCATGGCGGCCCCAGCACCTGCCCCCAAGCACTCCTGTACCGGTCAATAACACATAACACCGACGCACTGATTCAATTTATTTTTCCTGAATATTTTTAGCATTAATTATTTTTATTACAAAATTTGCCGCAATTAAACTGTAGTCTAGTTATTTTTAGCGCACTATAATTTTTTTATAACTGTATTTCTTTCACTAAGTTGTAACGAGTGTATGATCGCGTTGTAAATGACGAGAGCTTTCGAGCGTTGGGAGAGTCAACTGTAGCACCGTGTCGCGTCGCGCCTAATCTCCGACTGAGAGCTTTCGGGCGGATCGACGATCGAGAGGGCGGCCGCGGAAAATGCGGCCCGAGCGATGCCGACGATTGCCGATTGCTACGAGCGAGCACGACCTGTCGCGTCACCTGCTACACGACCAACTGTTGAGTGTTGCGCGACCGTTGATTTTTTGCCAACCCTCCTGATGACTATCATGAAAATTAGCACAACCTTACATCGTGTAGGTAGACACAACAAACAATAGAAAATCAGTAACCATAACATGTGTTTTCTAGTTTTGTGAAGTTTATTGTTAATGTGCGTTGCATATTACATTAAGGATTTCTAATGACTTCTACCAAATTAAATTATATATAACGGTGATATAGCGTCTGTCTGTGTGTACTATGGGTAATTTTATTATGCAAATAATATGCATAGCTAATTTTAAAACCTTTTTACGCTGGATAATTTTGAAAACCTTCAATCAACAAAAAAACATAATCTGACAAAACATTGACCATCAGCAACTGTAGCAGATCACGTGGTTACTTTTTAATTTTCTTTGTATCATAGATGGCAGTTACAAACATAATTTTACATGCATATCACACATAAATAAAAGTAAATATGTATATCGGTTGTAGATTAAATTAGTCTCTGAAAAAAGGAGTACCTACATTTTAAAGATTAAAATATTTCCAAGGGGAGAGCAACACTTGGAAGGACCCTCGCCCCGAAGTAGGATAAAATTTCAATAACTCCGGCACGGTCAAGTTACATTTAGATATATGAAATGCAAATCCCACAAACAACATACATGTACCGAGATCATTAATAAATAAATGTACAATTCTTATTATGCAATTATTTTCCTGTTGTAATCATTTAAGGAAAACACGATCAGGAGTATTTCTAACACAGAACCAACTTTTAATACAGTCTTCTATGGAAACGTAAAAATACTCGTATAATATTTATTTATACGCTATCAACAAATTACTTGTTGGGACATGGTGTTTTGTTTTAAAATGGACAATGACCGGCGATTTAGAGTTTTTGTTGGATGATTGTACTTTACAAGTTTCAGCAATGTCTAGCCATTGGCCATTGTTTGTTGACGTTCCGTTACAAGTACGTAACTTACTGGAACGATTTATAGAGTTCTGAAGTGTGATATGAACTTCATTGTGATACCTCAAATCGCGGGGTTGGTACTATAATTTATCATGTTCAGAGGTTTAACAAATTCTGTGGCGTAGCGGTAACTGTAGACTGCTACGTCAGAGGTTGTGGGCTCGATTCTCACTCAGTGCAAATTTTATATGTCTAAGTGTTCCTATACATAATTTGTAAATATTTAGAAAACAAAATGTATCTAAGTATGTACATCGACATTAGAACCTAGTTAAATCTAGTTAATTTTGCGTTTATATAGCGTGTGTAGATTGACTATATTAATTAATATTCCGTAAAGGTTTTCAGTCCTCGAGCGTGCCCATTGCCATTTACCAAGCATCTACTGAGAATTACCTAACAGAAAATTAATATAGATATACTAGTATAGATTACCCTGTCAAACCTCGATCCTGGTCCATTCTATATCGTAATCCCTCTCGCTACTGTACCGCAATCAAGACTAGGATAATAATTGAAGCGGTAGTAATTTAAAGGCCAGAACTAATGAACAATGAAATAGCCCTTCCGTTATAATTAGTAGATAACGGGTTCACACCCCACCCAGAAGCGGCGTGTACCCAGCCCACTGTCAAATAAAATATTTCGTTTACGCTAGCGAGGGTAAAAGGCGTGCACATATTATTGGTGAAATAGTAGTGGGGTACAGAGGGCCCTACCTACAGCCTTGAGGCCCAATCCAACTTCACCTGCAAGTCTGTGCACCTGCTAAATAACGGACTGGGCTCTGGTACAGGCTTTCAACTCAGCGTTGGGAGGTCAGAAGGCAGTTTGCTTCCAAAAAAGCGAACATGCCTCTCAAAAATAATAATCAGACCCCGGGTCTCGAAGCAAACTTTGGATACAATTGAGAAATTTCTATTAGAATAATGATGATAATACTACCAATACAGCAATATTTTGATGACAAGCAGTCTCACAGTTAAGGCAGTTAAGTAACAAATATCCTTCTACTTACTGTTACATAAAATAAATATTTTATATCCAAAACCACAACTCAGTGATATTCACTCACTAATTACATTTTACTGCGTTTAATGATCGGCCCCCCAACTTCTGCCGTGCAAGTATTGTGGCTTCAATCCCCTCCTTGTTTGTATGATTCACACATAATTGTTCTAAAGTCTGTCTATACTTTGTTTAGGTCTATTTTTACCCGACTGCCGAAAAAAGGAGGGTAATGTTTTTCGAGACTATGTATGTATGTGGTGGTATACTTGTGGTGTACAATTATGGGCTGCATTCATAGTGCAGACGATGTCTTTCTTAAGGGAAAAAAATACATTAACTGAATAAATAAATAAATTTATACCAGTGATATATCGGTACCATTTACATTATTGATTGAAATATACAGACAATCTGATCAATATATTTATTCGTGATGTCTGTAAACAACATGACATCGATAATTTGAAGCTAAAGATTTTGGATTACATTCATAATAATTAATTTTAACCGGACATCTACACAACTGAGTTTAACCTAAAAAGTTTAATCTAATTATGGCATCTAAGAATTTGAATTTTAAATAAATTTAAATGTAGAGCTTTTAATAACATACGAAATACAAATCTCTAAGATTGGTGTTTGTTATAAATGTCAAGTTCTAATTTGAATTTCGAATGTCATGGAATCAATTTGACAAAAAAATGCAAAGCGTGACAGATTAGGATTTTTATAACTGTAAACACTCTTATTTCTGTTAAATAATTTAATGACATTCGGAATAAAGATATAAAAAGCACAAGTAATTTATTACGATACTATTTTTAAAACAAATAATAGATTAGACAATATATTTCTTTTAAGCGGTGTGTCCTGTATGAAAATTGACAGAGAAAGGTCAACGTGACGCATGTAAGGGCAAGCAATTGTAAAGGTTGCGTCTCTACCTATGCTCTCCTCTCAGGCTCAGTGTCTCAGTGAATCTGTTGTACCTGGTTGTACCCTAGATAGGGTATCCCATAGACCTCGAATAGTCTTGGCTAACCATAGTAAATACCTAGTGTTATTACTGTTATTTAAAGGTGATTACGAAATATTAACTTTATCTTGTCCTTGGTAAAATAACAGTATGCCTGCAAACAAAAGAATACTGTTTGAAATTTGGGAGATCGACATGAGAGCAAAACTAGATTGAGACAAAAGTTTGAACATATTTTTATTATGATATTTGGCTCACAAATATAATTTCATTTTGTGAATATTTCACTTTAAACGTAGACACTAACGGCTCGTCTCTATTACAGCTGTTCAAAAACTCGTAAAGATCATTTCAAACCTGAGAAAAAATAACAGTAGGATTGTTTCACAAAGCCGAGTGTAGGTAAGGTAACGTCGCGTATCATAATTACGTTATAATAATGACCATGACGACCGACCTTGGAGTTGATTCCCATTGTTTGATACTACACCTACTACACACTTGAATTTTAAATGTACCCATTCGCTTTATTGTAACAATACCGGATAGTGAATACAGTTACAGTGTTTACCGTCTACGTATTACTCACGCCTGTGTATCCTCGTGAGGGTAGGCAGGGATGGAATAATACGCCATTTTAACAACTGTTTTAAGGTTCATGATATGAGGTGAATCCATTATGTACTATCATCGTTAACCAAATATTTTTCTGGACTATATTCTAGACTTCTTAATATTTGACCAAACGGGGTACCCCCCCCTGTCAGGAAAAACCAGCTACTTTCACCATAAGGTCTATTATATGGAGGTTCTTTATAACAGATATTTATAAAAACCTAACGCATGTTGCAAAAAAAAAGGAATAAATACAGATATTTGAATAGGTGATGTAAATACAATTCTGATACTCCAGGATGTTGACAAAAGTTTCACTTCACTAAAGACAGATGCGTTAAGCGCTGCGATAAGATATAGACCTCGATGCGATGGGAGGGCACGAGCTAGTGGGTTGTGCCGAACTGGGTCAAGTTACAGGGGTGGGTAGTGCGACATAAAGGTAGTGAGGGGCGAGGATCGTTTCGGGCATAATAGCCACCTGAGCACGTGTGCCACCGGATACACCGCGCTATTGTCTACCGGAGGAAGCGATTTCGACGCTGTCGGAAGATACGACGCCAATTTTTTCGTTAGTATGCTATAACTCAGCCACAAATATAATGACTCGTGCGTGATAAGGGATAAAACTAGCCATGAAATACATTAAGCGTAGTCGCCTAATTTGAATCATGTGGACCCCACGTATGAAAGTGTTTTAGTATTTGGAAAAGATTAAATGAATTTAGGGTTTGATTTGACAACTACAATAAAACATTGTCTTTTTCATCACTTATTTCACGTGACAATAATAATTAAAATACGTATGTAGGTTATGAACTAGGAGACGAGGCGCGCTCGAGACGTAATGAACGAGACGAGAGCACTCCGCATCGCGCACCAGCCAGCGGGAAATGGCGAGGGAAATGAGTTTTTGATATTTGTATAAATGCGTCGAGGAAATAAACATGCGGTGAATATTGCCTGAGATTGTCGAACAATCTCCCGTCATATAACAGCAGTGCACAAGGAAATTGAAACACTGTTACGAACATGTGATGTGTGTAAAAACTGTACGGAGCTGTTTCGAGGATAGGTATTAGTGTCGACAGGAAAATGTAACGATAACTGTTGCTGTGCAAAATTGTTGTGGGAATATAAATAAAATGGGTACATACAACCATTGATGTAATAATATTACTATTTGAACTGAATTTAAACGATTAAAGAAGAATTAAAGTGCTGTTTGCTGAGTAGTTATAGATTACTGATATTTTTTTAACACACAGGTACCTACTTACTAACTAATTATATTTTAGCAGACTTCGAAAATAAATACTGTAAATATTATCACTTAATAAGAAAATTCAAAAATTCTTGAACCTCTTTACGGAAAATATAGTGATATTCATCACATACAACTATAACGTATTTGATACATTAAAGCCTTTGTTCTTTAAAAATAAATCCAAGAAGTCGGCATTTTAAAAGACATAAATTACGTATGACATCGGTGTAATATCGATCGCAAAAACTCGGGCAGATATCTTAACATACCGGCGGCGGCGCACAATCGATATTCACAAAGTAGACTCCCTATACCCAGCGCTGTGTTCACATTTAAAAATACAATTTACCAAGGAATTCCCTGCTTTGAATTACATTAAGTGTAAACAATAAAGCGTTAGTGAGCGTATCGACCGCAGCAGGCGACGGAAGTTAAGATAAACAATCTTTTTTAGATAAAAACGCTGAAAACAGTCCATAAATCTGTACTACGGTTCGGTAGCACTTCATCCAGAACTGTCAAAGTAAGAATGGCGTCGAACTTCACCATCACCTTATAGCTGCATGTAATTATAGCATTGAAAACACAAAAGACTTTTTTAAGCAACGTTCCTAACCTTTGCACTAATTAAAAAGCGCATCGCATCCGGTGCTGTTGATTATACTAACTGATTGAATCCTAATTTGAATTTCAATTTATGTTCTCTATTAGTTTTTAAGGTTTAAAATTTTTATTTCCGGTGAATTAAGGATACGATATATTATTCTGTGACATTCATTAACTATAATTTGTTTTAAATTTCGAAGAGCAGCTATTACATTAAAAAAATTGATTTCGTCGGCCGCCTATTATTTGTTAGGTGTATCGCGCTGTAGTTTTTGTCAACGATGTACGGTGCGATGTTGGACGCTACTCAGTGGGCTGTGTTTTAAATGGGAGCGAGCCCGGGACGTCACTTCCGGTACCAATAATTTATTTCTCTCGGCCTCCATCATGTGTCGCGATGGCGCGTGATTCGACATTTATCCACGTTTATATTTGGAACGATTTCTGAGAACATTATGATTGTGACATATTCTTGATCCAGACTCGACCTCGGAGTTTCTTTGCTGTTGACATAATATAGATGCGCTCATAATTGACATGTTGTAATGACAAATCTAATGTTATTTTTAGATGTAATTACTACAATAAAACAGGCCATTCATAGGGAAACATAAAAAAAGATAAATTCACCTTACTCATTAGTGTCACTATTGAACTTATGTATTGATTTTGTGTCAAGTCGAATGATTTTTATCTTTTTTAGCGCGCGCATGTAAAGCTGCCATGAATTCAGATATTAAACTAGCATTTGTTGTCATTACATTTATCGCTGAACAAACATTTACAAACAATTTGACATGATACGAGAGAGTTGACAAGCCTAAACAAATACCTATCGCAAAAAAAACAAACGTTATCGCCAGTTGAAATATTGAACAAAAAGTGGTAAGAGGAATGATTGAGTTGTGCGTATAACATTATTGTGACAGCGGTGGCGGTATCTCAGGGGCAGTGTTACGAAGGACAACGGCGCCCACGCCGCACTATGGGACGAAACGATGTTTTTCATCTCAAAAATCGATAACTCTGTTGTTTTGTGATGTTTCTCCTTGAAATTTTTTTCTCGTATTAATGAATATCTAGGCAATAAAAGAAATTAAACACCATCATTATAAAAGTTATATATTTTTCGTAAAAAAATGAAAAACATAAAGTTATACGAAATTGCATACAAAATTATACAGTTACAATAAAATAGCAATACAAGTTATACTTTTAAGTACTTAAAATAAGTTTAAAATTAAATTATTATTATTATTAAACAAATACATATGCTGAAAACTACATGAAAAACAATTTTAAAAAAAATAGCGCTTATCCTGTTCATCACTTCCTATTTCCAACAATTTTTTAGCTTCGTCAAACAATTCTTTGGATATTAGAAAACTGAATTTATTTAAAATAGATATATATAAGGATCAGATGTATATAACAAAATATGCAGCACGTCTTCGTTTGTTGCTGATCTGGAACACTTCCTAGCGTGATGTAGCCTATATTTCTTGTAATCTTTATTTCGGGCTTCCTGGGCATCTTCGGATAATTGTCCTATAGGCAAAACTGCATAATGCTCTATTATTTTAGCACCATGTATAAGTACTTTATGGACCGAAGATGGCATGTAGTACCAATTATATTTGCTTACATATAATTGCGCAGTTATTAATGTATACTGCCCGAATTTTTCTGCGTTAATAGGGAATCCCGATGCCATGGTTTGAAGAATCACATATAATCTATAGATTAACTCTTCATCAATTTCGGTTATCTCTGCAGAACATTGATAACTTTGGAAAAATCTCCTTGCCGTATTTCCGTCATTGCTACGAGTAGGTATTACTGGAACCTTGACATGGTTTATCAATGTGCAAACCAAGCACTTCTCAGAAACGTTTCTGGATATATTTTTTCTTGTCTTCTTTGTGTTGCTTGTTTTCTGGAGTTGTTGTTGACCACTTCTCAAAACCCAAATTATAAGAAATATGGAGGATCGTCTCCATAAATCTTATCCATGCGTGTAGTGTCAACAATCCGTATTTAAGGTGATACTGCTAAAAAAAAGTGCCAAGGGAAGATTCTTGTGGTCTATTTATTAGTTAATGTATGCTTCTATTATAGAAATGAAAAAAAAAAACAAGATAGACATCAAAATATAATAATTAAATATTTCATAGTAAAAAAGAAGAACCGTAATTTTCGGGATTTTTTCTCCCGATTGACATATTGCTTCTAAATCACATTTGGCGCAAAAAACGCGCAAGTTTTTTTTTTATCCTTATATTCCTGAATAAGTAAGGTCTCTAATAGAGCAATTAACTTGACACCGGCAGCCTTCGGCAACAATGAAAACTCCAATTGAAATAAACAAAATCGAAATTTTCCTTACTTCACTAAAAAAATAAAATAAAAATAAAGCAATTCTTATTTTTACAAAAACTGAACGTGGTTGCATAGTGTACATTCTAAGCTATCTAATGATGTATAACACTAATATACTTCCTTGGAAAACTTCCGAATAATTTTGTCTTGAACTTCCTTAACGGTAATATAATTGGTATGAAAATATTTATGCCCAGGTTTGAGGTTCACTTTATATACTTAAAACTAAGTTATTGTATATATTTTGTAATTAATACGCAAGTTCCATCCTTTGAGAGTATAAAACTATAAAAAGATCAATGGATTTATGACTTTCGTCAAAACCATTTTTGAGATGGTAAATAGTGTTTGGTCCCATAGTGCGCCGTCCTGCCGCCTGCCCCTCACCCCTCAACATACCCCGCCCTCGCCCGCCTGCTCACCCTGCTGATAATGATAACGTATCGGGGACACACATGATATTTATATATTACATAGCTCCTGTATATTTATTAAAGACTGCGTACTTTGAACATTTATTCTTCGAATATTTCATACTCTATATTTACTTAACAATTTTTAGATAGAATAAATATAAATAAGCCTCAATACGTAAACATTATAATTAATTACTACCTAGATCAGTTGGTAGTATTACCCGCGTGGTAATAGAGATGTCACGAGGTTGGACACAATGGACACTTCATTTATCTTGAGCTTTTTCTTAAACATTCTTTTAATAATTTTCGAGGTAAAGAAATTCAATGTCTAAAGCAATCCATTGGGATGGTTCTACTCTAAAGGATGTTACACTTGCACACGGAAATCCACTTAGATATATCCATTCAGTGAGAAATTTAAGATATTTACCGACATTCCAAGCTCATCAAAATAAGTTAAAAATTTCGTCACAAAAATAAGTTAAGTTTCGAGAATAATAGCGGACTTATGTGATTTACTGATGGCTGGCTCGAAAACAAGACGAACTAAAAGAGACTCAGGAGACAATTAAAATGCGCACCACCTAATAACGGATAATGAAGACTCAGCAAATATTTGTTTTTGCGGGGGATTCCTACGATGAGCGTACGACTGGCGCAAATAAGGCAATTAATTGAATTCGGCACATCAAAAGTGCCGCCGGCGGGCTTTGTCGGCGCCTCGAGACTCGCAAACTGCAACCCGATACTTGTATTGAAATATCACCTCGTCTACTGCGTTATGGGAATTCAGCGGATTCGCGAAACTCCTTTAATAGTATTCCCACACTAATAGACATTCACCAATACGCAGACAAAGGAATAATCCACATCACCTGCGAATTGATAAATTGCTCAACATATAATGTTACCAGAAAAAACGTAACGTCTATCGCGGTACATTCTCAAATTATTTTCTAAATAATACGAGTACGGTGAGCTTCGAGTCAAGCAATTGACTGAGCATATATGAGTGTTGGAACCATCATACAAAACACATGCCTAAAGGATAATATACCTATTACGAAAACTGCTAAAATGGGTTCAAAAGTTATAAAATCAATATAATTGAGATGTTTGTAAAAAATCATTGCAGGTACTAGCACTATTCTGTGGTACTAGTTATAAAGCTAGGATGTAGGAACGTTGATGACCATAGCTGCAAAAGGACGTAAACCGAGTTTGGTATATGAACTCAGAAATTGACATAATATTATATGTGGAAAATTCCTTTGATATTATTCATGTACACCCACACATCAATTTATAGGTATTATTGTTATCATAAACACAAAACTGTTGACTGAACATTCAATAAATGAAAAAAAAACGACCTACTTATATCATATTATATATCAACAAATAATAAAGAGAGCTTTCTATTGAGAATTAAATGAAGAAGATTTTAAGTGCTTCTGATCATCACGATTTCCTATTAAGTTGGAAACTTTTATTATGCAATGAATTTTATCAATGCACTTCGTCGTATAAAATTAAATAAAATAGCTGTAAATCGAACGCTATAAGAACAGCTTTTGAATATTAAAACCGTTTGTGACTGGAGTGACCCTTGGCCCTTTATGCGAGGACAATAACATTGACAAGCAAATCAGATTTCGAATACAAATCAAGGCCACGTGGGATAGGTGAAGAAAAAGGGCTGATTGAATGGCCACTTACTACGAGCCCTTATTAAGGGCTTATTGGAGGACAAGGGCCCCTCAGGGCCGCGGTGCGAGTTTGCAAGCACCCTATCAAAGAAGCAACCCCTTGCTCTTTTCGTCTGCCTGTCCTTAAGGATTGATTTTTTATTAACTTCTTACCTGTCTGCACTTGAAAGGGTACTACGGGATTGTGTTTTTTCATGTTGTTATACGCAATGAATATGTCCTTCACGGCTTATTATAGTTAGCTAAGTACAATTTTGGGCAAATGTCTGTGATTTTTTGAAAAGTGATGTGAGTAAATAGCAATGAATACAATGATAAATTACCGTAATTGTTAGATCAGCAAATTAAGTGATTACAGATCTATACAATGCTTATCTACACCCGAAGTACAGAATGCGGATGAATATACTTTTTGTAAGTAAGAACATACATATTATACATTATAACACCTAGATCCATGCAATACTACATTCATGTAGGTATACAAATATTTGCACAGAGCGAGAATTAAACCCTCGCAAATCAAGAGGTCGCGCCTTTGACTTACTGCTACTCTACATAGATCTTTGAAATTTTTCTTATTTGATTCTACATTATTTATTTAATTTTAGAGAATACCCGCTACCTTGATCAGAATGCATTTTCATTCTATATTATTTCCAAAAGCATTCTGGAGTTACCGATATTTCTAACGAGATATCAATTAGAATCTCTTTTAAAAAACAAGTCATATAGACTGTTTAATGGCGTCTGTCTCCTATTTATTTATTCCTTAATATCCTTTATACGAAATTTCGTAGTTCGAAATTTGAAAAGGTTGCGCACGTGCGCAGGAGTGTGTATCGGGTTGCACCGGAAGCTCCCTAGTGAAGCACAATGGCCACCGGATGTGGCTGCTTGAAACGACACGTATCTCTTTATTGATGTCTTAGAAAACTTAATATTTTTCTTGTCGACACTTCAGAACGATTGACAGTTATGAAGTGTAATGTAAATTATATTGATTTGATCCCGTATTACTTGACTGTACCTACTCAGTTTTTTATAGTATAACGGGATCTATAATGGCAGTGGCGTGTCCGTAATTACGATCAGAAAGGTGGATGGATTGGTTTGCTATGTTTGCTTAGCTTAATGCTTCGTAAATGTGTACCTAGTTATAAAAATCACAAAATAATTTTTATCATTGAAATAATAGAGTTATATAGGTACGTGTAAGAAAGTGGAGAACAAATAGAGTGTTTGGGGCCCAACCAAGACCTTTAGATCATACCAATCTCACCTGCAAGCCTCTACACTTAACACTGTACCATAACTCAAACAAATTGGAGGAAGTGAGGGCAGGCCCCGGGATCCGAAGTGTAAGCATCGAATGCAATCGGCAACAACGGATTCGAGTAGTAGACTTCGAGCTGATTTGATGAATATGTGAGATAGATATTTACGATGTCATTTGTTAAGAAAATCTAGTTAAACTTCAATATTTTATTATTATTAATACCTAGTTGCCATTTTAATTTTCACACAACTTCAGACAACAATGTTACTTCACTGTCAAGTTTCAAAACTGTACCTATATTACGTCCAAAGTTCCGAGTTTTAGTGGTCAAACGGTAACAAACAAACAGATCGGCAGAGTTCCCTTCCAATTTATAATAATAATGTGGAATGTCTGTAAAAGATTTTATAGATGTTATACAAATGTGATTAGAAGCGGACTTGCCTCAATAGGATTGCCATCGCCGTATCATTTGTTTGTAAAATTGCAATTAAACTTTGTAAATACCAGAGTTTATAGTTTAATGGCGAGTAACTGCGCTCTCATTACATTAATTCTGCGTTCAACAATATGTTAGATATCTATCCAGTTATTTATATTTGTACTACCTACCCGTGTTTGCCTTGCGATCAGTGGAGAATTGAATTCGGATAAATGATTAGTACCTATAGGTCACAGAATAAAGAAAAAGAGTTTATGGAGCTCCATTAACGTTTTCAGGCCGCCAGCCACATGATGATTAAAGAACCTGATGATTTTGGGTTTGGGAAATTTTACGATAGTCACTCCCGTGGAAGCTAAGGTAAGCTAAATCAAGAGAAAGAGATCGGACCGCAGGCTTGGCAGCTTTTGAAGGTAACTGGGACTAAACCTGTGATGATGATGACAGAACAGAACAAACATACGTAATAATACAGCATCTTGAACCGAAATATAGAATATTTACTTATTTTTAGCGGAAGCATTTTTAAAAAATTAACATAACACTTGTGAAAATTGGTAATAATCTGAAAAGGTGAACTGGCAGAAATGTCTACGTCAGAGCAAGAACGTATCATTCCCTCTCCATGTACTTTTACAGACATTAGAAATTACGCTAGTCGAAATTACGAAACGAAGGGCTACCAATTGACCAATATGGCAGAGAGTACTAAATACGCGAATGCAGTACTTAATAACCTTTAACTAGGTAGCCCTTTGGAGAGATAAGGCCTCTAAATGACGTTAAATTTAAATCGATAAAAACTAAATGGCTATAACAGTTGTGTAGGGTAAGGATATCAAGTTTTTTGAGGCGGGGCCTGTCCAGTTGATAAATCAGTGCGAGTCGCAGCGTTGGGACGGGCGTCGCCACGTTTACTGCACCGCATTAACTGCCCGTATCACTTTATGGAAATGAATTATTATGATTGGTTGCCACGTAATATACCCGATATATTGCGCTAGCAACTCGTAAATGTACGCTTATAAGGATGACTGTACCTACTGCGGTTTATTGCCGAGCCCAGTTCAACGATGCGTATTATCTAAGTATTTATAAGCTTTTTGATTTCTTACAGCATTAGCATTTAAATTTAGTATCTTCAGATGGCGGTTGAAATATCATCATGACTCATGATGATAACTGTATTAGTAACAGGTTTTGAATTGTATTCATCATTACAAAGCTCAAATATGGCGAATGAAAGAATAAGAAGTTGTGTCGTAGCGAAGAATCTTAAGTAGTAATACGACTAATATTTTCAGAATATTAGACGTATTGTTGGACTGCGAAAAATTTTGCAATATTGTTCCGAGGCGTACGTCCGGTGATTAGTCGGCGAGTGCGCAACGCGTGGATGTGCCGGCGGGCGAACGCTGGCCCTTGCGACAGCGCGGATACCACGAAATTGCACCAACACAGCATTAACCATATACCACACGGTTTATTAATACAAGTGCAGTTGCAAAATATTGAATATATACGATGTGTTTTTGTGCGTTAACCTTCAGCTTCGTCGGCCCAGTTGCATTAGTTTGCAACGCTCGAGTTGACGCGAGGACGCGAGAAATTAACCTGACTCTCGGAATCGGGTGAGTCTACACGCGATTAGCGCGTTACTGGCGGGCCACTGTTACACCTCGCAGCCTTCATACGTCTTATCATTACACAAAGCCAGCACGATACCTACCTTTGTACACTAATTTGAACACAAAAGAAAACATTGGCAAATATTAAGGCACTTGACTGCAGTCTGCGTTTAACTTTGAAATTCCAAAATACCAAAATAATAAAAGGGCAATGCATGTTAATTTATCAAATAACAATTTCCATTTATAATACCTGCTGACGTGGACAGGACGCCAGTTCGCCGTAGTACTTCCTTTCAGGAATGAAGTCAAACGCAGTACTGCGGCGAATTGTAACAAAGAAAGTAAAACTATACTCACCCCGCCACACCATTACAGGGTCCAACTCAGTGGAGTCCCTCGAACGGGAGCTCGGGTGTAAGAACATAGCTTAACCAGAGTCCAGCTCCGCCATATTGAGTCACTCACTCCATGCACACCGCACTTATTCTATTCAGGAGATACCGCTCCGACTGGATGAAGAAAATTCTACAAGCTTACTAAAAATTTAAAATAAAATCTTATTACTTAAAGAAAGTGTTGATGATTAAAGATATTGATAAAAACATTGAAAGAAGAAAGTAAATTCACGACACTGAACTTTTAGACAGGCGACTGCTTAGCTGAAGAAAAATGCGAGTGATGAGCAACAGCGGTTCGAAGACTGGCTTCGAGGCCGTGCAGCTAGCGCGTACCGCTAGCGACGTGGCCTGTGGTAGGGGCGGACGATTGAACAATCTACTCTTAAACTGTATTAAACCATAATTTCAAGTATAATTACACATACCAACAATGTTAGGTGCTAAATTTTCTCGATAATGAACTCCTTTACCGTTATTTTACAACTTTGTATTCAAGTGTATTATTATACTTATAGTCTGTTATTATAACGTGAAACTGTGAAAACGAGGCATTTAGCAGCGGATGTTATTCATATCTATACGTATTTTTACATGATACGCCATTTTAATAATGTTAGTTGGTTTCATTCTAGCATAATTTTTATTTTAATGATAAATTGCGTTAATGGGGGGTGGACTGTGATTTATGACATACTCGTTAATTACCATTTGATACCTTGTATTAGTGTCATCACTGAACCTTAGCTAGTTAAACCTATTTATTGGCGGCAGCTGCAATCTATGATCGCGTGATTGTAGGCGTAGTTTTACTCGGAAATTGTTCAGAACTGCTATGTTCTGAAGATGTCACGTTTGGAATAATAGTACAAGGTACAAGACGTTGGCAGACCTCGGCGCAGCTGAAAGAGAGCGGAAAAACAGCGTCAAGGTCGCGCAAGTTGCGCCATCACACACACGCACCCAACTGGAAACACCAATGTGGGCAGACACTTAGACATTACTGTAGTACCGAGTTTTTATACACGTTTCAGTTTACTATTTTTGTATTAATTATACAGATTGTACTGAACTAGGTGAACGTTGCTTTGGTCCGTTACCGTGGTAGCGAAAGTGGATATTTTTCTATGCAACTAGTAAGTGTGATTGATAAGATTAAATGTTCATAATTTGATAACATAATACGATAATTTAACCATTATGAAAATGGGTTGCTAACCAATGAAAATGAAAAGAGATGAATAGTCAGCATTGCTGTGTAGTATTTCATATTAGGTAGGTACAGTTGAAAGGTGAACAACTTCATACCTAAATGTTAAAAAAACATATTTGTAAAACATTGACTTCTATAATTAAAACCATTCATAAAATGATTCGTCAACCTTAAGAGTAAAAAAAGTTTAACTTAGGAGGTCGCGGGTTCAATTCCTGCTCAGCACAAATATTTGTATATATGTATTAGTGTGGCTATTTATATGTAGGTACAATATGTATGTACTCCAAAAAAAAAATCTAGAGGTATGTTATTCGCATTCTAAAATTCATATTATAGGTAAGCTTCGCTAAGATATCGCTGTGTGCTTTGTCCCAGAATATTTAGGTATATTATCCTGAGCTAAAATACTATCGTTATAATGTAAAAATCAATAGATTTGAATAGAATGGCATCATCTGACGGCTAATGTTTAAATAAATCTGCAATCCTAAACGCCTGGACTTTTTCAGATCTGTGACAAGTGAAGTTAAACTAAAGTTTATCTAACGGCGGCAGTAATTTATGAGAATGTAAATTGTAGAATACTGCTGTTAACAGGTATATACAGAAATGTCTTTAGAGAAGATTTGTCATCGGCTAGCTAGAATATATTCCACGCATCAATTGCCTGTGTAAATTGGTTGTGGCCGTGTTCGCGGTGGTGAGCAGAGACCACCCGAGTTAACGACGTCGCTGAGGACATCACGTCTCCTTAGTTAATTTATTATTTCAGTAGCTGAGCGTGGCCGCAGTCAAAACATCCCGCTGCTATGATTTACAACGCAATAAACATACGGTTTTATATCTAATGGAAATGAGCTTTTATTCGTGATATTACGCAGCCACCCCTTGATTGTAAATTTTGATTAATTATTAAACAGCCGATGTGAATACTACACCTATTTCACTAAACCAGTTACATAATTCAACGTAAAATATGTTACTGCGTTAAGATTTATGTGCTGATTAACAAGTCTGTGTGAAATGGTGGATTCACAATGAGTTCGACGTTAACTGTTTTCTTGTGTCAAAACAAATTATTTAACAGTTCGGGGCTAGTTACTCTTGGAGTTTGCTTCGTGGTATATTTAAACATAAATCGAAATAACGAAAGCATTGTTTGTTGTGTTTCTTTATTAAGAAATTCTTGGTAGAATAGAATGTGGTGGTGAACAGAACGGCAAAAACTGATTTGTCTGGCTTTACCGAGAACGTAGTTGGTGAATATGAGTGTTCAAAATCAAAATTGAAAATATATATATTCATGAGTCGTAAAGTAATACGTATGAACGTCAAGATTATTTAATTACCTCTACATTTATAGTCAGATTTGCATGACAAATACGTAAAGTATGTAAGAAAAGAAGCTGGTAATAAAAGTGCTGTTTTTTATACTTATTACTCGTAGTAGAGGGTTCTGTGGCACATAATTACTGAGTTATCGTCAATGGCGTAATGAGATTCACATTACCGTTGCACTGCCTTATCTTTACTACTGTGACATAATTATAGTATATTGATATTTTCATACATTCACGTTTATATTATATCCTTGTAGTCCAATTCGATAGTCATATTTTTAGACACTAAGAAGCCAAACTCTTTTTTTTATCTAAGTCATTCTATCACACAGTCATACGTACACAAATTTTCGAATTTGAAATGTTTTTAAAGAGCAATCCGATAGGAATAGGAGATTAAACTCTTGATATCGTTATATTCGATAAAATTTGACCTAACAGTAATCTTACTAACGTACTTTTAGTTTTTTAGACGATGCGACTTACACTCTTTAATTATTATTACTTGCATAAACTATCTATTAGTTCATAAATTTTAGTACATTATAGAAAAACTTACCTTATCGGAGAATCATATGAACGCGATAATTTGCTAAAATCTCAGCATTCTCAGTGATTTACTTTCGTAGACACTTACCGTAGACCTCTCGTAGAGATGCTACGCTCGATACGAAATTATTCTCCGATTTCCGATATGTCATGTAACCTACGTAATAGTTGTTTGGAAAGTCCTAAACGTAATTTAGGACCAAAATTCCCCTATTGAGTAACCAACAAGTTGCTATGGAGTTAAGTTTTATTATAATTTGCGTAACTAGGAAAAAACCTATGAGAGATTTTATACAGACCAAGATGTAACTAAACACGAATTTTGAATATCCAGATTGTGTTCCAGTAGGTAGCTACTTTGGTAAGGTCCCTAGAAAGGAAACTGGTCACGGGTTCAAGTCCCGTCCTCAATGTTAGCTTTTTCTGATCCAATCGATCATTCTAAATTACCTTATAATTTAGAAAAAATATAGTAAAACCCATGAAACACAAAGGTTTTATAAGTACTCTAAATATAATAAACTTGTACATTTTACAGTCAATGACAAAAGCTAAAATAATTACAAACCGTTTTTACATTGAAATACCAATTCAACTGATGTAATGCATAAAGGACATAGTTAATGTTGTTGTTTTGTTTGTTTGATAAAAGGCGATCAATAAATTAGCATTTTGTCGTTACCTGCCCATAAATTAAAATACTTCATTATTCCGAAGACTTACCAGTATTGTTGTTGTTGTTGTAGTGATGCGCAGGCGGCGGTATGTTGTACTCGGGCAGGCACACGTTGCTCTCGTACATGTTGGGCGGCACATTGGCTAACAGGGAACGTTCCTTTTCCACATCTGCCAACAAAACTTTGTTATTTGTATCAATCTTTCGAGGCAGTGTTAAATTGGTTGGGAACAGCTTTCGTTTGTTTAAACTAAACCATATTGGCCTATGGTAAGGTTGACAGGTTCCGATCTTAACTGTTGGGGCTGTGTTGAATGTGGCATTTTAGTGCCAGTTTATGTAATTGTGTCGTTAGTTTATTTACAATACTAGGCAGTCATGTAATACGTGTTCGGGTATATGGTGTCCCACCAATATCGGCGAGGCTCAAGTACCCACCTGCGGCCGGTACATTCTAATTATAGGACGAGGGTCTGGTGAAAGTTTTCCTTCCAGTTTAGGGGTCAGACAAATTAAAAGGAGGAGAAAGATTATGTGGTTCTCGAACTCAGGGATGAAAGCCTCGGATGCAACCGGGTGCAACGCTGAGATGATCATGATTTAAAGTTAGTTAAAATTAAAACGAGATTTTCTTCAAGTTTTAACCAATTTACAGCTAGTGTTTCATAGTGTTTGCCTACCTTTTTGTAGAATTTCGAGGTGTTCCCAGAGTATATCGCCCATGAACGCTGGAGCTCTTGCGACGAACTCGTCGCGTCCCATCGCGCAGATGTCCTTGCCTTGCGTGCGCGCAAACTGCTGCAGCGCCACGCCTTCCAGTGAGAACTCGCGCGCAGCCCAGCGCAGCCATGCTGCCACTGCTGCTTCGGTCCATTGGCGAGGATCTATGGATGAAATTATTCATTAAAATATGTTATAAAGGCAGCATCTAAGTCAAATGACTGCATTAGAATTATTGCTTTACTGGTAAGTAATTACATGTATCTCTGAAGTGTACTGATGTGTATCTTTAATGATGCGGACCTAATTAATAAAAACAAGTTAAAACAATATCTAAACATTTTAACGATTTGCAATTAAATAATTCCATTTCCGTTGTACATGTCAATAGAATCTGTATGAAATCTGTTCGTCAGTGTGTTCCTTATCAAACAATTGTAAAGTGCACAATATCGTAGCCGGATGGCTAGGGCTGCAACACCAATTAGCGGGCAGCGAACCGCCCGCGTTGAGCAATAGCGGAACTTGCACCATGCGCCGGAAACTAAACGACCTTGAAGCCCCGATGTATGCGCCCGAAGTAACTGCTTGTCTTTAAAACAATGATAGAAGGATTTCTAATGCGATGTGCTAGATTTATGTACTTTATTGGAACCGATGTGAAGGCACACAGTTTTACAGCTATTATTGTACCGATAGTCGTTTCGTTTCACGGACTTATCGCCAAGAGCCTCGTAAGCAACATCTTAAGAGACTCCCGTTAGTGGCTCCAGGGCTTGATGCAGAGGCAGTTCTTTTAGGTACGTCAACTTGAGTAGACTTTTTACTTTTTTGGAATAATTTATTTAAAAATATAAATCAACGTATGCTCATCTAATGTCGAGAAAGGTAGTAAATTTAAAGAATTATAGATTCTGTACATACATCGATTACTTATCTAGAAATCTCTACATATTATGGTTACGTTACATGATTTTGGATTGAGATGGTCATTCGAATTACCATTATAATTATTATATTATCGGGATACTTGTCATGTTACAATGAAAGACACAAATATGGTGACTATCTTGATAATTACAATTAAGTATAATAGTAATGATTACGTTACTTAACATGCTTTGATCTACAAGAATGCCGCCACGTCAGTTAACTATGTATTCGAACGCACATTACACATTATGTCTTCGCTGAATTTATAGGGCAGACCAATCAACTCAAAACATGGCTGCCATTAAAGATTTTCTAACCGCATCTGCCGGGTTAATTATCAGAAAAAGTCAATCGATGCAAATGGTGTTACGACGTTACAAATTCCTTTTACTCGGAACTTATATTTTTCTTGCTCGAGCTGGAGAGATGTATGATAATAAATAATTAGTTTAAATGCAGTTATTAAGGTGCGTGCACACTGAACGAGAAAGCTGTTTACTTGTGCCAATACAGTCACCAACACAAGTCGTATAAAAATACATAAATTCTGATTTATACACAACACGATGGTATGATTTAAAAATATCTGATGTAGCGTTTAATTGGCTCAAATGTATGTTTACCTACTCTAACTGATGTCTGCAAGCCTTGCCAGGGATTATGAAACTGGATTAACAGGGTCTCTGACTCAATCAGAAATCCTGTTTAGTTCCGTTTTACCCAATGTGTGCAGGCAGCTTTACTCAAGCCGCCATAGAGCGGTAGCCAGCGTTTAGTCTTAGTTGTGATTGTACGTGCCCTCAAAAGACCGTAGGCGAAAGCTCGAACATGCCAACATGACACGCCACAAGACGACTTCAAAGGAAAACGCCATCACACACATTCATTCAACAGTAAAAATATGATTTAATATACATGTTATTCCTTTACAACTATATGTTTCATATTATGATGTGTTGAAAGAGTGCATGTTAATATTTAAGCTGCGGTTCTTTGTGGCCACTGTAATTTTTGATTTATCTATTCAGTGGTAGCGGTACGGAAGTAACATAAAGGTTAAGTTTTATTATGCAAGAGGTTCCGGCAAGTTCTTCAGAATTTCTTGATCTCAAAATTCTTGCAACCAAATGTTGAATAGCAATTATTGTATATAGCGGTTCTACCAAGATTTTCAGGGACGGGCCAACCTCACCTGCAGAGTAAAGGACGAGACTCTGGAGCGAGCTTTTCTTCCTTTTGGATTGCCTTTTGAGGAATGCCTCCGTTAATCAGCAGGTGCAGCTACTTGCGGGTGAGGTTGACAATTTCGTAAATAATCAAATAATCATATTACCCTATTAGACCATCACTTACCGGCCAAATAGTGAACATTACTTAGTCCAGTTAGGTACATTGAAGTTATGTAAGTGCCGTTTGAATGGTCTGTGCGAAAAAAAACATTTGAATTTAATAGTATGTATGTATTCGCATTTTTGTAATTGTAACACATTTTAATTAAACCCAACCAATCACTATTTTCCGCGTTATTCAACCACACATAATTGTACCTATATAATATTTCTAAATCGGTAGTTATGGGAGTCTTTATCAGCTAGTGAGTTACCGGTGGCGCTGTGAGCAGCTGTAAAACTAAATGCAAATAATTCTATTTCACGCCTTGTTTTTACTATCGCGTTCCTACTAATTACTGTTTATATTGTAAGAAATGCATAAAGTAAGTATCTGGTTATACATTGCTCCGGAGAACACCTTGTTAAATTCAATGTAAGATGATGAAATAAAATAGTCGTGAACATTGCAAGGAAATATTTGCTGGTTTTAAATGTGTAATTGTATCATTTTCAAATATTAAAACTTAATATTGTTTTATGCTCCATCTTCTCCTGCTCACCTCGCACATCATCTACTTGCTGATTACATCACCGATTGGCCAGGGTTAGTTTAGTTCATACGGTTTTTAGGTAGCGACTGCCGTCTATGCTCTCCACCCCAAAATGAAAGTCTTCACTAAAGCCTCGTTCGTCAATAAGCAGGTGTACCTGCTTACAAGAAGCTCATGGGTGCAACTGGGATCATCAATAACATCATTATCATACCCAACACACAAAAAAATCTAGTGCTTTTCATCGTCGAGTATTTATGGTCTGTCATAGTCATCGTCCTCATGATGACTATGACAGACCATAAATATTCACTTAATGAAGAAGAACTGTCGATTAGTTACAAAAAGGTCTTTACATAAATACTAAGTGAAATAACACAAACAGTTGCAATAAATGTAGTTGAGAAACTTGCGTACATTAATTGAAGTTCCTTCGAACAAAAAACGACCTGTATGTTAATGGGGCAATTTCATTAACAACCGATACGGAGATAACGCCCCTTGTCTCCGGACTATGTAGCAGTCTATCTGTGATGCGCAAGCTCGGTTAAAGGCTGTGACTGACATGTCCTTTTTTTTGCTATTTATGGCCATCTCAAAACATCTGAGAATACATTAAATCGACTAGGGGTTGTCAGTGGCCCTGAAAGTAACTACATTTTTGATAGGAGGCAATTAAATTTATTCAGGTACTTATAACTTTTTTAAAGCAATATGGCGAAAATCTGTATCACTGAGATCTGTGTTTGTGATAATTATTTGAAAAGGGGTTTCGTATCTACAAACCTGTAGATATTCAAGCGGTAGTCCTAGAATATTCATATTATTTTCTCTATAGCAACCTTATGTAAAGCTCACTGGATTAAGTAGAATACAGCAAAGGTTAGATTATACTCAGCAATTTTTGAAATTTATTCTGAGTGAACTCGCGATCGTAGTGATGAAACCTTTGTAACGAACACGCAGAAGTCAGACAGCACCTTTATATTCATTGAGAGATCTCAACACACAGATAAACTTATAACCACAAACCAGTATTTCTTCGCTTGCCATTGCATTTTTATTAGGCCATTGTGATAAGTCTTAAACAAAATATTTGGTAGGTACCTAACTGAAATTCGAAAATGTCTTTTTTATCGATATTACCTACCTATATTAATGGAAAATTTAATTTTTTGTTCTATTATATTTTTTATGAAGGACGCGCCAATATGAAGAAATTTGATTTTATTTTTCTGGTCATGGTCATACTACAAGTTAATTGAATCAAATAACGTTAATATTAGTTACTTTTCTCTGTGAGATTAGAAAAACTTATTTTTGTCCTACTTCACCTCACCTGATGCTAAGCTACTTTTGTGTGAAAGTGACGTGATACCTGCTGTGTGACATGGTGTCAGTGTTAGATTACTAAAAATACAGCTGTGAATACTGTGACACTAAGCATGTTTGTCATCTGCATACTTAATTTCCATGCGTGTGTGTAGAGGCAGTTTTCTTTATCAGCACATTCAATTTGTCTTTGAATGGTCTAATTAAAACCGTGGAAAGCGTTACGACAGTACCAGTCTTTTGTCACTAATAAATAACAGTTTTTAGTATTGCACACGATATGGTGGTCCGATAACTGCATGAATTTATGGTTTAGACGTTATATTTTTTACATAACCATAAATATTTTTCGTCATCCGCTCCTACTCTTTTTTAACTGATATGTCTTATCTTGACTTTTGCGGGAGTGACTTCTAACCTCGAGAGCAAAGATTGGACCAGAGCAACAGGTGTACCAGCTTGTAGGTGTGTTTTTTTTATTGGTTCCCCTATCCTACAACCATGAATGTTATGAATACAAAACACAATACAATATCAACACAATATAATGTTTTAATGTATAAATAAATAAAGATCTAACTATAATAATTTCTATTCATGAATTTCCTGTGTTACTCAATTACTTTGTTTTTTTTCATTTCCGCATACAATTATTTATTTACTATTTACTAAGATATATTGCTCATCCTGTACTACATTAAAATGTATTGTTCTAAATTCTGCTGTAGATAAAATGGTATTCGTTTCTGCTATTTTTTTGTGTTATGTTGTTTATTATTTTACTGTTGCTTAGAAGATAATATGATGAGGTTTGTCCTCTGTGGCGTAGCGGGAGAGTGTTCGACTGTAGTCGAAGTTTGGGGGTTGATTCTCGCTCAGAGCAAATATTTGAGTGTTTCTTTATGTAATATGTATGTGTTTACATATAAAAAATGTATCCAAGTATGTATTTTTGCATTCTTGAACACATACCTAGTTAAGTTATGCTTACTTTGGGTCTAGATAGCGCTGCGTTGAATTTCGTTGAATATTACTGTAGTTATAATTTTCTATGTAGATACAATTTATTGTGGTGTTTTAATAACTGCGCATTAAATTTAAATTCTCCCTCGTAAATATTTTAAATAAACAATAAAGTAATATGGAGAAAGAGTTGTACCCTTATCAAATTTGGTTTTATTACATAATTTATGATGTTGAACAATTAAAAGGAATCAAGTCGATTGATAACACCTACATTATTGCCGCACACCAAAATTGAGGCGTTTGATAACGTTCTACTGTTAACGACTAAGAGTTACGGCGGCCTTCGGTCACTATCACGCTTTTAAAGTCATGCTCATTTAAAAGGGTAGGTACTCTTGGAATACATTGCATGCATGCATACAAAATGATTATTAGTTTGATATGTCAATATTAATACATAATGTGTAAGTTGATGTTAAATTTTGTGTAAATATGATACACAAAATTAAGCAAGTGTACTGTACGTGTAACTAGTATACAATAATACTATACTAGTGTGACTGAACATCCGTATTCATTGATAAAATATAATAATCATAAAAGATTTAGCAAGTGTTATTCACATCCTGTGCATGATTTCGTGTTAGATGCGCGCGGGCACACCGGAAGCGCGAATAGACGCGCCGCAGACGCACGCACTTCCGCCGCGTTAGGGCATCGAACCCGCCACCTGTCAGCACTATTATCCTAGGAAAAACTATCAACAGATCTCTATTATGTGCAATTGTATTATGGAATCATTAGAAATGCATATTCTTTCAGAATATTTAGGTGAAAAGGTTCGGTAGCACGAATGTGACGCCCCTGGTGTATGCACACGTTCATAGCGACAGCTTCCCATCAGGTGGGCTATGAGTTTGTCTGCCAACTAAGTGGTATGATAAAGCATTTGACATAATTTGCATTTCTTTAATTATCATAAATATAGGCCGCGACTTACTTGGTGGTAAATTAAAAGAAGAAAAGTAGTAGAGTTAGTTCACGTTTAGTACTATTAAGATATCGATATATTTCCGTGTATTTTATAAAGTTGTTGCATGAATGGTTGACAGTTGCCAGCAACAAAGGTTTAGATTGGTGGCGCCTGCGCCCGCCGCGCCGCTCCTCGGCGCGCCCGTCCTCGTATTACCATATGTAAATGATACCTTGTATTTATACGCCTTGTGAACCAAACGGTAACGTTTTTGCTTGTAACCACTACACTTAAATACTAAACAAGGGAAAAACAAGACTCCTTTATCATCGTATTCTTACGTGCTAACGACTTCACGTCAGCGACCCAGAATAAATAAATATTGTAGGATATTAAACACAGCACTGTCTAGCGCCAAAAGAAACTTAGCTTAACTTCATTAGTAAATACATAATGGCATACATATATACACATACATATATATAAAACCAAAATCAATCACTGAGTGGGAGTCAAACCCGCGATCTTTGACTTAGCAGTTGAACGCTCTACCGCATGCTACGCAAAACTATTGCGATTATATTATTGTCGCATTTGTAACCCAGAGCTACCGCAGTATACAGAATTAATAGCGAGTGTCCCACGATGCTCTATTCGCAACGCCATTAGCAATTGACACTTAGTTCGCGTCTATATTTTGAGTGACGTAGTTAGTCATAAACACGCGAGACTTTGGCATCACTCGGGTTAAGGGCACTTTTCTTTTATCTTCCGTATCCGGACCACACGAGACGTTGGTTTTTCACGATTTTAGGGTATCAAACTCAACTTTGTTAATGAAATTAATCAAAAATTTTATTAGCTTACTTAAAGGCAGGTGCAGTTAATATTAAAATTGACTGATCGCATCAAGAATAACATACGATGATTTTTTCCCATCTCTCAGATCTCGTGCGAGTGAAGTCTAAAATTAATATTTATGCGGTTTTATTGCCTTTTCTTCCTGATCATAAAGTACTGATCTTAAATGAACCATCGGCGTTTACATTAGTGTAAAATAAACCAGCCCTCGCGTGTTTTCTTTATTCTTCAATGGATTAAACACAACGTCAATGTGTGAGTTATCTATGCATTTCGTGAATTTTAAATGATATAGTTTAAATGAGTTTTACGGCTTAAACTCCATTAGTCTTGCATTTAATTGCCTTTGAAAAGTGTTAATGATATACTTAAACATAATTAATTCAAAAATAAAACGTATGGTGAAGTTAGTAACTTGGTGTTAGGGTTACCTCTCTTTAACCTCACGATATTTACACCACACAAAGCGTTTGTGTTTTTTATATATGACATAAATATGATTTTCATTATAAAGGGGAGGGGTATAACAAGGTTTTCTGGGCGTAAGATAATGGCACCTGCAAGTCAGTACACCTGCTCATTGATGAATGAGACTCCGGTTCAGACTTTCCTCCCGAGATTGGAGGGTCCGAGCGACAAAAACCAACCAAATTATGGAAATAAAAAGTAGAAGAGTGACCTGGGACTCCTAAGTGAATGCTTTGGATGTAACCGATATTGTATCGGATAGAGAAATAGAAGAGAATACAAGTAGACTGTATGTTGACGATTATTTTGATAGTCTATATTTTAGTATATCTAATGAGGATTATTCTTATGGCACTATCGGTGTTTGCAGTGGTGTCTCCCATTCCAGAGACTTTGCCTCAGCTTACCATTAGGCGAGGTGAAGTCATGTTGACGTGACCGACATAAAAAAAAACAAAAAAAAATGGGCGTTGATGATGAAGAAGAATTTCATTAAACATTTCTTGTTAACTGTTCCTAATAAAAGCGTAGTAGTGCGATGCTTGGAAAATATAGAGTTACCAACCTTTAGGTATGCCGAGGCGCAGTTGCTCCTTCTCCCAAGAGGCGAAGGTAGCCTTCAGCGCCTCGGCCATCTTCTTATTAGTGCCCGGGGTGAGCGGCGGCACCTGCGACGGGATGTCTGTAACAAAAGAACGAGCACAATCTTAACATACGTGTTGTATTCAGATTTTTATTTCATTTTCGTATTAAAATTGAGTTCACAGTGTGGGTTTTGCAAATAATGATGCAGTGATCTATCTATGTTCTTTTTAAAACCTGAGCATTTGGTGCATATTTTTTTTTTATTGGTAATAGGCTCGCGTTTGACCACGATCTCACCTGTTGGTAAATGATGATGTGGTCGACGGTGGAGCACGCTTGCCTAGAAGAAACCTATTCTCTCTAGACTTGACTGACTTGAGATAATTAAAATAAAGTTTTAAAGAGGAAACGAAATTGTCAAGTGTATACCAATTAAGCGGCATTACACGGTGTAATGTAACATGTTACCAATCGAGCATTCGTACCGTTAGTACGGGGTGATAAGTGTGCCATTCGTTATGGGTAGTTTGAGCCTAGGAACAGGACCTACAATCTGGCCTAACTTCGATATTGCCAAGTACTTGTGTTGTAGAGGTCTGATGGCAATCGCATCTCATAAAATATCGTAGTTCGGTTATTTCGTGTTATACACACATGGCGTAACGACATGCTGCGAATATTAGATTGCGCATCATAATATCAGACCATAGACGAATTATACTATACCTACTGTATATTTCATATATGAGCAGACCTTATGCAGTTTTACACTTTACTGCACGTGATTTTTTTGTCAGTCAGTCTTTATCGTTTGCATTTCAACCGCCGAAGTTTAAGTACGAAATATAAATAGTCATTTGGAGTAAACTCTGACAGAAATCATTTATGGGGACATTTATGTGGGCTTCGGGTCTCGTCGATCAAGACCATTATCCAAAGGATTAATTACTCTATCTACGACATTTAATCCAGCATCGAAGAACAAATTAATAGTCAACTTTTTGAGACTTGATGGTTTCGAATAAAATAAATCAGAGATAAACAAGCAAGATTGAATTTGGTTTGAAGGTGTGCATGTGTGAGTGTAGTGTAGATAGTGCATGTTTGTAGGCTTCATTCATAAGTGCGCCTGGTTTGCGTCGCGTGTGTGCGTGTTCTCTGGTGCGCGAGCGGTGGTGTGAGTGTGCAGCGCTCGCGCACCTGCCGACCAGTTCTGAGATGCGGAGATTTGTGCACCTCTCCCACGGTCGCTGCCCGCTCGGCCTCTGATCTGTTCTAGCTGAACCCCGTTCTGATATAATTTAAATTTTTCTCTGTGTTCGTCGTTTTAGTTTCAATTAACGTCAAGGAATTTTGTATTCAGATCACAATTAAGTAAACTATAGTGAGTTTTTTAATAGCTTCATACGATAAAGTCAGAAAGATTAGAACACAGTATTAACATATTTAGGTCTTTCCAATTAGTGAAACTATCATAATGATAAAGGTTATTATCGATTTCTACTATATGGTGTGTGAGACAGTGGAATAAAGATAGTATTATTACTGCTTGCGATAAAAACACGAGAAATCGTCGATATACGCAAGGTGGACAAGTCCTCCGAGTTGCGATCACGCCGGCATTAATTGTTGCACTCCGGCGCAGTGATTTACTCTCACTATACATCTCGCGCAGCTGCACCTGACTCACGATTATTGTGCATAGGAATATTTTTTGCCAACATATACACTATAATGAGACAGGAATTGAGCGCTCTGGTTGTATTTTCTTCCATTGGAAGCTTGTTAAGGCTTTGATAAGTTGACTTTGGTTTTGTAAAAGTAGATAACAAGAACGAAATGTACCTTATTTCAATTTCGCTTTGAGAGTTTATGTTTACCAAGGCTGTATTTAGTGTTCACTTAAACTCTTGCAAAAAGAAAACTATGCGGTTTTATAGACCATTTGCTAGTCTATCAATCAGATCGAAAGCCAATTAAGTTTTGATGAAGGTATTTCACTATAGAATTAATGTGCTTTTGTATTTAAATAATAGCTTACTAAGTAGTTATTGAAGTATATTTTATAACCTAGATCGAGACTAAATGTTTAAGACTAAAGGTTGCTCTCTGCTACAATCTACATTAAAGTTAATACACGCAACTGATTGTTAAGACTTGCTGCGAGCTGGAGTATAATTTTAATTAAATAAATGTGAACACTTAACATTCACCATAATAACGGTATAAGCACACGTGCTGTGTCAATGCGTTCGAATAAAACTAGCCCTACTGTGAAATATTTCACTTATTATATTACTACCCACGGCTCTTCTATATAGCATCGCGTCACGCAATCCCATCCCACCCACTATGCATGCAGCTTTATTTACACGCGAATTTTCTCTTCAGAAAAACGCAATATACTTCAAATAACATTAAGAGCAAAACTATTTCGAATTAATTAACGATGATATCTCACATCAAACAACTTGGTAAATAAAAAGTATATTAAAACTTATGTTCTTCATATTTAAAGAGAAGAGAACAGCCGTGTCACCAAAAATTTTTTAACAGATATAATATGCACCGCCTTCGTGGTCGTTAACGATCGAGTGTTGGTACCAAGGTTATTTTTTTAAACATGAAACGAACATTAATTCTATTTCACAGTTATAAAATTTCCGTAGTATCTTCACCTCGATGTTCAGGATTCTAGGCAAATAATACGATAGTAATTTGTGACAAATTTGATGTTTCGTAGATATGTTGTATGAAATAAACAGCAAATTTTCTCGTCATATGTGTTTTTAACTTCAGCAGTTTAAATACAAACAGTGTCCTCGTTGAGCAGAAAATTATTGCAATTATTCTGTTTATATCATGCGCAATGAATGAAGCTGATTGTAATTATCTGTGGGGATTAATGCCAAGAAATGGTGGTACGAATAACAGCCGTGCTTGACATTAAGTTCTGGAATGGTATGTTTCGGTTGCACAAAAACTATTATGGCAAGACTTCCGTTTCCGTGATTAAGGTAATTAATCCTGAGTGATTTCGGTTTAATTATTGCACAGTATCCGATGACAGCCATCCGTTTGACGGTATTGACACTAGGAGGTTGGTGGATCCACCTGTGGACTATTACCACTTATTTCAATTAACGTTTAACCTGTTTTATTTCCGTGATTATAACGGCCAGTACAGCAACGATGCAGTTTTGAGAAAAAAAGAACATGTCCTACATAATTATTGTCATACATATTTCAACTCTAAATTGTAAAATTGATAAAAAGGCACTAACACTCCAATACAAGAGAAGAACTCCAAATACTTTAAGCAATTTTTCCCAGGCTTGACAAATAAACTTGGAAACCCAGGAATAGATGTGCAGGAGTAATGGCGATCGTTACACTATCAAGTCGGATTGCGATTTAGATCTGGCCAATTAATTCAAGTCATCTAATATAGGTACAGCGGGTATGCTATCTGACCATCTCTTTATTTTATTCTCTATTGAGGTACATAGAATTTAGTGACAAGCCAAACAAAAGGGGATTAAAAATATCCAAATCTTGGAAAATCAATGTGTAACGGTTTGTTTATTTTCATTTGTGAAGTTACAATTAATGTAATTGAGATTTAGAAAAATAACCACATCCCGACTCGATGCAACTACCCAAACTAAAGTACAAAGTAGAACATAGTGTGGATACCTAAGCCCAACATTACGCAATCTCAAACCGACTGAAACGTTTGAATTCCCGAAGTCATCGAGGTCTTCGGCAGAGGTTGAATATGAACAGAATATAAGTGTTGTTGTGTACTCTTGGTTAGTGGAGAGAATTGTGAATAGCGTAGATAACTGCACAAAGGACCGGAGATGCGGCTACCGACTCTGCCGTGGTCAAACAACGAGGACTCAACCTTCCTACATTCGGCGATAATTAGCCCATTCAGTTTAGTGATTGGTAATTTGTTCTTGAATTAAAAATGAGTTTAGAAGAAGAAGGGGAGGATGGATGAATACATTTTGTTTTAGTTTGATATTGTAATGGATTTCATTTTCAATTTGAAATTGGAGCTTTATGCTGCAAATGTAAAATTAATTGTGGGAGAAAATAAATGCATAATATTATTATTTAATTTATACTCTATTTTGAACAGTTTCCATTGCCACAAATGATCAATCAATATCACCAAAAAATGAAGCAACATTCTCTACTACAAGTAAATAACAGGATAATTGTAAAAGAAAAGGTTACCGATGCCTTTTTCCACCACATAAATGGTATAATATCAAGGTCAAAGCTGAATTAAACTTGTAACAAAAAAAGATATACGTATCGTAATTAATACACATCGCGCCGAGGGTGTTAAACCATGTGCGACTTAGTTCAGCAAAATTTAAACATAGAATATTATTGCAAAAACGGTAAAAATGTTCTCATGTAGGTAAATAGCGTACGAATACAAAAATGAAGAACAATGACTTGTAGGCTTTGTGTGCTGTGAAACAATTTCACGATATGTAAATTCTGAGTGCGGTGGTTCGACAACAGGTGGTGGACAAGGGTTGTTCGAAGGGGAACTTTGAACAACGGACACTTGTTACGTTGGGCTATTTAGAGCGGTTGCCGATAAACAAATGTAATAGCTTCATTATGTTGCGCTTATCTACACGTAGAGTTATAAATGGAAATTGTTTTATATTTCCTTCAAGTTGCTTTGGCTGTAGTGTTAAATTTTTATGTTCACTTAGGTGACTTAGGTTTCTTATTTATTCAGACTTTAAAAAGTGCTGGTATATCATTCATTGTATTTGAAAATAACTAAAAATCTTTTACATATATTTCTGAAGTTGTGTAGGTATAGTTTATTTCAAAGTACTTTACCTACCTATTCCTGTTTTTGAAAAAATCATACTTTATCAGCCATATTTTAACCTCAGACTAAACGAATTATGGCAACACAATAAACAGTTCTGGTTTGAAAATGTTATTTCTTGGTGATAGATTTCCTTCATAAAACTTGAATGCAAAATTGTGAACTTCAATGGTAATCTTATGTTTAAGGATAATAAATATCATAGTCTATATAAGTGAAACGATACAGAAATATATAAGAGTGCAGATAGTTTTTAGCTCGGCACACTACAATAGCCACCCAGAACAAAAGCTCGGACCATTTTTACTGAACCCATTGTTCACCATTTGAACTTGGAACGTCGCGTGACGTAAACGGCGCGTGCGCTGGTTCGCATTCAAATCACCTTCTTTTGTTTATAATTACACTAAACGTTATTACTAACGTTGTTTCTGCAATAATAGCATTATTAAGCTCATATTTGAATGTAATTGTTACAATAATTGGGGAAGATCTATTTTAGTACTTGAATTTATTTACATAAATGAATATTTACAGAATGTTTAGGTAGAATTCTTACCATATTTTTACAGATAAAGTGTTTTAATATAGCGAGGATTAATAAATGTGGTTTTAGATGGTTCACTTTCACTGTTAGTTCCGGATGGGTAGATACAACCTCCAAGGGTCCCTTGGAGCTTTATAAAGGTACCTAATAGGACCAAAAATCATATATTTCATAACTTGTACGCTTATAAATTATTCCACTTATTCTGAAGTATCAACCATTCGCTTATCGATGTCACCCTTTCATTCATTGAAGCGTGAAGGAGGGTTATGCCATAATGTGGTAAAATGTTATTGTACAAACGGCTTCCTGCTCACTCACGCAGAAAATAAACGTTTTGCGTACGAGTTGTACTTTTAATGCATTAAAATTCGTAACGTTCAACTGTTCAGTTCCTCAATTTATATTAGGTAGTAGAACCTACCCTACCACATTTAACGCGCTTCCAAATCAACAGTGTAGACTAATAGAGTAATACAAAAATGATTTCATTGTGTTTTTCTATGTTATAAGCACTCTTACTAGCATATCAGAGGAGCTCATCGTTTTTACCTTCCGAGGTGGAGAATCTAACAATGGTCACTTATCTTTCAGTGATATCTGGCTGAGTTGATCACGAACGTAGGCGATGGACCTTTGCTCAATGACAGAGGCGGCGCGGCGCGGGCGCGGTGGAGCGACGGCAGCGCACACGCATCATCTCATTGAGCGCGCACCGGATGGGCCAATCAGCGGCGTGAATGGACGCCCCCGCGCATGCGCCGCTGCTGCTCTCCGCGTTATTAGCTCCCGTACTAGATGCCACTGTTTCTTTGTTGTGTCCGTAAATTGTTATGACTTTTTATGGTCCAAAGAATGTGTTGAGTCGTAAATCCGTTGTTTGCCTCATTGATACCGACATTGTTCGCCGTATGAGAAACCTTCGAGTCCTAAGTTACTGCATTTCGACGGGCTACATAGTTTAGCTTGTTAGCTCCGAGGTGACATGTCCGGTGTTCGGACACGCGGTGCACGGACACACAACGTTACGAGAGGTCTACTTACTTTTACGTTGGTAATGTTTGGACGGAAACGTAGAAGCGTTACTTCAGTTTATGGTGTTCAATTAAATGAATGCATTTTAAATTCAATTAGCAATGTTTTAGCTTCTTGTTCTACGAATTTAAAAAGGGCCCTTCAATATGAATATTTTATTTCTTGGTCTCTTAGGTATATAGGTATATAATTGAGGTGTCAATCTACGTGTGCATAATAAGACCATATATTATACTAGGTATGTACTTGTTCTTACATTGTGGTGTGTTAAGATAGCTCACATCAAGCGACTATTTGGTCGCGGGGTCGATTAACGAGCAGTACCTAGTAGTTTGTATACAAACATTGTTTTCAGTTCTCAGGTTGTGAGCACGCACTCGGCAAGGTCTTTACTTTCAAGATCATCAGAGCATGCGCGAAGAGCAAGTCATAATTACGGTAATGGGCATCGTTGCACAACAGTGCGCAGACGCACAGCTACCGCTGGACACGACATGCTTCGAAATAGATTATACCTACTGAAGAAAATTTGTTACTATGTACTTGTTACGTTAGATTTATTATGCATTTATTGGTTTGTTTATATTCACGTATCATTCGGTAAGTCATCATATTTCAAACAGTTATATAGCCAATAAGCCTATTGGCTAAACAGAATGTTATTTAAAATTAATGGAACCACCTTTCTACTGCATTACAACGTAATATTTTAGTACCTATTTAGTACCCATTTCTTACTTCACCGGTTGGTATTTATGGATTTACAATGTTGAATACAGGCATTTCATAACATCTTTGCTGCGTATAGCGCTGCATGATTTCAAAGAATTTCAACACAGCGAAATATAAACTAGTCGATATTCTGTAAACTTATGCTATTCGTAGCTTATAATTTAGAAAATGAACGTTTTCATATTTTTCCATCGGTCACGGCGTGTTCACATTCGGGACAAGTGCACACGAAACCGAGAGCGTTGCGGAGTTGCGTCATCGTGCGGCGCGCATCGCGACGATCACACATACACGTACGTCTTGTAGCTGACATGGTTAACAAAATCCGAAACCTCCAAGTGATCATCGATATCGGAATATGTCCTTTGAGTATAACCTTAACAAATTGATTCTATAATTGGTGATCTGACCATATCCATTGCGTGTAACTGTTCCTACACATTTGAAGGTAGCCTGCAACCGGCTGGTCGGGTGGTCGGCTTGCCCGGGGAAGTATCACTCTTACATGACATCATTGTTGTATTCTGGTTTGTGAGGAGTGCTGAAGGATTCCTTTTCTTTTTTGCATCTTTTCTGCTATCTCTCTTTGTCAGTTTTTAAAAGTCATGGTTACAGTCTATCTTTAAGGGGTTTGTCTGCTATATTAGTAGGAGCTATAAAACAGATATTTAATTGTTAACTACTTTTGTTTTTAATGTACTTAGGTTTTTATATAAATGACGTCATATTTAGTGCATTTTTACAGTGTGTAGTTGGTAAATATGGTCCCAGTTAACATACCTTTTGGCTTATTGAAAGCTTTCATCATGACTTTGATTCCCATGCCTGCGATGGCCGCCGTCGCCTCGATGAGTGTCTGCTGCAGGCTCTTGAAGTACGAATCACAACCCACCAGCAGGCCGACTAATACTGTCTTTTTTACACTTATTCTTCTATTTACAAAGTTCTTTTACACTATCTACTTAAACTTTAAATAAGATCAATAAATATCACACTGTTTATTTAATCGTCTGTTATCGAATCAGTCTAAACACTCTTCACTATTTTTCATTTTGATAGTATGTATTTGTCACGTAATGTTAGAAACGTTCATTTTTTTCACATCAATGTTCATTGTCTTTTGATATTCTAACAGCGCCTGTTAAGGAAAAGGAAACATTGAAGTTCACTCCTAATTATTTATCCTTATGAGATGAATAAAATGCAAAGCTGTGACGTCATAACATACTAACACAATTAGTTTTTTATCTACAGTTTACATGTACTTTAAAGTACTACAGTATAATTGTTCAATGAGGTTGTAGATTGTTCAGAACGTCGCGGGACGTAGCTATACCGATATTACACAAATAGTGGTGAACATTCCCACAGGTGCGCGGAACGATCTAATGCAGGCACTTCCGGCCCGGTACCCCACTTACCCCGAGTGTTCCCACCCTCGCACCGCCCGCACCCACTCGGTCGAATCTACCACCCGTTCGGCTAAAGCTACCCTGTAAACTCTGTGATGGTTCTCACGTAAACCACTCACCCGAAACGGCTAATTTTGCTCGATTTTGTGGCTATTTAGTGTCACACTCGGTAGTCTTCGATATCACGGGATTTCATTTTACCATTTTTATTCAAATATAAAATGTCGACCAGCATTTTACTTGACTATATTGATATTTTAGCGATTTAAAAATACGTATCCGTTCAATGAAATGTACCTACATTTATTTAATTTGTTGATTTGTCGAATAGGCAGGTACTTCAATAATTTTAGGTTGCGGTGATACCCGTAACTCCTTTTCTTTTGCGTATGCAAATGTGATATAGTACATTTACATAATTACATTGAATTAGCATTTTAGTCTAATTATTTAAATGATCATGAAATATTGTATAAATATGTCATGCTAAATTGGTAAGATAAATAAGAAAATTTTATTACCAAGAACTATTATTATTTGAGTTGTCTCTTACTCTTAAATACTTTTGTTTGATGTCAATGTTTATGTTAACATTTGGTAGCTTTTAGGTGGGGCTTTACAAAATATATTAGTGTTGTTTTAATCGGTTCATTAGCAGTAATAATACATAATTTATCAGTATGGCGTGGCATTGGTCTTGAATTAAATCAATCTAAATTATAATTTATTAATGTTACACCTTTCTGAATGTCGACATGAGTGGGAGTCAAATAGTCAGTGAGATAAACAGTACGAATAATAAAATGATTACGCGATAGAATCGATTAATCTCAGTACTCCATATTGTTCAAATTTAAAAGTTTTGTTCTTTGAGCATAGAAAACCCGTCAATAACTTTCTTCAAAATAATACCGCAATCCAATCATCTAAACAGACAAATAGTTAGCTAGTTTTTGGTTCTACTTGTGAAAGTCAAATATATTTAAGTTTAACCTGTTGAACACGAAGTGAACATTCGGTAGTTATAATGAACCATAATTGGCTATGCTTATTTCGCTGTGCGTGACCGCGATGTGGGTACAATTACAATAACGTTTACTACGAGTGTTCTAACGGAAAATGGTACAATATTTTTTCAACCTGCATTTTTCCAACACTATGATTTAGTAGTTGATACGTTGTTTGAATATTAATTTATTTACAATTGATACTTAATTTACATGCACCCACATAGATCGTAATTTAATCACGATACTGATGATTAACTATATTGCTGTTAACATTGTTAATACCCCTGTAAACCATTCCTAATATATAGCGATACAAATAGATGAACTTGCCACTTGAAATACCATCGAAGGGCTAAGGGTTAAGTACCAGTAAACATCTTCATTTCGCTTTATTAAATATGTTCTGTGAAAAAGGGGTCGGTCGATATGGTTATTAAAAACTGTTGGGCTCGTAGTGATTAATGTTGATCTTCTAATAATATGCTTTTCAATAACACAGAAGTTCACACGGTTGTAGAATATGTTTATTTTATTAATTTTTAACAAATTTATCATTGGCACTAATTTATTTTTTAATGTACAGATTATGCAGATAAGACAATGCTGACTCACTTGTTATATAAGCATTTCGTTTGCAAAATAGTTTCACACGCTTTGTATATTGCGTCGTATTTGTATTTTGTACATAGATATTTGTATTGTTTAACAGGTACCTAATGTCTGTGAATGTGACCAATTGCGTCGGTAGCGCGGCGATAGCGGGTTCGATTCTAAGCTGGGAAAAAGTATTGTTGGGTTTTTCATTTTGGACATTCTTAGTAGCAGTACAATTTGGAAACTTGCTCGTTAGACAGCAATGGGCTGGAATTACTGTTTACTGTTTTTTATACCATTTAGATGGTTACGTTGTCGCGAACCTATTAGGTACTTTAAAAATAGTAGCAGACTGTCTACATATATCTATAGTATATCTGTGTCATACCTCATCCCGATTTATACTAGAGCGATTGAGTAACAAGCAACCATCCATCCTCACATTCATACATCAGTCCATTCAAACTTTTGCATTTATCATAGCTTAGTAATTTAGAAATTGATAGCTTAACTTCAGTTATGAGACTAATTCAGAACATGTATCGTCAACTTGTCAGACAGCATTAGCTATGATTTTCAGAAACATTGGCCACGATGGGGGCGACGAATTGGATCTAATAAAAATCACATTTAGAAACATAACTGTCAAATTGATCGTGTACTTTATTGGACAAATAGTCGGCACCGTTAAGTCAACTGTTTATGACGAACTGATGATATTATAGGTACCAACCATAACCATAAAGTTAAGGTAGGAACAGCTTAATGTACCTATCGGTACTAATAAACTTGTAAATTAGTTGTAGGTATCTGTACATTAGATAAATCAACGAATCTGAACTCAATTTTTTTTTGTAATTTTGCCGTTAATCTGTTTGTTCACGATTTACACAAAAACTATTGAATGAAAAATAAAGGTTTTAATCAGACTTAAAATCTACCCAGTGACCAAAAACCGATAACCGACCGTTATACTAGACCTATATTCGACTGGCGGCCGTAACCGGAGCACCAAATTTTCAATCGAACAAGATACAGTCTAGACTACTTAGCCTTGTAATTCAATCAATCAAATCATATTATTCGCCTATTAACTGGTATACAGTTCATTAATTCCAATAGGCCGTAAAAATGAGAGTCTTATTGATGTTTGAACGTTCCTTTGTATCGTAAGTAGTCGCATTCAATGCGTCTAGTTGCTCAACCAATATTGGAGGACAATAGCCGAATAACGTACAGGCGCTCTCAACACGCTGTAAAGCAAAAATTACATTTAAAGTTATGGACACCAATCTGAGGCTTAACGCGCTTTAGTATGCTCAAGTTAATTTATTTTGTTTTATACAACTAAGCTGGCAGACAAGCACACGGGACACCTGATGGGAAGCGGTCACCGTGACAATGTGTGTGCAACATTTGGATTTGTTACTCAATCTGAAGTTTAGCTCACATGTGAAGTACGACCGGGCCTTCCTAGCCGAAAATCTAGATTTTTTTTTCTACAGCCGCCAAAAATTTGAAAGCAGTCATTCTGACTCTGATTTTCTTTATAATTGATCTGATTTGATTTGTGATCAGGGAAAATGCGGGCAAACTATGAGAATAAGACAGGCAAGGCATGAAGGTCATCACATCACCCATGTTTTGATTTGGAACATAAACAATAAACAGAACAAAAGCAAAATTGGATCGATGATATCTGTAAAAATGAGTCCCCGTGGATTTAAAAGCAGTATTCGCTTAATATTTAAGTACACCCTAGATTATACTCTTTATAAAAAAGTCTTATACTTCTCGAAGAATATTTAAAACCAGTGCAAGGCATTTGCGGTTGATTTTTTAAAAATATGGTGAATAATAAGTATAATATACCACATTGTATAATGTCTATGCCTTAAATGTAAAATAATGATACGAGTGCCTATTATACAGTGGAAAAAGTACGTGTTTGTGTAGTTAATCATACGCTGTAGTGTACAGCACAGATTGGCCTCTCGGGTCTCGGGTCAACTAACTCGATTGTCGCGCCCAATTTGTCACCCCACACGCCTCAATGACACCGACCGCATTACATTTATCTCTTATTTGTTACTAGATTACATTTTGATCACGTTCTATACTAAGTATAAGGTTTGATTTAGTTCGTTATTGTCGCACAGAGAATCGACGATAATACCTGGCACAACTACTTCAAAGTAAACTTGGACTTACACTAAAGTACAACTATAGTATGACACAAACTAAACGTAGATTCAGTTATATTTCAGTTCAAGTCATTATTCTATTATTTTATCTTCTTACGACGAAAGAATATCTGTCACTCAATTACGCCAGAACGGATCAGAATAGACTTAGTGACACTCACACATATACTTTATACTGAGAAAGGGCACAAGCGGAGCCGCGGGCTACATGTACATAGTTTTTGATCTAACGACCGGACTTGATGTTGATTGATGAATTTTTGCAGGTTTTGGTTATTGATAGTAATAAAATATGCAGGTCAATATAATACAGTAGACTAATACTCACGAAAGTGCTAATTTACAAAGTAAACGAATGTCGGGTGACACTAATTGACAGCTCGGCAGTCTATGAGTTCATGCGGCAAAATAATAATCAAGTGTTAGGTGTCAAGTCTATTGTAGTACGACGCAAGGCGACCGACGCGGGTCAAACGGTCGCTCTGTCGACCCCATCTTAATTGGAAAGTGGACACCCGCATATTTGAGATACAGACAGACACTAATTCGATTGTGGATTTTAATATTTCCAAATTAAGTGGATTTACGATAACAGCGGGGGCTCATACATAATCTAACGGTATTTCGGTGTGTAACAGAAACTTTATAGTTTTTTAATACTGTATTTTCGTCATGTTTCTAAAGCACGTCACCGCTACTTGATGGATTTCGTGTTCATAAGCACAAAATGCTTGGCAAAAAGTTCATTGTGCGTACAGCTAAGGAATGGAGCACCCTGTCTGATTTAGGTAACCTATAACATAGGAATCTTCAAATGTCGAGTGAATAGGTCCATTCTAGCCAAAGCATATTTCATCATTACACGTCATCACTTATCGGCAGGTGAGATAGTGGTCAAACATGAGCCTCAATTATAAAAAAAAAACTTTTTAGAGGCAAAGATATTCGCATATTCGGCCTGTTACGACATTGTGAGGTGTTCAAGAACTGGTTCGCTCCCGCGTATCAATGCATGTTTTGATTTGTGCCAAAGTATTCGCGAGATTTTGCGCGGTTTTGCACGGATCGCGCGCGCATCAACAAACACTGTGACAATGGATGCTTCGGCGAATCGAGTGACGCGGGACGCACGATTCAAATGTGGAACAATGCGAGCTTGTATAACAAGAGCTAACAATTCGGCAGCTTGTTTATGTGAACAATAGCGATAGATGTTGCAGTTTGTTGCGCGCACGCAGCCGAGCTTTTATAGCAGTAGCTGTGTATTACGCATATTATATGAATCAATTATTGCAACAAGTTGATAGATTTTGTTGAGAGATTATGTAATAATAATATTAATAAATAATACTGCTTTAAGAGTTTCAATCACTTTCAATGGTGATTATGGTGTAACATAGACCGGTAGCGATAACGGTAGTCACAAATACGTCACGAAATTATGATACTAGAGCGAAAAGTAAGAATAAAATTTACAGTTTAGGTACCTACATTGTTTAACATAATTTCTTTGTCTATCTAATTTTTTTTAAATTACAACAAACAAGAAGATTAACTTCGCATGACTCAGCATAGATTGCCTGAACAGTATAATGTTTTCTGTGTAAAAAAAAAGTTAATTTATGAAAATAAAAGGCTGGCATGTGACTACGGCTAGTGCAATGGTCGAGTCGACAGGCAATTTAAAAATATGGAGGTATAATACCTATACCATGAAGGATCGGGTTGTTTCAAAGTTAAAATATTGTTTGGGTAAAATTGAATTACCTATGCAAGTTACATCTTTATGTAGAGACTAAAGTTCGGTGAGCGTACGACTGCTACGTCAGAGGTCGCGGGTTCGATTCCCGCTAAGTGCATAATATTTATATGCTTGAATTATATTACATAGACTTATTTGCATTAGTCGAGTTATGTACCTACTCATACAACAAGCTATGTTAGTTGTTAGCTAGTTTGGGTCTAGATAGTGTTGTTCTAGATTCTAGAAAATTATTGAATACCTACTATATTTCGTACTATATAAAATATGTTAAGTAGGTAGGTACTTGCTTTAGTTAATAATTAGTATTTTGTATGCATAGAGTCAGATTATTGAGTTTTTTTGCAACTTATTTTCAGGAATTATATTTACTACTTAAATTACATAAGGAAGCAAGTACTTTTGTATGTTTTGTAAATAAACATAAAATATTACCAAAAAGAATTAATTCACTGAAATAAATAACTAAAATATCAGTAACAATTTTCATCGCTCATGTATGACTGTGTACTGTGACTGTAGGAGTCTACTCGAGGTGCACCATGTACAGTCAGCGGCAAAAGTAGACGATGATTGCACGGATTTCGAACTTATAAATCTGAATGAAAATTGTTTAGATATTATATTGTAAGTTTGAATAACCTATTTCAATAGAGTCCACTAAGTGGTTAAACATTAATTTCATTAAGAAATATAAATTTAACTAGCCTATGGCAGCGGCTCGGTAATTTGTTGACTAGATAATATATCTATTCAACCGGCATACATGCGAACGATTTTAAGTCTGACCAAGACCTTTCAATCAAAAAAGCCTTATCGATATCCATTCAGTAGTTTCAGTAGTTTAGGCGTCCATCGCAAACACACAGACAAGAATTACAAAAAAAATGTGTTTAGAATCGTTCAGTTAACATAACCCAAGTATTATTTAATATCTCCAATATACAGACACAGTTACTTTACAATTTTATAATAGTATAGGTTTCCTCTAATACATTTTTTTTAATCTGAACATGATCATGTACTTTTGCCACTGACCATACAAGTCTGCTCTGGATAGAGCGGTGTCGAGGCTGGGTCACGCGGGTCCACAAGTGATTTGACCTCCGACCGTTCAATTAAAACGTTATTACAGCTCGTCGCTCGCAGCTGAGACTCATATGTATGACTTTTTGTTGAGCACTACGTATTTACATACATACATACGAATCACGCCTTTTTCTCGTTGGGGTAGGCAGAGACAACATCTTTCTACTACTTATTTGCTTTGATTTGAATATTATACCAAAGTAAGCATAGCTTAACTAGCTTGTATTATGTATTCTACAATGCGGATAAACATACATACATACATTTCTCTTTCGTAAATACATAGGTACTTGCATATTATACATAGACGATAGAGAGAGGAAATAGAGAGGTACCTATTATACTCAGGTACATCTAGGTAGCATTGTATAGAATATCTTTAAACATTTGTCTTATTGGGTGCATAGGTCCCTATGGGATTGTCATTTGCAACTTTGAAATTGAATTTTATTGATTACTTAAAACCGTTGTAACTTGTATTTTTCATTCGAAAATTTGTGTTTCGACGTCAGCTTGAGTCGGTTTTATCTATTTAGCAATGTAGGTACATTGGTCACTCGTATATCTGACCAGCAATGTACAGATATACTCTAATTACATACGTGATGAAATTGCTTAATTAAAAAACCTCAAGCGGCTTCGCCTTAGATGGTTCGATCGAGAAAAACCTCACCATACAGTTCTCTACATAGATATTTGTACCAAGACAGGATATTTTTTGCTAATTTAGAAATCTCCATAGGTGTTAATTAAAGAAAATTTACTGGAATTAACTTTTATGGGCTCATAGCTTAAGTGACGTGACAGTTGTATACGGATAGTTGAGTACACAAAAATGTTTGAATGTTGGTATTTGGCAACAGTCAGCTCACAGAGTGTCGGCTACGAGAGCTTGTTTAAGATAGGTTCAATTATTGAAAAATATAATTTTGACACGACATTGGCTAAACGTTTGGGCAAGATTCTGGTATGCAGTATTGGAAACAGTACGGCTCAGTATCGAGGCGTATGTACGCGAGGCGTGGGGCGTAGACGATTGGCGAACACCTCCCAACGCCTACGCGCGTGCGCGTACCACCTCTCGTGAGAAAAATCTCCGCGAGGAAAATTCACCCAGTTCTATATTCAAAATTTTAATGTTTGTTTACAGCACGTGGGCGGCTTACTAACCGTTTGGAAACTGTACAAAATGGCGACTGCGGTTTTATGAACAAATTATTTCTAAACGTAACATAAATTTTCATGACCCATCTTCATATATTATTGCAACAAGTAAAAGATGCAAAAAATGCTATAGAATTACAGGCTAATAAATTGACAGTAGTCTACTAACATTGTGTTATCTAAATGACATAAAATTAATGTGCTAGTTTAATATGGTGACCTGTGCATAATTAACACGAAAAAGAACTTCGACACAATTAACTTTAGGTACGTAATAAAAATTCAAATGAACATCGCAAACTGTTCGTTTAAGAAAATAAATATAGAGGCGTTCATTAGACATTCAAATGAATTGCATTTTCAGTACTTTTGTATGCTAATTCATTTTGTATAAGGTTAAGTTCAGTGTCGGTGCCATCATTTAGTGTAACATTGTGCGTTTGGGTTGCTTTAGGGACAAACTTTTCATTAAAACAGTCCCTATAATGCAACAATAAGTGCCCATCTTGCATCAACAGTATAATGTTATAACCTAGTTTCTGAAATCCTAAAAAAATAACGAGTTCTTTTTTAAATAATTACAGCAATATATTATTTCGTAAGTTGCCAGTAGGTATGTTGCTTTTCTGTTTATATTTGTTTTAAACAAAAAGTTTTTCATACAACAAAAATGTCATATCACTAAAACTCACAAACAAAGTACAGCTATTAATTTTTATGAGCAATTGTGATACACAGTTTGTCGATGCAACAATTCTACATTTCCATGGCATCCTTTTGTTGTTATACGTATAGCAACACTCGCTGTTAAGACGATGACTGACGCCCCTGACCTACTGTAGTTATTATTCCTAAATATCATACCTACTTAAGATAGCAGATGAAATAATTTTAAAAAGAAAGATATTGAACCGTAAATTATAGCCTCAATTACTATAAACAGACCTTTTTTTTCTTTCTTTGTTAATCAAATAATGGGATAAGTACGCAATTTTATTATATGGTATAATTTTAAAATGCCATACGATGAGTATGATTTATACAGAAATATATTATAAAATAGGATTTTGAACTGATTACCAGAGTAAGTTTTTAGATATAATACAAATCTAGTCTTGAAACTTAAGTAAGTAAATGTTTAAAGTAAGTATGTTATTTCTTATGATGTAGAGACGTCAGCCCCTTAAGCAACGACGGTGCTACATACTTTTATTTAAGTAACTCTATTTAGTTTTTATTAGTGCTAGAGTTACGATCGCCATAAACTAATCTGTCACTAAAAGGAGGAATACGGAAGAATTAATGATAATGTTGATACTCTATTTCGTTCAGTTTTTCATTTCATCACTCAGAAAATTGGGTCGGAACGAAACATCGCCTCAAGCATTAGTGGGCTATTAACATCGTGTTAACTTTCTGTTAAAAATATAAATTCTCATAAATATATGGATTTACTTAAAATATTATTAAACTTAACTAATTGACTCCCCACATGTGTAAGTTATATCATATCTTTCATTAATTAAAAACATTCAATTATGCCTGTTTTGTGCCTGTTCTTTTTTACCTTGGAAATCGTTCACCATAGTGTAAGTAGATACATGTGCATATTTTAGAACAATTTGCTTGTTTTGTTTTTGGAACGAATAGGGGGGACCATTTGAATTTGAATGTAAGCGTTCAGTTTAACGCTCTTTTGTGAGTCAGAGGCGGCTGCGAAAATTTGACGCTCGTACGTACACCTCGCTTGCGGGCAAACTGATGCGAAACATACTTTTTCTTTATTTATATATTGTACATAAAGTACGTCATCAAGGCCTCATGATAAAAAAACATTGTAAAGTACCGTAGGTATCAAATGTCTAAGTTCAGAAAAATAACTTGGTTTATGATTTAGATAAACTTACACCTGTTACTATTATTTGCAAAATCTAAGATTTATAATATCCTGTTATAGTACGATATAATTTGTCTGTATTTGAAGCGAATGAGTATTGCATTTATAAATTGTTTATTATATCGATCTGTTCTAGGCACAACTACATTTATTAGCTCTACCCTAACAAAGAGCCAGCGCGTGCGCATGGCTGTTCAATTGCGAGAATGTTTACTTTCAGCAAGGAATCGTACTTCTCTGAAACCATCCTAAAATAAACCTTCAATAATACAAGTTGTTCACAGAAACTTACTTGGTTTATCCAAGATTTTTTTGTAACATTACATAATTTTACATAATTCCTATGATAATCTGATTATTTTTATCTAACTTAGCAGACTTATGAATATTCATAAAAATAATTACCTGTGAATACGATGCATTAGTTTGACATATGGAAATATTTTTTATTCATCAAGGTAACAAGGCCTTGTTACTCAAAGCGACTGTTTCAATTGTAGATTTGCAAAACGCAAAAGAAACAAAGAAAGGAGCTGCTATGTTTTTGTTCCGATCGTTCCGATCACACATGAAAGGCTCATCGCAGGTTTCTCTGATGTAAAACGCAAAAAAACTGCGAGCGAGAGATTGTAGGACGGCTTCAGCGTAAACACCTGTATCCGTTTCTGGGGCCAGAATAATGTTCTGCCTACTCATAAACAGCTCGCACTGTAATTGTTAGGAAATCATGTTGTTTTAGTTTTTACCTACGTAGGTATTTGAGGTTTACATTTTGTTGAATTAAAAGTAATGAATATAATTAAGTACAGCAGGTAAACTGTGATAAAATATAAACAAACGCGTGCGGTATTTTGGAAAATCACGAATGTTGGTAGGATGTCTTAAGCTAAATTGCCATAAGTGTGTAATATTTCTTCACTGATTTAGTTTGTGAAATAATGTTTTTTCTATTGTATCCAATGAGATAAGACATTACAGAGAACAATATGGCGGTTAATTTTTTAGGCGTAAATTGGTGAACTGTAGCCCGACAATGTTACACCTTTCATTTGTTACTATCAATAGAAATAGCCACAACATAGGTACAAAGCGGCATTAGCATAACCGCTGGAGCGTAGATTTTTGGCTAATCCAAGGATGAATCATCGAGCATTTTCGATGCAAAACGAATTTAGTGGCTGAGCACGTAAATGAAAACACAACTAATTACTTAAAGGTACCCCAAATGGGTTCTGACGATGTTCTTATCTGCTCGCTATTGTTTAACACGCTTCTTTCATTCCCACGGTCGTCGGTCGTCGCGCAGCCAGCTGATAACGCGCGGTACCTGCCCCGTGGCGGCATCATCGCAGAGAAAACGCCTCATGGAATTCTCACTATGTGCGTTGACTAGGAAAATTCTTCGAGTTAACTCAAATAGCTGTAGGATTTATAGTCTTGATGGCAACTTAATTGCCAGTCTCCCCTTAGAAATTACAATAGTAAACCTCAGACTAGTAGTAAACCTCATTGAAAAATCATGCTAGTAGTAATTTATGTGCCCGATTCCTTGAAGTACTTTTGCACTGAGTAAGTGCTAAATGGGAGTATTAAATTGTTTACGAGGTGGCATAATTTTCTCAAAGGTAAATATTACATGGAAAATAGAAAGCTGAAGTATATGAACCTACAAGGGATATAGTGAATGGAATATCGTTTTTGGAATTGACATAACAAATACAATTATTTACCGTTTGAATATACAATAGTGCTTAGTGAGTAAACAAAGCTAAGTTGAAGGTTGAAGTATATAACTAATACTGTGATAAGTACAATGTTTAGTTAAATGTGAAACTTGCACACAAAAAACATTCCGTGAATTTCATTATCGCGGTTATTTTGTGTGCGCGCTCAATTGATATCGAACAATATAAACTATATTCAAGCGGCAAATAGTGTATGCACTTAAATAATAAATACTATAAAATGTACAGCTTTGTATTCATCTCATGAGGACAGAAATCGCATTGTTGAATTTAAATATTGAAATGGTACGACATCAAACAAAGACAGGGCCTGGAGTCAAGTGCGAAATTCACTGCGACCCACGCTCGTCGTAAGCACAGATATTATGTACTAGGTATATGAGCCGAATCCATTATCCAATGACGTACACCAATTACCCATTTAATGCAATTTGGGCCATTGTAAAGATGTCCAGGCCTGCTTCTCGTACATTCCCGGCGTCACTCACTCAAAAGCACCAATTAGAGAAATCACTAGTGAGCAAACACTGTGTGAACATAGTTCGATCGCGAGCGTTCGTATCCCGAACCGGTCATGTCAAAATTGGAGTTGTATCCAGAGTTTGAGTGGTAAGGTGTGAGGGCGCGCGCGTGCGTCGCTGTGGCCGGCGCGCGACTACTCGCAGCTGAATGGGCGCTCGGCGGAGGGGCGAAGCTCGCTACGTCTCACTCCCAGAGAGCTTACGAAAAATTACCAATTGAGCCTGGCCCCTTATTAAGGAGCTAATTTCACATTACCACGACACACTTGAATTTGCGATACACGTCACTTTGTTGTCCCGAGGACCTAGGGCACATATAACCCTATGGAATGCGACTATAAGACTCGACTGGAGATGATGTGAAAGAGAACAGGATTTTTTTTAAAAGCTTCCGATTGAAGCTCCGGTACATCGTCAAGCATCCGGTGCCACCTGCTCGCACTCGAGAGAAGACTGTGCGTTAGAAGGAGATGAAGTGATCGATCAGAACGCGGACCGGATGGCGGACTCGGTTATGAATGAATCCGCCGTCTCGCTCCGCCCGGAGCGCTTGCGTAATGCAGTCTCTCTCGAACACAGGTTGTCGCCGTAGAGGAAGTGAAAGGGTCGGGGGGGCGTAGTAAATATTGCGCTCCGTGTATCCGTCGGGAGTATTTTCTGAAAGGCCTCAGTTTTTGTGAAACCATAAGGTATAGTCCGTCTTCATTCATAGATTTGTTCCGATTTATAAATAGACGCCTGTGCATTCCAGTTGAAACATCGGGTTGACAATAAATTTAGCAGACTGAAGAGAGACCACATGATATTCAGCAATGTATTTTTAAATGATAATGATAAGCGAAATATAGCTGCACTAATAAATAGCCGCCAGGTAGGCAGGAAATGGTGCAAATTGGTAGCAACATAGAGTACCTCAATTGATTCTATGACTATGACAAATGAATGAAACTAAGACAGGATGTTATACAGGAGGCCTGTTACAAGGCATAATGAAGAATGACAGACACTTCTGTGGCCATAAAACCTCATAATTGTAACAAATTTAAGAGTTACACTGTCATTCTATTGATAGTTTTTTGTTTACTTTGACTATCATCATCTTAGCGTTGATCCTGGTTCCATCAAAAACCTGGCAATTTTCTGTAGATTAGTTTCAAATTCAAACAGAAGATGTAATTGAACTACATAAACTACTTAAAACACTTGCATAGTATTATTTCTCCTGATGAGTGGGATTAAATGAATTCTATATAAACATATAGGTAGGTACCTACTATGAAATAGTTATAATATTGGAAGGATACAAAAGACTAAATCAATGAGTTACTGAAATTTGGCATCTGTATCGGTATAGCGCTACTTTTTGTAGAGTCAACTGTATGACTGTAACAAAAAGTTGTGCGTTAGTTGATGATCATATATACTATTTTTTTATTTTATACATCCAGTCTAGTAGTTTACATAGTAATCATTGAGTTTCATCAGTCGCATCCAATACAGCAGTACCTGCTTACCAGCAAAACTTCATCTAACAAATTCCAATTCAAATCTCAAACCGCAATATTTTCAAAGTAAAATAAACAAATTTCATCTTTGCATTTGAGTTTAAAGTTCTGAGGAATACCACTCGACTTCTGCTCGAGTACATTGTAATGGTTGTAGGTATACTAACGATGTGTATGTAGGTGTGTCGGGCCGGGCAGGGCCGGGTGTCTCGCATTGTTCGCGGTATTGTTATCGCTGGGCGCGGCTGTCAATGTTTGGCTATCGACGCCGCCACGTGGACCAGACCCTTTGCCAACAACAAATGTTTTGACATCAGCTTAAGTATACATTAGATGATCTCTGGTACAGGTCCTCTCCGTGTGTGTACAGGTTAGTGGTGTGAATCAAAGCGTTTTAGTGATTGACAATAACAGTGAATAGAGAGTTAGTATTCATTTTTTTAAATTGTCTTTTAAGTGTTGAATATTACACAATCGTATTTGTCAAATGTTTGATCAAATTATGTAACAATTTCAGTCCAAAATGTTTTTTGTCTACTTGTACTTCGCGTTGTTCTCGACTGCTACCGAGGCTTTCAGCTTGGAGTTAATTTTCTCCTTATCCTCCTTTCGATTTGGCTCATATGGTTTTGGGAGTTACTGTCGTCTGACTTCTAAAAGGAAAGCCTGTAGGTACTAGAGCCTCGTCCATCAATCAGCAAGTGTTACGTATTGCAGGTGTGTTGACTTGGGTCGTGAAGATCTTGTTGTAGCCCAATACACTAACGTTTGTAAAATTTTTGACCAAATGTGTCAGAATTTCAGTTAAAATATTTTTTCTTGGTACCCGTGGGTATTTCCGAAAAAAAGTTTTTATGTCGACACATATATTTTTCCAAATAGGTATTCAAATTATTCTCAATAATCAAATATCAACTTATCTTAGATTCAAAAAAGCGTTTCCTTTCCTATGCACATAAGATAAAAGATAGAGATCTACCAATTATAACTGTTTCTTTTCCACGCAATTAAGAACTTTAATTTTAATAGTCAACGTATAATGTATTGACTCGATTTTAATCTCAGGTCTATAAAAAATGTTACCAGCCAATCAGAGTAACACTCTTTGTTGATTATTTCAAATGTACAGATTATTCGATAATCCTTATGCTAATATTGTGATTCTAATAACGAAACATGTTTTCAGAAGTTTACTTTACACATTAAGGCTTAAACAGCTTTCTCTTAAACAAATAGAGGATGTGGTATTGTCATCGGCGATGGTTGAATGCCTCGGTCGAACCACGGGCGGTGTTGTTCGCCAGTCTTCCAAACTCGGCAAGTTCACCATCCAACAAACATAAACTATTCGTGTAGTGTTAACAATATGCAAGTATTTACAATGTTCGTGCTCACAAAGATCTAGGTACGTTGTTCTCGGAACGCCTCAATCATGTGTGGTGAGCAAGGCTTAAATACCAAACCCATTGTGAAAATGTTTATTAACAATAAAATACTCCGTTAACATATTCGCATGTAACTATGTGAATGGTTACCTTTCAAAAATAAACTTAAATAGGTATATAAACAAAGGGTAAATCAGATCAGTACATTAAGTTCAAGTGCATCTTGCCACAAATCAATGAGATCCCGTCGAAACATGTAACCTCTGAGCGCCAGGTGCTACGCGGGAAGTGATCCCGCGTCCCCTTCACTCCGCACAGTACCCCTCAAGCTCCTCCACACGCCTACACAGATAACAGTAGAGGAAGTGCACACATACAACACATGCAACACATAGTATGCAGTGACGTAAACATCAAATGTGCTTGTGTGTTTCTGTAATTTATTAATGGCTTGCATTTGCGTATGCGCTGCTCGTTGTGCATGAAAAATGGCGGATATAAATATGAATTGAGTGGACGCTAATTCAAAAGTATAGTCATTTAAGGAGCATATCTTGACGCCTGAAAAGGGCCGCCTTAACAGCGTTCGACAACTTAAGTTTTGAACGATATTTATGACTTATATATGAACATCAGTTTTGTTATAAGGGAGTAGAGAGACATTCGTCTTCATATTCGTACAAAGAGACTAACACCTGGTGTTTAAAAGTGTTACTATAGGTCCATTAGTACCGACGAACGAATAGGGTTCATGAATCTTATTCTAAACCAATACCTAAGTATTAGTAAGTATACCTTTGAGGAGAAGACGGCTGTCACAATGGACGCAGACAAAGCAAAATGTATTATTTAGCATTACATTGCAACTGTAGGTTTCGTTTGCAAAAAACGGGTGTTAGATACTCTTATGCTACCGAGTGCTATTTTTGAATGTTTAGTTCGTATTTAGAGAAACAGTACACCCTGTATATTATGTGGAATGTAGAACGCACGCATTCCAATGCAGGGGGCTGGTTTTACTTCTAAAACACGTAAAGATATTCAAAAATATGTGCTGAAGTTACTCAAAAAGGATTACAGAGTACCTGTACGTACATTTCGTATACAATTGCTATCTATCGCTAAAGATAAGACGTTATGTGGGGTAAGTGTTACTCATCACTGGAATGCTTTTAAAAGCGTCTAACTTCAGCTACAAAGTATTGTGCGCTCGCCACTCACAATGGAAATTATCAACAGGTAGCTAAGGCCTATACAATGTGTCCTTCCGGTATCCGATCTCACCCTCCCTCATTCAAAAACGTACCTTATTCTAACCTAATACAGTAACTAATTCATCATTTCTGGTAAGACAAATACTTGTACGCTCAAAATATTTAAGTTATAGATGTTTCAAAGGACTATGGGACTTAGAACGAAGGGCGAAGTAGTTGTTTTTCCATATCGATATCGGCAATGAAGTTTGAGACTTACTTATATTGCAGGGTTACAAACCATCCGGTGTAAGGTGATATCGTGGGGAAGTGAACAGCATTTTGGAAAAAAAGGCTAACCCAGTGATCGTATTAACATAATCATGAACTGCTTCAAGTTTATTGAGTCATATTGTGCAAATAACATAGTCGATGATCTTCGAGACCCAAGCCAAGTTCATGACGGATATTCAGGACATTCTTCTACTGAATTATGGACAAGGCTGTCTCTAACAGCAGTCGCTCTTGTTAAAGTCAAAACAAACAAAAACATAGATGGGGTGAGTAAAAGAGTGGACCCCGGGTATAAGGGACAGACTTTGGATGCAACTTTGAGTAAGATGAAGAGGAAATTGGCTAGTTATTATCATTATAAATAGTTTTCCAGTATCTGTCAACTGTCTTGGTGACGCAGTGCCACTGTAAACAACTGCTGTTATAGTCTCAAGTAGGATTGCTAGATCATGCATAAGGCATGTTCATTTGTTTTTTTTCTGTTAGGCGATTTTTAATACCTGCTTTAAGTCCAGTTAAAGTGCCCGATTGGCCGTAGTAGGCTCTAGGTCTACTACGTGGAACTAATTATAAGTTTATTGACCTTTCAGTTTTAATTGCGTAAAAATAATGTTATTTTCACTATTTCCGAACCGAAACTTAAGGTTTCTAATATATAAAATACGGAAGCGTATACAGCTCACTTAAATCAATTTATAATTTAACATAATACCGGAAAAGGCTATTTAAATGTCCGGCAATAGATGTCGATTAAGGAGTAACGAGAGATTTTACTTATTAATTAAATATTTCTTAGTACCTATATATATTTATTTTTTGTAATACAATTTAAACTAAAATAAACTAAAATAGACGGAAGAACTGGAAAAGATGATAGTTGCTGGGATACATTAGATGCGCAAGGGTGCTATGGCGTATATTGAAGAAAGCCCTATGTCCAGCAGTGGACTGTAAAAGGCTTATAAAATAAAATAATCGATAACACGATGACTAAAATACATACACACATATTAAATGTATTCGTCTTGGGGCGACATAGGAATAACGTCTTTGGTTGTTAGTTAATAGCAAAAAAGAAAATTATTAAATTAAATTCAAGTTAGCAATGACTCAAATTTTATTTTAGCGAGCAGATCCGTTAACACCAACTAGTATGGATACAACTTTTTATGTCTAAACGAATTGTTACAAAAATTAACAAGTGCCAAAGTGATTACTGTATGAGTGTGTCGCGTTTATGTCTTTTCAATGACGTTTCCGGTGTCATGCATTGATGCCTCTGTAATGGTTTGTAGACGCTCGACGTGCGGACTCAAAGCTAGGTTAACGGTGTACCACCATTTTTGTTACATCGACACTGTACTTTAAATGACTAGGCGTTTTATTATACTGTTGTGGACGCCTGGTAGTGAGACTCTTGCGCATGTGGTCCATGGTGTGATTCCCGGGTAGGGTTACATGAGTCATTGATTTTTTTTTATAATTTTTTTATGAGTAAGAAATAGAAAAAGGTTTTTTTTGAAGGCAATAGAGTAATAAAACAGAGTAATTGATACGTTAGATGTATTCGCTGTTGTCAAGTGCACAAATGAATAGAGTAAAGAATTTTAAATTTACATCGTAAAAAAATACCACATAAAAAATGACAACATAAAAAAATTTACAACATAAAAAAATATTATCTCATCTTTCTAATACACTAAATTATAAGCAAAGGGAATAGTTTATTTTATCGTCGTTGACTTTTACTGTTGACAGATGATATAAGTTCGTGTTGCCAGTTTTTTAATTAAAATAAATACCTGACAGTAATCGATAAATATATTATTGTAGATATCACGTCATAAAAGGACTGGTTGGGAACCAGCTCTTGACAGTTGTCTAGCAGATGTTCACCTATTGACCAACCAAGCTTGTCTGCCACCTAAGTGGTATAAAAAAAAAAACCAAGTCCTATTGACTGTTATTCACTAAAGAATATAAACGCGAAATTCCGTTTGGTTCAATGGATTTTCATGGCTGAAGTCCAGCTTAAGAACCGAGGCAACTGTAAGACAGATTTAAAAACGAATGTAATGTTTTCAGTTTAATGTATACTGTGTAAGTTTTTTTGTTTTAAGTTAACTTTAAAATATTTGAACAGATTTGGACGTATAGGCTATCGTTAGAATCTAATAAGGTAGTAAAATTATGTTTCATAGGATAAAGAGATATGAAAGCTAATAATGGACTTTATACGACTGTAGTAGGTCCTGAAAGTGTATTTTTTGTTTTGTGTAGTTGAATCAGGAAAAAATAGGCGAAGTATGTGTGTAGCAATAATACACCTCTGCCTACCCCTTCGGAAATATAAAGAATACAGGCGTGAACATTAAATAAAAACATTCAAGTTGAAGCACATTATCTTTAGTTAAAGTTATAAGTATCAATAAACGCATTCCTAATTGATTCCCGTCGATACCGATAGCATATCGACACAAACTTGCTGCTACCCATCGAGATAACATCTTTTATATCTCAAAAATGCATTTTATCGTAAAACTTGAATGAGGTAATATGTTCTCTTGAGAATATCACGTTACACTGGCTCTGGAGGCTTCCGTTTACAGACTCAACGATTGAGTAATTAATATTGATCAATAAATTCTCACAGTAATATCTATCGGATATATTTACACTTATATTTAATTTGTAAGAGGCTTAAATTACAAAATAATTACAAACTTTAAGATGTTAATGCGATAAAAAATAGTTGTGCCTCCGAATTTACATAAGGTACTTCTAAAAAAATCATTTAGAAGATTCCGAAGTACAATCACGACGAAAACCTATAACCATAACTCATATGTGAATAATAAAGTACTTGGCTATACCTACGTGGTAGTGTTGTGAGAAAAAATTACACAACACCGTATCTACTACATAAATCGTCCTATATTAATTAAATATAATGGTTCACTGATACGTTTCTTTTCCCAACAGGCCACTGATCGAGAACTGGTTCTCTCTCATTTAATTTATACTGCCCAAATTAAATTAACATGGAATCTAAACATTATCTACGGAATATCATCCGAATCTGTTTGGGGTTATCGAACATTAGTTAACCTTATCAATAATAACGTTTAGGTAAAACAAAACGCCCATCAAAATACCATTTACTGCATCCCACGAGAGAGATCTTTGAATAAATAAACGAAAGCACCGGCGGAGTTATCTTCGCTTGTCGATAATACGAAGTTCTCTCAAATAAAGAGCCGCTCGTACTCATTACGTACAATGCAAGCTCATTGTGCGATTGCTCAGAGACGCGGTCTAGACTTGAAATAAAAATAATCACAAACAGTAAATGTCGAACGGAACCATAAAAAGTTGAGTAAAAGGCGTCGAAAGAAGGCAGCGAATTTTGAAGCAAACCAGTTTAATGAGGGTCGAATTTAAATACGAAAATAAAGCGGTTCCCACGGAGTCGCTCGCGGGAACGGAAGCCTCACGATGTCGCGGCGACACGGCGCGACTGCTCATATCGCGCGATCATCGCTCGACGCCTTCGCGAGCTTCACCGAGAACCGCAAGCTCCATTCATTTTCATCTCCACACATCGATGAACCGAAGCGAAGGTCGACCGTAATGACCGTAGATATGCGATCACACTCCTCCCGTGAAATCGATTCGATTAATATCGTATTTCTCTATTTTTTATCGATATAATTTGTTACGGTCGGCAATAATTTATGTGGTGGCTCTGCAATCGGTAGCATTTGGCCTAGGATATTAATTTATCATTATTCAGATATGTAATCATAGAAGCTTGGTAAAAAATAAAAATATATAATATTTGGTAAGAATAGTAATTATGTAATGCATCATAATTATGTTTTAGTATCTAGCAATATTATGATATCTAACATCAAGAGAATAATCACCAATTAAAAAATAAAATGGGAACTCTTACCAAGATCCAAGAAGATTCATTCATGAAACTACTAATTATCTTATACCATATAAATGCATGAACAAAATAGCTAGATTTATTAAACGAATTCTGATGAAATTTGTTACAGAGACAAAATCTTTATTCTGGGAATAAGTTCCAGTTGATGCAGGCAAGAAAGTTTCACGAGGGTGAAGCCATAGGCAATAGCTAGTAAAATTGTCGTCAAAGTGTTCCTAACTCATGAGTTAGATTCAATTGAGTACAACAGTAAGTACATAGTAGTGTGCGACCTAAATCTATTACGATGAATTCGATATTTTTTTCTTAGTATTTAAACACTATTTAGTTTTATCTCGTTAGCATTGACCCGTTCGTGGAAACCTCAAGAAAGACAATTTATTTTTCGAAATATACAATGTGTAAACACGTCCCAAGGTCCGATCGCCGTGTTTGAGCTTGCTTTCGATAATGTCAACACGCCTCAGTCAACGGAACTTGCTCCAACGTCTGTGTGTCTTTTAAATAATCTATTTTTAAATTGTTTTCTACATAGGTAAAGGACAAAAGAAATCGCGTGTCCATTTATTTTCATAAAAAGTCAGAAACGACCAAAAATGTTTATATTCATACTCGACCTTTCAGTTTCGAAATAGTCTTTCAGTATGTACTCAGTACATTCTAACAAAAATAATGGGTAATTATTATTTTTATCGTAATATCATACTAAATGATAATGATATTTATAAAGAATTAATACCTACCACTAATAAGTCACAGGCTATTCGCCAATATTTGTGTAAGCAACGATTCTTGGACAGAATAAAAACTGGTGTAAATAGTATTCCCAGTGATCGATTACGGTCTAGTCATTTAATGCAATTATCTTTAATGCATATGTATTAGTAGAACATCTGCTATCAGTAGAATGTCCATTTACAGTGATGTATGAGTGTTTGAACAACAATGTACCAAGTATCTCGCCTCATTGAGCACAGAGCGCGGTTGTGAATGACACGCTCACTGGCTAAAGCTGGGCGAGGTTGTATGTCTTCAAATCTATGAATGAAGTGACGTAGTCATCCTACTTTATGTAACACACGTTAAACTAGTCAACTTATCGTAGATAAATTTTAATGCTTATAGCGATACATGTTTGGCTGCTCGACAATATACCAGTGGCTTCGAGATATTGCTTCTGCTCTCCAAATCATGAAATGAATTTGGTGTTAATGGGTGTTGATAAAGGCCAGTGAACTATGCTTGGAAGCTCGTTGGTAGTATGTTCGTCTTCTAGATTTTTTTCTTGGTGGACTCGGTATCTCAATTCGATGTCATTTCAAATTAGCACTCACGGTATCATTTCAGCAGATATTAGAACACGAGGTCGATATCATAGTATTGTCAAGCTAGCACTGTAGGTGTAGAGTGTAGAGGTAGTATAATTTTAGCTAGTACACAGAATGTTATTATACATTAGTTTACGGTGTTACGTGGTATATATAGACGAGGTGTTTTGTGCATGCTAGATTAAAAATTCGATATTTTAAATTTATTATTTGGATTCATATTTTTCATTGCTGCCAGAGCAATCAGTGAACGTTTTACTTGATCATTGACATTACTCTCAAGTTCCAAACATGAAGATCACTCAGTATGTCCAAATGATAGTTCATGTTGAGGGCCTCTCTCATGAGTTGAAGCTTATACAAGAAGGGGAATTACGTGTGTAGTTCATTTGTGAAAAGGAAACCAATCCCTTATTTATTATACATTTTTGAATGAAGACGATTTAGTGTTATCTTTTGTTATTTAACTCTTCTATGAGTCATTCACACATAAGATGTAGCACATTTCATAACACCACGCTCGTTGATATAGAGTCACACACCGGGGTGTTTGCTGTGACAACAAGACGGAATCATTCGAAAGATCCACAAAAAGCTCGTGACTCAGACTCTACAGTGCTCTACAACGACTCTACAATAAGTAAAGTCCCACGTGGGAGGTTTTTGTTGCAATTGTAGGAACGTTGCACAATGTTATCAGGTTTGGAATTTTAGCTATTTATTACCTTTTTTTCTGTAGTTAAAGATGTCCATGAGACAAAATATTAGGAGAAGATACGCATCGATGAAATTAATCTGTTGTTGTATTAGCGACATGATATAGAGATTGAGTTTCATTGCAGTTGTGTGGGCATAAACATTATATGGCCACTAAAATAATACTCATTTGTTAATACGTAGCAAAGATCCTTATCGCCCTTCATTTCTTATAAACCATAAGAATTCGTATTTAATGGCATGCTAATGAGTAGAATGGAAAATGACCATGAGTTTTTATTGATAAATTCTTTTCTCATACGTTGTACCCGTGATCTTGTGAATTTAACTATAAATGTAAATATATTTTCTTAGTCTACTTTGATTGCTTGGGATTCTATAATTATAATTTTAAAAATACATCCTCTAGTAACACTAAATAAATAATTAAAAATAGCTGTTTTTTCAATATGTGACTTTTTTGTATAATATATTTCCTACCATAATATATCAACAATTTAATAATTACGGCGTACGGTTTTAGTCCGACCCTAATTAACCGCACCACTGGCTCAACGGGGATAGTATCCGTTGGGATTTCTGCATATAATAATGGCTCTTTTCTCAATGGACAACATAATAAATGAAAAAGTAAATTCTTATCGTAAGTGACACATTGTGATCTACATGATTGTATAATTTCATGACATTTCCAAGTATAATCGTGTGCTAGTCCAGTCACATATTTTATTGCTACCTTGACTCCTTGACCCCCATAATATAGAAATTGTTATTATTGTTAGTCTGTCAGGAAACAAGAGAGTTTTGAAAGCTTTCGTTGAAAGAAGAAATTAACATGTACGCAAGAATCTAGCAAGTAGATAGATGTTGTCTCTGCCTACCCTATTAGGCACGTGACGAATATATATATTTATATATTTGAGAGTACAGACTTCTCTCTAACAACTTTCACTGATACTAGTCACGACAACGGCTTTGTGTGCTTTTCGAATTAATTGCTCAATCATCGAGTCACCAGTCATTGTGTTGGCAGCACTACTGATTAACAAGGCGCCACCTATATTACATTACCTCTTTCGATTAGATGAGAGTCTTTATAACGCTATTTAACAGAAAGTAATTAACTTAGAACTTCGGTAGGTTTACTTGGGTATATAATGTGCGTTGTAGGTATAACGACCAATGAGTTACCTGAGCAGGGCTACTAACAAATGAACATGACTGTTTTTTTGGTCATGAGCATCCTAGTGCTAATCTTAGCTGCATACAAAGGACAGTAAATTATATTTTTAGTATACCATGTATAGTTCACGGCATCTAACTTGGCAAGATTTTGGAGTAGTGAGGGCGCCATTACTCCAAAACCTTAGCAAGTTAGATGCTTTACACTATACTTGTCTATATGCGACGCATTTGGCCACAAACAAGTTTAGTATAGTGTACAGCCTGCATCTCACTTGGCAAGGTTTTGGAGTAGTGGGGCCCACTCTACTCCATAATCTTGTTAAGTTAGATGCCGTGCACTATATAAAGCTTGCGCTCTGGACCACGGGGCCCTCGCTCCTTGACTTTTTACTGTATTTCATCCGTCGTACTAGCTTGCTGTTTACATTAACTTGGACCCCTTATAGTTATACATTTTCACTGCGCTAATTCAACAAATTACTATTAATAATACAAACCACCGTGATCGCCGTACCTGCATACGATTATATTATCATTACGGAACAATACCTAATCATACATCATTCAATTGGCATCCATTACTATTATAGGTTATAGCATAAATTATTTACAGATTGCCTTTTTTAATTCATATCGTTGCCAGTGATTGTGAGTTATTATAGGTCATGGATGAATGATTAAGATGCGAATGACTAGATGTGATTACGCGATAAAAAAGTCGATTGAACTGGCTCAACTATTTCTTATAATCAGCGATGCTACCCCATCAACGAGAGTTGTATTACTTTACCATTTCGTCAGCGATTTTTGATTTCTACGTAATAAGAGGTAGGAATCTCTCTGTTACATCTCGTGTTTTTTGAGAAATTTATATCCGAAATAGCTCTTTTTATCAGACTCGGTAATCGAGCCGCGTATACTTCATACAGCTGCCAAATTCGCTATTATTGCACAACCTAGGTGTTCATTTAATATCTAACTATACTGATAACTAACTAATTTCAAACCAGCTGGTGTCTGAAGCTGTCATTATTAAAGTATTTATTAATATTTTGACTATTCATTTGTACTATTTTCTCAAAATTTATAGTTTTTTATTATAATGAAATACTACAGATGTAGATTAAATTCTATAAAATTGCGTGATTAAAACCTCTGACATATCTACGAGTTATTTGTGATTTGGAAACATTGCCGTATCGAGTATTTTGGAATTTAGTTCCAATGAACCGGATGCTATTTTTATATGTAAAATCAATTAATATCAACATTTTTATACATTTTCATTAATATCACTTTGTTTTCTACATGTATAAAATTAGATGTAACTGATACGTCACAATAATTTACTGTTGTAAAGAATTTCTTTTTGGTAATATAAGTTAGATAACGGAAAGTGGGACACCTCCCAGTCAGATAAACTCACGATGACGTTTTGAAAAAGATAGTTACGAGTATATCTCCACTATCTCAATAGGGACGGCGCGGCGCCAAATTGGGTACCTGACGCGGCTGAGAAGTTTATGTCCAATGGTTTACACATTTCTGCAATAGGCTGATTATTGATTTATAAAAGTTAAAATAAAATCGATAAGGTTAATTCACGAGTTTTTCTTTTCGCAGAAATCCTCATGGATACAGGAGACAGAGGGAGATTCATAAGGCAGGTTATGTCGGACTCTTTCTGATTAAAACTATACGCCGTCTAGGGTCTTCTGATGCCGGGGTGTAAGGCTGGGCATTTCCTTCGCACCCCGGCTGGACCCGGACTATCTCCGGACTCGAGATGCTCCCCTGGGACACCTCCACCCTTAAGCACTTTGCTAATATTTTATGTTCTCCTGCTCTTTATGTTCTTTTCCGTCGCTTTCCTTAGACACGCTTTTTTATTGTGATCACCAATCGAGACGTGTGCAAAACGGTTTGCTACATTCTATTTATCATCTTGTGGTTATGCGGTTTGGAATAACTTTTATCATTTTGTGACGCGTGCAACTAACTAATTGTGGTGAGAAAGACCATTCAATGACAAACGTGATAAAAATAACATAGTATGCATTGTGATCTATAAAAAAATACAATTCGTTTACGTTGAAAAAAAAAATTAGTAATAAAACTGACTTACCTTCTTTTTACGTCGGTTACGTGGGTACCTACACTAAAACTTAAATTTCTAAAAACCTATTTTCTAAACACCTTATCAAATTCGGTCCTAACAAACGTGAGATAATCGCGGACAAACATACATACAAACGTACAGGTCAAGCTATGAACTTCCTTTTGAAGTCGGTTAATTTTTTTTTTTTTAATTTTGTTTGCAAATTCTTTTTTAAATGTAAATTTGACAGTTCTGTAAACTGTCACAAGTTTAACTGAAAGTTTGAAATAAGCAAGCAACGTTGGTTCTTACTGTCGTGGATACTGTCATCATCATATTCTTAATGGTGGTCCCAGTTGCATTTGAGGCATTTACCTCTGATCCCATGATCTGCTCATTTCTTCCCCTCCTTGTGATTTGTATTATACGGATTTATGGGAGCGACTGCTGTCTGACTTTTCAACCCCGAGTGGAAAGGCTGCACCAGAGCCTCGTCCGTCAATCAACATATTAATTTGCTTTTAAGTGAGGTTAACTTGACCCTGAAGATCTTGGTAAGGCCCTATACAACCAAATTTCGATACTGTAGATGATTTAAAATGATTTGCAACATAATGGATTCTTAAACATGTATTGATTCTGTATTCTTGTTAGTGTATACGTATATTACAGTCTAAATTATGATTATATCGGACCATTATCGATTCTAAATCACGATTATATTAGAAAGATATCTGACAATCAACAAACATGTATTCTCGTAAAGATGAATATTTTACTAAAATAGAATCAATTTCCATGGTTATTACGTATGACGACGTTTTTATGTCACATTCGACGACATCTATATCAATACCAAGATCGCTTACTGTAGTTGTCGTTTAGAATATCGATTTGTTTTACATTTTAATCAGTGATTAACATCCTACGTCGTGTAGCCGTCTTACTAAACATTACTGGCTGTAAAATCGAAGTCGAGATGTATTTTATAGTCAGTCTGTTAACTTCCAGCGGTGTTGTTTGAATTTTTTAATTAAACTGAAGATCTCTCAAGCCGAATTTCTCAATAGCTCTTAATTTGGAGTACGTAATATAGTTGCGCTTAAGTAGTTATCGAGATGTGAAGATACGTCGGGTGGACGGAGGCATCTGAGATAGGATCTTGAGTTAGGCTCGATAGCATCGGCGCTGTCAGCCCCGGTGCACTGCCACGCATAGAATTGATTACCAATTAGTGCAGCATCAGCTTTCACTGGAACGTTTAACAGTGACACCAGTTGTAAAATGGTTCGATCTATGATTATTTTACACTGCTAATGTGGCAAGTATATGGCCTGCCTGCCTCATGTACGTCGTTTACTGTAGCTCATGGATCCTGGGCGTAGATAGATTACTAGATGTTTTATTAGGATAAGCGGCACTTGCTTGTCCGAGTATACTTAACTAAATCCAGTTGTTGGGTTGTTTTGTTCCCACAAAACATTTTAGCATACTGACGCCTGACAGTGGGGATCCAAGTCGTATCCTCTCGAGAAACCTCGCTAGGCGGATCTTTAATCATTAAACTATCGCCAATTTATGTATACCTATTGAAAGTGGATAACGTATATAATTCCGGGAACGAAATTTATTAAAATAATAATAAGGTTTATTTGTTGTTTTTGTTTTATGACATTATAAATCATATGTCCATAAAAATTATAACATCTCGAGCAGAAATCTACATAATAAAATAAATGGCTAATATATTTTGTTTGTGATAGAAGATTGCGTGGGAACCGACCTGTTCACAGTTAATTAGTCAAAGATCGATCCTAACAAATGATTCATTACTAAATTAATGTTTTGTATAACATGTAGTCTTTTGTGTAGCAACATGTTAGATTATATTACTTTTATGAATGCGAAAGTTCGGATGGATGGATTTTTGTTATTCAATAACGTCGAAATGGATAAAATTTGGCAAAGAGATACATATCTGGAATAGCTAAAAGTGTTCTCAACCCAGGAACAGGAACAAAAATAATCCATACGGGTGGAACTTCGGGCAATAGTTATCTCGAGTTTGCGACGATGCGATGGTGTAGTCGAAACCAGCTATCAATCAGTTTTCACAAGTAAAAGATTCACGATTGCGTTAAATTGCGAATTTTAAATAAGATATCATGGGAAAAAATATCTAATAGCTTAATAGTAGACGTCCAAAGATTTTATGCATCATTAACTTTTACTACTCAATAGGTACCTACTACAATAAAGGTGTCAGTTTGATTTCGTAAATCCCACAATATAATAAAAAGAAAACGCGATTTAGATAGATATCGCGCTGGTACAAATCACAGGGAACAGGCAGGTTGATGCCCTCATAGAATTATAATTATGTTTTTCGAGTAGCTACAGATTTAAATAGGTATAATAATCGGAGCGATGTGATTTCTGACTACTATCATATGCGTGATCTGTGTGAGTTCTATGCCGTAGTGATTAACATACTCTTTCCATTAAATTTGATCGTTATTCTTTTCTAATCGTGGTCGGAGTGAGGTCGGAATCGCGGTCGACCGGTCTTGGGCGTTGCAACATTTTATATCTTGTCATGTCGAGCGTTCTAAGCGCCATCGTGAGAACATTTACACTAAACATTTTATTTTATACTACTTCCGAAAGATCGTTTGAGTGCACAAGATTACGTACTTATACAGCACGTGTGAGTTCAGGTATTAATTTGAATAAATTTCGGATTGTCACATCATAGTTTTCTGAGTAGTCAGCTCAGAAAACCAAATGGACAAAGAATCTAAGATGTAGCATGTCCTTGTCGAAGTGCATGTAAAGATTGTCGGGTTCCGTAAACCGATATAGCATCAGTAAAAACGCTCATTTGTGATCTACATAAATAGGTGTGGTTGCGGTACTGAATAAATTAGATCGATTAACCGAGTTTTATCTTATATCGCGTGAGAAAAGATTATGAACTAGATTGTAACGTGAAAGTTTAAATAACAACTTTGTCTTTCGTCGGAGCTGCCGTCGCCATTCAATATGTGGTCAAGCTTCGAATTCAATTACAACCGATTACGTACGATACGATCTCGTTATCAGGTGTTCAAAATCAGTTATCGAGCAAAAAAAACGCTTTACAGAAGTTGTGGAGGCAATGCAGGGTAAATTGCGCAATTTGGTAAAAGTTATAATGTGTAATTAGTCGGTGGCGCAAAAACCGCAGACGTGAACATATGTCTGAACCGAGTCGGCAGCGGCATGGGGTACGACCGCGGCACGGCTGCCATGCCAATAAAATCCCGAGTAATTCTACCGATGCCCATCTATCGACAGGCACCGCACCCGACACAGATCGACCCGCCAATATACTTTTTTCAGAACGTTAATGAGTTTGTTACTCGTTGTTGAATACACTCGAAAGCATTTTTATCAAAGTTTACCGCAACAGAACATGCATCAAGTAATTTTTATTCGTTGCATCGAGCTTATCAAAAATAGTTGAGTTCAGATATAAATCACAAATGTATCAACACGTGTGGACGCCTCAACGATGTAAACGACATTAAATAAGTGGAGTTAATCTTTTGGATTTGAAAATAAATCTCATCAAAGCTACTTTATTTGTAGGCAAAGTGAATCTTATCCCAGTGTAGGTATTATTTTATACTACTAAGGTAGTAAACGAGTACACGGCCTACCTAACGGTAAGATTATACCAGAATCAATGAATATTTTCAACAGGAGGGTGTCACTTGCATGCATATAATATAGATAAGTAGAAGAATGAGCAGAACAAAAGAAATAAATAAATTATCTACCACATTCTATACAGCGCTATCTGGACCCAAAGTACCTACTTGTATTATGGGGTCCGGAATGCGGTTATACATTTTGTTATTAAATAAATACATACATATTATTTTGTACATAGAAACACCAGACCAATATACTCGTGATAAACATATTCATGCATACAAATATTTGCACTGAGTGGGAATCGAACCCGCGCTCCCCGTCGTGGCAGTCGAATGCAACACCGCTACGCCACAGAGCCGGTTGGTAGCTCGGCTGTACAATTTCAAAACCTAGTAAGACTATGGAATAGGTAAGGGACACCGGCCAGAAATGTAATTAACTTTTTTGAATGACAGAGTGGTACTTCCCCGGTTGAGCCAGTCTACGTTACCAGATACAGTATGGCCCTACGTACCTCCTTGTGCATATAAAGAAGACTCGATATTTCACTGTTAGCCGGCAGGAAATATCCGGAGAAAAAACCTGACCGTCAGCATCTCCATAAGACACGGGCATCTTGCCTTCCGCTAATTATTTACGATATATTGCGTAACGGTGAAACGCCGGGAAGGAGACAGGAAAAAACGTGCTCTACAGGATGTAAGCCAGCGTCGACCGAGATCACATTAATCTATATTTAACCGTAACTCGTTATAATAAAGTCCACATCTCTGCGACGATTAGAATAGCCTGGTCACTTTTAGAATATCTTTATTCATATTTCGAACGATCTCGATAAAGCAGAAATGAACTCGATCGATTATCGCTATTGTGCAAAACTAAACTCTACCTGTCACAGAATACGATCTTATATTGTGGTCGGTATTGACCAAACACCGGTCTGTTTACGCTGGCGTCGTAATTAAAGATACCATAGCAGGAACCAGGAAGAGTGTCGTACTATCTCAACAGTTAGCCGGAAATCGCTAGATCTGTGAGTTCATTCATAAATGAGAGACCGGGCGCGACAATGTTGTATGACAGGTTGGCACATTGAGCAATACTGACTTTTATTTATATGTACTGTAGATATACATTGCTGGGGCACTTGGCTATAAATAATTAAACATGAATGAAACGCACCACTTAATAGAGTAGAAATGTGAACAAACATTATGTCAAGTAGCCCACGTTAGTTTAAAAAGACTTCATCTACTGAATGGCATGGCAGGTACTAATCGTAAAATAAATTTTGAGTCAAAACTTGCCATAGTAAAAAAATATGCTAAGGGAAGTACAAACTAGTTTATCTAGTCACAAAAATTAATTACTGCATTGATGGCCACAAAACCGCAATTACTTGTATTGATAAGTAGAACGGATATAGGTTCCAAATATATTACACTAACAAACATGAGATACAGGCTTGAATGAAAGGTTTAATGTTAGTAGAGGAAGCTCGTGTGGCATGTTAGGAAGGAAATGAAACTGCCTGTATGCATGTAATACAGAAAGCCAGAGAACATTGGTTGATTATGTAGACCTGATCTAATGTCCGATAGTGCGTATGCCAAATTGATGACTTGCCTAAAAGTTATTATAAAGTTTAGGTGTATGGGACCAATATCTTCGGGGCTCAAACCAACCTGACCTGCAAACCTGTAAACTTGGTGATTCACGGACTGGCTCTGGTGTAAGCTTTCGGTCTTATAAAATCTAAATTAAAACAAATAAAGGAAAGGAGTAGGAGATACTTGGATAACGAAGAAGAAACAGTCGCGAAGGTGTTAGGGCACAACAGTGTCCTGGTCGTATATTGTATTCTAGAATTCGAAATTTAAAAATAATAGTTACAAAACACGACATTCTTGATTTGGGTATTTATTATACTGGATAATAACTGGAGAGGTCTAAGACGCGTCGAGAGTGACCATAGGTGTTTTAAACGTTTGTTGGCACAGAGAAAAGTATACAGTCAGATCGTGTACTTGTTCACAGACTTAGTAGTACAAAAAAAATCTATTGCGTGATCTTCGTTGAACTCTTGACCCCCTACATAACAATGCTACAACGGTAAGTCCCAATTAATATCAAATAAACACATATGAGCAACGAGCATGTTTATTACACAAAGAAGCATGACGTGTAACAATTATAGTGTACGCTCGAGACGCTGGGGCGTCTCCAGGCCAAAGGGCGAGACTCTGATTGCTGTAATCGAGTTAAGGCGAGTGGACAACAAAACAAAAAGAGTAGGACAATTAGCAAGCGTGGGCGCGCTTCCGCCAGCGACGGGGATGCCTAATGCACTTACCGAGATCGCTCCACGACAAAAAGTTAATTATAAACTTTGATGACGGGGCTCTGAGCTCTGAACGTTCTAGTATAAGAGTAAGGTTTCTGATTATTTAAATTGAGGCTTTTAGTGGTTGAGTATTTATTTCTCAAAATTAGGGGACAGAATATTGCGTACAGTTTTATGGTACAGCTAACAAATTCCCTGATTTGCAGGTGATATGATATGGGTAAGTGTGTTATGGGGACCACTTACTGCTCGATTATTGAGATGAAGTCTTTTTTTAAGGTGACTAAATCCCACCCGCATTTCCACTAATGTAACTTCTGTACACAGAATCAACAGTGGGGTGGGGGGGGGGGGGCACGAACATACGGATTTCGGAACAAACAACCATATTCGGGTATTGCAAGAGAAAATTAAACAGTCTTGGCACCAGTACAAAGTTAATCAGAAGTAAATTGGAGGAGTAAGAAACAATAAGTCAAGTCAAAAGTTTGCTAAGTCTGTTTGGCTTAAGATACCTGCCCGATGTTAAACTTGGTAGCCATGAGACAGTAAAGTACTTTAATTAAAACTAACTCAAACCATAATGTTCTGTGACTGGATTTGCTTTCCTGGATCCAGGTACAACCTACAAACTTATGCGATACATTGGTTAGGAAACAAATAATGCTCACGTTTTAGATCCAAAAGCGGTGCGTTGTGTATTCATACATGTTCTAAGAACTGTCCCAACAAGAAAAACTGTTAGTCACTTGCATTGCAGTAGGTAGTCCATTTAATAGTATTAACTGAAGGACATGACAGAAAGACGCCAACAAGTACAAATTAGTGTCGATGTGGGAGACTGAAACGGGTTCGAGGTTTTTCGGCACCAGCAGTTTATCATCACGGTTTTCTACAAATGCAGGAGTTTGTAGGAAATCGATATTCGGTATTGCTTAATATTACGTAACATGCAGTTAGCACTTTACAGGTGCTGAAATTCGCCATAAATGTACCCGGAGTACTTTGCTGCTGAAGGGAATAGGGAGGGAAAGAGTAGAAGAAGATTAGGAAAAAGCCAAGTAGGACCGTCCTACGGTAGTCTCATTTATTTTAAGATAGATAGTAAATCACATGAATTATTAGTGGGAATCGAGTCCACAGTAAACATAGTACCCATTAAGTTTTTTTAACTCTCTAGCTAATTTATATTCATTGGTTTTTTTGCCAGTTTTGTGTTGCCACTTTGAAATATAGTGGCAACTATAAGTCCAATCTAGATACAAGGTTTTTCTTGCTGAAATTGCTACGCGACCCATGCAGATTATAAAACAGATAAAGAAAATTGGTTGTCTCCAATTCCATCAGCAACGATTAATATTCGCGGGACGCTGGTACACTGTTATCCCCGCGACGGGAAGTGGTCTGCCGGACGCGCATATCTAGCTACCTTATCTATCCCATTCTCTTTATAGATTTGTCATACACGTTCATCTCGCTCTTACACATCTAGCTCTGTCCTCTTTCAGCGCACGTAAGTTAAATATTGGTCTCCTACTCCAGTACCATTCCACTCGCGTGTTGTGTAATGAGGCGGTCAAATTTTACTTTGTATGTTGTCTGTTATAATTATTGCGGCGTCATCCAGCCGACGCCGGTGAACTGACCACTCTCGTCCGGCTACTGTTTAATGATACGTCATTACAAAAAATTATCTCTAGAGTGCTGGATGCATATTTTATATAAAATTTCGACAGCGTCGTCTAATTTTTATTTATATGTTCCGTTCTATATCTGGCCATATAAATAATGAGACTTTGGTACACCTCGTATAACGGCGACGGACCAGAAGCTACGGCCAAGGTACAAGAGTGGCTAGAAATCATCTCTACGTCCGGTCATTCCGCCAGTTGCTGCGTTTTAATTATTAATGAAACCGGCCGCCGCGCCGCGGGAAAGCCGCACTACGCCCGGTTCGCTTCCGCTCGCAACGTTGCGCTTCATTCATAAAACCAAATATCTCCACTTAAGCGTCTTATCTCGCGTTACTAATAATTCAAATATAGACTCTACCACCTTAACAAAAAGTTCATATTGAATCACCGCGACGTGTATAGACGACATTTTATACATTTCATAGTTTGCGCACAGAAATAGCAGTGGAAAAAAGTCGTAACTCAGAGCGAACGCATACGAAAGTGGTTTTTCCATCGATAGCAGAAAGTTGTTTTACAGCTGAGGAAATGGTACCAATTAGGACTTATAAGGTGTAAAGGTTCTCGGTTGATTTACTCGCTTGTCGTGAATGGGATGCGTTCTGTGGTCGGTGAGGTGCGAAGATCTAGTAATCGGTGAATGGAGTCAACGGTGTCCCCTCGCCGGACGCTTCGTGGCCATATTGACGCTTAGCAACCACCGGGAAAATGCTATGGACTCACATTTCTTACAGCATTCATTCGACTATCTAATGATTGCGATTTCCATTATGGAAACTTGGAGGTAATGGAAACTCTGCTGATTGCGTGTGTTCGGTCTTTTGAGCGTTACATAGGTAAGTAATGCTATAACAAAATGTTTAAAGAGAAATCTACATCCTGTGTAATCGTGCAATGATACTTCCATCGTACACAAGTACCTACATACATATATAGTAGCGGACAGGTATTTATTACTTTTATACATTTATATAAGTACACAAATATGGACTTCTTGACAAACTGCTCGCCTTATTTTCATAAATCCGTTAATTAATGTGCAGAATAAAAATTAGCTCCTGCTTCCGATTTCATGCATAGGATATTTTGTAACCAGAGGAAGTCTACTAGACGCGGGCAGTAAAAATTGTTGATCTATGTGTCGAAACCAGCTCATTGACTGTATTTGAAAGTTCCAAGTATATTATTATTTATTATGGTGATTGTTCAAACCGTCAATGTTATGTAAGGCATAGTTCTTAGTATTGAAATAGTTAGTCCGCGGGGCCGTTCGACAGTGTAATAGTTTACAACACTAGGACTGGAATAATAATGTACCTATACATATACTAAATCTTCGGCATAATAACAGTACTGTTTCATCGTGAACTATGATGTAACCTTAACCTACCGTGATAGGTCTACAGTAGAGACCGTAATCTGAAAGATACCTTAAATTAAGATTCAGTCGTGAGTTGAAGACACCTCATTTGTAATTATGCAGGCTTTGTGATGTGCGCAAGTAGTTCCACTCCCAGCAGCTAGCATGATTAAACTGTACCTACACGATACGCTTGGTGTATAAAGATGTAACATCTACCATTTAAAGGCAGCGCTGTTACTAGATTAGTAGTTGTACATTATTGTTTAGAGAAGTTATTCTCTAAAAACTAAACAAATGAAAAATTACCGTCACAGAAAATTTAATTGAATTATGCTTTACATGACAGGATCCATTATGTAGCTATTGCTTATTTAAGTAAATTATAGTCCCACCTTTCAGTTTTATAAGCAAAACCTTAGCTGATTGGAAATACTTCTTAGAATTTCATTTTCTTCCAATAACAAAAGTGATATTTCGACACATCCTTTACAGGAGGAATCCTCAGGAGCGTCGATTAGAAACTGAGCAAGCTGGCTCGATTTCAATCATAGTTTTTTAACATAGTTTAACTGCATCAGCGAACGGTACTAATGAATGACGCCGGCAGGCCGTCTACGTGCACCCTGGTTATAAATAGCCGTAGCTATATGGCTGTCCGTGTGTAATAGAAAGTTCCGCTAATGTTATATTTAGCAACAAACTGCGTTTAAACTAAATAGGCCACATGAATCAGTTCTAAGGATAAACATTAGGTTAATAAAGTAACGAGTAATTGAAACTCCATTTATACCATATCGTACCTAATTTAATATTTCATCTAAAATTGTGAGAATAGATTAAATAAGCCCCGAATACAAATTGAGCATTTTTAAAGATTACCTCGAACCGGTAAAGAATGAAAGTAGGATATTAATGCATCAAGGTAGAAGAAATAGAAGAAGCATCCATATAATGGACGGTACACTTGCTGATTAAAGAATGAGGCTCCGGTCCAGACTTTCGAGGTCAGAGAGCATTCACTACTTTATAAGTTGTTTAACTCCGAAGTGAAAGGCTTGGATGCGAGAACAACGCCAAGATGACGGTAGAAGAAGTTCGGGAAGTATAAAGAAGCAAATGGAGGGCTTGGTCTAGTCTACTGAGTGTCAGTACAGAGTAATGTATGTTCTTAAGTACTTTGTGCTTCGTTTCCTATTGTGAATGATGTTAAAACGAACATGATTACAAGTATAATGAATACGCGGTCTAATTAATGTGCACTCATATAGTGTTTCAGACAATTTGTCCGCCTCGGACGGTCATCGCATCGTTTCTCGGAAATAATCGATGAGTTTCCATTCAAATTTTGGAACAAAAAGGTTTCGGTGCCACACAGTCTATAGTCACAAAAGCGGGGTTTTTTTTACAGAATTTAGGGTACCTTAGAAATGCAACCTGTGCATTCGTTTTGCAAATATAGACTCTATTACTAAGTTTTTAGGTTTGTTTTATTTAAAAGGCATTATTTTCGCTATAATGAGCAATGTTTTTGCGTTACCTGGCGTACAATATGGCGGCAATGCTCACCGGATATAGTAGACCGGTGTATGAATGGCGCAGAATAAAAAATCGTATTTACGATGATGCACGAGCGATTTGTCGCCGTCATCCGATACGATGCGCGGACGCCGACTTGAAGGTGATTATCGGATCACGTTACGCGGAAGATGTTGTTAGGAAGCTCTATTTAAATGTACTATTTGGCCCTTCATTACATATTAGATGTCTGCGCTAGAGTGGATCCTCGATCTCGAAAATAAAATGTGTGTAAGTGTATTATTTTTCAGCATGTCTATTTTGAAGCCTTCGGTGTTATCGATGAATTCCTAGTCATTTTTTACAGTGCAAACTTGGCGGGTACTTCTCTCTTCGCTCTATTTTCATTTTCTATAATCTTCTTTATTTTTCTCGTTTCATAATAATACTACTTATAGTAAGCATTTCGGGTATAACGATAAAAATATAACCAAAACACTTAAATCTTTGCAGACTGTGTGAAAAATGTCACATTTTTATGAAATCCTTGGAAGGTACGAAGTTCTAGAAGTTAACCGTATTATATTTGAAACTACCCAGTCAGCGTTGTATTTGACTATATCGACTTGTCAAAGACAAACAAGCATTCAGCCTGTCATAAAATATGGTTAGCAACCTTGACAGTCAACCAACCAACTAGTGACAGTCATTTTAATAGTCGCCGGGTAGAAAAGGTGAGTTTCCACTCGTATATAAAAACCGTTTAAAAGGGGGGTAAAATTACTTGGTGTTGAATGAATCTTTGAAATTTTTTGCGTTCCTATTTTGAAAAACCGAATTACCGAACTATCACGGCAAAATCATAAGACACCACAATTTATCCTGTACTAACTAGTACCTAGGGGTATGATCTATGTACGAGTATGCTCTTCGTTCGTATTATGAGATTTGTGCAATAGCATTCGTCTACTAAACCTTCAATTAATTCTGTTGTGGACTTGGCTATGATAATTATATTGTACCAAAACTCACTAAAAACTACTAGTACACGCGTTTCATAAACTCTACTCGTTTTTTTGTGACCGTTAGACGTTTTTAACATTCGATTACATCACTAATCTAGTGCAACGAAACCAGTTATTGGATAAAATTGGTTTCTTTGTTACTATTTTCGTTCAATATTTGACCAATATTATGTCAAATGAGTACAGAGACTAGGTATTCTCATTTCGATTCTCAGTTTTTAATAAAACAATAATAATAATTTTGAAAACCGGTTTGGAATTTTGACTATCACAATGTTATTAGCAAAAATAAATAAATAATAGACTTATGAAAGGAGCTATGTGAATGCAGGTGCGGTCAAGGTATAACCTTTGAGTCAGTTTGCTGAATTCAAATTTTGCAAGTCGTATGAATTCGTATTGAATTTATAATTAAAGTATTATTATTACTTGTATTACATTATAAAAAAATATAAAAGAAATAAATGTTAATTGGGTAAGTTATAAGAAAAATTGGCGTGTTGGAAAAATAATGTCGGATACGCAGTTTATTTTTGTACCGACTGTTTTTAAACATTATATTATACATTATACAAAAGATGAGATGATTGAAATGCACGAGACCTTCTGTTTATGTGCCTTTAAATGACATTTGGTTTTGATTATAAGAAAATGCAGGCAATGCATCCAGAATAACTCATCTGTGCCTATATGTAAATAAGTCATTAGCCGGTGAAGCACGTCCGTGCAACATTCGAGCACCTGTCAATTACAATACTTTAAATTCAAGTTTTGTCACATACCATGTTTAATAAATGTCTTCGTCTCGTGTTTAAGAGGTAAACACCCATATTTTTTTATTTCACGCTCCGGTCAACCATATCAACGAGCTTTTGAGAACATTTTCTCTAATCTGTTCGAATTTGGAAGTGTCGTTAAATATTTTAGAAAGATAGCATCTTGGCGGGCGTTCTAACAGTAACAACTTATATTACCCACCGAAGTTAGTCAATCTTCATCTAAGTGGAAAGTTTCTTTAAAATGTACAAGGTAACAATTTTATTAGAATCCTCAACTGAAACTCTTAGGATAATGAAACAATTAACAAACTGGTACTTACAACCAAAAATATTCACATTTTTTCTAACCCTAACCTTTTGTTAGGCAGATGTTTGCTTCACGTTGCTGGGATTTTGCAATCTGGGCATTAAATTTTACCTTGCAGCCGCCATCAATAACCATCTAGGTTATGAAGAAGCTGGAGTGGGATATTATGTATCTACCTCAAGAAATTAAGGCGCAAGGTGCCCAGCCCCATTCTAGGATGCTCAAAAACGGGTGATCAGAAATGCGAGTTTATCTACATTTGTAAAATAATCTGGCTGAATATGCTTGTTTAATATAAATAGGTATATTATATTGTTTGCGCCATATGAGATTATTTTTGCGGTTACTAACAAAACGCCTGTCATTTCATCCACAATATCTCATTTGGTGTCTTTCAAGAATTCAACACATTAAGCTTTCAAAATATTATGTGTGGCGTGTCATCCCAACGCAAGCGCATCGCTGTTGGCGACTCTCTCCAGTTTCAAGAAATGATCAATCATAAAGCGTGAGGTGATTTTTCACAAGAGCGTCCTCGAAGCGTTTTGTTTTCCCAAAACACAAAATTAAGCTCAACCACGTTTTAAATATAGATCGAAAGTGTCGAAAATAACTGCTCTGTTGAAATATCGCATCTCTCACCTGCCTGAGACTGTGTGCCTGTACCGTTTACGAAATCATACGGCCGATTTGTTCAACAGGATGTGTTATGCAACTTTTTTTTAAAGTTAATTAATATTAATGGTTCAGATGCAAAGGATCTTAATTGAGCAAGTATTTGGATTAAATTCTCAGGTTGGGAAAAGTATCATTATGTTCTTTTCTCATATAAGATGGGTAGGGTATGGTAGGTACTTGCCTGAGCAAGTACCCTGAAATGTTTCCATGATCATTAGTGAGTCAGTGACGAAAATAAAGAATGAATTAAATCTAAGCTATAAAAGCGATACAAAATAAAACTTACTGTATTTCATTAGTGTGTTAACTACGTTTAATCCTGAGAATTTGGGCTCTCTAGTATTATCTCGAACAAGATAAGAGGGTTTCGGGAATACTATGAAACGCTTCAAAAAACCGTTGATGGCAGGGATTCCTTTTGGTTCGCCTTGACTTTATTTTTAATTAGTTTCAGGCGTGCCTTTGAGATAAATATAACCAGTTGATTAAGGTTAAGTGAAGATATTGCAATTGAACGCCAAAATTAATGGCAAATCATTTGATCAAACATCGTATACGCAATGAGGCCGCCATTTCTTAGCGCCATGTCTACCTCTGCTTGGTTCGTCAATGGAGCGGAAATCTTCACCGGCGGCTATTAGATCTACCAGTGAATGAACTTATGACCGGTTTGTACGTTCTAATACGATACCAGTTCATAACTAGCGCGTCACTAGATTGGATTATCCAAAATCATTTTGTATGGTTGTAAATCTACGTGGCTGTATAGTTTTATTGTTGTTTGTGTTGGTTGAAATATGTTATGTACCTTCGTACCCTCAGATCCGCATTCAGATTGGTTTCTTGATACATACCTGGAACAAAAAGTGTACATTATATATTTAAGTTTATTTATTGAGTGTGAATATCGTTTAGATGGAGAGATACCTAACCTCATGACATTAGAAAACACACAAAAAATATTATATACCACACTCATAATTCTCTTCTCATATTATCTTTCTTACGTTTGCTGAAAATGATTACCTAAATATTAAAGGTTCATCAAACAACAAATACAAAAAGTAGTGGTAAACTATAGCAAGAAATCCTTATTACATGGGGCAGAAAGCTACAAGCTAACGGTACTGGAATGATACCAGCTGTGCCCTGCGGTGTCACCCATTCTCGAATCTATTCCGCCTTGTAAAAGTTTACTACTTTTATTGCATTGCCCGACCCATAATGGTTGTAGTGTGATGTTAAATAACCTTTCTCAAGAACTGTGTTACCAAATACATGAAGAATATTTCAAATTGTACAGCTAGTGCCAGATATCAGTGCATTTAAACAAACTAATAGTATTATTACCCAGTATTATATAAAAATATTACCAAAAAAATGCCTATTATGTACTTATCTGAATAAAAATAGGAACGAGTATGACATGTGTACGGTTATCAAAGAAAAATACACTAAAAGTCATTGTCAATTTCACCCCATCATTTAATGTTACCAGGGGTGCAGATAATAAAGTAACTGTCTATCTAACGAAGGAAGAGGCGTGGTCACCAGACAAGTTCCAATGGGATCCTCAACGTCAGTTGGTGAAATTTGATATAGTTTCTTTATATGAACTTCTTTTATCTACTTGCTGTATATGGAAAATACAAAACGAATAATATTCTCTATTGTATACATGTAGCTATGGGAGTGCAAGTAACAGTAACGATATTTTACGTGTAACGTCTAGATTCAGGCGTTACTTACGCGAATGTACCGGTTTTTCGTCATTTATATGAATATAGTATAGATTATAAGGAATTTAAAACTGTCTGGGGTTTGCATGTTGGCAATGTATAGTAGGCTTCATATTTTTTAAAGTTTTAATATTTGTATTGTTTTTATATAATTTACTCATTATCGGAATGCTATAATCCCCGTGGTACTCAAAGTTTGCACTTTGGAGTCCGCTCTCTTACTCCTCGTTTCATTATGGATTCGTGGTTTTATTAGGTTTTAGGTTTTGTTTTAGACCTTTAGAGTTTCTTCATAATTTATGTATTATCAGCTGCCAGCCCTTAACCTTATAACTTGAACTTGGCATGAGCGTAGTCATTCTCTGCCATGCATTTCCTGATATTCTTATGATTTATTCTTTTAAGTTATGGTAGTTTTATACAAAGTTTTATTGGGATGGTGCAAAATATGTTATTCTTCTTAAATTAAATTTGAATTTATAGTATTAGAACAGATTACCATGTTGTGTGAATGGGCAGGGCAAAGCAATCACTTACATTGGAAAGAGGAAACGGAAGTAGCGGTCCGCTTCGAATTAAACGGATAATAATTACCTATTACATTTTTTTAATATATACGACACCACAGTGTATTCTTTATAGAACTTTGACGTCAAATTAGCACGCTATTAGTTAATAATAGGTTATAACATAAAGAAAATTTGCATAGAAATATTGATAATGTTTATGTTAATTTGGTCGCTACTGGCATCGCACACTGGGCTCCTAGGTATTATGTTTCCAAGCCAATAGAAACGAGTTGTGTGTGTATATTTTATACACGTTCTTCCGGCTATCAGTTACAACACCAATATTACTAACCATTTCTCACGCCAATTTGCTATTGGTTGACACGTTGACAACCACTCTAGCAATGTTCACACAACATAAAAATTAAACTATTTCCTAATTACAACTATTAAAAAGTAGACTCGACGACGATAGCGTCGCCCACTTCCGCATTTAGTTATTTGTGGCGGTTAACCCTTCACCGGCTATTAAGGGACTGTCGGGGTTAAATGAGACATTTTTCAAAGCGGCCCCGACCGCTGACGGGCTTAATGAGATGTCGCCACGGGTTATTTTCAGTCGTACTACGGTACAAACTAGAAAAAAGAACACGAAAATCTTAGAGATAATGAACCTTTCGGATACGTAATTGAAAACAAAAAGTTGCTTTTGAAGCTCACGTGTATGTGTGAGCGCCTCTACATATTGTAGAACACACACAAGAGTGTTCACGTGTGTGTTTTTCTTGAATGATTGGTAAGTGGAGCGTAGATATTACTCGGATGGTCGCTCCGCAAGTCCACGTGTATAGTTTTGTGTTAGGCTCCATTGATTGCCTGATGACGGTGTCTAACAGTCTGTGACGGTTCTTACTGCAATACAGGATTATTTATTGCACTATGTTTAAGACATGTATTGATACAATGAATGAATTATCGGTGATGTTTCAAAACGAGAACATTATATTTTTTGTATGAAGTTACATATTTCATGTACTGGCCTGTTTTGTTGTAATACCTGAATTAAAACAGTATTTGTTTTCGTGAGTTTTTTGTAAACATTGTATCATATATTTGATGGGTAGACTCTTTTACTCGTATTTTCGAAGTTGATATTTCGAAATAAAAGAGTCTCGTTGTGATCACCTAAGCATAAACAACTTTCCTTCTTTACATATTGAGGCTTTATATATATAGCCCACCAATATCTGTGAAGCCTAAGGCAACCTCACCAGTTAACTGGTACACTGGTGAATAACGGACAAGGCTCTGGTGCAGGTTTTCCTCTCTGGTTTGGGGGTCAGAAGGCAGTTCAAAGAGCGGTAAAAATAACAAATTTTATAGAATAAGCACAGGAAACATGCATGTGGCAACAATTTTTTTTCATCTCTCAAATCGTTACCTATTATGTAACACACAAAGTGTGCAATAAAAATTTAAGTTTCGATATTCGTCTTTGTATTGACCAAGAATCCAGTAAAATTCTGAATAAAATATTTTTTTGAATTCCCCCAACCACTAATAGGTAGCTATTTGACAGTAACGGAGTATGACATCAACTACTCTATTAAAGCTTCGTAATTTAATTTTCACTTTTTATCATCATATACGATCGACGTGACAATGATAAACAAACTCACGGCGTCATTTAATCCGAATTTATTACAGTTCTATGTTTAAATTAAAAATGTGCTGTATCACATAAAATATGTAAAGAATACATTGAATATTATCTTCCAATTATCAGAACATGTGTAAAGGCGCCTCGTTATAATAAAACAGTATGAAATATTAGTACAATAAGGTATCCACAGTATCCACTACTGTAAGATGTAATCTGTGGTGATGGGTAGCGCTCTCCGGAACGCGGGAAGAACAGTTGGATATGGACGGAGCTAATTAACTACAATATTAATAAACAAACCATTAACGAATGCATAACCAAACGTTTGGAACAAAAATGTTAGACAAATTATTGTTATTTTATTATCTGTGTAATAACTGAATGAACTATGAAGAAGACCGATTGATGAGGATAGGTTTAGTCTGAAGATAAGCAGAATTCATCGCAAAAAAATAATAATAGCAGAACCTATCATAAAAGGTATTATTAGTTCTGTGATTATACCTAAATAACTACTAATAGTTACTAATGTTTGCATAATGCCTGAAATTTGACAATGAGAATTATTTAGAGAGAGAAGGAGGAAAACATGAGTGAAGGTTTAGGAGGTCTCAGTACTTATTTCATTTTGTTATTGCTAACAATGGAGGAGAAAAAGATTATCGAGCTTCGCTGAGCGTATTACTATATAGATAGGTGTACTTACTATATGTGTAGGATGAGGATGGTCAGCAAAACATATGCAGGAATAACAGAACCGATCTAAATAACTGAGGGTTTTAACTTGAGTGGTTGCTGTGCTTAATCTCAGATTAAGTAAAGTATAATTGAGTTTTTATCTGATATCAATCTGGGATGTTCCCAAATGGCGGCAATAGGCTTATTCTTTATTACGTAAGACCACGAATAGTTATCACGATTTATATACTTTGGCCTACCCCTTCGGGAAAATACAGGCATGATACATTAATACCTACTTATATATTTAGAAAAGTATACCTGTGTGTTTCTCTCCTTTTCACGATATTTCTGTAATAGTTAGTTATATATAGTTATGGAACGAGAACCTTAGAACCTGAAGGAAGACGAGATAGAACTAACATCCACATGGACGAAATCATAGGCAAAGGCAAGTGTAATATTATTTATATAATCTAAAAATTACAGCGTCAAGTCAGTAACCGCATATAAATGTAATATTAAGGACTCCTTAATATTTTGTTATCTTTATTCTACATTAACGTAAAATGTTCTATCTTTTATTAAAAAAATATGTATAGGAGACAGGAAACTGTCACTGAGGTACTAATTTAGTCGGCCTCGTGGTAAGTTTCAGCTTATCTCCGGCCCAAGAACTTGTTTTGCACGCCGTGGGAAACACACTTACATACGCAATAATCCACCTTGTTTTATTACAAGGGTTGTGCCACCGCGCAACGAGGTAACCCATCGAAATCAAAATACAGCAATCAGTCTTTTCACATTCTGATCATGATCATTTATATCTTCACATTCAATGAGGCTAATTCAATCCCTGTCTTTATTAACAATCTAGTGAAGTACCTTCACTTAAATAGCTCTATCAAATTCAATCTGTTCGCTTCTAAATTAGTCGTGATATTCAATGTCGATAAAATATTATAGTGAGTTGGTAACCCTGTTCGTAATCGCCGGTGGCAGCATCCCATTCATTGCGGTCTGCATGTGTGTTTCACGTGTCGATGTGTGTATGAGTGGACGCTCATACTCATATGCTCCGAGCTACCGTTACCGTATGGACCACGGATAAGTATCTACACCAAATTGTCTGTCTGTCGGCCAGTATGAACAAATGATGACCTCTTTTTTATACTCTCGTTGTAACACGATTGTAATCAAAAAGCTTATTAATAATGTTGCCATCTCAATAAAAACTGTACAATAATGAATGACGCGGGAAATAAAAGTAAAACAGTGGTCTGTCTTTTTTTAAATCTATTCTCATGTCAATGAATGAGTTACAGAAGGTTTAAAAAATAAATAAACGAGAAGTTAAGTATGAGAGACTTATGTATGTTTGAGTGAAGACATTTGTTTTAATGCATCGTCGTGTCATTGAAGTGAAACGCAAATAAATTTTAAAAGCATTACATACGTCTCCCGTGTGATAAATTACCTCCTCTCGTTCTCCCGTGGTCCTGCCACTTACCCCTTTGAACGTCGCTTCATCGTAGCGTTTTGTGGTCCAATATATTACTGTTTATTGAACTTGGCAGGTACTTACTTCATTAAAGATGAGACATTAAAAATATTCGTACGGTAATGAACACCTCGGTGGCGCAAATGCAATAAGTTTAGCTGTTACAGTGCGATCTCGAATTCAATTTTGGGATCGGGAGATTTTTTGCTGGTGACTTCTAGAAAATTTTCGCTATGTTAGGTACTTTTTGTGAGTTTAAAGCCCCTTTTTTTTGTAACCGGTTATTGGCAGCGTGTTGTTGTTGAAAAAGTTTATTAGCAAAGTAGGAATATTTAGTACAGTGTTTAGTACAGAATTAAATTCGAACATCCTTTAAATGATAACAACTAATTGAAAACAATCATGTGTAAATAGAATCTATCAATTGTGGCTACTTGGTGGTTATGTGATAGTTGATGTTGTATGCTTCAAGCACGGATGGCTCTCATTATCACCTGAAGTTATGATGCTCAACATTTCACATATATGAGCTCGGGGGGATACTCAAGTAGACGAAACTTTATATTAAGTACTAACTTTCAATCTACGCACTACCGCAATCTACGCTCTGCCTCAATTTACGCATCCTTCAATTCTCTGCGACCGCTCTAACAATTATGACGTAATAAAATTTGAGCTACCCTTCTCTCGTCTCTACAAACAACTTTTTGTCATGAAGGTAGTTTTTAAAAACCCACTTTTAAATTTTACTAGATTGGTGGCACATCGGCACCAGAGTGACTTCGACTTGAGCATATATTGTTTTTTAATTTTCTTTTCATAACCTTTCAGTGGTAAGAAATACGTAATCTGGAAAATGTTTAACAGCTTGGTAATAGAGTCGCCGTAGGAGTCAACAATGACATTAATTAGTCTATATTTGTTGGATTATAATAGGAGTTAATGCTACTCTATCTACCCCCTGTTAGATATAAATATGTTTGAAAAATCTTTATTTAATATTTATTTCAATTAAAAATGCAACCTTAATTTTACAAATATTAATCAATAACAACGTTTTCCTGCTTTTTGTGAACATATTTTATGAATAACTTGCTAGTTATATGAGTAACCTGATAGTTGTGAAAATGGGTCTTTAAAATCTCTTGGATATGCTCTAATTAAAAGCCTAATTTTCAGATCCATGTCACCGTTAAGTACATGTAAAAAATCGGGGTTTCTCCTTCAACCGAAATAAACTATCAATGGAATAATAAGAGGCCTAATAAATGAGAGATACGAAACACGACCAATTCTCATATAGTATCGTTATTAATTTAAAGTGGGTCTAGTAAGTAGATAATACAGCTTTAGTGGCGCTGGGCGGTATCAATTTGTTTGCTCTCAATACAAATAATCCTATCTATACGACTCTCCGGACGAAAGATGTTGAGGAGACTATTCTGTTGTCATAGCACACTAGATATTAGATACGATCTAAATTATAAACTCGCAGTATCCATAGTTGATATGTTTTGACTTCCAAACTTGCACCTAGTCAACAAGGCGAGAATAGACTGGTTTCTTAGTGATACTCTAATTCGTACATAACCTATTATGTAACATGGGTCTTATTTAAAAAAAAATTGTAGAGGCATTTTTAAAATACCTACATTGTGATATAATATTATCTGTGTATATATACCAAGAAAATAATTATATGAACTTTGTTTGCTTCATTATAAAATAGTCACAACTTTACTATCGTTTTTTTTGGTTTGTTTTTAGACTGAGATGTAATGAGAACTAGATTGCTATAAAACATCAGAATTAACGCCAGACGGTGAGTTTGCGGTCAACGGCTTCGTAATAATATGTAATAACGCCGAGTACAAGTTTTAACAAGCGAATTATTGAATGCATTTCACAATAGAATTTAATAAGCATTGGCTGTTGAAGCTGTATGATAATATCCAATCTTTATTTGGAAATTATACTTGATGGCGATTTACTGACTGGTCAGATCCTTTTTTATTTTAATGGCTTAAGTGTGTCACGTTTTTGATGGGTATTACTAGAAAACTATCATATTTTTATACAATGAAAATTTTGGTAAAACTCTGAAAATTATAGATAAGCCACAGAGAAGCTAATTCATTATTGCAATAAAAACTATGACAACATAAACCACTGAGAAATTTTTATACTTAAGTAAAAATTCTGCCATTTTCAGTAAGTTATTTTTAAGTGAATCTAGGTTTTAGTTAGCAGGTTCATTCTAGTGGCATTCCGATGTTAACAGGATGATTAATTAACTTTAAGTCATAATGAAGTCTACATTTTTATGTTAAACAAATCTGTCAATCTACATAATAAGTTATGGATACGTGGTGGTAACTAAATGACCACCTTAGTTCCGTATAACTAGCCTTTAAGTACATATATAGAATTCTTTAGTTCCAGGTGTCAAAAATCAATTTACACGCGAAAGTCGTCCCCGGTGATCAATATAATAATTTGCCCAAATCATGCAGGACGCCGCCGACGCGACGCCGGCGCAGCCTTCTTTTTATTAGCTTCTAGTACGTCAAAACAACTTGTATAACATATCCGTGTGAACAGTAAGTACATTCGCCCTCAGAAGTCAAAGTAGCTTAACATTATTTCAAGTTATGTAAAGTTGCGTTTAGATTACCTTATCTCTAAAAACTTTCATAAAATTATTCTTACAAAAAAAAGACTTGAAATAAATTTAAATGGGAACACAGGTGAAGCATCAACTTTCATCTAAAAAACAAACACCAAAATCGGTTCCCCTAGTCGGAAGTTCTGAGGTAACAAACAACCTCCTCCTTTTTTGAAGTCGGTTTATAATGAAATATTCATACAGCAATTGCTCATTGATCTTCTTCATACAAACACTAAGTCCGGTTGCATCCAATGGTTGCACTTTGGACCCGGGGTCCGCTCTCCCAATCCTCCCTTATTCCTCCCGTATTTTGGTTTTACAGGATCATCTGATCCCGGCGATGTACTGGCTCGTTGGTGAGGTTGGCTTGGACCCTAAATATCTTAGTGAGACCAATTCGTAGATACGTTCATTTACTCTACCGGCGACTGTACCACTGTACCACTTACATAATAAAATTGTGTGTTTAGTAAATTATATTATCGATGCATCGGCCGACAAAATCCGAATATTAAATATCATTTGCCATGAGTCATGCGATAAACCAGATTTAAAACCTCTAAGCTGATTTACATTCATACAGTATGGTGTAGTAGTGGTAGAGCGATCAACTGCTACGTCTGATGGTTCTATTCCTGCTTAGTGAAAATATTATTGATTGGTTGTTTAATATTGTTTAATATCGTTAAACACACGGAAAATATTCCCTGAAAATAATAACAAAAAATAGTATCCTGACGACCACTGTGAGGCGCAGCGGTACAGCGTTCGATGATATTGCGAGTTCGATTCCCGCTCATTTGAAAATATACATGCATTGTTCTGGGTATTTCTTTGTATTCATGTACAGAAAAAACATTATATAAAGTATTTTTATTCGCCTTTTTGAACTCACATGACTATAATTTAGTTTGGGTCTAGATGCTTCTGGGTTTTATATTATATATTGTTATTATGTTCAAGAGAAATATAATCAATAAAATATAGTTACAAAAAAACTTTACTAGTTAAAGCTAATTGCTTAAGTGGATGCGTGCAAAGGCGTTTGGTAACGGTAGTTAACCAATCGATACTCGATTCTCGCAATTTAATTGCTAACCACCGATTAATAGCCATACGATACCAGTAGCAGATCTAATCTTGATATCATTTTGGAAAATGTAAACTCGCTTCGTAATTAACCATGAAGACTTTTAGTAATCTTTATACAAACGAAAAGGCTTAAAATTGACTCTACGACAGTGAATTTTAAACCTTATAAGAATATACTGGTGTAGTTGATTCTTAGTCAATTTTAGTAATCCTAATTTAAGCTAGTAAGGCTTAAAATTGATTGGCCTATAGTAAATTTTATATCATATTAGTTTGGTACATTCATTTAGCAGTGTAGGTACTTGGTGTAGTTGATTCTTAGAATAGGATACGCGAGTCTTAACTAAAAAGCATCGTAAAGAAGGTGTTTTTATCGTCAATTAACATAAATAAATACTTTTATTAACAGTGGGATAATAAAGATGCCTGCTTTGAGTCAATACTAGACTAGTCTATATTAATATAAGACCTATAAGTTGTAAAATATGGAATTATTATATTGATGTGCGTTATAATAATAATATTATTTAACGTCTGCTAAATAATAAAAATGCGAGAGTTAAGGCGAATCTTAACTTACCAAAGTGCGGCTTAGGTTGGGTTTCACCGATGAATACAAAAGTGTTACGATTTATATTGTGTGACTATAATTTTCTCAGTGACATCCATTCAATTTCATAGAAATATTTACAATGTTCCCACAACCCTAATGATAAAAACCACCGCATTCCCGGAATAAAAATAAAGAATAAATCTATCTCTGTGCCAAAATTCATCGAGATCCGTTCAGCCATTCAGCGTGATTGAATAACAAACATCCATCCACCGATCCAATCTTTCACACGTTTAAAGTTAGGACTATATTATATCTATAGTTCTATCATCTAATATGTTAGAGTAATTTCAAATACAAATACAAATACTAAATTATTATTTGCAAATATCCGCAAATTGTACTAGAAACATAATTTATAACATTTCGACATCGTATTTCAACAAACCATATTGACTTGAATGAAATCGGGTATTACAACTAGTGCTTAAATCTCGACTAGATCATTGATCTCTATTGATCGAGAGATCGGGCGCCGGCAGTGGGAGGAGGCCTGGCTCGAAACACCTGCCGCCCAAGTACTATGGACCAGTATGTAACATTCTAACCACTAAAGATCACAACTTCTATAAAACAACAACTTATTATCAACTTTATAATAATGCAGCCAAAGTTCACATTAAAATAATGGGAATAAACTTCAAGCTTTTTCAGTGTTGTTTATTGTAACATAGCCAACCTAGTCAGGGCACAAATCTTGTTGAGATAATCTCCAACTGCTTTTACTGTAGGCAATGAGTTACTGCTGCCGAGTTTAATAGAACCTTCACAATGCTGTGTGATTTTATAACGTTTGAAAGCCTAGACATGGCAGCTTGCCAATTACGGAAATGGGGATCTAAATAATCTTGTTGTAAATTGATTATCTATTTATTATTAGAAATATACGGACTTAATGCCTATGGCATTAAGTCCGCCTGTGTACATACGTGAATGAAGTTTATTATAATAAAAATTAAAATAATAATTGGTTACTCGTCTCGCATCGCGATTGCACCCACAAATAAATATTTTAATAATCATAAAATACCTACTTGACAAGACACAAATCATGTTTAAAACCAAAATTTGATTTGATACAATAACAATTTTCTATGATATAAGATAAGTGTTGTCTAAACCAAAGATTTTATACTTAGTATAGGTACAGTTATCTACTACCTATAACCTCTATTTAAATGAGGGGTTAAAGGCAACGATCTTAAATAAAAAGATGTAGGTACTGCATACTATACTAAGTGCCAGTGAGTGAGTGCCAAAATGGTCACTCGAAGCGAGACTACTTCGCAAGAGATAACATACCTACCTCAATTTAATAAGTAATGCTTGGTCAAAGAATGAAGTTTGGATGTGAATGAATGAAAACGGATGCCAATATGAGCCACAGTATAAAGCATTATATAATTGATAATAAGAAACGAGTATATTTCATGGACCCCACATAAATAAATCTTCCATTTAATAACTAATTCATATAATAAACTAGACAAGTAATCAGTAACAAGTATGTATTTAATTACGTACTAGAACTGTATAAGTTTAATGATTCTAAATTCGAATGAAATCAAATATATAGCTAGCAATCTACATTTTTTTTCTTTTAAGGCTCTATATAGACATGCCGATAATGAATAAATTGTAAGTTAATAAGATAAAGTACTCGTATATATACGTAATTACGAACCGGAAGAATGTTGTAGTTTATTTCGCAATTCCCATTAGGGAAATAATTATAATATTAATAAGTTAACAAGAAAGTTGTCATTAATCTGAAAATCTTTCAAAATGGCTTTCTATCGAGCTCTAATGCTTATGCTATGAAAAAAGAAAAATATCAGAATGTATTCAGGCGTATAGGAAATGTGTGTACCTACCTATATGAAAAAGACCCTTATTGACAGGTTTATTGAAACCAAAGACCATAGTTATCATAGTTTTTGATCGAAACTTAAACAGTGAATCTCACAACCATCCTAAACATCTACTAGCTAGCGTGGAGATATCATTCTTTCAGAGGGCCAGCGCTCGTGCCCGAGATCTCTGTTTGCGCCTCGATTAATGACATGGAATGTGTCAAAAGCTCTGTACCTAGAGAACACATTCAGCCTACAGACGCTAGTCCTCTGCTAAAGATATACAAATAATATACATTTAAGTGCGTTAACTGTACACGTAATTCCCGTTTAAAGATTTAAATTATATAATTAAACATATTTTCTAAGTCATCTAACTTAGATTTTGCCATAAAAGAGAATTATACGGTCGTTACCATATAATTTTATTTAACAGTTACTTGCAAACCACTCAGACTCAGCATGAGAAGATTGGCTGAAGATGAATTGCGATTAGTGAGACGATTATATGTTTAAGTACCTATACGTAATATATGTAACTAACGACCTACCCCGACTTCATACAGGTGCAATTTGATTTCCCGTTCTGTGAAAAGTATATTCAGCAAACTGTCCCGACAAACTTAGAATCAAGTTATGTTTGTTACCTTATCAGGGCCTCGATTCTGCTAAAGGCAAACCACTGTAATAACACTGACACTCTAAAAATGCTATTTATTTGTAGACTTTATCGTTATACAGTTAAAGTCTAAAATCAAATGAAAAGAATTCATTTAACTTTTTCATTCGCTCTACAAAATATCATTTGACTTTAGACTTTAACCTGATAACTAGAAAGTCTACAATTAAATGTCAGTTTTTAGAGTGTCAGTGGTATGTCAGTGGTTTGTCTTTAGCAGAATCGAGGCCCAGCTGATTTAAATGGGTATTGATTAAAGCCGTAGATGGCTCAGGTTCAGCCGGGGTACGAGGGAATATCTTATTGGGCCACCTTTTACCCCGGTATACTCGTATGAGACTCGAGACGACTTGTGGCTTTGGTGGGCTCGAGCTTCACATAACCACCCCGCTGGGTGGCAAGAGGGTAGGGGAGTTATAGGTGCTTTTTGGGATATAAGAATGAATGAAGCTTGTACGAAAATAGTGAATTATAGTTGCAGAGTGAATATACAACATATTATTATAAAATAATCTAACCACGAGTTTGCAAGCCCTAATGATTCAAGGAATAAAACATAAAAACTGCCTTACGCATCTTAACAAGTTTTACTTCTGTACTTTAATAATATGTGAACTAACTCGCCCTTTTTGTTCTCACAGAAGATATCTCACAGAATATCGTTGTAGTATCAGCGACTGATCACGTCGTTTGGTGGACTAAGGAAAAAAAATAAGTACCCTGTAGTTTTACAGTATAATATGGAGATAAATACATAAAACTGGTCGCAAGATAATTGCGCATTAGCAGAATTATTAGCTCTTATAAACTTAATATTCATTGGTTAAAATGAGGTGTGTCCCGTCCTGTAGTTGTATGACTCAGAAGCTAGACAGGGAGATTATATCACCTCAAGATTGTCAGAGGTATTAAAATGGCGTGTACAGCATCTGATATTCATTGATTCATTATTATCGTTACATGGGATTCATTTAAATGATATTGAAATAAGGAAGAGTTTTGAATACGCCTCAGGTATCCTAATTTTATGTTGTAGGTACATTATGAAAAAATCTTTTTAAGTTAAACAGTTTTAAATTGTATTGTCATCAGAACTATATAGACTTCTGCTAAATATCAGACAAATCAGACAACTGAAAGGAGTTCAAATTTCAATAACTAGATTTGACCCAAACAAATAGGTTGAGTTAAATAAAACTGTTTAATTAATAATAAAAATAGACTTTTTGAATGGTATCCAAATTGTCACTAAAAATATTAGGTAATGGTAAAAAGTGTCCAACCAAAACTCTATTTAGTTAAATTGCGAAGTTCTCAGGTTTTAAGTACCTAGCCTATGTTTTTTAATTCGATTTTTCCTTTTAGATACATCTACCCCAGAAAATAAAAATGGTAATGCTTTTGATTTCTAAGAGAGAACCACTATAGACGCATAAAAATAATAATTTACTCTACATTTTATAAAATGAACAATATAAATTTGTTTTTTAAAAGAGAAAAGCTATCCAGAAGTTATGCTTGAAATAGAAATAATAAAACTTAATTTGTTCGGCGTCTGTCGGTTCGTGGAGTGATCGTGTCGATGGGAGTTCAGATAAAACGATAATGACCTCTAGAGCTACCACTCAAACGCGCCACTGGATGCTACCAAGAGCTATTATATTAGTCTCTCACTCAATCGTGTTTGATTGAACCTTTAGGATTTCATTTTATTGACCCTTGTTATCTGTTTACTTCTAAAAAAGTAAATTTTCTTAAAATATTCGGAACTATAGAATTTTAGTATGATACATCGCATTACCAGAAAAATAAACAGTGGGGAAATGCTATAAAGTCAAAAACACGACTATTCCTCCAAAAAAAAAAAAAAATTCTGTGCAGAATATGATCACCTTTAAGTCTAAGGGTTACTCATTTCACAACTTAAGCCCCACTCGGCCAACGCGGCGCTACTCAGAGTTCGTAGCACAAGTTTTCAAAGGCCATATTTGATTTTCGTACTTTAAGGTGATAATTTGATTACCAATTACTGTATTTTGGGATAATCTGTATTTTGGCCTTTTTATACTATTTTGAAGTAGAATTTTCTATATCTTTTATTATTTATCTCACAAGATTCATTTCTATCTGTCAAAGATAAACTCATAGTAAATCAAATAGGAAGCTGGTCGGATCATGTGATAATTGAATCATAATTTAATTTTAATTAATTAGTTGTGTCAAAACAATAAAGTTAAATAAGATGTTGAAACTAAAATAAATATTCCAATTAATATCCAATTCTGAAAAAGCTTATTTATATTTACAAAACCTAAACCATTACTATGTTATAATAATATGGCAATACTGAAAAAATCCACCCTCTGATCGTGAGAAACGTCTATCATGCTACTGTGAAGAGATTATAAATCATATGACCCTAACGTGTATACCCAAACGGCACTAATCCATAATTATACCTATAACTCGTATACAATACCAAAGATTACACATTGCTACTTTTCTAGGCAACTAATAGTGAAGATTAAATACCACTGCGCAGTTGCGCGCAATATGTCTTTGCATTTCGGTTATACAGAGTTTCCTGGAACATCAGTGGACGTATTGGTAGCTGATTAGTCGAGCTCGAACCCCGGACCTCTCATTCCTCGAACATGTCTGTGCGACGCGTAAGCCACGTTTGAAGTTTGCCGACAAACGCGGCCGCGCTCTTATCTCGCGAGAGACCAATTTTTGTTCTAACAAAGTGACAATAATGGTCTTTGTGGTTGATAAATATGGATTTTTGTGTACTTCCTGAAAATGTAACGAACGTAGGTCATGACATGACACATGACCAGGCAATGTTACCTACTTCTTCTTATTTCTTAACATTGCTAAAATAGCTAAGTAGATACTTGACTAAAATGTTTTTTGCGACTGCGGTTGTAATTAACTTGCAGTAATGACAAGATGCGAAGGAGTTCGTCTCCACGAGCCATGTAGCATTAACATCATAATAGGTTAAGACAACTTAGAGTTAAGCGGCAACACCTTAAACTTCGCCTGTTCTTAAAACGCGAGTCCAGGTCAAATAAAATTTCACAAAAATATTTTTTTTTCGCAACGAACCCCAATGGGGAATGTTGTAGTCGCGGGGGTCGTTGGGAATAAGCCAATACAAGTAATGCCAAGGACTGTTTTTGCAAGGAGTCCGTGACTCACTAAAAAATAATATTAAAATTAGTTTGGTGTTCAATGTCATTATAATCGTAATAATTAATGCAAAAAATGAAAAAAAATGCATAATTGTAAATTCTTTATAAATACAGTAATGTTTTTGTAGTATAAATAAAATATTCCAGTCAGAAACGGCCACATCACTTAGTTACACATGACTTACGAACTTGACACTAAACTGCACTAAACGTATTGCACAAATGCATGACCGCTATGCAAATGATTTCTCTTCACATTTAAATTACACATTTATATGCGTTTCAATGAAAGAAATACCAGTTTACATTTAAATAAAAAGTGGAATATGGCTTGTGTTGACAGGGAAGTAGTATTTTGACAGTAGCGACAAGATGGCCGTCGAGAGCTTGTTATTTAATTAGAACAGCATTAATTTCATAACAGCTACTTCCGGAGCGGGGGCGCTGCTAGACAACTGAGTGACTTACAGTTTTGAGAATCTTTTTAACGAATTCTCTACAATACTTCTCCGAGAATATAATGCTCTATATAATGCAGTTTGATTAGTAGGTATATTCATTTGGATTACACAGAATATTATATCTCTCCTTTGACAATTCTATCTCTATTTTTTATATGGACAAGGTTTAGACAAAGATGTTACACCACAGTTCGCCAACTATTCAGCCTCACCGGAGAGAGTTGGTGAAAACGTTGGCGATGGACGTATTATCCTCGTCCGGACGCTTCTCCCGAGTTCAAACTGCTATTTAAAATTTCACAACATAAATACTTAATTAAGTACGTCCAGGCTGTCGCATAATTGGGAGTTACATTACTTAATTTAACATTAGCTGTTGCCGGCAGTTCCACCCGTATTGAATACGGACATAATCCTTAGATTTCCCGAAATATTCCAACTTTCTTCAAAGTGAGAACGTCTAAGTAAACTTTAAAATAAATATAAATGAAATTAGTAAACTCGATATCATGTCTAAGACCAAGAAATTATTATTATATATTTTGATACGTAGGTATTTGTTACACTTGCTACAAATATCAACAACAAAATAAACGCTGCTAACTATCTGCCACTCGTTCGCCACATTACCTAATTTAAACTTCAACACATCGATCAACATTCGTGTCCCATCGATCAAGTCACATCAACGTTTAATGACACAAAATTATTATGCACTAAAACTGTGTTTATGTCTCATTATTTAATAGACGATATAAAACATGTTGACTACCGGTGTTACTTTAATTACACGCCGTCGCTGATACGGCCAGTCACACTACAATATTAGTTACAAAACAAATTACAAGAGCCCGAGGGATTATTTTTATCGTATGAAAGATCTTTGGAATGAATTCGTAGGGAAATAGGTAATAAAATATCTGAGTATTGGCGCCTTTTTTCTGTACGATGTTCGTTTAAATCAAATATTTATTTGCTAGAATATGAAATAGAAATAGAAATAGAATGGATATGTTAGATAGATATGGTACAATAGATGTTACAATACTTTGGTACTTTGGTTAGGAAATTGGGTAGACAGAATTTCAGGTTAGGTTGAAATTTGTGATGGGCAGATTTTTGTTCTATTTTGGCGATCGTTTCATTTATAATACGAAATTCAATTTTTTTTTGTAACATTATTATCTAGTAGACACTCGTAGCATTTACACTGAAAAAGACCCGCACGCTGAAACTAAAAAGATTTTAATAAAAGCATTTTGAAGGTCGAACTGAAGGATCCTTATTCCTTTCAACATCCAGATGTTATTAGTAGGTCGATGCTAGTACGGTTAGCAAGGTCACATGGTGAGGCAACTCGTCCCTTTCCGCTCCAAAAACTTCGCAAGTTATGCAAACCACCTCGTTCGTACCGCACGTTCGTATAATTCTTCGTTTTGCACACTTGTTTGTTTTTTATTTTTAAAATTTAAATGACTGTATTAAAGACTAGTGCTAAGTATATGAAATAAAGATTTGAACGCTATATTATTACAAGTAAAACCTGATCGCAAAACCTCGTCGAAAGGAAATGACTGTTTTATTGCTAAAGAACGGGTACTTGGTTTCCGGATGTTTTTTTATTTTTTCTTTGGTACCTGATTAGTCAATATTAATAATAAAAAAGATATCTAATGTTATTAATCAAGAGCAAATCGGAGGAAGGAGTAGTCGGCTATATATTAGACGAACCTATGTTTTTTTTAAATACCTAGCTAGATCCCATTTATATTGCATGATAAAATAGTAACTTGCCAACTGCTCACATCACAATTTACATCTGGTAATCGCTTTACTTAAAAACGTAACCTTCATATATTATGCCAGTTGCAAGAATCCTAATGACTTGCGACCTAACGTTACTCGTCTACACGCATAGACGAACGTTATCGGTTCTCCATTGTAAACCGCATCATCACTTAACATGCAATAAGATAATTATCAAACGCAAGTCCATTAAAACAAAATTAAAACAATAATTACACCATTGCTTTGCTGAGTATAAAAATGTATCTACACAAGACTTTTGCATCAAAATTTTACCATTTATTGCGCTAACTTAAACATCATTCTCACTCGAAGAGTCATCGCTTTGAATAATGTCTTAATGTTCGTAATTGGTTGAAGATAAACTAAATTGTTTGTAGTCATTTAGTGGATCGTTACTTTGTTTCAAACGTGTAACAAAGGACAATTTGTATTATTGTGCACTGCAATACGTTTATAATTTTGCGCTTCGACAATTTTTGCACATAGTAGTGTCGCAAGTCGAGTTTTTTTTTACCGTATGCAAATTCTTCATGGGTATTTGAAGGGCGTGTTGCATGGAATAAAACCTATTATGTTTGGTCTTGGTGGTATGAATTGTGCTATTAGATCATTTTGCTGCCGTTGTCACATTTCGATTACCGTTCCCAAAGAGGCAGCAATCTTAGCATAGGCATAGTCTAATTGCGGCTAAGCTAGTCAAACGCGTTAGTTAAAATCGAATTGATATTATGGATATTGTAATTATATTAGTTTTACATTTACTCTCCAATCTCCTACTTGAAATGGGTTTTTACCAATTTGCGCTGTAGGTATAAAGTAGTCCCATCCCACCCTGCGTTTCTTGGTGTTCACCCTAGGACTCGTTTGCTTAAAAGTTCCTTGTGGATTAGAACAATGCCAATCTAGCTTTGCTGATTCTACATCCAAAGGTGTTGTTAGGCTGGAGACCGTTAGCCTATAACTAGGTTTATTCCTGTTATTAAGGGATCGACTGCCATAAGACCTTCATCTCAAGAGGAAAGCTTGCGCCAGAGCCTTAGAGAGTGTACCTAATGTTTACAACAATACACTAGGTATATACTTACGTTACAGTATAAATTATAGATTAGAAAATGCGAACAGCAAACACACGTTCCCCTCTGATTACTTTACAACTTTTGTACATTTACGTACAAAAGTGTTGCGTCATATTGATATTGAAAGCTACTTAATGCCGAGTACACAAGTGAATGACGAAAGATAGCTAGCGAATTATGGTGTTCTTCAAAAAGGGCGTTAGAAGGTATTTACAGGGTCGGCAGCGCGATTGTGAGTGTATAGCCCTGGCGTTGCACACGTCCATTGGCCACGGTGATCGCTTCCCATCAGGTGAACCGTGTACTTGTCTACCACCTAAATATTATTAAAATATAATAAACTTGTACAAAAACCACGGCCCATTTTGTTTGTTGTAAAATATAATTAGTGTCAACATGTTTCATTATGACAAGCCGATTGAAAAAATCATAAGCCATAAAAAATACAAGTGAACCGGAAATGCAAATCGTAGACGAAGCGCGCGCTGGCCGGACGTGCGCCCGCGCAACTGGGTCAGTTTATTTCTGTTTTGGCGGGAACCTGGCCGGAAGGGACGCCATTGTGGATGCGCTGGGAAGCCCGGAAAACAGCCGCCGGATTTCTATCCACTGAAATATTACACGGTGACTACTATTTGTCCTCAGTATTGTCTCTGTAGTTACATAGCATCTCAAGTTCGGCTTTTTTCCGTGGAACTAAACGTTTTAAGAGCTAATTTTGTTCTAATTCGACGATCTGTCGTCACGTTAATGTTACATCGAAGTCCTCTAATGGGTTCCCGTAACAGAACACGAATAAATATCCTAAACTCGTTTGTTTCTTTTTTTTAAATTCAAAGCTGCGGAAAAGAATTAATCGATTCGTGAAGTTAGTGCTCGTGTGAATTTATAAGTATGAGGGTCATATTTACCCCACATGACGTCGATGCGGGCGTTTGCAATAACATTCTCGCAAAGACTCGTAAGGACTCTCAATTAAAATTAATTAAAGACAATTTAGCAATCCCTGTAAATAAATGACCGCTTGACAATGAATGAGATTTATTAATTGACTGGAGTCGTACGATACCTACTGGATGTTGGGACATCACGCGCGGCTATCGGATTTATTACGTTATATATATAGCACAGATTACCCAATAGTTGGTATCTACCTAATAGGTAGTTAGTATTGAAACTAAAAAGACTGATAAATGTATGACAATGTCACGAAAGTATAAGTAGTTATCATCATCATCTCTACCTAGGAGCCGGGGAACCGCTGACTATTTTGCAGTTTGACTTACCGGCTCTTATGGGAGAGACTGCCATCAGGTGGGTGGGAGGTCCCGAAAGAAAAGCCTATGCCAGAGCCTCGTCAGTCAATTGGTAAACGGCTTGCATATGAGGTTAACTTGGCCCCCAAACTTTTGCTGGATACTTGTTTGTTACTCAGTCACGCCAGAACGACTAAACGGATAAGGATGAAATTAAGCACACAGATCGATTATGATTTGGAACAGTACCTAGAATTTTTTTATCAACAAATATGTTCCTATGGGTCGGAGTACCGTGTCCGTATTCATCCATTCAATCCGTCTTATAGTTTCTTAATTCAGAACCTTTTGCCACTGCTGCTTTTGGATAGCCAAAAGAAAATTCATAGTACCTACCCTTTAACAAGGTGGGTCCTACTAGGGTATGTGTGCGTATTTGATATTTGTATATTGTGGTTGTAAATTTAATGGTGACATGAGCATGGTCGCTGTGACAGTCGAGGCGTGACTGGCAGGTGCGTGCTCCATGTTCCCACATTGTTGGCTCCTTGCGAACCACGAAGTATGAAATAAGGTATACAGTATATCGCCTACGGTCATAGCTATATTTATGTACTTTGTTGAGTTTCCAATATTTCGGTTCTGGTGCAATCCATGATTGTATTCCATATACCTATTTTTGTGACGTTGGATAGATGGTTCAGGCGAATAGTTTGGAATAGCACATGTGCTACTTTTTATTCATAGCTAACAAATTCTAAGATGACTAAAGTAGTAATATGACGCAATATGAATGTAATGTTTTCAACGACTCGTTCGCATGATAAGAGCGGATTTTTTCATAACATTTACAGTGCGAGAAGTCGGCGTAACATCAACAAGTTAACATCGGAACAACAAAAATCTCACTAATAGTTTTCGAAACTGAGGAAAGAATTTGCGAAATGTTTCTTGCTCATTATGATGGAATATTTACTAACAGCCGTCACAATGCGATACGAATCAAAATATTAGTGGACGGTGATGTCGAGGCCGAAGTTCCACGAAGCTGGCGCGAAGGAAACGTTTCAACATCGTGTTGTGCGTCACTCGCGGCGCGCACGCATGCTATGTACCTTCGACACGCACCCTATAATATCGATGCCCTTTGGTAAAATGTAATTTAATAAACAACATTTCAATTTTATAAAACTATATTTTTACAATGCCCGACAATCTTAAATGAGAAATCAATTTCAGTATTTGCCCACACATTTACACCAAGCTCCCTCTGGATGGATGAAGTGTCCACCGTTTTTATAATTTTGCCGACAAATTAGGTTTTGATTTCTATGATGAACTAGCAATCTGGCAAGGGTCAAGATAGACGTACTAAGTAGGTACTAAGTACTAAAATAATATAATATGTCCACAGTCCATCAGATCGAGGACATTTAAAAAAAGACCTCACACACATAGATCATTTAATAACATGTGAGCATGTTGTGTGAAAACCAGTATAAAAAAGTGGAAAAGTGAAAAACGTATGTCAGGATCACTGCGAGTGGAAAGATGTTATCTTTGCCTGCCCAATGGAAATAGGCGTCATTGTACCTAATTATGTGTATGTAATGGATGTAGATCAAAACGAAAAACAATCGTTGCGACGATTCAGCGATGGTGAATTACGTACAATTATTTTGTTTCACGCAATGTGGACTTTATCCCTGCCTTATCACTTGCTTAACAACAATATGTAAGTATTGCTTTATCATGCAAACTTAAGTACCTACGTAGTATTTAACCGAATTTGTCAAAAAAAAAATTTTAACATTTTTTTCTCATTTCTTATTTCTTAGTCTCTCATTTTCTTAGAGTTATTCTAGTTTCGTAACCAAATTTGGAATTTGGCACCTTTAAAATCCTGTCTTACATGTTTTATGTCTTACCTACTTTATAACGATGACTTGAATAGTACCAACATTCACATTTTTTTTAATATTTATAAAGGCCGGTAGCCTAGCGTAATTAAGAGACCTTTTAGCGAGTAAGTTATTCACTTGATAATGTACACGCGATCATTGTAGTTTTCTTTTCAGTTTCTTTTACCATGTAGATGTAATTACGAAACGTCTGTTACTATTCTGTTATTAGCAAGAAAGTATTGACGTAAGTACCATACTTTGTTGCTAATTTTCATGATCTGGCATTATGGAGCAATTTTAAAACATTATTACAATCACACATGATAATACTAATTACTTATCCCGACTGACTGATTCATCAACTCAGAGCCTAAATCGCTACGGATTACAAAACTTGACATTTTCTTAATTGATGTGTTTTAAGTTAGGTCCATTTAGGAGATGGGCCGCTATGACTCATAGTAGACTGCTAATGTTAAGGATTTATTTTTCTCTTTTTAAATGATCCCGAATGTGGGGATGCAAAGCGTGTGTTGGTTTGTTCGATAAATGTATAAAGAGGGAAATGAATAGGAAAATTAATTGTACCATCAATAGAATCATTATAGGTAGGTACAACGTATCAATCATTAGTTACCTACTTGAAAATAAGTTGCCACGACCAATTAAAACAGTACATGATTGTTGTATGTCTTTTGTTCTGTGGTTTAGATAACGGACTTCAGAACCGTGAAAATGCGAGAAAGCCGATATTATTCCAACGGACTAGATTTCGGTAAGACAAGGGACAATAGTTGAAAACGTATCGAATCCTGAATGCCTTATTGTCTTATCTTTTACTTGTTTCTGCAACCCGGTATTTCCTGTCTTTGTCAATAAATTTAACTCTGTATCATTTGCCGTTAATTGTTGTTGTCAACATTTTTCATTGCTGTTTGGTAGACGCCACTGTGTCTATTTGCGGATAATTCCTAACATTATTTTCTACATAAACAATTTTCCTAAATATAAAGTAAGAAAAACATACTTACGCCTACGTTCGAATTGAGTTTGTCTATTTCTGTTAGATTTCTTTAACATTAATTAATGATTCTACCTTCCACATATCACTGAAAAAATCTAGGAGTCGTATTTCACAAGAATTGCCAAACGAGGCTCTGGTGCAGGCTGTAGAGGGGTTTGAGTTCAGATGGCAATTGTCGTCAAAAAGCCAAAATTAATCTATTTATGAAATGGTTGTGTAGAAGTGCTAACTCGGGGCTCCAAAGTGCAAGCTTTGAATGCAACTGGGACCAGCGCTCAGATGAAGATTTTTGGTCGTAGTCTTGTAGATTTTCCCGATTATTTCTGTTGGTGCGCAAATTTACTACAACTCTTTTTGAAGAAATCATGTTCGGTAACTGGCTACGACCAACTAGTTTTTTATATGCCATGTTTATAGGCTGTATACCATCACGTAAGCCACCAATAAAATCATTAATATTAAGTTGAGTATGACAGTTTAATTTAGTAAGTACTCACATTTATTTTACATAGGCAATAGCTAATAATACGAACGGAAGCAATCACATAACAAATTATTAAAATAAACAGACATTTCATAAATCAATCTGGATGAAAAAAGGTTTTAAAAGAACAATAAGGAATAACGGTGAACGTCAGAATAAAAGTAATTGGTGTATATACAGTTGAGTGGTTACTTCACCATGGGTTGAACTCGGCGTTTAGCAGTTTGCTCATTAACAATAAATTAATCATGGAAGGATCCCGCCCCAGTCACGCCTCAGGCTGTTTGACGCCTCGGATTGCACAGAATCCCAGTACCATAGAATTATCAGTAATATTATTTATGAATATAAATTGGTATCGTAATGTGATTTCAAAATTTATTGTGGCGCGATTGGTTGTGATTTTGCTTTGCAATTTTAATAATACCTGCTTAAGAAATACCACTGATAGATCAACAGTAGAAGAATTTCTAGATTAGATAATCGGCGCAAAATAAATTGCATCCTGAACATACAAATCAAAACATTAGTAGATTTATGAATGATTTATGTAATCAGTAAACGTTCGCTTATGAATTCATAGGCACGGCTCGGCACGCCAAAATTCAGGTTCAGGCTTAAGAACACAATCAATAAATGAGTTTGTTTATCTACACGTTAGACAATTACGACAGGTACCGTATCAGTGTATGACAGGTATCCCGTTCCCCGCAACCCACAGGAATAGGTCATAATAAACCCGAGATAAAGACTATTTTATTCCTGGACGTACTTTACCTGGTCGCGCCTAAAATTTTAGAATGAGGTGAACTTCATTAACTAACATCAAAGGGCGAAGGCTCCCTTTTGGCCTCTCTCGGAGCAGGAATTTAATTTTTGTTTCACTTTTATTCAATATCACCCTCGGTTCGGTCACTCAGCAACTCACTTACTGTTAATTACGTAAGGTTTTTAAAACTTGTTCAAACAACGCTGTGGGAGCTTTTAAAATTAATTGTTCCTTTATTGGCTTTTACGTAAAGGTGAAACATTAATTTTAGTCTACGCAGTTGATTAAAACATAGACTTGTGTTTTATGTTATTATTTGATTTGAAGATTCTAATTTTCGAATTATTTGCAGTTAGCAAAAAAGAAAGAAAGGAGACTAGTAGAAAAGGAACTGGTCCTGTTTTCATGCGGAAATCCCCATGGATACCATTCACGAATTACGAACCGACTAAAACCGCACGCCGACTTGTGTTTACAGATACGGGAATGTAAGGTTGCATTTCTCTCGCTCCTCGGCTGACCCAGGGCTATATCCGGTTTCGAGGTGGCCGCCTCGGATTTCGCCTTGCCCCGTCTCGACTTTCAGGATTACTCACAAGCGTCATTGAATTTCATAACCTTAGGTGAGATTTTGCCTCTCTGTTTTCAACTCTACCGATTGTTTAATGACTTGTGTTTTGAGGATTTATTTGGGGTGACGCCTGAGGCCGCTTTCTACCATCGCACCGCTCGTCAGTTGAGAGTTCACCCTTACACTTAGGTAGGGTAGGTATACCTATAGTTAAAAAAACTTCCTACAGTTGTCTTCATGCGGACATGGAAAGCTCCTCCCTACCCACAATTTATATCGATTGCAGTGTAACCTGCCTGGTAATGTAGAGTTCGTAGAAACCCCAGCCAGTAAACTAAGTACCAACTTATTCCTAAGGACTCCTTTCTACTTTGGCGGAGTCGAACGCAGAAGTGCGGAGCGGAGCTTAGTGAAAATGCATAATCTTTTATAGTTGGAGGGTTTATCGCGAATACCTACCTAGTTGAAGGAAGGTGTCTGTTATTTTAATTTCATGCTGTACCTAGTATCCACTGATTAACAAATTTACCTCCGGCTTTATATGAAATTCAATTTTAGTTGCCAGAGTGACATCGATACCATTTTTAATATTGTCGACATTAAAAAAAGGTATCGATGTCACTCTCATTTCCTGACTCTCAAAAACTGAAAGCAAAAAGTTCGCGCCATTAAGCATTTAATAATATCACTTTGTAATCATAACGTAGGAAGTAATGGTTCTCTTCCTTCCTCCTTATTAAAATTGGCAGTAAACTTTTTAAGTACCTACCTCTTCCAGTAAGTATGAATGAACGGAACGGAAGGGCATTAAATATCTCGTTTCTTGCTTTACGATGTGTTTTGAATTGACCAAAAATCCTAGAGGTTTTATCGGAAAAGCGGAACTTTCTCAATAACGGATCGTATCGGTGGTATCGGGCTGAAGTGCACATGTGTGTGTATTTTGAGTATTTATAGTAAAACATGTTGAGGTGTGTGGCGGTGTGCGTGTTCAGGATCAGTGGCCGGCGCGCGCGCACCTGCCGCGCGGTTCCCACGCCTCGCCGCCCGCGCCTCGCCGCCGCGCTCTCCGTGACGTCACATCCACATAAACAACGGTCCGCAAAGCGAAGCTTGTTTTGTTTTTTGACGATAACGTTTACGAATATAGAGGAATAAAATTAATTTAAATATCTGATTAATTAATTGATAAAACATTTAAATTCTTTGTAATAAATAGGCGAACGAAATAGATAAGCACAATAAGGACGGTTCGATTGAAGCAATTTAATACATTTTATTTAAATGAAGGAGATTAAATAATTGTAACTATCCGGTTGAGTATGTATCTACACGTTTACAATGCGATTACCTATACATTATCACGGCTCGGCTACTGTATTTATCCATGGTTGTTTTATATGCCGCATCTACGCATAATTATGTAAAACCTTCACCGACATAGAGGGTGCAACGCAATGACGTAGCAACACAAGCAAAATTTAGCAATTTTTATAAAAAATCTAAAAAAACTGAGTTCGCACATTTTAGGTATTAATTGAAATTCATTGAGAAAATGAAGTAGGTACCTAAAACGCAATTCGCCTGAATCGCAGTTATTATCAAAGATAAAATCTAGCCTTAAGACTGCGGTGTGGCTGTGTACTTAAAAGGGTTATATGAGCGTAAGCCTCAATGTGCCCTTAAAAGGAATAGACACAAAATCGCCGAGAACCCTGAGCGATCTGTCGTCTCTACCTACATCATCATACTCCGAACCGATTCCTTTATCTTTTTTGGGGTCAAATTTGGCCTAACTTCGAAACGGGTGAACTTTTTGTGAAGTGAATAGGTACCCCACCTCCCTAACCGACTGGCGATATCAAGTACTGTGCCTACTTAGACCAGGTTGTCTAAATTGAGGGCTCCAAATCCCCGTAATGAATGCCACATATTTTGTACGTATGGCAACCACTACCAGGCGATGGTCACAGGGCATCCATTTTAAGTTAAACCTGGTTAGGTTTACTTAACCCTGCAATACCCCTTAGTCATCTTACCACTTTTTGCATTTTTGTTTAATTGCTCTTATTTATTATAAATAGACAGTTTACAGTATTCAGTAAAAAAAATTCTCTTACCCGAAATTTGATCACACTGCACACTGGTTTTTATGAACAATAAAGTATAAACCTATGTTTTTAACATCCAAGATTTACTTAGATAGGTACCAAGCGCTAGGGCACGTTTACAAATACTTATAGAATAATAAAACGAATTAAACTTGTTTTATAATGAAACCAGTTTTATTTTATTCCCTAGTTATTGCTAATGGGTAGATACCTATGCAATAACAACCATTAGTAGATACCTAGTCCCCACTGAGATAAAAAAGTAGGTACCTACTTATATATTTTTATTTATTAAAAGTAGGTACCTATAATACTTTTTTAAGAATACTAATCGAAAATATTAATCTTTCCACTAATCTCTGATAAGCTAATATTTTGTTAGGAGTGGGTTCACGTCGGTAGTGTAATGGTCAGGATTCGAACGCGGGACTATACGATCTACCGAGCGACGCTTTCATACTAGCTGGATATATTAGGACGCTTTCATTAGGAACCTTCGATTCTTATCATCATCTATTCCAGTGGTTATGCCAGTGCCGCATGCATAGCTTTTACTTTGAAACCCGGAGTCTGTTTTCCCATAGTTTGTAACCATAGTCATAAAATGCGAAAACTGGTAAATGGTTTACAGATATATTTACTGTATAGCGTAAATGAGATTTGTAAAAAACTGTATGTTTTCCTATTAAAGAAAAATAAATAAATAAATAAATAAATAGGTAGGTGATGGACCAGTAGTCAACCAGCAGATCGGTTTACAAAATGAATTTGGATTAGGCCCCGAAGGTCAAAGCCCCATACAGCCTAATTAACTAAGCGTCGATAGCTTAGTGGTTAAGGTCGATTTTAAGATCCTGGGTTCGAATCCTGGCTATAACACTACCCGACGTAAACACAAGCTATTTAGCTTAGCTGGAGAGGTTAATGGGATTATTAGTGTTAAAAAAATCGATTGAAAATTAAAAGCCAAATAAATTCGAATGAATATAATTATTTTAGCTATAAAAAACGAAAAGAATACATGATATCGCCCTCTATCGTAAACGTCGCACATTTACGTTAAATTTTTCAACACGCCATCTAGCGGGATTTATCCAACCTACGTCAATACCAAGACGGGTAATGGATTTCGTTTTACGTTTGTAGCGATAGATGGCGCTGCACGCATCAAATTAAAAGAGAAATGCGTAGGCGGGTTTTTACCAAACTTACTTGTTTACATGTTTCTACAATATTTTTATGAATACAGTAGGTATACACATGGTGGTATTCTAATTACCTTTGGTATTATAAATACCTATTTATTGGGTAAAACAAAGGGAAGAGTGTCGTGCCTCGGAGAGCACTTTAAGGTGTCGGTCCCGGTTGTCATTTAAACATTGGCAGCTGTTATGGGTAGTTGGAGCTCTAAACAGTCCGACAACTGTCTAACTACAGAACCTGGATATCGCTAATGGGTTGTGAAGGTCAGATGACAGTCGCTCCACGGAAAATACCAAAGTACCTATGCCGCTTCGTGGTTAGATTGAAAAGCCGACCCCAACTGCGTTGGTAAAAGGTTTGGAGGATGAAATAGGGAAGCAGGTACAAAACTACCAGTGTAGGTGAATCCAGCAAAGATCGCCATGCATCGGATTTATAGAGCGTTGTCCCTACAATATGGGTCATCTCTATTATGCATCGGACTGACACTCTTGATACTTTTACCTATACCTAGATTGTATAAAAGTTTACAAAGTAACCAGGTTTATTACTAAATGATCCTATCCATCAAGTTAGTATCTAACAGTGGTGAGTATTTCAAAGCTATACCTACTGCATATCGTGTAGATATGAAGCTAATTTGCGGTAAGTTGGCAAGATTTCAAGCAACTTTGGTACAACACAACGAGTCGGCAAAGGATTTATTGCTGTTCTAAATCATATTATAAAAGACACAAACTTGCAAATACTGCAGAAATATATTGGATTATTTCTTTATAAGTAAGTACTACACGAGCCGAAATTTTAACTGGGTAGTAGTAGGTACCTGCAGGTAAATTAATTAAGAACATAGCCAGCATTCAAAATTGCAAATAATTAGTTACGTTCCTATTTTTGCTGGTTTAAAGATATACGATAATCGCACGCGAATTTGTTATTTTTTGGACTACCGTCTAAGGCAAAATTCACTGAGACGTCCGAGACTGACTTCGAAACCCAGGGCCGTTTACATTTTAATTTGACTTATCCGTCTTTTATGAAAGAAACTATCATCTAGCATCCTAATCCCGAGAGAAAAATTCTAACAGCGGTGTATGGCACACGGCAGGTAAATTTAGTGTGGGAAGACCCAAATAATTCACACATAAGTCGCGTATTTTTACTTTTATTTTCTGAAGAAAGTGGCCCCGAAACTGTTAGGTAATACGACTTTATACCTACACCTATATCAAACCTTACCAACTTCAAAACTTAACCCTGCATGTAGACCCGTAGATAATGTCTTTGGTGATAATTCCACTGTTGTAGGTAAATATTTTTTGTTCGCTCGTTAAAGACCGATATCAAGACCTAAAAGCGATGCAGCAACGTTAAGAAAAATAAGATTTATTATTATTAACTCATTATTGTTAGGTCTAGACCACTGTACGTGTAATTTAAATCAGGTAAGTAATACATTGGGCTGCCAATACAAGTGGCGCGGAGATTTCTCCCAGACATGTTTATTTAATTTGCTCCACACATTTCATTTGATTAACATGTTTTAATTCATGTGCCGACTATGTTATATAGGCACTTATGTAATAGACAGGTTATTAATTAACTGTTCATAGGTACATTAAACTGTTAATATTTTATAGGTAGGTAATTTTGGTAAAACTGGAAAAATGTCACTCGAGATTCCGGTAGTAACCTCGGTAATTGCTAATAATATCAAACTTATGTAAGTTGGAATACACCTATTTTTCACTGGGTATGTGCACAGAAATCTACCAAGATATTTCCACATAAACTGACATTACAATTAAAGAAATAATACATGCATACTACGTATTTGTTTAGAAAATTAAGGTGTCATACAGGTATACCTAACGTTCAACCGAATTTCTAGTTATTCGATTGAATAGTCAACTAAACGTTAAGCGATATTACTTATATTAAATTTGAATTTCATTCACGAAGCTTCGATATCTCGGGTTGAAAAACCTTCAATGAACAGGCTACGTAATTTTTATTATTTAGTCCTATAAAATATGATTTTATATGTGCCTACAGGCGTCGAGATAGTGGATTAGTATGCAAACTACACAGTAGGCGAAGAGTACCGAGGTGACGAACATCCCATTTAGATGCGTGAAAGCATACAACGACGTGCTACGCATGCGCCAATGTCGTTTTAAACTTAATAAAGATAATAAAAATTAATAAAAAACGTCCCTTTACCTGGTGTTAGCGGTATCCTGTGCTCTTGCCACATATCAAAACTAAATTTTACACTTCACCCATTCTCCATATTTAACCAACCAGTCCACATCTCGTATAGAAACTTATGAATGAACTTATCAATTTTAGTGTATTGTGGAAATGCAAAGATAATAGTATCACACATCCGTCACACCGGAAACAGATACGATCTTCAAAATCTTCCTCCTAATGTTAAGTAGCCTCTACTGAATATATATGATAATCTAATCAGGTAGTGATAAGAATAAAAACAAAATATCATGGAAACAGGGGGATCAGTGGCACTGATGTGTTAATCTACGCTAAGTGTGCTTATGGAGACACTCCGGCCAAGCCGCTTGTCTTCTCCAAGTGACTCATTATAACATTACAAGTAACAGACATACAACGATTTAGTTTGCTGTCAAAGAGGACAGAAACTTAAAACAAAATATACAACGAACTGTAGTTGTGATCTTAGAGGATGGATAGCTATCTCGTGTTAGTTTTTGTGCCTAAAACCTGGTCTAAAGTCTAAGTAATATATTGAGACCGCTCATATCAATCAAATTTCAATCTCGGCTGTTCTATGTTTATTTTTTAACATTTGCCACAAGGATGGATTCAGATCAAGCAATCAATCAATCATTCATTTCTTTTCGGAACGTGTTTTAATAGAAAAATAGTTGAATGAGTGTTCGAACGAACCATTCACCAGCACCAACGATCAACATGTCCGTCGACTGGTTCGCTCGCGGTACTAGGCGCACAGATTTTACGTAGAGCTTTCGCTCACCCGCGCCCATTCAACAACCGCTTTTATGAATGAACATGGGTATGTGTGCGTACTTAGATCATACTGGAGTATGCGTCTGTGTGTTTACACGTGTTTATTTGAACCAACGTGGTAGGCATTCATGAGAATTTTCTTATGTCAACAACGACTGGCTTAGACAGAAATAGATGCAGCTTTGTACGCTTGCAAAGTTGCGAACTAGTCAAAAGTTAAAAGAATTCGTTGGCGTAGCTAAGGTTTGAGTAATAGTTTTTACAAAGTGTGTCTATAATAACAAATATGACCTACATAATCTGCCTAGTTTTGCATTCTCGAAATTCAAACACGTGTAGCGAGTGAACGTGAATGAACTTTGTGCGTTTATTTCGTAGATCTTTCGTCTCCTTCATACATATTATATTGTTAACACTGGATTTCAGTCGTCGAAATCCGTTCAACTAAACTCAGCTCAGTAAACAGTTTAGTTCAATTTGATCGCAGTTCTATTCAATGGTGAAATCCACTTTTAGTAAGTTTAAAATGGCAATTTTTTTGTGGAATAGCGAACAACTGACGTGATGACATTAATTAACAAACAACTTGATCTGAACCAATTAAAATATTAGGCATCTGTAATTTGAACACAAGTAATTTTTAATAGCCTATTTATAATGTACGTTTAGTTTCAACTTACATTTTCCCATAACGCATAAACTGATAAATCAAAATAATATGAACTTGTCACCATTGATTACGGTTTCGCCATATGACACGCAAGTGGTACATGCCCTCGATATAATCCACATGTGTTCACTGCTTCATGTAAAAAAAAACTACGGTAAGCCAAAATAGACGTTGTGATGGAAAAAATAAAGATTATAATTATTTTTATCACAAAAACCAGGTGACATTCGAGACATGGTTTCCACTTGATCGAGCATAAAAAGCCGCTTAGTAAGCTAAAATATTACGTTACATTATAATGATCATTTTTATTACCGTGCACATCTAGGAAAAATTCAATAAATAGTGCCAAATACGCAGTTATTTAGAAACCCATAACACTTAACTAAGATTGTGTATGGAGGAAACGTGCTAGAACGTTCATTGCATTCAAGCTTAATTGATATTTAAGTGTATCTTCTTACCATCCCATACGTAGGTACAAACATCATCCAATGTAATATGTTGCTTTTGCCTGCAACATATTGTTTTCATACACATGGTTATGGTGATTGGAAGAGTTTGGTGTAAGTTTTTATTGCCATGTCTCACAATTGTACCAGTTGCAATGGAAACTATGCATAATTATATTCATGTTCTAGTGGTTAAATTATTCTTTTTATTTATTTAAATGCTAATCTCCCTCATAAAGGCTTTAAGCCAGGCTCACTATATGTATAAGTTTATGTCTATTAGTGCGAATAATTCGAAGGAAAGGGTTTTAATTGCAATCGAGCTGATTACACAGTGCAATGCAAACAACTACTTACGTATAATTTTCTTTAATGAGTTCTAGAATACGTAGTTACATCATACTTAGATCTTTATTTTGTAAATAAATAAATCATCATTCTCTGAACCTTTTCCCAACTCAGTTGGGGTCGGCTTTCCAGTCTCACTGTGATGCGGCTGAACTTCAATATTTTCCGTGGAGCGACTGCCATCTGACCTCCACAACCAATGGTCCAATGCACAATGGCGATATCGAAGTTCCAAGTTAGACTGGTTGGACTTTTGTGGGCTCCAACTACCCGTAACGACTGCCATAGATGTTTGTATGGCAACCGGGACCGACGGCTTAACGTGCTCTCCGAGGCACTAATAAACCTCTGATAAATACACACATAACTTTGAAAAGCATCGAAAAGTCATTGGTGTGTGCCATGGTGAACCTGGGATCGAACCCGAGACCTCGTCTCAGCAGTCCATTACCATAAATAAATAAATATTATACATAATACCAATAATACGTAAAGCGCACCCAAATATTTGAATTTTCAACGCCAGCTGAAGTTTTTCGACGCGAATTCATTTTGTTCTTAAACAAAAATAATCCCTGCTCTACATGCGTTTTTAGTCACAAATTGCATGTAAAAATGCTGCTTTATGAACGAAAGTACAATCCTTTCAGTCAATGACACATTGCAATCATTAACTAATCAACGAAACTACAGATCAACAATATTAGCTCAACCTAATAGTCTTATGTTTGTAAACCAACTGTTAAATATTGTTTTCCAAGTAACCGTTTGTAACTTTAGTAGTTATGCGACTAAAGTATACACAGAGTGTGAGCCGTAGTTTTGGCAACATCCTGTGTAGGGATCAACATTCGTGGGAAGTGGACACCCAACATCCTCCAAAGTGGACACGTTGTGGCTTTTCGCATATTTACTGCATTTTTATGGATTTATTCCGAATATGTTTACTGTTTATGGTTCTGGCCCATTTTTGAGCAACACTGTGCCGCGCAGTTCAAGCAATTAGATGTACTTTAATGAAATTATGTTCGACTACGTAATGGAATATACCTAATTTTGTCATTCATTATTTAAGCGAATATATCACACATAAATTTATTTGTACGCATTATGCGAGGCCAACAAAATTAAAGGTGGTCTCTTGAACTTGAAATTGAAAAACTATTTACTTAACTATAAGTAAATGTACATTTAATTGCACACTGCTTTACCAGCTCACGTGTTCCCTTCCTCCTACAGTCCCGTGTCCTTTGAGCGGGGCGTGAAAAAGCATTTGGTGAGGCAATTAAACTGAGGGCCACCATTGAGGCACTATCGGTGTTTGTAATGGTGACTCCCATTCAGAGACTTTATCTTTAGCTTACCATCAGGCAATATGAAGTCATATTGGCGTGACTGACATATAAAAAAAATTCTTGCGCAAAAAATGTTAAACTAAAACATTGACAAAGATAATTTCATACACGTGAATTATGTCATTAACATACATTGCAAATTTCAGTAAGCGCACTGTGCAATATTTACTGTTCTTTACATTGTATAATTAATTATTATGAATGTATAAAAAGCACATTATAATGAAGATAGTATTTATTGGCCCTATCAGTGGCCAGTGGCTGATAGTGCTGAACAAATTGCAGCTACCATTGTTCCCTTTAGCCAGAACTGATAACAGCTGCCACTGACAATTAGTAATATCATCATTATCATATTCTCGACGTTTTCACAACCAAACGCTTTATTTATATCATTTTGCTCTACTAATATTATAAAGAGAAAAGATGTGATGTTTGTTTGTAATCAATTTAACATACATATATACATATATACATACAAATTACGCCTTTTTCCCATTGGAGTAGGCAGCGACAACATTTTTCCACTTGCTACGATTTTGGCATACGCCTCTCGCTTCTTCAACTTTCATAATTGTTTTCATACATGCCCATTGGTTACGGTTACTCTTGACCTGGCTTATCTCTAAAACGTTCTGGATCAGATTCTTTGAGTAACATTGACTATTTTTTATTTTTGTATTACCACTGGAAAAGGCCTCGCGCGGATGAAACCGTGTGGAGAAAGGATGCTGGTATCTAATATTATCTATATAGGAACCCTATCAAGGTTTTCAGCATCTAAGCTTAATCCACATGTTAGCCGGTACATCTGCTGATAAATGGACGTGTTTCTGACGCAGGCTTACCTCTCGGGGTTGGAATTAATTCGAAATGTGTCACTAATTGCCCGGTTGATTGATTTGAAGAAAAACAATAAACAAGTATGAAAGCCAAATCTTCCGTTATAATTATCTATGTGTTTATTTTGGACGCCTCTACTATGTTACACAATGTTGCAAAAAGGTAAGAAGATGGATATTTTAAACTTTAATAGCGACGAATAACGTAAAGTAAATAACACCATTAAAAGAGAAAGGCCGAAGGATTTAAATTGGATCTCAAAATCTTTTTCATTTAGAAGGTATATTTTTCCAATAGACATAAGCTGTTATAGGTGTTGTGTAGTTAGAGTAAAAAAAAAGAAGCAAGACTAGGGCGGATTGCTAGCATTCTATATATGAGAATGATTTTAATTACTCTGTTTGTATAAGTGTCTAATTGTCAGTCCGATGTAAGATAGAGAGAACGCTCTACAAAACCAAAGCAAGCACCTAACTCTTAGCACTCTTAGCAGGATCCGAAGACGCGACATCTAACTACCTATTACAACTTGCTCTATTTACTTTGCTAACACACCCAATTCAATGAAGTGTGTACACAATTGTGTTTTCCCAAGATCTTTGCGCTATTCATTTTGGATTGCAGTTGTTACAACAGTTGGAACGTAAGATTAGTATCAATAAAAAAGTATATTATTATCAATATTGCACCTTGTTTCATCTGCTTATCAACCCGCAAACGCAACACGCAAAATAACATTAGCATGAGAAACCTTGGGTTTGATATATCGGAACCTTACCTCTACAACACTTTCCTTAAGACAAAATGAGTTCACAACACGTGGAGGATATATCGGGTGTTGCGAATGTATACACTCGGTAACCCCTTACATTAGGTAGGCCGTCAGTTAAATTCCCTTACATATACCACAGTGCTTACCCAATTATATTTTATAAGTCCATATATAATATTATATTTACTACTCATAATCTAAAAGCGCCCACGCAGGAAGTGCTGCACGCAGTTGATACCGTAGCTCATTTACAGTGAAACAAATATGAAAAACAAAATATACCTAGTAGGTAGAGTAAAGGGGAATTTCCCAGTTTGAATTTGTGTGTATAGCTTTTATGTTTGTTATTTATTTACACTGAAACTGTTGGCAGTTTTAGTTGCTGTTTTAGTCGGTTCAAGTCCGACATTACCGCCTTCGCTGGCTTGAGGAGTGGTGTCCGTGGGGATTTCCTGACGAAAAAAGGGTATTTTAAGTGGCGATGGTGATTTAATTCCTTCTGAAAAAAATAAAAAGCGGCTTTAGCCGCGAGTACCTACGACTAGTTTTCGAACAAGGCCTACTCGTAACGGTAGCATCGAGGGTGGTACAAAACTAATGCGATCGGTTAATAAGTTGGAAGCTTTGTAATTACTGCGCTCAGACGCCGCGACGAGGTCAACTCGCTCGGAACCGCTCATGTTGCACTTGTATCAACGTTCATTCATGCCTCGACATGCTTTGATAAATATACTATTGGAGGAAAATCCTGTACCTAATAAATTTTATCAATGAAATAATTTTAATTTAAAAACCTATTTGATTTCAATTTTACACATATTATAACATAATCTGTGGTATAGATTTTCGTCATCTGCCTCTTATTTTGTTTTAAATCCTAAATATATTTTTCACACATTGTGAAGCAACAGTTATAGCTACACAACAGCAGCTAACCTAGTATTACCTACATGCGAAATGTTGTTTTCACTCATTATTTTATTTTTAACTGCCTTGCTACCTTGCTTGACCTATGAATTCTTGTCCATGATTACTTATTTCGCGTTTTATTTACCGATTTTGATGCGGTTTTCAGAAAACTGTCTTCTACGTTCTAGAGAAGGTTTTAGTATTCTTAGACGACTGGAAAAAGTAGGTGTGAGGGTTCTATCTTTTTTTTTACATGATAGTTATGTTCCTATAGGGAACCGGTAGGTAAACGGAATCAGTATGCCAAGCTTCCACGCAAATCGACTAAGTAATACACGAAGACGGAGCTAGGGGTATCGGCTAGTTGATAAAATGTTAACTGCGTCAGTAGTTTATAGCCATATTAACGATTATTTATTTAGCCCACGTATGTAAAATATATGTTGTTCCCACGTAAAACGCAGACGGGCGAAGAAAACAATGGGCCCGTATATTGGCCCACCCTGAAGTGACACGGCTGCGATACTCTGTGGAGAGGTTGATGCACTTGCGTACATAAATTAGTTGCAAATACATTGATACTAGCAACACTGAGTTATTAAGATAGCTGGCAATAATTGAGCTATCCGCTGTTGTTTAGCAAATACTGAACCTGATCCTTCCTGAGCTGATGAGTGAAGTACACAAATTTATAAATTGGAAGTTATCTTAAACGTCAAAGACTTTTTTTTGCTGAAAAGCTGGAAATCTTTTTTAAGGCGAGAAACAACAGACTTATAGTTAACTGTCAGCCAAGAACATTAGAAATTTCCTTGTGTCAGCTTAAGTGTAAGTTGTTTTTGATTAAATTGCATTATTTTTTGTGAAGGTCAAATCTTGTACCTAAGCTATATTAAAACCGTTTTCTCGGAGTTGATTTTTTCGGAATCATAAGCATGACCGGTATCAACCTCTATATTAGCTTCAATGGTCAGCAGTACAGACACGGATTAATGTGTGTACGGATTCAGGAGCTTAATTAAAATCATGATGCTTTTTATTACTATTCTCCTCTTTGATATTCCTTTCTGGAGTTTCTCTAGTATGGTAAGCGTTTAGAGGTCATCAATTATTGTGCTGGGCTTTTCACAAACATTTCATTGGTAGAATAAAATAACCTAAAATTTATATAAAATCTCTCCAAACGTCACACATCTGCTCGTTAAAATAAAAACTACAAATCGAATAATCCAGAAAAACATTCCGATTGTCTATGAATTCGCGTCTCTGGCAACCACAAAACAATAAAAGCATCTCTAAATAGATGGTTTATGTAAACGATTGTTTAATCACTGAGACTGTAGGCTCGCCAACGACACAGCATTACGAAAGCAGCATATTTATCAGAGAGGACAACTCAGTAAGGGCCGACTGAGGTATGGCGACCACATTGAGGACGTTCTAAGGCTAATAATTAATTAAGGATAATTATCTAGTAGGACAACTACACCACAGCTCTATCTAGACTTAAAGTAAGCAACTGGGCATGGCTTAACTAGCTTGTAAATATAGGTTCTATGTAAATAAACAGGCTTAGATATTTTCTTTGTAAATATATACGAGAACATAGAAACCTTCAGATCAAACTAAATATTTAAATAGATGCATATAAACATTTGCACTGAATGGAAATCGAACCCACAACCTTTGACTACGTATTCAAACTCACCACCACTACGACCATAGCGATAAATATAAGAAAATAGTTATAAGTACTCCGTATTCATCCCACGAAATCTCATCCCATTTCGAAATTCATGCATAGTAAATGGAAAAATGTAGGTAGGTAGTCTCTGCCTACCCCAATGAGAGAGAGGCATGACTATATTGTATTTATCTGAAGCTGCACCGATGGCTATAATAAGGATGCGTCGTATTATTCTATTTAGGCTTCACCTATTAGCCATCTCTAGTTATAGTCTATGCTAGACTCCCGTGCGCGTGATTTCAGCCAATTAGTTACGATAGGTCAATATCTTCCTGTCATCATTCCCAGGAGTATAAAGGATGATTACGTTTGACACTGTTTAATAGAGTCTAGGGTCTATTTTTGAATGTTTTGTTTCGTCTCGGAATATAAATATTAGTACTAATCCAACGTTTCTTATCCGCAATCCACCATTGTTGAATTTTCATGAAACATTTTGCATCTAATTTTATCGTTTGAAAAAATAAATAAAGAAATAAAACAATAGTGTAGATACTGTGTATTATCTACTTTAATAAAATAATAAATACAATACCATTTTGGATTCCCATTTCCACTTTTTAATTTCTTCTTTGTATACTTACTAGAAATATATTTGATCTACCATTTATTTCACATTGTATAAATGATACAAAGGTGTTATGGTGGATATCCCTGAAGGGTTAGATCGAGGTGAATATAAATCTTCAATAATTGATGTATTCAGTTCCAAGTAATAGGGGGTGAAACTAATGCCATTATTAATTAACATAATTACTCAATCTAGAATCTTTAGATTTAAGATACCGATGACTAATTTAGATTGATGACCCGAATATCAACAAATATTAATCGATCGTACCTATAAGAATGCAAACGTCATAGTTAAAATCATTAGATATCAGATTAGATTCTTATTGTGATATCAATCGACAATTGTTATGTTCCGAACTGTTATCTTTAGTTATCTTTTATTAATATAGAATAGCCAGAAAAAGCATTCAATTTAGTGCACCAGTTTTAAATCGCATGAAATCAAATGAATCGAATAGATAACCGATACCTACAGTTGGAATAATTTTTGTATGATTTGAACTGGCTACCTGCCTGGTGCTCGCTGGAGGCGACGTTGTGTACTTACAAATATTATTAGAATCTAAGTCAAAATTGACTTCCGAACGATCTAATTTTTTATTGATATTTTATTATAAATAACTCTACAAGATACTCGTATATTATTATTATAAAGAGAGGCAGATATTCTAGGTATTGTCTATATCCCCAATAGATATAGACTATACCTAGTTATATTATATGTGACTTGAGTTTAAAAACTCATATAAATCGAAACTTACTCTTCATAACGCAAGTTTTCATAGGTATGCCTTGGTTTCCGTGAAAGATAAATTCACTTTGATGGTACCTATACAAAATTATTAATTTATTCTTCTACAACCATCTTGTGCTGAAATGTCCATAAAAAGATAATATATGGACATCGTACACGCTAAGATTCAATCACAATTAACTATATGCATTAAAAGTCTTACAATTACGTAGTACGCCTATTGCAATAACTGTACAAGTAGGTATAAGGTTGCATAGATGTGTAATTATGAAGTGAAAACTAGCTGAGTTATTACTTCCTCTTATTCCACGTTAATTGCATTTTCTTCAATTTGTATGTTTAATCTAGGAATGGTGAAAGCTGAATATCTAAAACGGCAAGTTAACAAAGCTTTAGGCTTTAGGTTAATTGCCATAATGTACATGGTAGTAAGAATACTGCTTTATTTGATATTATGTTTCTACTACCATTTTTATTATTTTGTTTAGTCGATGGGCCCGCGTATAGCCACTATTTCACGGATGGAAATTGGAAAGTGCTAGTGTGGTCCATCATGGAGCACGCTTGCCTAGAAGCAACTTATTCACTCTTGACTTGAAGACTCCCAGGTTATAAGTAGCTTGGGTGAGTTTAAAAGAAATAAACTGTTTTCAAGTCAACTACCCTATTGACGAGTCATCAAAAGTTAGAATTTATTGTTCGGCCTATATACGAGTGCCATCTCAATCAATCATCATGCATACTCTTAAGTGTAACAGAGATAAAATTGCGAGCTACCGGATATTAGCAACAAGGCATGAGCAGGACACGAGGCCGGACACTGCTCACGCCGGTCAGAAGCCGGTTCCGTTGCTCAATGATTTATTGGGGAGGAGATTGTCATCAGAGCTAACCTTCCAGTGCCAGGATAAAGTTGTTAGGATAGATGAATTGCACATCAAAGTTTAGATGTATTGCTTAGATGTATTTTTGACTGCCTCTGTGGCGTAGCGGTAGTGCATGCGACTGCTACGCAGGGAGCGCGAGTTCGATTCCCGCTCTGTGCAAATATTTGCATGCATGAATATATCTATTTGCATTGGTCTGGGTGTTCTATGTATAATAAGTATGTATTTACAAAAAAAAGTAAGTTTATCAGCATTCTAGAACCCACAACACAAGTTAGTTAAACTATGCTAACTTTGGGTCTAGGGAGCGCTGTGTAGAATATCATAGAATATTTATTTATTTATTTATTGCTCTGTAGTGTTCTATAAAATCATCCTGTACGCTGAGCTAATTAAAATGGTATCTACCATTTTAATTAGCTCAGCGTACTTACCTAAATCGACCTAAATCTGAATCTTCAGATTTAGGTCGATTTAGGTAAGTGCTTTAGTTACATTTATTATGAGAAACTTAAATATTTGTTCACATATTGAAGCCTATTCCGCAACGTTAGGTACGTTTTCAAAACACGTGAATAATTTAGATTAAAAGGGAATACGTAATTATCTGTTATGCAGAGTGATGTATTCTTATAAAAAAACCTACATTTTAGTAACATTATAAAATCTACGTTATAATCACTCACGGTTTATCACTAAATTCATAAGTTTTTGTTAGTTTTTCAAAACAGAACATAAAATAAGAATTTCAAACAGTCCTTCCAAGAAATAATTTGGCCGAATCGGGTCCATAATTAGTTGCTACCGACTTAAATGTATTAAATGTCATCGGCAGCTGTCGTTTGAACTGATTAATTAATCTGATAACTCCTCATTCCTTGCGAGCTTTGTTTGTCGTAATTATTTAATGTAAAAATGCAAACAGTAAGCATAGGAGACTTACCTAAGGAAGCCTCTGGATCGGAGAGATCGGAGAGTGAAGGCACCTTCTGCATGGTGCGCGGCTCTTCCGCCTCCGGGGGCTCCGTCTTGATGCCGTCCGCAACGCCACCGCCTTCATCGCACTGAAATAACATAATTTTTTATTATTAATTACAAAAGCATTTGATGACTCCTTCAAATTAAGCGTAGTTAGCTTAGTGGTTAAGCAATCAACCTTAAGTCGAAGAGTTCCCGTGTTCGAATCCTGTCCTATCCTGCTTACACTACTGTCCCAGTAAACTACCGACGTGAACCCACTACCAACACAAGCAATAAACCTAGGTTGGAGAGGATGAGATACTATTAAATTCAGTTACTAGAACTCTTTATAAAAATAATACGTTGTTAATAATAGTAGGTTCAATTTTTCAAAGTATGTTAGTTAAATTGTATCAATGAACTGTATAAAATAGGTGATATAACCAGAATTATAATAGGTATTTAAATTTGGAAATTATGAAGTTACTCCGAGTTAAAGTTAGAGTAGTTAATGCCCGAATACTGAACTGCCACTCAAATATATAAGCGCTACTTATATGTTTGAGTAGCTCTTACATTATAATTTCGTATACAGAAAACGTCAAATTTGAGGGTCTGCTAAATTTAAGTGCAACTTAATTTTTGAGTGGCAGTTCAGTATTCGGGCGTAAGTCTTCCTCTCTACATAGAGGCGAAGTCCTTTTTGAAGTTACAGTAGTCCGACTAGTAAGCTGTTTAATAATAACATCATCACTAAAACGAAAGTCCTTGCTGTGAATATAGATAAAATGAATCAGTGCATAGAGCTGCACTGCAAATCCTGGCACACAAACTAGCACAATCAAAATATATACAAAATAAATTGTGATTTTTTTTTTAATTTAAACGGTTTTAAATTGTATTGTCATCAGAAGTAGTCTTTAGACTTCTGTCAAATATCAGACCAATCCGACAACTGAAAGGGGGTCAAATTTCAATTACTAGATTTAACCCAAACAAACAGGTCAAGTTAAATGAAACCGTTTGAAAATATAGGGTAGGCTTATAAAAATTGTGATGGAGCTGATCATTACTGGAGGTATATACAATTAAAAAGTTATATGACCAGGTAGTGTGGTTTAGCGTAGTAGTGTTCGACTGCTACATTCGTGGGTTTGATTTCTGCACAATGCAAATATTTGTATGATATCTTTTTACATTGGTCTGTTTGTTACCACCAGTTTTTATGTATATTGTTTCCTGGAATATTATGTTTATAAATAAACTCTATAAAATAAAAATAATGAAACTAATCAACAATCAGGGGAAATTCACAGATATGAAAGTCAGTATCAGCAGTTATTGATAAAGTAACATGTTATTATTTATTACATGATTAATTATATATCCATATTATAAACATTGTCAGATAATATAATTTAATGATTAAATGATAAATATTATACTTGATATCAAGTTTTGCCGCGATAAAGAGTCTAAAAGTTTGAAAGTAAATTTATGCAGTTTCTTATGGAGCCTTGGGGTAGTTTTGCTTTTTATGATTTCTAGCATGTTTCTAGTTAAAATGAGGCAGAGTAGTAATCTCCACATTTTATTAATAGTGTTGGCGTTTCCTCGTAAATATCGTGCACTTTTTTCTAACTGATAAATTTTTGATAGTGTCGGAAACTTAGGCGAATGATACTTTTAACTACTATAAAGTTAAAAATAGAAAATTTGTCATTTAAAAATTCAATAACCCGCAACAGGATGTCATCCACGACCTCTAGTCGTTCTGCTAACATAGCTTCTCATCATTGTTAAATTAAATTAAATCTAAGAATAACTCACTCAAGGTTTATTAAAAAACGCATTGTAGGGCTTTTGGATAAATAATACTTCTTATAAAAACCTCAGCGTGTCCATTAAAAGAAGATAATATTTTATATGGACAGGCAGGGAGTTGGCGGCGATGGCATCGTACACTGAACAAGTCAGTATGCTGTTCACACACAAACCCCGCTTCCGTTCGCTCCTCGGACATGCGTCGCTTAAAAAAATATTCTCGACACAATGGTTCAAAATATCCTTTGATCTATCTTCATTCTTATTCAAAAGAATGAAGACTATGCGAGAAATAAACTCCATCGAAGCGTCAAGGTTTTGCGGCTACGTATTCATTGAATTTATTGCAAACTGAACCCACATTATCTGTGAACCCAGTGTCATTTATAATGTAAATGCAATAAAAATGTACATAGTCTGAACAACTTCAATTAAAATAGATTTCTTCATTTTGATTTTTATCGACTTTAAAAGGAGGTTCACTGTTTGAGTTTTAAGTTTGTATACCTATGTTTCTCTGCGGTTATTTTGCGCATGGTCGAACCGATTTTGATGTCGTTTTTACATTTCTGGCGAAGGGTTTGGTATACTTAACGCACTTAAAAACAGAGGTAAGTCGGTTCTGTTTTTTTATTAAATTAATATTTTCTTAGTTTTCTAATTTCTGGTCCGGTCAGCGGTGGATTCACGGCAAACATTGAAGTTCCGTCGCTTCCTACTTAATTAGACTAAAAATGTTGATCCATTAAGTTGGGATAAGGCTCGGGAGACGATGATTTCTTGGCACTCATACCTATATATATCTCTTTAGGGGGTAGGTAGAGGTAGTCATATATAAAACCCAGAAATCACCAACTTTATTGGAGGGTTTCACATAGACCGAGAGCCTATTGTCTTTCACCGGGCACGTTTCTAGACGCCAGCCGCCGCCGTGCCACTACTGCAAGTTCATATTGTACTAAATCAAATTATATAGGTAAGATATACAATTACATACCATCTTCGTAATTTATTGACGTATTTTTAGCCGGGGTCACCCACCTGCAGTTCAAAGATCTTTCTCTCTTCATCCACGTCTCCCTATGAGCTGGCGTTAGCCAAAAATATTAAGCACTTCCTTATAAAAACAATATTTTATACACCAGTATCATGTTTCTAAAAAAAATTATAAAGTACCTCAAGGACACGTAAGTGTATCGAAGAAAAAATAAATGGATGACAACGGGAGCGATTCCCACTGAGCCTCTCTTCAAAAAAAACTCATGAGATGAATTTTATAAATTCTTTAAAAAACATTTCCTTCCTTTTGAAGTCTTTCATAATGTCATGGGTTTCGTGTTTTGCAATATTTTACTCTGACAAACTTTATGTAGCATAGGTAATAATATCTAATATTTGCCGATAATGCCTAGAAGATGGCATAAATGATACACCAATGTTTTCATATTTTTAAGACTACCTAATAATAACCAAAATTACTATTCCTTATGTTAGGATTGGATCCACGATGGTTTCAAACTCGGCACCCACTCAATTCTACAGTGACTTCTTAACTACTAAGCTACCGACCCTTAGACTTGATATAGGTACCTACTACTATTATAGTAGATATTATGTTCAAGTATCTGTCGCACGAAAAAGAACTGGAACACGTGTTTACTTGTTCCTATAATCATACAGGTATAACTATTTTAAGAGCGATAGTATTGCGAATACTGATCTTTTGGACTTCATCTTAACTTAGAATAAGGCGACGTATACTCGTAGTCAAGTGACGACCATAATGTACGCAAATATACCTAAATAATACCGCTTCATTACCAAATCAATGCCTGCCGGATGATAAAACAATATAAAAAAGCTACCAGTCAACCCTGCAAATGCAGCCATGAATCATAAATATATGTACAGCACATGTGTAATGTTCTACAAGTACCTATATTCGCGTATGGCACGCTGACCCTTCTCAATTGAACATCTCGTAGCCCATGACACTGCTCCTAATCACAAAGTATATCAATATGCTCCAATAAAAATGTCAAAATCGAATCAGCGTCCCCTCGGGCCAATCAAGGAGTGAACTATAAACGTTGTGACTCTATGGAACCCAACTGTCAGACTTAATACGGTATTCAAATATTATTGGGTTTGATAAGAACTATGATTTTTATTTCCGTTTCCGCTTCATTTCTCATACTAATATTTTGGGAGACAAGTTACACACAAGAGAGAAATAAGTAGAGTGGAATAAAGGCACGACGGCGAGGGTAAAAATTATAGAACCATTGATACATTTTTTTTTAATTTCGTGTAGAAATATCCACGGTGTTAAAGCTAGCGAGGGTAGTTGTCGGACTCAAAGCGACCAAAACTGCAATCCGTCTCGGGCCAATAAAGCAATTCCCTCGCACCCCGGCTGAGAGCTATAGATACCTATAAGTCATCATCATCAAAACGCCAAACCTGGATACCTAAATACATACCTAGCACTTTAAAGCCAAGATTCTTCGAGTTTTTCTACTCGTCCCTTTTGGATTTAGTGTATCTAACATTTAAGGAGGTGATGGCCGTCTGACTGCCCGATTCCTAGAGGAAAGTCGACTACAGAGCCTCGTCTGTCAATCTGTTTCCGCACGGAAAAAAAAGGTTAAGGTGATTTTGGTTACACTGGCCCCTAGACCTGGCGGGGCTCCTACACCTGGCGGGGACCCTACACCTATAGGCAGTTTAGTTATTATACGTATTTTACACTATTTAGCTTTTACCGTAAGTTTTATAGTTCCCATATAATTAAGCAATAATTAGTTCAGTAGTAACTACTTCATTTAACGTGAGTTATCAATAAATCAAACAGCTTACACGCATCATGAATGAGAAATCTGACATCTTAACTGAATGCATATGGCAGAATAATGAATTCCTTATTCAGTGAGCCGTGCGCATTGATTAACCCGTAAACACTGACGGGGTATTTTTGTTCGGTTCAAAGTGTGGGGTCGGGTCACCCTCAGCTAAACTGTCTTGGCACGTGATTACTAATATTGGAGGGCATGATCCCAATTCACTCCAACACCTCTTATTGCCCGAGGCTGCCGATTGATGCGTATCCGACTTGCTTTTTGTTCTATATTAATTACTTAGGGATATACACTGTTCAAAGGGAAGAAAGAAAGATTTATTGAAGTAACATACTGTTACTTTTCAGTTTACGTCAGGAAGTTAATGATTAGAATTGAAATAGCTTAACCTTGTCTTTTGCTATGAGTAACCCTCCAGTGTAAAGGAATATTTACAAATTCTGATACAAGAACTACTGGGGCTGATCCGCCGCTATACAGACTGTCTATCTTTCTGTTTGTTTATTTCAGACGATCTCCGAATTGCATTGTTACTACAGATAGCTGATGTTATGGAGCGTAACTTATTTTAGTAAAAGTATTGGGGATATGCGCAAAAAAGCCAGATGAAATCACGGCCACAGCTAGTAAATAAATAAAACTTGATAAATGACCAGACATGTTTTTAATGACCAACCGGAGGTAGGCCTGGTATTCCATGTGAAGTTATTCAGCGAACCAAACGTGTACGTGCCCAATATATTAGTAAGACCTACAGTACCTACCCAATATATTAGAAGCTACATGACAGATAACGGGTTAGGATCTTGTTGAATACCATAAATATGTCTTCAAGATTCGTTATTTTTTACCTGTGGTTTAAGGCAAATTTTTAATTAACCATCCCATATCGATCACTAAATCAAGGAGTTTAATAATACAGCCAAATAATATCGATGTTTTAATTGTTAAAACACGTATGTACCAAGTGCCTAAGCTTAAATAGAACAAAGGGTGTGATTAGAATTTTAAATCACTTAAAATGATGAATAAGATTCACGCATTTAAAAAATGTTCAGTTGAAATGTTAGACCAGTGCCGATAGCTATGAAAATGGTAAAAAGTAAAAGAAATTTATAGTAGGATGAAACCTGTTGTAAAAGGAAGAGAATATAATAAAAATGATAGGAAAAATAAATTACGGGCGATCTGAGCTCGGGAAGGGGGGAGGGGGGTGAGTTTTAAGGGTAAAAACGGTTTATCTCGATTTCCGGCAAAATTACAAGCCCTATGGAAAAAAGTTAAATGACAAAGTTGTAGGTAATAAAGAGACCTACAACTTTTCTATTTACACTTTTTTCACATAACCTCAAAATATATGTGAAAAATTCAAATAATCAAGTTTTTGGTTTTTTATTTTTATCTTAAGCAAAACAAAGGACAATGGGCATTGCGGCCCATGAGCGGCCATCAATGAAACTAGTGTCATTTGAAAGGGGAGATCTTTGACAACAAATATTGTTCAAGGAGTACTATGAAATACCGTTTGGGAAAAAAAATATAGTTAAAATACTATTTTTTTTCATTATTATTTATGTATCCTAATATTCAATACTTTTTCTATTAGAACCTTTGTTAAAATCGGTCTCGCCATGTTTCATGCGTCAACCAATCAGCGACGAGCGCCGCTCGCACTCGGCGACTCGGCGATTACCGTTATGCTCGAGCGCACAGCGCAGTCCATCGTTGACACTTGTTTCGTTGAGTACTGTGCGATTATTATTGTTTGACAATTTCTTTCGACTCTGGCTTGCATATTGGACTTGTTAATATCTATCTTGTTGACTTGTGCTCGTTTTTTTGGACTTTTCTTTAAGCAGATTCCTATAACAATGGCAGATAATCGCCAAGTGTGTATTTTATGTAATCGATCTGTGATAAACAGAAGAAGATACGAAATAACCCGTGCTCGGTTTGAAGAACATCCCGCTGTAGGCCAATATATCTTTGAAGCTCTTACCTCTGAACATCAGGTAAGTACATCAAACGAAATCATTATTTCTTAGTTGTCACGTCAACAATATAGTACTGTTTAACTTGAGGTGGTCACAGTGTTTTAACTCTCGCGCATTGAGATTACATTTCGCTGTAAGTAGTAAGTAAACTGTTACCGACGCGGCGACGTTGTCGTTCCGTTTGATCCACGGGGCGAGAACGGGATAGAAGTATCGGTATTTACGTATGAGTAAGCGAGATAATTAATACTGCTTAGGCAATCGAGTAAAATATTTTTCTTTATATTTCGCTTTGTTTGAACAGCGTTCAATGAAAATAACTAAGCGTTTTGACTAATTGTAATACTCTCATTTTCAGATACAATACAATGGTCAGGAGTACATTTGTCGACCATGCTGGCAACGGGCAGAAAGAGCTGCGCAGCCAAGAGAAGACCGTCCACACGAATGTGTATTACATATTGAAGAATATTCCAGACTCCCTAATACAGCAACGCGTTGTATGTATGAAAGCTGCAGACGAACGGATCTCCGAAGGATTCCGGATAACATTAAAGTGACATTCTTGATTCATTTTAATTTTTATATTCCAAATAGTGCAAGAGTTTGCGATCATCATTTGGTATCCAATGATTGGGATCAAATAATTGACAGCCCTAACTTGCTCCACGACTTCAATGCCACACATTTTGTGCATATCATGAGCCTCATGAAAATCGCGGTGCTTCGAGGATCTATACTAGATTTTGATAATATAGATGACATGGACCCAAATGAAGTATACATCCGATTAGGCGTTAGTCGAGACCAATTTATGAATATTTTGGAACAAACTCCTTCATTGTCGAACGTATCAACACGCCCGAAAACATCTTTGGCATGCTACTTAATGAAACTGCGAAGCGGTGAAGCAAATGAAAGGCTGGCGACGCTTTTTAATATGAGCCGTAGAACCCTAGAACGACATTTAACGTTCGCCAGAGACACTCTTTTACTGGACTTCGTTCCCCGGCATCTTGGTTATGATCATCTCAATAGAATTGATGTAGCTAACCGAAACCTACAAGTTCCAAATGCAATTTTTGGAAATGCAAATGCCTTAAACAGAAAGGCAATTGTGATAGCAGACGCCACTTATATATATATACAAAAGTCCGCAAACTATTTATTCCAAAAGCGATCCTATAGTCTACACAAATACACGAATTTGTTGAAACCGTTTTTAATAGTGTGCTGCGATGGCCACATTTTAGATGCCTTTGGGCCATATTCAGCCATAGAATCAGATGCACAAATAATGAAAAATATGATTGACGACGAAGGAAATCCTTTCCATTGGTTTTTTGAACATGGAGATGTGTTCATCTTAGACCGTGGGTTTCGCGACGTAATCGACGACTTACATGCCTATGGTTATGAAGCTCACTTACCAAAAACAAAAAATCGAGACGAAGATCAATTGACGACAGAACAAGCGAATAAGTCTAGGTTGGTTACTATGTGCCGCTGGGTTGTTGAAGTTATAAATGGTTGGTTCAAACGCGATTTTAAACTATTCCGACAAGACTTTTTCAATCGTGCTTTGCCTCATATGATGACAGATTTTAGAATAAGTGCTGCATTATTGAATGCTTGCAGAGAACCATTGTCAGATAACGTTCACGCTGAAACATTTATAGAAGTTATAAACCAAAGAGTGAACCAACCAAATAACCTAGCAGAGTATGTCCTAGCCAACAACCTTAATCGTAGACGGGCTAGTTTCGATAGCATTACAGGAAACCAACCTAACATAAGTGATTTTCCTTTGCTGACTGAGGACGATTTAACCATTTTTGCACTTGGTACATACCAAGTGAAGCTAGCCCGCAGCTATTATGCGGAGCATGTGCGACAAGGTCTCTATAATATAGAAACGTATAGGGACCCCGATGTTACAGGCCTAGGCAGGTACGGCATCACAGCAACAAATGTTTGGCTGCTAAGATGTCGAATACAATCTAGACATACTAGGTCAAAAATATATTATTCGTATATTATAGTAGATAGAGAGAAAAGCGGCAGAGAAGCCATAGAAAACTACTATTGCAGTTGTCTAAGCGGTAAGAGCACTCTTGGTTGCTGTGCCCACATTATGTGTGTAGTGTGGTATTTAGGGTGGGCGAGAAACCAAGAGGAAGATATCCGTTTACCAGCTCATTTTTTAAACGATGTTATTGTAGACGACAATTGAATCCCATCATTTTCTTTTTTTAAAGGAATACTAGCATTATATACGAGCATTGTATAATATATGTGTCTTTCAATAAATCGATGTATTTAATAACCAATTAACCTTTAGTTTTATTTAATCCATCATTATCTTATACTTAGATATGCATTACGTTTTATCATTTACGTACTTTCTGTTTAATTAATTCGATTTTTTTATATGATCAACGCTTTATAACTTTTTATCTAAACAAGTTGCCGAAATAATTTTTTGCAGTCTTAATATATACATAATTGTCGACTAAAAAATATAAAGGACAGATGTGGCCGCCGATGGGACAAGCGCCATACATTTTTGCCCATTGTCCTTTGTTTTCCACGAAATTTGGTGAAAACTTAGCTTTTTATGTCCCAAAGACACTGTAATTTTTCTGATTTGAAATACTCTTTTTTTCAGCTTATTTTGACTAAATATCGAAAAACCACCCCAATTTTCAATCGAAAAATCTCACGTCAAAATATCAGCTTTTTAAAAAAATTCAAAGAGTTTTTTGTTCTTTGAAATCTCTTCTTTCTGATAATGTAAAAATATATATACAGTGCTATGGTAAATGTTCTCAGAAAATGCAAAGAAGAAAAACTCGAATTCGAAATTAACATTTTTGTATTTAGTCATTTCCTCGCTGAGGTGGGATGAAAAGTTACATGTTGCACTATAACTTCATGGTTGCACTCGAGTGCAAAGATTTTTCACCTTGTGCACTTTTGATTCCCTCGCTAAAGCTCAGGGTTCTATTTGGTGAATCGCTCGCTGCGCTCGTGATTCAAATTATGAACCCTTTTCTTGCTCGGTCATCAAACCTGAACACGCGAAGGGTTCTAAAAATTGAACCCAGATCTTTAACGAGGGAATCAAAAGTGCGCAAGGTGAAAAATTTTTGCACTCGAGTGTAACTATGAAGCTATAGTGCAACAAGTAACTTTTCATCCCACCTCAGCGAGGAAATGACTAAATACAATAATCACAAAATAGAACCCTGAGCTTTAGCGAGGGTATCAAAAGTGCACAAGGTGAAAAATCTTTGCACTCGAGTGCAACCATGAAGTTATAGTGCAACATGTAACTTTTCATCCCACCTCAGCGAGGAAATGACTAAATACGAAAATATTAATTTCGAATTCGAGTTTTTCTTCTTTGCATTTTCTGAGAACATTTACCATAGCAATAATATATATTTTTACATCATCAGAAAGAAGAGATTTCAAAGAACAAAAAACTATTTGACTTTTTTTAAAAAGCTGATATTTTGACGTGAGAATTTTCGATTGAAAATTAGGGTGGTTTTTCGATATTTACTCAAAAGAAGCTGAAAAAAAGAATATTTCAAATCAAAAAAATTAAAGTGTCTTTGGGATATAAAAAGCTAAGTTTTTACCAAATTTCGTGGAAAACAAATTTGTTTTGCTTAAGATAAAAATAAAAAACCAAAAACTTGATTATTTGAATTTTTCACATATATTTTGAGGTTATGTGAAAAAAGTGTAAATAGAAAAGTTGTAGGTCTCTTTATTACCTACAACTTTGTCATTTAACTTTTTTCCATAGGACTTGTAGTTTTGCCGGAAATCGAGATAAACCGTTTTTACCCTTAAAACTCACCCCCCTCCCCCCTTCCCGACCTCAGATCGCCCGTAATTTATTTTTCCTTTAATTTTTGTTACATTCTGATCCTTTTCCAACAGGTTTCATCCTACTATAAATTTATTTTGTCTCAAAGTCTATCGGCACTGGTCTATGTTAGCTACTTTTGTTTTTTTTTAAATATCAAAACATAATATTCGACACAGCTGTCATATCGATAGATAGCGGATTTGATTGATTTATAGGCGCGATTAAATATCAGAACACGCATTATACTACTCACACCAACTCGTGATTTACAATGTTTTAATCGCTAAGAAAAGATATAAACAGCCTATTTCAGTAGACATTTAAAAAAAAGTAATGTATGGTCGAGGTTAATTGTCTATTTGTCGCTCGTTTAGAAACGTTAGTGGATGATATGTGCGGTGTCGGGAACTTGTCGTCCTGCATCAAGCGCACGTTTTCGAACGTACACTGATTTATCTACTTCAGTTGATCCCTTGTAATGTATTGCCCTTCAAATTGAGTTAAAAAGTAATTTATCTATGTATATGTAGATTAAATGGCATTTAAATTTTCAGTGAAAATGAAATATGTAAGTGGTGTAGTATTTGGAAACCATTAAATTATGACCAGCAATGTTTTTATAAATATTAGTCAAAATCTTTAAAAACAAATCTATTCTAAATCTAATATATCGTATCTGTATTATCTACTCTTATCCTAGTATTATTCTCTATTTACTATAATCTAAATAGCGCAAAAATGACTCTTTTTATGTAGCCATCGGAGTGGGTAATTCAAAAAGTACCTTTAAAAGAATTAAAGCCGGTTCGAATTTTAAAATCGTCAAATTTAGTTCACCAAACTCGACATCGATTGTTGCATGCTGGAGATTATTTACAAAACATTAAGTTTTATCAACGTTGTGTTGCCCGCAGTATTTTGCAGGAATATGCATATATGTCGTAACGTTTCATACGGCCGTTTTAAGAATTCCATTCCATTGATTGTGCTGTGTGATCAATCTTAGCCATATTTTTATAAAATTAAATTCGCAAATCAATCTTAGTTCATTTGATGTGACGGTAAATCAACCTCGAGAAGCGATTCATAACGGTAGCCACCTTGCTGTCGTATTTCAATTATTTATCTTTACGTCATACAATTATTAAGACTTAAAATTAAGAATATTACTGCATCGGGAGTGCAGCGGTAGCGTGTTCGACTGTTTTAAATAAAATCCTTGAGATAAGAGTACTATTTTAAATTTTCTGTGGTAAATTTCCGCAAGTCTTCTTTTAATAACTATCATTTGGAAGGTGCGCAGAAAAATATATGTAGGCATAGCGTGCGTTAATGTCATTCGATTAACAGCCACAAAAAGTTATTTATGGTTGTGGTCTTAAATCGATACCAAATTTCTTGTGCCGAACAGCCAGTACTGGTAATCATTCAGTCGTTAAGAACCTAGTATGACCATTTTATGGCAGGTGTCAATGGCTAAGGCGATCGAATGTAGGTTGTAGGTTAATGTGAAGGGTTAGCTAGAATTGGCTAAAATACGAGTACTCAGTAAAGTGAGACGTAGATACCGCCACTCATTACAAATTATGCACTTATTTGAACATCGAACAACAATGGGGATTGAAAAAGTTAAAAAAAATGTTTAGAACTAAAAATAATTATTTATAATTTATTGATGTTTTAATTTTAAAATTTAGTCGGAGTATCTAATTTTTGAAGAAGTCTTGGATCAAGTTATTAAATACCTACCTACTAAAAATAACCAGAATAAATATTAAAAATCACAACAAATACGTCATATCCTGCGAGGCGGATGTAACTAGCTCCCTTTAATTAGTTGCCGGATATCGTCTTCCAGGTCCCTAATGAGACACGCACGGGTGAACCCAATCGTTCCTTATTATTGTAGAAATAAATAGCCAACTAAGAACCGTGTTATGAATAGATTTCTATTGGAAAAATCATGGAAAAATGTTATTTTCTTTATTTTCTTCACTTGAATGAAATATAGGGTGTCAATATTTACGTTCTTATATTATTTGTAAAGATATCGGATGTTAACATTTTACAAGTCCTCATCCGGCAAGTGTGGTTTATTTTAAACAGTATTTATTTGAAATCTATTGTTGTATGTAAAAATAATAGATATTAGCGTTTAGTAGACGTCAAAAGGTGTCTATTTGTTTAGACAATGAGACGTTTGGATTAAAAGACGACCTTGCAATAATAAATAGATATAAAATATTCATTCATTTATTTCATTGTAGCTTCTTACGGTAAACTATGTTTGGCAAGGAATTAGTCTATTAAGCCAATAAAATTAGTAAAAAAGTATAATAGATTGACTAAGTCGACTTTATGGATTGTCTTTTTTCAAAAAGCTTTGGATAATTTAGTCTTCGAACGAAGGTGATTTCTTGCCAAAAATATTAAAGAAGTAAGAATTAGAAAGAAGTAACTAATTGAATTTCATCGATCCATCACAAATGTTTGGTACTTTTCACAATGTCGGCTTGAATAGGTACTAACCGTAAAATTAAAAATATACATAGGCGGAATGAATACATTCGTTAGTCAAAAAAGATGGTGTCGACAAGTGGACGTAAATCAAGTCCAAAATTATTGTTTATGGTCGTACCACCGTCGAATGAAGGTGTTAACGTCATCACAGTTGACGGCGCGGCCCCTTCATCATCACCCCTGCAATTATTAACGAGCCTGACTTAATTTGATTTAATGATATCTCCAGTTATAATATATGTGCAGTCTCTACATGATAAAATTCAACACGTAAGAGGAGGTATTTATTTATTATTTCATCTTACAATGACTTGAAATATTTGAAGTGGGAAATAAAAATATATGCATAACATTTTATGTGCTTGTAGAATTTTATGGAGATTTTTTTATATTATGTAATGCCACTCTTATTAAATCTTTGGCGTATTCCAAATTCCAATATTGTGTCTATCATTTTATATGCTCCAGCAGTATAAGTACAAAATAATTATCATATGCGTACATACTGAAAAGCACCTATCCATAGACACATAAAATGGATTCACGCTTGTAAGAGTTTAGAGATTATAATTTATAAAATCACATAATCTTAAGAGTTAAATTTCAATGTAATTCTATTTATGTTCCATCACCCGAACTCGAACCCTCTACAGTAATCATTAAAAAATAATACTAATCTCTGTAACCCATTCGTAAAAAGCTCCAACGGTTTTTGTCGCAGTCAGCTAATGTCGAAACTCATTAGTGCAACTTAGCGTCAGTGTCACGGACAAGTTTAAAAATAAAAAAAGAATAAAAAGAGCGGGATCTTAGAAATAAGAACACGAGTTTGTTTTCGATACTCCTATAAACTAGTTGTTGAGTGATTTTTACCGAACAGTAAGCATTATGAATGAAATAAATTACTTTATTGTTATTTTTCCTTGAGTTGACTGATGAATGAAAAACTGTTGAAATGCATTACTTAGTAACGCATTTCTGTTTCAAAGTTTTTAATATGGTTAGCTCAGACTCTGAGGTTGTTAGATTTGTTTTTAATGTTTTACCTCTGAGGTTTTACCTATTAATTTTACTTTGTGAAGTGGTCGCTATAAATCTAATTCTGTGAACAAAATTATACCATGTCAGTTTAAAGTTATATTCTTATTCTTTTAAGACCCGAGATGTTGTCGATTTAAAAATATATATAGGTACATAGAGAATGATCCAGCCAATTTTAAATAATATTTATTTAGAGTTGTCAAGTATTTAAAATCAAATCACTGTACAAAGTACAGGTTTTAACACTATACAATGGACTAGCGACCACCAAAAACAATTGAATTTCATTAATTTTGAGTAATTCTGTTCAATTAAAAATCTTAAGATTACCATGATTACCAAAAAGTTATTTAAAAAAAAATATTCCTCAAGCTTAACGTTAACTCAAATCATGGAATTCCTGTGCACGCATATAAGAACACATACGAACAATGCGTATCAGAGGATATCAAAAAGGACGACAGTTAGTGCAAGTTGATCACTTTCCGCTCCGCTGGTCCGCACCGTCACATCCGCAGGCGGTTTTGAAGACACACTGGGTCTATGCTTACACAGGTTATAAATAAAATACAATGTAACTATTTTTACAACATTATAGACTGAATATAGACGAAGACACTCATAGAAAGTGCATTAAAATTCGCTTTTAATATCATGTTTAAAATGATAGACTTATGTATAAACCTAGACCTAAAATAACTTCTTTTTCCATAACATTAACGTTTCGTAGCAGTTTTGTAGCATTTTGTACGGTTTATGAGATGGCCGGAGACTACATTCTGAATTTTCTTTATTTCTTCCCAATGCAGCCGACAACATTGTTATTATTCTCTGCGAGTTAATTTTATAACAGTAACTGAAATAAAGTACTAAATGAGTTAGTACTGGTCTGCAATTCGTTCTTCAAAGATACCAATTACAATATCTCCAAGGCCCGACATACCGGTTTCAACGCCTATCTAATTACAAAAACGCTACTGTATTTTAAGATATTATTGGTATGTTCAACTAGTTACATTCATTACAGTGTATCTCGGAAATGCATTTATGGGAACCTGCTAAAGTTACAGTATAGACAAGAAGACGATCATTACGAGGAAAATAAACTGGTATGTAACATTGTAAAGACCATAGATTAACAGTCCTAATAACAAGTATTATGAATGCGAAAGCTAGTGTTAAGAAAGAGAGTTTAACTAACATAGTTTTGTAGAACGTATCAACTCTCATGCTATTGCTCGTAAAAATAAATATAGTTTTTCTAGAAACAAAATGACATGTTATTTGTATGAATATTCTTTCTAGATCCTTTTTTTCTCATCATTAGTAATATAAAACAGATGTATTCAATGTTTAATCTGCATATTTGTTTACTCTTAATATCTTCATTTTACATTTGACTTTAGTCGTTAATATTTGATGCTGATGTCTATGAACTTTTGACTTACTGTCTCCGTTCCCACTTGGCACGCTCGGTGTAAGCCCGTTTTATTTTTCCGACAAGTCTCAGTGCAAATACAATAATCAATCAATCAAATAGTTTGTTCCGTATACCTAACTTGGTATATATAGAAGTCATTACGGTTCCCGTCAAAATTTAGGTTCTCCAGGGCCTGGGACTCGCTGAGTCCGATATTTTCATTGATCACCACTGTTAGAGTACCTACCTACAGGAGTTACAGTTTTGGCAGTGGAAGAACAGCGCCATATTTTGATAATTTTATTTTAATAATACTCAGATCCGAAATTACAAAAATCTGTAGTTCGTCATTTTGCCTTTTAGAGTTTGACATTGACGTCTCTGAACTTTTAACGCGGGGTCAACTGACACTAATTTGAAACACATGTTTTTATAAGCTTAGATTTAGAAGCGTATCGCACTGATGCAATTTTATTGCAATTGTGTTATTCTATAGCTTTCGGGTAAATTTACTATAGATATATTATTAATATGTAGATATATAAAGAAATGTTATTTTACTAAGAAACTGCCACTATCCCTCGAACTGACTTAATGAATGCAGGTAATAACTGGTAATAAATAACTAACACTAAGAAGAGAAATAGATATAAATTGCGTTCTCAGAAGGACACAGAAATAATATACCAACATTAAACGTCCCGATATCGCAACAGAGTAAAAGCATTCAAGTTCTGGATCAGCCGTAACGGGTTTTTCACGACTTTGCAAACTTGTAGAGTCTAGATCATTAAATCGGAATAACTGGAAAAAGTTCTTATTGGTTAAAGTGGAGTGCGTGTACTGACCAGATCGAGTCTCAGGCTGAATGAGACGTGTTTGGTAGGCGGCGGCGCGGGCATAGGGGGGCCTTCATAAAATGCGGCCTCCTCCAGACCGTAGTCGGACTCGCTCTCGGCCCATTCCAGCTTCATGGTGCTGGGGCTGTAACAAAAGAAAAAATACTTTTAGATGTTGTCATCACAAAATATCACTTTTAAAGCCGATTTTAAATCGCCTAATAAAGATTATACATCTGAACGTCATAAGAGGACATACCATGGAACAGGCTATTTAACATATTTTTTATTTTCTCGCGAGACTAAAGCAACGTTGTATCTCCCAGACCCCTAATAAGGCTTCGGTAACCGCAAGCAAGGGTCTATCGCTAATGTTGGAGTAGTTATCGCTGTCTCTTTCATAAGTTGTAAACTAGAAAGAAATAGGCAATCGTCAAATTGCTGTCGATGAACAAGGGTACGAACCTGTTCTTTATCTTGAGACAGTTGAGACCTATTCGCCTACTCGTCTCGTTGTATCATATTTTTTGTGTAAAACCCAGCGTAGGAAGACTCGTTTTGTTTTAATGTGAGGACGCACCGTTGAATTGGTTTGAGATAGAAAACTTTTTAGTTGATGTCCAGATGTTGCCATAAACAATGTCATACCTACCTATTCATAATTTAAATATATAAATAATTTGTTTGTTTGTTATAAAATATTTAGAACTACAAATAGTTTATTTAAATTATAAGCAGCGGTATGGCTTTATTATTGCTTTGAATTTTAATCCTCTATTAACATAAATATAAAATAGGGTTCAAAACAAATTATCACGTAGGTTTAATACTGTCATTACGAGTTTATAAATAAAGGCTTTACTATGGTAGGTATGACTATGAATAATAATATTAGGCCGTCCAACAAATTAAGTACCTATATGTTTTTGAATGTATTTAAAAATGTAATTCATATACTAGGTATATCAATTACTTACTATTTTTTCTTTAAGTATCTACTTTCGTTTGTAACGAAAGAAAATAAAAATTGAAATTACCTAATGATCGTAGGTTTGTTTCGTCTTTTTCATCGTTCTCAGTTTTGCGCAGTTACATTCTCTATGAGGCTTTATACAATCGACGAAATAGAGTTATGTTTAGATGCCAGACGTTGAGCACGCGTTTTGATAACGCGCATTATTAAACCACACGAATTCCGTTCACGTCTTCGACATGCGCTTGTTGATCCGACACCTTGAATAATATTCGTGTACTTTTTAACGCGTGTTATCAAAACGCACGCTCGACGCCTTTCATCTGAACACAGCCTCAACTGGCCTTAACTTTGTTTCTTACGCTACCAGTTCCACTACTCAACACTCAGCTAATCTCGAGTGGTATAAATACCACTTGAGATTTCTACAGGTTTGACAACGCGTGATAATCTCGTCAAATGTAAGTAGGCTTAGCAATTATGCGTATAGGCCTAACTAGGCCTAACAAACCACTTATCACCTGGCGAACCCTATACTGGTTTATCATACAAATTATACTACATAGATATTATCCCTGTATATCTCTCATATAAAGAATGATTCTCACTAGTTCCAGTGTCAATGGAACGATGGTGTATTTTGAGTGTTCAGGTGTTGTTATATACATCCACGTTATTATCGCCTCACAGAATTGATGGCGACCCTATTTTACGGATTAGTATAATAATATTACCTAAAATTTCGGTAAACCTTAACAAGACATTAGAAATATCCCGACACCTCACAGCAGTTAGTAGCATTCTGTAAAACTTTTTTGGTTCGAGACCGCAGTACGGTAACAGATAAATAAAATTCTTTATTCCAATCCAAGTCCACTAGCAAGTCATAAATATATCAGAGCATCTTAACGATAAACATAGACAGATCACGGAACCACTACTGTTGTAACTAAGAACTGGTTGATCCACCGGAAACGGGGAAGAAAGTTATTTTCTACAGAGGAAAAAATAAAATATCCAAGTATAACAAGTAAAGGTTAAATTTGGAGGTTAGCCATTAGGTAGTTACGAATGCTCCTGTTCATCGAATCGGCAGCGCATGATACAGTAAATGTGTCATCGGATTTCGGCGCGTCTGAAGCCCGGGCCGGCGGCGGCAGCAGCAGTGTCGTTACGGCTAATATCCGGCGGATACGATCCACGATCTGACACCACCCGACATTATTGTCTTGTAATTGAAACGGCGTGTCGATTTGTTAATTTGAGTGTTGGGGTGGTTTGAAAGGAGTGAGGCGATAAGTAACATTTACCTCGTTGTTACAAATTTCGGACAAACAAAAAACTAGGTTTACATAAACGGTTTAATTAAACTAACCATAACGAAACTATACCAGTTAGACTGAGACTTGTAAAAATCGTAAAATCTTTAAATCAATGACTTAATGCGAACCAAATCATGGCTTATGAACTTTTTACGTTCTTCATCTGCCGAGATCTGTACGCGGACTTAGGCACAAGCCTACGAGCCTCGTAGGCTCGTGCCTAAGTCCGCGAAGGCCCAGGCTACGAACCTAAGACTCGGAGAGAAGGTGGGTTTAAGACCTACGTGGGTAAGGCGTAGATGGGAGTGTCGCGGCTACACATTGTATTTTCTCTGCTTTGTTATCCATGACTTCATCCGCGTCCATCACGATCTCTACGCAGACTTGTACAAGAGACAGGACTTGTACATTGGATAAGTATTGCATCTACCGCTACATAGGTAGTTAGGTAGGTACGCTCGACGCCATAGACAGGCTCTCAACGCACACAGACACAATTGTGCGTGTGTGGTTCCGATATGCTCTAACGTAGCATACCTACGTTTACATTAGCATTTACATGTGTGTGTCAATACCACCGCCGGCCGCGGCCGCTACAATAAAATATAAACAACGATTGCATATGTGTTAGTGTGTGATTTGCCTGTCATCCAATTAGGTAGTATAATTTGCGCTGCTTAGCAAGGAGCCTCGTGGCCGAATGGTATGAGAGGCGTGCTGACACGGACGTAGTACAGAGTTCGAATCCCGCCTAATTTCGCTAAATCGTTATAATAATAACGACTTTATTTTTGTTTTATTATTCATATTTTATTTGTAGTATTTATTGACTTTTATAGCTTAAAAATGTATCAGTCTCAAAAAGAATAAGCGGTGGGTATAAGTAAAACATCTGCTTTCAAAGAGTAGGTATAATATCAAACCAACATTGTATTTATAAATAACAAATTTCTATTATCACAAAATAATGTAGGTATCTGTATTTGCAACTACCTACCTACCTAAAATATGTTTTTTATTCAAAATACAATGAAAAAATATTATGTAACAATAGATCAGTTATATTTATACTTTATTTATCCTTACTAACGTTTTAACCAGACAAGGGTGGACACTTCTAACTTAGGTAGTAGGTAAGTAAAGTTTAGTGTTGTGAATCAACATGTTAGCTTAAAGAAATTATATTATACGTAAATAATAATAATTTCTAATTTCGTTAACAATAACATCACACTCACTTATGGTTTACTTACCTAAGTAGGTCTATCCTCCTATCTTTTCTTGAATATTTTTCATATAGGTCACAAAATACATAAATGAACAATAAGATAGTAGATTATTAAATTATATACTTACGTATTAGATGCTATATTATTTATATTTTATATTATACCTAAAACCCGAAAATTAAAAAAAATAACTATCAGTGACGAATTGGTGCACCATCATTATTTTATCACTTCTTGTAGTCTTTGTCACATGCTTACTACTAAATTCAAACATAGATTTGAACCTGTATCCCTCAGCTACTTTTCTCCATAAAAATTTTCGTCCATCCTTGTCTGATTTAAAACATTTCTAGACACTAAAAATAACAACATTGTTGCACCAATCAAAGTTATAAACTCCCTGGCGAATTTTAATCTATTTTGACGATGAAGATCAGTAGGTATTCTTCTAGCCGGTTTGCGACACCTTATTCCAGCTGCCTGAAGATGTCTCCTTATTGTTGCTAAGCTGACATCGTGTTTGATGGCCATAACGCGAGTGGACATAAAGGGGATTTTCCACCACCTTTTTATGCCTAGAACAGGCATCGGTGTAGGCAGGCAAAAGCCTTGGGGCCAGGCCAAAGGCGGTCTGTGTCTCCTGATTCGCCATAACGGCGAACCCACCGCTGCACAGCCTTCCTCTAAAAAACAACATAGAATTAGGTTAGTATATTATAATAGTATGTTTAGGTATATATTTACAATTTTTTAAACTTATATACTCATATAAATAGGTATTCTATATTATATACTCAACTCTTATACTCATTAATATACTTAAATATATAACATATACTTACTTATTTATATATACAAAAGAGAATAGGTTCCTATCAACACCTTTTGGGCGCAAGCCAAACAAACGGGTTGAAGGTCAGGTGGCAATCGCTCCCATAAAAGTCACTAGTTAATCACCTATAAAAACAATAATGCATTAAACATAGCAACTCTCATAATACATAATAAATAGTAAAATACCACTGCTTACCGATATATTTAATCTTCTAGATATTTCACTTAACGAAATGTTTAGCTCATGCAAAATAACTAGGTAGGTATAATGAGCTCTCATTACAGTTGTAAGATGAATATAAATAATATTCATTTTGTGAATAAGAAAAATACTCGTAGGTATATTACTTTATCCAAGAAAAAAAATTTTTTGAACGTTTGGAGCACCAAGACAAGATCCAATAGTAAATCTTTAAACGTAAAATTAGCTTAATAAAATAATCACCAAAAAGAGGGTAATAGGTATAAATTGTATATCATGCAAACAACGCATGATACTTGCTCAGTAATAATTCTCGTTCAATAGTTACTACTGAATTGTGTGTTAGGTGAAAATACTGATTTAAGTTATTGTATAAAAATATCACAAATATTTCAAAATACTATATATAAAATATATACCGCAGTATTATCTTTTGAAATAAATGATTAATAAGAAGATAAAAACGTATTAAAATGTTCAAAAAGTAACATATGGTACTGGGATTCGAACTCAATAACTTTTACGATAAAAAACTCAAAAACGTTTAAAGCGAACCCGAGAGCTCCCAGACCACAACAACTTATTGAAAACTGTATAAAATTAACGGTCTTATAGCTTCATTACAATAATTTTATGAGCTATTACTTGAGAAATTGTAAATAATAAATACGAATGGTTTAAATCTATTGTTTTTGCTAGTGTGAGTGGACAAACTAGTTATTGACACACACACATGTAAATTATAGCTGCGTTGGAGCATATCAGAATTACCCACACGCGTGAAGTTTTCTGTGTGGGTTGTCCCCCCATTGCTGAAGCTTTGTGTACCTATATTATTTTTCGACGTGATTTTTCTGTACATTAAATGTAAATAAATAAATATAGATCGTAAGTTAATGATAAATTAAACATGAATCAAGCTACAAACGAAGAAAAATGTTTTACACGTATTCATACGTAGTTCCTGAAATTATGACTTTACTGAGTAATTATTACGCATATGCATATTTCCATCATGTCACTGATTAATTCAAAAACTGATAAGCGTCGCAAATAACTGTAAACGCCCAAAATTAGAGCACATTCCCTATCTTATCACAGGGTGATAAAACAATCCATATATAATATTGTTAATGACGTACGATCTGTAAACACTGCACATTTGTTTTTTTTTTGTTATTTACATCACAATCATTTCGCTACAGGCATTTGAACGACTTAAGTGAAAACTGAAAGAAGTATACAATTTTGTGTGATGATCTCCTGTACCTACAATGTCTTCAATCAAATCTCAATAAAATTGAAATCTTTAAAAATATCAAAATGCTCAGTAAGCCATATTTTTTACATTTTTTTGAAATTTAAGTAGGTAGGTACCAATTAAAATTGGCATGCAATTTAGAATAGTGCTTACTGATCTAATAAGGGTGACTGCTAAGCCACTTTGATCAGCAGGTAGATTTATATGTCAACGTAGTTAATAAATATTTTTCTGCCTAGCTTTCGTATCAAGCTCCTGACTTCGCCATAAATATAAAGACAATACCTATATACATTTCGTGCATATACAAGCAAAGAATCCAAATGTTTTATTTAGGTACTTACTACAAAGAATAGTAGTAATTCTCTTAATCAACCTTCTTATTAAATTATGTATTACCTCTGAGTGTCTATGGTTGGAATAAAAGTTTGTTGTCAATCTGCCAATAATTTGTCATACACATTGTCAATCGTATACTGAGTGCTTTAGTTTTATTATCCGTCTACGCAATACAACCCGTATGTACCTACCGAAATGAGTAAAAAGTTTACTATAAGTGCCATCGATTGGGTTAGTTTTATGAAGCTAGTGCCGCCTGATCAAAAAGGTTCTTTTTATGCTCTTAAAGCTAAGAATGACGGATACTTGCGCAGGTAAGATTATTCTTCATGAGAATACTGTAAACCCATTTGATTGCAGTGCTGCCTAAAAAGTTCAATTGTAAACCTATACAATCCCGGGACTCACTCAAACACACAAAATTTCATGAGCTTGCATATTGATACTCATTCTTCCGTCGGTAATAGTGATGGACTTTACTTATAAGGTTGCATTTTACACGTCACTCCGTTATTGGTGGAATTGTTTGCACTGTGTGAGGGTGATACCTCCTTACACCTGTAGTTCTGTATAGGAAAGGAGAGAGTGAGACTAATTAGAAGAGCTTATTGGAACACTCGCCAAGCACTCGCCATATAAAAGTATTTTCGAAATACCTATGTACCTAACTATAAATTCATTGGTTTCAGAATACAAGCAAATCCTGAAACTGCACCAAAAATCAACTGGGAGGAGTATACGAAACTCATTTCAGATAAGTCAATGGTAGAAAAATTTAAATCCCAATATGAAGCTTTCAAAGTTCCATACCCAACCGATACGTTGACAGCAGAAGTTGACAAACAGTGGCAAGCTTTACAGCCCGAAATCAAGAAATACATTGATGAGGTAGAAGAGATGAAAGACAAGTCAGTTTTTATTTTTGTATAAGTATATTCTATGCTAACGTTGTCGACCATAATACCTTTTTTTCCGTACGGAAATCCTCATGGATACCTCTCCCGCGGGGCAGGTTATGTCGGACTCTTACCGACTAAGACCGATAGGGTCTTCTGGTGCCGGGGTGTACAGTGTCCCAGAGGGCAATTCCCTCGCACCCCGGCGATCTAACTAAAATTTCTTTTTGATATGATAGTAATTTCATTTTAATTTTTTTATAGGTCAAAGGCTGAACTCAAAAGGCTGAATTCACTTCCGAAGTTCAACGATATTACAATGGAAATGTTCTACGATATGTACCCGAAAGAGGCGTTGAACCCCGTGAAGAATCCAACATTTTGGCCTCACTGCGCTGACGAGCAATTGGGATGGGAAGACCCTTCAACTAAGGCAAAACATTGATTACAAATATGTTATATTTTTCAAATGTAAACATGTTAACTTTCGGTTGAATTTGTTTAGTTTGTTTAGTATAATTCTAGACACGGTAGACAAAACCAGTAGGTTCAGATTCAGGTGGAATAAATTTGTAAGTCTAGGAGGTCTAAATTATCCTGAAATAGCTTACTTTACCATAACTTAATTTTGTATCAAACAAAAATTAACTAGTGTTTTTGGCTTCCGAGTCTAGAATTTATTGGCGGCGTATGTAAATTAAATAAGTAATAAAATAAAATATGGTTATTAAATTTAAAATAAATCCGATCGCTCTTTCGTTTCGGCGCCCAACAGCTTGCTTACAAACGGTAAATACCTTTCTGGCCGTATTTTGCCATGCTGCACTGCAGGGGTGGTAAACATTGTTACAGCACTCACAGCCTGCGAATTACTCTTAGTTACCCGATACACTTACCTACCTCAGGGATATTCTGTTTGACATCGAGTTCTAATCACAGTCGAAACGTAAGAATTCGGTGGATTATATTATTTACCTGCTGTTTTCGTAAAGTTACAGACATTTCCATAGTCGAGCTCCAGCAGTGATTCCCGTTATGTATAATTCCTAAATCTCTCAAATCTCGAAATCACGAATTTAAACACAAAGTATGTATGAAATAAACACCTTTATTCACTCAAGAAACAGTTTGAAAACTGAATAATAAGTTTCAAAAGTCTGGCAAAGACAGGCTAATTTAAATATTGTGAAATTAAAACCACTCACATTTATATTTAGTAGGATAGTAGGAAGATATCATAACTTAAGTACTCTTTTACTAATAAATGTATTAAACTATAGACATGTGCTATAAACAGAACGCTCTACAAAATCGTAGCAGACCGATTTTAAGTGGACTCTCGTTTTTTTGCTCGTTGCCGTTGTACCGAATTAAAAGTCAAATCATACACATAACTTGTACTATCTTTGTATTTATTGATTAAAAAGAAACCACCGTACTAGTGGAGTGTTCTCTGTGCGCGGATTTCACAAAGCATACATTAACACAAATATCTGTTATTATTTTTGGAACGGCTATCTGTGAGTCATACAAATAATTATGCTAAGTATACGTTGGGATCAAACCCTTAACACTCATTCAGTGGTGATGGAAATAAAACTACTACGCCATTAGTGCAAAACATTGCTTACTTTGGGTCTAGAAAGCGCCGTGTATATAGAATGTCATAAAATATTTATATTTTGAGATAACACTTCAAGATATGAATTGACCACCGTACTCATTGGTCTCCCGTGACCATGGCTGCTAAAAAGCAGTAATACGGTTAGGAACAGAATAAATAAATAAAACAGCACAATACAAAACAAATCTATACAAAATTCGGCCAAATTAATTCGACGTGTAGTAATTGCGCAAACTTTCGGCAGTATAAACTAAAAATGAGCACGAAATACAACATGTTCTTTTCATTCCTTATCTATTTCCATAGGACTATTCATTCATTCGTTCATATTCAATCGCTATTTCCAAGAATTGTACAACAAAATTACATATTATAGGAATTTATAAAATGCTTCTTTGAATAGCTGGAGATTTGATTTCGCAGTAAATTGCACACATGCCATGATACGGATGCAGGGCGTGAGGGGCGAAACTTTGATCCGTGATGGCGTCGCGTATTGCCGCGGGTGAAGTGCATGTGCATATATCGCGTGAGTTATTGTTGTGATAGGGTTACTGCCCTAAACTGGCGGCAGGTTTTGAAAACGGTTTTCAGGTTTTTCGCATGCTGATTTGGCGCATGAATATATTACACAATTCTCGACTTAGTAGGTACTTTTGTCACAATATTATTTATAAAAATACAATTTAGTGCATTTTTAGTAATAAACAGCAAAGATGTAGAGCTATGTTAAATCAATAGATAGGTACATCAGCTAGACATGTTGTTGTTATTAAAAATAATCGTTATTATAGCGCTCAATTTCTCTACCTGCCAACCCTATGCCGGTCACACCAAAGGGCTGCGCTCTGTCTAAATATAGTAGCATGTTCAGGGTCGTCGGAGACACCGGCCAACAACTCGCGCGCGGCAAATTGTGATTGATGATAGGTTTAGATTTCACCCAGACTTGTTCCCACTTTAATTAACATCGGTAGGAACAATTTATCCGTAACACTATGCAAGGCACGAAAGCTATTTTAGTTTTGCTGAAAAACAACACACGACACGCTCTGCTCTGAGTTCTGCAATACTTTAATATTACTACACAACAAAGTGTTGATGCACGAATGCACGATGTGTTTTATTGACAAACTTCGTACGAAAGCTCTTGACTTAGTCCCTTTTAGTTGTGTGTATAGTGTGTATGTATACTCAATTACACTTGCACTACGCTACTAACTGTAGAGCCAGACGCCCGCACCTCTTCCGAGAAAACTGGCTCTGAACTCTACCATTTTGTTATAAATGGCACTAGTTATTATAAGTACGGCATTCAGTAACTGCAATTTGATATCTGAACGGAAGTACAACCCAATTTCAATAAGTAATTATTATTGCGGGTTCTCAAGGCTTTAGTATGCTTAATCCACCATATAAAACACAACGATATAATACTCTGTAGGAATAGTTTGTCCATTCCAAACAGACAAACATTTTCCCTTTTTGATGTTTGTTGAATCCTGAACTTGACCAGCTCATAACAGTAGAAAATATTCAGTAGATACTGAAATAACAAACACTTGAAAGTTCCGCCTAATCGCAAAGCTTCGTCCCGCTGTGATATTTTTAAAAGAATTGTAACATCCCTTTCCGTTTCCTTGGTGTTTAAAGTTGGGAGACAGATCACTAATCAACCATCAGCTTGGACGGATATCCGAACGGCAGCGATGCGGTCATTAAGAAAAATAAAGAACTTCCATTTTTGTATCTCATCAAGATTCAATCATCTTATTGTGTATTGATTGGCTCATAGCACTGGGTAACCGAGTATGTTGTCACATTGCATAGTTAAGCCATAATAAGCAGGTCAGTCTTAGAATGGATGACCAATCTTAACACACAGACTACTCCATACCTCGGAAAGCACTATACGAACATCTAGGTCAGTCTTTCAAGTTATCTAAGTACAGAATGTCAATATCGCCGATGGGTTGTGGAAGTTAGATGGCAGTCAAAAATTAGGCAGCTTTGTAGTTAGATCGAGAAAATCTGAGGTAAGAAAAAAAGCTCGAAGAATGATCACTTTCTTGTAGATAATAGTGGTCAATATTATGTAAAATGACCAACGTGATTAATCGAACGCTTGCAAATATTAGCATGGTTAATCAAGATTGGCGGGCTCGAACCATACGTCTCCGTGCCAGTCACGCCTGACCATTAGGAACACCTGTGGCGGTCGAGTATGTAGAGTCAATGTCCTCAAATATCCAGACAAAACAAAAATACAGCTCTAACCATAAAATATTATGAATGGCAGGCAATAAGGTGACTTAGTCACTAGGAAATAATAAGACTAGAAGCAAATATTAGATAGACTAGAAAAAATACTTTCACACTTCGGGAGTGTGTCGCGAAAGGAAAGGATTGCAAAGGATTGCGCATGGACAATGAAATAAATAATGTAATAAATTTACAAACAGACTTTTATTACTCGCTTTGCAAAAAATATGGGTAAATTTTGTAAAAAATGTTCATTTAATATGCTATGTGTTGATTTGCATACTAATTTTGGAGAATTAACCACTGCTATGTAAATAAAATATTTGTGCCATAAAGTTGTTGTGGTAGGTAGATAAAGTCTTGCAAGGTAGAGAAGGTTCTTTTCTATTCACGAAAGCTTTTTACTATCTAACTAATGTTTTTCAAATTATCAGAAACGAACAACTTATGCGAGACGAAAGCACGTTTTAACTGTATCAGCAAGAGGGTATCATTACGTTTTCATCGCTAAACGTGATACGCTTATTAACAACGGTATTATAATATTAAAATTATACAACTTGTATCCTAGGTAGAATCTAGATCTTAGATGTTTTGTCGAAGCACTGTAAATTATAAAAAAACATTTCTCAATACAAAATGATTATTTTTATTGTGTTCATACGAATTTATCCATAAGGAAGTTTAAGAATTTAATAATTTTGTTTTATTTAAAAATTAAGCAACATTTAAAATGATGAATACTAATGGCTACTTAGGGTCTAGATAACGCTGTGTCGTAGATTTACTGTTAAGAGTATATAATATTTTAATAATTCGTTAGCTTAAGATAAATAATGGAGTTATAGGTAACTTGTGGCCAAAAGCTATTAATATAAAATTGTATAAAAGGAACATCTGTACCTGAGAGCTACTTGCAGGTTGAAAAGGAAACCTCACGCCTCATAATTTTGTTCTCTGTGTGTCTGTGACTCTACAATATTGTTCAAATAAATGAATTCCGGCATTCAAATAAAAAATTCGTATATTACAATCAATGATACAATACTGTATGGATAGTGTACGTAGGTGTTACTATCTTATCACAGACTGAAATATATCTAGACATAGGTAGTTCACCTTTCTTTGTTGTTTTAATACCTAAAAAGTTTATGTTTCTGCTATAAATACCCCTTATAAGCTTTGATACGGTAAGCTAAAGGTCACCATTACAGACACCGACAATGCTACAATGGTGACCCTCAGTTTCTTTCACTTTCATGAGGGTTTTTATAGATACACTCACGTCTCCTGGCACCATACTTTCTAAAGTAAAATAATAAAGAATGGCAGGCATTTCCATACTGGCTAAGAAATTGAAGATTTCACTTTCTATACCCCGTTAAGTGCACAATAGGCACGCAGTGAGTGCTGGCCATATGCCGGTGTGGGTGGATGTGGAAGGGTGAGTGGAGCGACCACCTGTTGCTACCCATCTATATTTAGCACCAGCTCCTCGCGTCGCCCCCCTCGCCTCGCCTGTTCGCCTGCGCCGCTATCCTCCTGCCATTCATAACTCTGTGACTAATGTGTGAAACTGAAGTTAAAATGACTTTTGCTCTTTGTAGTGTGGTGCACTGTATATGAAAGCTTATAAAATTCCGTCATAGCAATCTCTAAGACCTAATCAGCAGCTAATTAGGTATTACTTGCATCTGTTCATTCTTGTTTAAAATTATATTGACTTTTGTCCAAATAGTATTATCTACTTGATAAAATAGTAATCCTAATGTGTGCTGGAAACGTACCACTTCATGTTATCTTGGTGAGGTAAAATATGTGATGATAGTAATGATATTATATTTCGTAGTTTAGTAGACAAATAAACTGTGTAAAAAACTTCCTGTTAAGTTACACAATCATGCCAGAACGTCTTAATCTAGGATGAAATTTAACACTGGCGTAAATTCGTCTGAAATAGTACTATGTATGGGTCCAGTATGGGGCCAACTATTTCTTCATGAGCCTAATGTTATGAACAAAAATATTGTACGTTATTTTTGATCAGGTTATCAATGTTAGATAAAAACAACGGCAATCCATATCGCCACCCAGATGATTCATAACTTATATAACACGATAATGGTCAAGATCAATGTGATAAGTGATAGTAACTTTGACGGGCTCAATCTGCTAAAGTTGTTGTTTGTTTTTCTAATACATAATTCAAATATATTTCTATCAAAAACGGAAATTGGTCGCCAGACATAATATAGGCGTAGGTATATTACCTATGTCTGGAGACATGACCGCTCCAATCCCATTCCTGATTCCCGGTAATTCCGGTATTTATTAATACATACATACATATGCTCACACCTTTTTCTCTCCAGGGTAGGCAGAGACAACAACTCGCAATCTGCTTCTGTCCTTAAGTACATTAAATCTTTCATGCAAGCCATCAAGCCCGCCGGTATTTATTCATACTTTAGAATTGAACCAACTCCTGTATAACCTGACGTCACGTAGTTATAATGTAATTTTGCACTGTTCTGTATTTTCACAAATTTGATGTCGAGTTGTTTCACTTCGAAAATGTTTGAGGAGTTTACTATTAAAGTTATCAGCCTACTATGGCTGCTATTGCCCAACCACGAATGGCATTGGCCTCGGTCCACCGGATTAGGCAATACCTATTTATGCCTACGTAGGAATTAGCACTTCAAAATTTTTAAAATCTTTTGGTGTTCTTAGAAATGTCTAAAGTTTTTAGTAACCGGTCAACTTATGTCATTTTCCTCAAAAAAAAATCTTCTAGTACCTTTGTGGAATATACATGACGCAGATTCAAATCAGAAACCTTGGTCCACACTACGATGATGGCGTGTGATGTGACACCCACTTGTAATGCAACACAACCGCGACAAAGGTATGCCGCTAAATAGAAATATAACTCCAAACAATTCGATACATCCAAAACCATGAAGTAGGAGTTATGTTGTAATTAGATTTTGTATGAAACGAGACAGGATGAGAGGAATTCGCTTATTTGTTTATTTTAATTACTAAGTTTTTCTTGCAAAAAATTTGCATGAGTAATTTAAATACATGATTACGAAGAGTTTAAAGTAGATTCATTAATACTAAACTCAAGAGTACCTGCCCCTTTCTTTTTTGGATACTTTAATGCTGCCTGCCATATACCTACTTTTAAGTTCTCACGATAAAATTACGTACTTTCCATTGACATAAACGTTGGAAACACATTAACATAAAACAAACCACTTTTAAACATTGGAACAAAATCAAAAATTCTGTACTTTTATTCGTTTTAATAAGTTTTGTGGACTATCTCTTTCATTGTTCTATGTTGAAAATGAAACGTGCTTCACTTTAGACTTACGAAGCATTTTTATGAAGTGTTCTAAAATTCAATAGGCGAGCACCACCTTTTAATATGATTCGGTTCATTCGGTCTTTAAACAAACACCGCTACGTTTGATCTGTGTTTAAACTGTTTAAGTTTCCAGAATTAGTACTTTTGAAAGAACCAATATTTTGTGGGTGTTTAACATTTATGAAACTACTTAGAATAGTGACTTCTAAGTAGTCCGAATTTACACATTATTATACGAGATGCCTCTAATGTGTAGTATATAAAAACGCGTAGGTAAGCGTGGACTTGCAATCAAAAGGTTACAGGTTTGACCCCACCAATCCACTACCCACGTGGACCCCTTCCGTCAACACTAGCTGAGTTGGATGGATTAAGACGACTAACGATCTCTCGGTTAGCATAAATTTGACGATAATTTTTTAGATTTAGGAAATTAGTTTTTTGCTTTTCAACTGTCGATATAGGTAAATATTGAGTAAATATTGGAGAACGATTGAAATGTAATAACTACAGGTGGATGGTTACACTAGTACATAGATTTACGCAACGCTCGTAGAGTTTATGCATACCTACTACAAAGTTAGTTACCATAATAGAATTTTATTATTATTTTACGACAGTGCATTAATATTTGCAGTCTTATCAATAGCTGCAAGGTCTTACAAATTGTAATTATCTTAACTATATACTTAAGCTGATTACACTTATCGCTCAGAAATGAAATGATTCATTGCTCATCATCATCACCACAGAACGGTAGTCCCAGCTCCTAGTTACAACCAAAGTTGTACTTTGGAACCTGAGATCCGCGCTCCTATTTTTTCTCTCTTTATTCTGTTTATCTTGGTTTTTGGATTGAAAAGTCTGTGCCTGGCCTTATCCATTAATTAGACGGCTTAAGCCCCGATGATCTTGGTTAACACACCCCAATAAACAAATTGCCTTTCCCCCTCTGAGCTGTCATCTTCACAATTTCCTCTACTGACATTTAGCCTTTCATGCCTTCCCTACCCGTCGGTTTTGAGAGCTTCCAACTTCCTATTGTTTTATACGAATTTGTGTGTAGTGAATGTATACCCTGCGAGGTCGATACAGCTTGCCGGTTTTGTGTGAGGACACTTGGCCAAAATTTCAGGATCTCTGAATAGTATAGTGCACTATTTGGAGATTTAGGATCGTGGGAAACGATTACATTTATTCAGAACATAGAAAACGTTCATTGCAATCTTGCGCATGGGTAGTATAGGATGGAATAGATATGAGCCTGGATATCTGTAGCGGTAGGTATTTTTAATAATATTTATATCAAGGAGCCATTGACCCCAACACATGGGCGTGTTAATTGTAACAACTAATGCGCTAATTATAATATATTATAGAATAGACCAATATATTCCTCGCCACACACTTTCTAAAATCATGCTAATATTTTAATATATTTGACTGTTGAAGAGTAAACATCATTAAGTTATCATCATGTTCATCTATGTATGTCATGTCGACATGAATATGAGTAATCTGGATTAGGCGCGTTTGTGTTGTTGTTCGTTAATTAATTCATAATTAAAAATTCTTCTGCGCTTGCGCAGACGGCCGCGTCAACCAATTACCCTGCCCACGCGCAGCATGTGAATGTGAAATAGACACTATATTCAGATGCATTGAGTTCATTTAGGCCACGATAAGGGTAGTGAATGAAGGGCATGAGACAGTTGTTTTATTTTGTGCTATATTTAGTACTGCGACTGAATTGTTACTGTGCCAGCACTGTACCATGCGGTATGTGGTTATTGGCATCCTCGCATGTAAATAAATATACAGATAGTAGTGGTAAAGTTACGATAAACATTTGCATAAAAATGCTGTTCATGACAATTTGGTAGCGTAATATTTACCATACTATATGTCTGTTGTAGATATCTATATTAGTCATCAAAGATTCTAAGAATGAGAAATATGCGAAGCTTATGATCTAATCGAGTGTGTTGTACCCATCTCAACAGTCTTTATACGTACACATGTTAATGTATGTGTGTGTGTGCAAATAGTAAACTTGTGTTGCGCTTGAAACTTTGCCGAACATCTGTTATTATCGGTTAGTCGACCACAAAAAATGTTTCTAAGATTTATTTAATTCATCTGCGTTTAGATTTCTACTGGATAACTAGAAACATGTTAAAACGTACAATCTGCATATCCTACGTTATTTATTGGATTAGTTTATTATAGGTATGTTTCCATAAGTCAATATTTATTTTTTAACCAGTACCTACCATTGTTAAGTTAAATTGCGCACTTGCGAGTGTAAAACAGTAGATGTTGTCAATATCAAAGTGTTAAGTTAGAATTAAGTTTCTATTTTTCTAAGTCCTATTATTTCAGGAACCAGCCCACAACAGCATGTAGACTAATCATGACGTCATGAAGACATCAACGGTGACGTATTCACTAAGTAACTATACTGCCTTGAAGAAAATTGTGTTTCTCCTGCCATGTAGGTAGAGTTAAATCGCGCTTTACAGTTCGAATACTTTTCTAAGGACCTAAAGTTACGTTATGTAATATCATTTTATTATAATATATTCTAAACAGTGCCATCTAGACCCAAAGTAAGCATACCATAGTGATCTATGTGTTCTAATAAATAAATTGAAAAACAACTGCACTTAAAAAAAAATACAGAAATCCACTTAAAATATAGCATACCTACTACTAACTCTACCAGCTCTGGTAGAGCTACTCCACCTCTCATCGTCATCATCATCCTTTACTCATTACAAGCTTTTAATTAACTTGAACTGACTTTAATTATTCATCACTGCTTGCAGTCATCTTAATGTCTACTCCCTTTCTGACGCATCTTTTACAGAAACCACTTATCCTCTATAAGGTCTTCCAAGATAAGTTAAATGCCTCTACCTAGAGCTGTCATTCGTCCGGGTTTCGCGTTTCTTAATTTAGGCGTCCGTGGAGCGTCCAGAAGTACCTAGGTAGTTTTTAAAAAGAGTTCTGATGGGTTGGAAGATACACAAAGAATTAAAAGAAACCTATCCTCTAAATGTCCGGGCAATGTCTAAATTTCACCTAAATGTCTGAGATTTTGTAAATTTCAGCCCGGAGTAATTAAGAGGGATTACAATATAAACGTATCTACGTATACCAAAGAGATTATGTCATTAATGCTACCTACTTCTATCGACGATTGCAACAGCGTAAACGGTCGTTAGCAATTCATGGGTCGAAATCTACTTTATATTCTAAAATTCTAATAGTTTTGCAGTATACCTACCTACATTGTAGCAGCCGTAGATATAATTTAATAGTAGATAGGTAACGTACCTACTTAATATGTATAAGGTTTCTAGGTTAACAAAACGTTTTATAAACATATTCTATTTTTAAATTAGTAAAAACTTTTAGCGGAGTCACTCAGAAGCATTCGATGCCGCCGCCAAAAACCCATATTCGCATCGAGAAAGTGAGATCCGTTTTAAATTATGTCAGCGGGCGAGCGTCTACCTGCTCGGGTCTGAATCCCGTTGCGTGCAAGGTGTACTGCACCCTGCACGCACACCAACGCCTGATTGCACACATAGATGCGCTGCGCCCGACCAGATGTCACCCCGCACACCCCGCTAGCGTCTCAAGTCTCAAACCAAACTCCAACACAGTACACCGAACTTCAGCTGCGACTAGCCCGTCAGATGTTGATCGACAGATTTTTTTGTTTACTGTGTGGGATAAAATGAGCGCCCCGAAGCGGAGGATTAGGTAGGGGTAGATCATTAAATTTGCGGATCTTTGAATATTTTGGACACAATAGCTTTACAAATTGATGGCGTGTTTCGATTTATTAATATAGGTATACATAGGTATACATTTACTTTACAAATCTACAGAATGTTTGCCTCGAGGAAGGAAACCTTATGAATAATAAAATTGTTACTGAGAATGCAGCAAAAATTGCATGCCAGTACCTATCCTAAATGCCGGAGCAGCTATCTTTTACAGTCCATAAACTAACATAATAAATAAGTATTAGAGAATTAGAGACCTTACCTATTACTTGTATAGTTTTGTTTTTAGTATAGCGATAGCGCCTGGCAAACAATCATTGATAGTCTGTGCCTTTGTTTGACGTAGGAATTATATCAATGCTACGAGTGCTACGACACGACCGCACGACTTACGTACGAATCTTATAATAAAAAAGTAGTAGACAATGAATATTTTCCACCTTCATTTGTTTTGTATTTTATTTTTAAGTAATTGTATTTTTTCAATATAAATTATATAAGGCGGAGTGTATTCCGATGCTTAACCGGAATACTCATTTATATCTTTACAATAAGGTTATACGATTCCATCATGTCTCCATTAAATGCTTTGGTTCTTAATAAGTCTAACCTTTCTCTCCAAGTACAGTGTAGTGAGTAAACAGAATTATATCATCGTCTTGTTATCTTTGTAGAAAAATACGGAACAAACATGAGTTATCTAGGTGTTTTCAACTCTAAAATATTACAGATACTAATGTGTCTTTTCTTCTATATTAATTTAATATTATAAAGAGGTAAGAGTTATTTGTTTAAGTATTATCAATAAACTACTAAACCAATTTCGAAAATACTTTCATCATTAGAATGCTACATTATTCCTAAGTAAAATCAACCCGTGAACAAAAGTAGCGGATTCTTCTACATGTCTTTGGCAATTCCTGCTTCATCTTGTTCTATGAAGGTACCTACTTGCATATCTAGGTATTGTACAGATGAAAGATGGATCTAGTATTGCTGGATTCCTTGGTCTTTGAAAATTTACATCTTATGTTCAAGGAATAGTTGTTATAAAATGGCTTGTTCTCGGAAATTCAACCGGTATAGGCACGGATTACAATATTGGACCTAATTGTAATTCCACGTCTGCAACTCAGAATAGATTCCAACAACAGAATAAAATATATTACTTATGAATTCATCGTTACCAGATTTGACTAATGGTCCTAACGGAATTAATGGAAAACCAATTCATTCCGATTTAATTTTAATACGTTTACATGAATTTCGTTATTCAAATATTTAATGTTTCAGTATGACCACGATAAAATACCTTCTAAACTTGTTTGAACACACTCGTGACTGACATTTGCATTAGCTTGTTGACAACTAATATAACACTGTTAGTTGCCATTACGTTTTATGAACACAAGATGACATTTAAATCGTAGGTATAGGTACAGTTACATAATACCTAAATAGTACCTACCTAATACTCACGAATATATACTCTACATATTCATAAATAGGGCATTAGTAGGCAGGAGGCAGGTGGCATCCAATATTTCGCAACTATAAATTTCGATTCCATATAAAAGGAAGTTATTACCTACCTACCTACTTAGGTTTGAAAATTTGGCGTTACTGAATCGGACCCCAGTTTAATGACACGCTTGCGTTATCTAGTCTAGTTTAAGTCTGTGGTTTTAAATAATTCAGTTTAATCGATTTCTTCTCATTATAGAAAAGACTACCACTAGCGTGGGTAACAAAACTATTTATATATTCTGTGTTAGTAGGTGGGTGCCTAGATATTCTTGATAAATAGATATAATTATGAGGTATGATCTTATTATATACGTCATAATATGCCGTCAGCATATTTAGTGTTCCGTGGTCATATTTCATTTGAAATCCGATACACATATTGTAACGTCGCGTCGGGAATATGAAATCCTATTGACACCTTCAGAGTTCAGAGCTCAAGCTTATCTCATCTGGCCGTGCCGATCAACGGACGAACCTCTGGCGCAGGTTTTCCTCTTGGGATCAGACGACAGTCCCTTAATAACCGTACATAAAATTGAAAGCAATAGACGGGCTCCGAGGGGAGAAGCTTCTGATGCAACCGGTATCATCACTAAGATACAGTACAGCCTTGAACTTAATGTCCAAACTCGTTTGTTTACTTTCGTTGAGATTAAGAAGAAATGGAAATAGTTAATCATGTTGTGGGTCATAGCGTGACCTGCGTGACGCTTATGAAAGTCAATATTTGCATACAGTAATTTCAATACCTACTTCCGAATGGGAGAGTCTGTGACCAAAGAGCCGGGCAACGAAAATTAACGATCACTATTTCTAAGTAGGTATAAGGCCCCACCAAAGTCATCCTCACCTTTAGCCGGTCAATTCATTTCGTGAAAAGAGGGTCTTCATAGGTACACTTCTGTCTAACCTTTCGAGAATTATACAGGTGTATAAATAAATGAATTTAATAAATCAGAATCATTAAATTAGGTAGCATCTGCTAAAGAGAGCGGCGCGGTTACAAAGACCTGACTGCCTTCCGCTCCACATTAGGCGAAAGACACGACCGGCTTATCACAAATGACCCCGGGATTTTTTAGAATTTGCACCACAGTATTCGAATAAATACAGATAACAATAATAGTCATAAGTATATTTTAGTTAGATACTAGAATATACTACACGATGTTACCTACTGAAAGTAAGCATAGTTCAGCTACTTTCTAATATGGGTTCTAGGATGCTGATAAACTACTATGGCTGGATTTTGGGTACCTATTAGTAAACTCCGGTCAACTGAAATAAGTTCTCAAATTGTGAGTAATTAGAATGGGAACCGAAGTCACTACCAGCAACTTAACAATCGAATGCTGTTCCGCCTCTTAAATTATCATTGAAGCATTGAAAGATACAGTAGTTTGAGACAAATTAAATTTGGTTGACATACGCTCTTCACGACCTTCGTTCGGTTGATAACAGCGGGTAGGTGTCTGATAAAGTGATAATAGCGCAATGCGCAATGCCTATGTGATTTTGGCATGATAAATAAAAGTACGTAGGTACATTTTTATATTACTAAATTTGCATACAAGTAGCTTGTTGCAAGTGCATGTGGCTTCACACCATGGTGAGTGGTGTCATCAGGTCATCACCATCTTAATGTCGTTCCCGGTTACAAACGAAGCTTTCACCTCGGAGCCCCGGAACCGCTTATATTCCTCCTCCTCCTTTCAATTGAGCTTGGTTTGAACACCAACCCAAAGTTTATTTAAAAAGAACTCTACATGTTACTTCTGAGAAATGCCTGACAAAAAACCTAGTGATACTTTTCCTGATACGAGAATCGAATGCAGGTTATCTACAGCAGTATCATCAGCTGAGGCAGTCAGCCATACCTTTGTCTAATGCACCATTACCATTAGTTAGAACTTATTTGAGAAAATCTGTCACTTCGTACAACCATCTAATCCAACTGTAGGTAAGTATAAGTAGGTAGGTAGGTAGGTACCTACCTCAATCGTAACAATATACTTATGTATTGTACACAGACCATTAACTGCAATTACACAATCCTTGCTTATAAACTTGAGTAAACTTTGATAACCCTTTACTATTTCATAGCTTAACAATTTTGTGGCCTTTATAGAATGAGTTACATCCACATAAACTTATACTATACGATCTGGCCTATGAACGCTAGTTATAACATTTTAAGTGTTAATAAAACGAATAGTGAACCTGCAACCTTCATGGTTAACTAAATCATCACGTGCAAGATATTTTATTTCACCAATAACCATTACAAGATTTATAGCGATGCAACATATGTAATCGATATCTACTGACCCAACTGCCATATATATCACTAAAATACTAACGTTTTCTATTGTGAAGACGTGTTAGTAGGTAATGTAACAGGTTATTAGAAACGCAAATAGCGAAGGCCTCCATTAGGTACCTACTGCATTGCAAGATCCCTGCATTTAATTATAAGAAAATTAGAAAAGTACCAATAGTTTTCTAGCTTTTAAGCGATAAATACTTACTTGGAGAACTGGTTATAGAAACCAGGACCACAGAAGTGTGAACGTCGTAGAATGAGACGATATTGTTGTAAATTGTAACACTGTATTGTATCAAAGGTTATTTATATGAACAATGGTGGGAATGTTATGGATAATAATAATTTAATTTGTATAAATAAGATTGTTTAAATTGTTCAGTGAAAGAAATTAATTTGTAATCTGTTCGTGGCATCCCTGATAAATTGAACATTGAATTAACATTAGACTCTGTTGTTCTACTATTGATACGACTAAGTGACAAATCCGGGGGAACAGAATTATGGGGTCTCATATTCTATTAACTCTTGATTTTATAGGTACGTAAACTATCACTATTTGGGCAAAAAGGGGATAATATACCAATGTTTTCAAAAAGTGAAAGAATTTTTCCAATAGGTACCTACCTAAGTGCAGTGGCTCCGAAGATTTCGTCCCGATGCTTAGCCAAGAAGTAGGTACCCTGATTTTGGGACTGGATCAAGCCCTGAATCAAACTAAGGCGACGAGCTCCATAATTTCCTTTATAACATTGAATCAGCTTAAGTAAAGGAAGATTTTCATGAACAACCGGTCCTTTTCAACCACCTTCCTAACGGTAAACACCTGTGATATCTGGATTATCTGGACTATTCTGGACCCATTCGTTTTAACGCTCTGTCAAAAGATAGTGCAATTGTAAAAAAATGTTGTATCATCCACACATTACCTATTATTGAATGTAAGATTTTAGAGGTCAAAGATTTCATCAAATCAATTATGGACAGATAAAATAACTAATTGAATTTTCCTGTTTCAATCAGGTGGGGGGATTGTTCAAACGAATTTATTAGGTACACTGTGTGTATTTTCAGATAGGGACTAGATAGCGATAGATAGCGGGTTATTTTCGCTATTCGCGTCAGCTATCTTGCTTCTACTTTGTACTGAAGTCGTACCACGTGGTAAGTATTTGGGCCTGAGTGATACTGTCCGTCAACATGATCTTATTTGTTTTTTCTGACGAGTGAGAGTACCAAGTATTACTTTTATGTTCAAACAGTTCAGGTATGCTATGAATGTGGTTTGTTGGTAGCGATTCGAAACATTGAACTACACTCAATGATTCAAGGTAGAGAACATGTATATAGGTTTATGTAGATAGGTATAAGAAATGAAGAAGTTAGGTATGCAACTACCTATGTTATACGTGAGTAGGTAAGTAGGTAAGAAAACAAAATAAAGTAGGTAGGTACCTATCTAATTATACCTACCTAATATCTAATTGACTACCTACTTGTATCAAACAAACTGTCATAATATTACTCTTCATTTAGTTAGGTGATCTAAAATCTAAACAAAACCTCGTGATGATAAATGTTAAAGAACGATCATTGTCTTTGTTCCCGACATTGTCCGTTAAGTTCGAAACTATTTTAAGTTCAAGTCATACATAATCAAGTTACTGAGTCCCGGGCTGCGTCGTTGCCTAGGTAAACACAATCGTAAACTTTATGATTTATTGTTCTTTATCATTTCGTCACCATTCCACGCGAAGCTATTAACGATCAATTTTAATTATTGCGAAATGATATGCAACTCTGTGTAGGTGTTTGGAGAATTCCTAAACGGATCTCTATAAATAGTGTATGGCTTACAGCGACTACATATAGGCAAAAGGCTACATAGAATCGCTCCATTCCCAAAGGTGTGGTCTGCGGTATCTGTCGATATGGTGCGCGATGCCATTAGCGAGATCGACTTGCGGCAAGACGAGTCCACTCGACTCGCTCAGGTAGCGCCGGGATAAAAACACTTGAAACGGACGCGGCCGGTCTCGCCTAGATAACGCTCGCGATCAACCGACAAAAAGAACAGCTCCATAGTCGATACAAACATTACTTAGGAAATTCTCAAATAAGACTTCTTTACAGCGCAGGCGATGAGTGAGAAATCGTCGAATCGCCGTGAATCAATCATCTCATATCTCTCACTCGGCACAATGAGACACCCTAATCACCCATTCATACGACACGCACGTTGATAATAATATAAATAGGCCCAAACGTCCAATGAATGAACTTATAACATGTAAATTCGTCGCTCACAAATCGCGACACAGCACCAAGCGTAGGCGTCGGGGCTTGAATGAAAATAAACATATTCAGTGTTGTCGCTTACCTCTCGATTTTTATAAGTTTATCCAGATTAGCGATATGGTCACAGCACTGTGTAATAATCTTTATCAATGTGTTGTTACACTGAACTTGTGTGCATATCACTGTTATGAGCGGTGGTTACGCGACGCGTCGGAAGGCAGTACGTCGCCGCCGGCCGGTTCGATCGACACTGCGAGTGAACACAGGCGTAGGTGCGCCCGCGGCTCTGTACGATACAACAGCCGCTCGGCCGCACGCACACACGCGCGTTCATTCAAATATCGTTGGACTCGGAAGGGTGGGGACTTATGAATGGACGTAGTGAAGCTATGTCGTATAGATACCACTGATAACGCTAGCGACCATTATACAACGTGATACCAACTCGCCGATCTTTGCTCATTTGCTCACACTGATAGTCTAATCGTTGCGGATTATGCATGTCAGCGGGGCAGACCGTTATGTAATTTTCATAAATAAATGTAGAATTCTTAACTTAGACTGCTTGATCATAGCTATCTCTAACAGGCATAAAATTCTTATAGAAAAAAAATACTTAAAATTAAGTTGTGGGTGTTTCATGTCTTATAGTCCCCCCACACAAATGCGCTGTGTATCCGTTATATTATTATAATTCTAAAGCATCACAATCATAATGTGTATACCTTTTTTTATCGTGCGGAAATCCCCATGGATACCACCCCCGTCGGCCATCGGGGGTGGTTATGTCGGGATCGAACCGACTAAAACCGCACGCCGTCTCGGGCCTTAGTAACCGGGGTGTAAGGTTACCCAATGGGCATATCCCTCGCACCCCAGCTGACCCCAGGCCATCTACGGTTATATAACAGTATATTTCTAAACTACAGACCCTATTTATAGTAAACTACAATTTAGTGGGTTTACAAAAATATATTGTAATATTATAATTTTACATCATATAGCTTAACTCAACAAATACTATAAAATAAACATTACATTAAAAATTAAATATTGTATTTAAATATTTTTAAATTATTTCATTTGTATTAAAATATTTCCTTACTTAATATACAAAGCAACAATAATAATATCCTTAGATATGTAGGTAGTACAGACAATGATTTCTATGTAAACTCCTAGCCGGACTGTAGAGAACAAAAAAAGTAACGCGACAGGTTATCAACCAACCATCAACCACGCGCAACTTTTTGTAGCTGTCATGCAGATGACATCACAAAAAGCGCACTAATTCATTAACTCATTTAAATAGTCTCTGCGACCCATATCCTTTTTTTAGTGCGAATATCAATAAGAATAACCCCCCTCCCCCCTCCCCTCTCTGGCCAGCGGGGACCAACAGTACCAACCAAAACCGCACACCGTCTTGGATCCACAGACGCCAGGGTCTATGGTGGCCTTACAACCAACAGTCCCTGAGCCATCTGCGATGGCCCCATCGGGGACCCGAACCCGTCCCTATGCCCGCCTCACCCCAGAACTGTAACACAGTTTTTGTTCTAAACAGCTGGGATAGTAATATACATAGTAGTTATTGAGTATATATAAAGCATTTATCTCTACGACAATCCTTTGAGGAAGCCAGACAGTTTGTGACTCTTGTAATCAGCTCGCAGTTGAATGAAGCTGTGTAGTATGGAGTGGTCCAATTCCGCCTGCGTAACAAAAAATACAATTTAAATTGATGATCAACTACGATGTTATGCGGTCCGTTTATTAGTACTACCGGTCTCGTGTTTAATAACATAGGTAGGTATTCACTGCAACTTATTTTACCTAGTGGCTAGTGAATGAAATGGATGGGAACTACTCTATTGATATATATACATAAACTCACGCCTATATCCCCGAAGAGGTAGGCAGAGGTGCTAGCACCCACATTTCGCCAGTTTATGTTTAGCTCCTAGGTGGCGAGCCTATTGCCATTAACCAGGCACTTATAAACCTGCGATAAATACACACATAACTTCGAAAAGCATCGAAAAGTCATTGGTGTGTGCCATGGTGAACCTGGGATCGAACTATTGAATGTGTTTTTTAAACAGTTTTATCAGTTTTATTTAACTCAACCTGTTTGTTTGGGTCAAGTATAGTAACTGAAATTAGAACCCCTTTCAGTTGTCTGATTGGTCTGATATTTGGCAGAAGTCTTTAGTTCTGATGACAATACAATTTAAAACTGTTTAACTTGAAAAAGATTTTTTCATAATTTATTAAAATTTAATAAATTATGAAAAAATATGAAAAAGTAGGTATACATCGCAATCGGTTGAGTAGAACCGGCAATATGGTTAAAAAAACGCGAAAACCGACATCCACGCGAGCGGAGCCGCGCGCATAGGTTAGTTAGGTAAAATATAAATGTAGCGCCATGTAATGAAATGTGTAATCGTGGTGCAACTGTGCACAGAGTTAATTAATCGTGGTGACACATGTGAGTTGACATCATTATATTTGATGATATTGAATGTTATTGTTGCTTTGTAACATAGTTTTGGATTTGGCACCGACTGCAACAAAAAATTGCACCCCTAGGGGGGCAAATGAGGGATGAGCAGTGTAAAAGCCGTTTTATGGAAAGTGCTTAAGTTTTGAAGTAAGAAGTATGGAATTCAATATCTTTTTTTTATATTTTATAATTGGACCTTAGGTAGTAGGTGCCGTTAGCACACAATAAATCATTAAGCGGTGGTGCAAACGAGTTAAGAGTTTTTTACGATGCGAAGCCGGGTCCTGGACGGCTAGTAGGTTTCCTATAATTTTTAAGAGTACCGCCTTGTAAACTGTATAAACCAAAAAAATCTATCAAAGTAGTTAACACTCACAAGAGTTTCACCCTCGCAGACTTGGTAGAGGTTCTCCGGCTTGACCAGCAGCAGGTTACAGAGCGCATGCAGCGCGTCGAACAGCGCATGCGCAGGCGCAGGGGCCGCGCGCGCGCCGCGCCCGCACGCCGCTGAACGGTACTCCTTCACGTCACAGATGGCGATCATCGCTCCTGCGCACAACAGGATACGTGAATACTGCGCTAGAGTATGCTTTGAACACTAGCTCAATCAATCGATTGACCTATCGCAGTCCATTGCTGTACATAGGCTTCTCCCAATGTACCATAACTCCCTATCCACCGCCTTCCGCATCGAATCGGATAACTATTAGGGGGAAAGGGGAAAGATTATCTTCCATCAAAAAATTGTGAGCACTTCAATATACTGCTTCAATTCGATATTGAAAATACTGAGTCATACTGTAAAGCGCAAGTTTTTCGGCTGGCTTTCTCAAAGGGTTCAATGAAATTATACATACATACATAAATATATAGCTCGCGCCAATCATTTTGGCTGCTCTGAACCTTGCGCGAAACGATGCGCAGTAAATAAAAACAGGCGCCGATACCTATTTTTCTTTACTGCCCATCGTTTCACGCAAAGTTAAGACCGGCCAAAAAGATTGGCAGCGCGAGTGTGATGCCTTTGGTGTTGCACGCGTCCGTAGGCCACGGTGACCGCTTCCCATCAGGTGGGCCGTGTGCTTGTCTGCCACCTAGGTGGTATAAAAAAATATGGGGCGACCTGTACTCGTTTTTTTCGGTATATCTAGACAGAGACAATATCCCGCCATCAGATACTGTCTTCTGTTCTCGCGGTATTATAAATTTATATTACAAACAATTTAATCTATAAATGCAACTCACCAGCAGAATTAAACTGATAGTTATGTAGATGTTCGTATATGATCCTGTGCAGCCGCACGGCGAGTTCGAGCGTGACGGCGTGCAGGTTGTCACCCTCCAGGCCTCCGTGAATCTTGTCCATCACACTGTTTAGGTACGACACCACCGCTAGACATGCCTGGTGACGTAATACATCTATTAGACATAGAAATCCTCATTGACGCGTGCTTTTTAACTACTAAGGTAGTAAAAGCACTGGTTATATGCTGATAAGTACAGATGCCGGCACGTAAATTGGCCAGACGCGTCATATGCGCAAAAGTCGATTTTTAGGTCCCCTTTGAGGTATGAGACCAATCATATGACTCCGAGAGACGTCTTGTACCGAATCAACGTTCCGTTTGTTCGTAATTTGAATCATTTGATTGGCTCAAAGTGCACGATGCGCGAACTTACCCCCACTACTCCAAAACCTGGCCAAGTTACGTGCCGGCATCATGTAGTTAGCATTTAATACGTGAGATACTAATACTAAAAACCTTTTCCCGGGGGTAAAAAGATGCCGTGGTTAACCCGAAGGGACCATCTCGAAGACGGAGATTGGCCCTGGATCAGCTGGGGTGCTAGAGTAATGTCTCTTGGGTAACCTTACACCCCGGTAATTAAGGACCCCGACCTCAAGACAGCGTGCGGTTTTAGTTGGTACGATTCTGACATAACCACCCCCGAGGGCTGACGGGGATGGTATCCGTGAGGATTTCCGCACGATAAAAAGGCGAGCGAGACGGATAATAAAATTTTAAACCAAGACATTTAAGACAATGGTACTATAGTGTGCATTCACCGATGAGGCAATAGTATCGATGTCTCCTTCAGACTTGTGTTATAGTATGGCCGTTAGCATTCGAATCGTTCGGCCTTAAATGGTGAGAGTGAGCGACACAGATGATATATTTTTTATAACAAAGCATGTAAAATAACGACAGTAGGCCGAGCACTAATTTTCTTTCGAATCGAGTTCGTAACGTGTGCGATAGAAATTATACGAGATTTCTACAGTTCCATTTACGCACGATACGCGCTGCACAAATTTCATACAATTTTTGTCGCACACGTTACGAACTCGATTCGAAAGAAAATTCGTGCTAGCCCCACAGGACGATAGTGTGCATTTACCGATGAGGCAAGTGTATCGATGTCTCCTTCGGGCTTGAAGTCCGTCTTCTTCTGCTCAGTCTGCAGGTGAATCTTAACCCAGCTGACGATGGCCACGATGGCTCGCTCTAGGCCTGCGTCCAACTTGTTCTCGAGTTGATCCATGATGGTTGTCTTGCGATGCATACACTCATTTTGTTTCGATGTTGAACTGAAATTGTTTTACTATTGAAATAAAACTCATTTTTTTATACCATGTAGGTGGCAGACAAGCACACGGCCCACCTGATGGGAAGCGGTCACCGTGGCCTATGGACGTGTGCATTTGTTTCACTTTAGTAAGTGAGAGAGATATGTTCCTTCAGGAATATGGGTATACAAAAATAAATATAGGTATAACTATATACTTACGTCATACAAGGCAACACTGATTCCTGAAAGTGTTCCTCAAACATTCTCACGATTTTATTGGCTTGCTTCACTATATCGAAGAAGTAAATCTGAAAGAAAATAGCTAAATGTCATTCTTTATTTTCAAATCAAATAATAAATTATAATTACTGCTATTATAGGACGTCCACAGCTAAAAATAAGGATTATTTTAAAGACTTTCACCATTCAACAGCCTCTGTCAGTGAGAGAATAGAACAGGCATGCTATTGAAAAAAAAAGTCAGTTTGTATGATGGTCCATCGAACCGTCTCCTCCAGCTTGCCTTTTCTGTATAATACACGCCTTATATCGCGCGCCCTGGTGGTCAATTTGCGACATAGAGTCAAAGTCAAAAATCATTTATTCTGTATAGACCATTAAACGGCACTCACAAAACGTCAAAATTAAAAATATTTAAGACTAGATATGCCAATGGACCAACGATTCAAAACGCGGCCCAGACCTGAGAAGACTCCGGCAAGACTACAGAAGACCGCGGCCATAATAACCATCGTGTTATGTTCCCGCCGGTAAGTAGTGTAAGGGTGGCAGTGCGCGTGTGACACCCTCAGTGTTGTACACGTTCATAGGCCACGGTGACCGCTTCCAATCAGGTGGGCCGTGTGCTTCACCATCACAAAGCCTCAGCGGTCTGTTTCCGTCTATCCAATTGGGAACGAGTAAACTGCGATTTTTATGATTTCGGGTGATTTCAACCCAGGGATAAAGTAATAGTCTTTCACCAACTACATTGCGATCAATGAACTCACTCTCAGTAGTACGTCGTCGGGTTATCAATTTGATCAATCATAATTCATTCCGTCATAATTGAGTCATACTCATACTTTAATTACTTGCCCATTAATCATTCAATAGTTTTGCATAATTATAACGCAAACGACAAGAATGTCAATGCCCGTATAAAGTTAGCACTGGCTATTGCACGCAGCTACGCCTGCCTGACCTGTTATTCCCGTACCCACCCACCCCACACGTCTATAGGCCATGGTGACCGCTTTCCATCAGGTGTGCCGTGTGCTTATCTGCCACCTAGGCGGTATAAAAAATCCCACGTCCCACAGAAATCTATTTTAAGGATAAAAAGTAGCCAATGTATAAAAATACATTTTTTAAATTTTCGCCGAACTGCGCGGGTAAATTGTAAGTTTTGAGGTGATAGTTTTTTTTACCTGTGGAGGTGACTTGCTTTCGGCAATAGGTATGGACTGCAGTCCCAGGTCCAGAGCATAATCCACATGCTCAATGAGCAAATGTTGTATCAGTATTTCGAGCAACGTCACAGTTGTGCTCGACACCTCATTAGGTGTGCAGAGCTGAAAGGGTAAGAACTGTTAGTACATTTCATCATCAATATGAACACTAGTTAGGTGCTCCCACTTTGGAGCCTTGGATCCGAACTCGGATAATAAGAAGGTATAAGAAATTAAAAACGTTTATTGCCCGTGTTACTACCAATCTTACTGCTAGTAGTAACATTGGTAAAATAATTACCGTTCTTCCTACTAAGTTGAATATTTTTAGTACAGCATCGAGTGTAAGTATTATGCTTATAAAATAAACAATATTGAATGAAAAAAAAACATGCGATGTGGATGTGACAGGAACACGGCCGCATGTTGTACGTGAATAAATAAATAAATAAATAAATAAATATTCTACGACATTCTACACAGCGCATTCTACCCAAAGTAAGCATAGTTTGGGTGCGGGCCGGAACCTTCACGTGGTGCACCTGGGCAACGGAGGCGCGCAGCGCCTCCCACTCGCCACGGGAGACGCTGCTGCCTGCGGCCAATCCGGCCGGGGTGGGAGTGGCCCTCTAGAGGGCTGCTCCGAGGCTCTCCACGTGTCCCTCTGACTAGCAGATGGCACAGTGGGGAGCGAGCGGGGGGCGAGCTGATTGTCTGCGCGCCGACGGTTGGGTGACAGGACGGCCTCCTGTCACCCTACACCCCACCGTCGGCGAAGTGGCGCGATGCTCGCCCCACCCCCCCTTTCGGGGGGTCGAGGGGGCCATCTTAAAACCGTAGATGGCCCGGGGTCAGCTGGGGTGCGAGGGATATGCCCATTGGGTAACCTTACACCCCGGTTACTAAGGCCCGAGACGGCGTGCGGTTTTAGTCGGTTCGATCCCGACATAACCACCCCCGATGGCCGACGGGGGTGGTATCCATGGGGATTTCCGCACGATAAAAAAAAAAAAAAGAAAAAAAAAGTAAGCATAGTTTAACTAGCTTGTGTTATGGGTTCTAGAATGCTGATAAACATACTTATATACTTTTTTTTTTGTAAATACATACTTATTATACATAGAAACACGTGAATACGTGACGTAATAGATAATACGCAGCAAAATGACCTCACATCATTATTTGTTTGTAATACAAATTTCATGATCGTAGTATGGGCAATTTTCTATTGCTGTTCTAACAACTTTCAACTAAGTACAGTAAATAAATTACCGATGGTACTACTAGTAGTAAGATTGGTAGTAATACGGGCAAAAACAATAAGGGTACTCACAGTCTTACACCTGGTAAACGAAGTCTTCGCATCGTTGATCATCTTCTGGACAAGCTGTTCACTTAAGAAGGTCTCCCCGCCGTAATTCTCTATCTGAGCAATGTTAATATTTGCCCGAGTGCCGATAACCGCTTGCAAATCACGACGCAGTTCTTGAAAGCTGAGAATTAAAAGTATATTTAGACTTAACCACGAAATAAATAATTATGAATTATGAATTATAAGGGTAGGTGGGTAGTTCCAATTCAAACTTTAGGTGTGAAAATTTTTATGGGAATTCTTCATCATATCATCTGAGCCCCAATCCCTGTTATGTCCAAAGCTTACATTTTAGAGCTAGAGATCCGCTCTGCTACTCCTCCTTTTTCCATAATTTAGTGCCGCATAACCCCAAGAGGAAATCTTGCGCTAGAGCCTCTCCGTCAGGTCTCCCAAGATCTTCATACAACCCATAGAGCAAAATTTCATCAACATCATCTACCGAACGCCATTTCGGTTTGCATCCAACATTTGCACTTTCCAACCGAACTCGAGGTACATTATCTTTCTATTCCTTCCAATAATTTGGTTTGGTTAGCTGTCACGTGACTGCCATCTAAACCCCACAACAGCGCAAAGCGCGTGCCAATCTCATCCATCAACCAGCAGGTGTACCGATTTACAAGTGAAGTTGGCCGGAAGATCTCGGTTGATGCATCCTAATGAAGGCAGTGTCAGCGAGGTGTAAAAAAACATCTGATGAGACCGTTATTAAATAAAACTCATTACTGAGAATCTAGCTTACCATCAGGTGAGGGGAAATCACATTGACGTGACCATTATACAAAAATCTATAGTATCTAATCTTGTCAATATATAACAACATACCCGCCTCCCTGTATCTGCTTCTTGACATGTTGCTTCTCAGTGTAGTATACGTTCAGTGCGTTGGACAGTACCGCTTTAAGCCGCCTCGTCTCCATACCCGTGTACCCATCGTTGGCCCCGGCCATAGCTCCGTTGACGAGCGCATCCCGCCGGAGTTCCCCCGTTGTAGAATTACCTTCCGCTGATACTAGACCAGCTTGGACTAGCTCGTCGCAAACGCGTTGAGTACTAGAAGGGAAAGATAATTAAAAAGTTTGATAAGACACGGCAAGTTCGCAAGAATTTTTTTTTTTTATACCTTAGGTGGCTTACGGGATTACGGGAGGACGGAAGAATTACGGGAGATGGCTCCAACGGTGCCAATCTTTTTGCGCGAAACCCTAAATCTGTTCCCAAAATTAAAGAAGCCTATGTTACGCCTTGTTATACTAACCATCTACCAGCGACGGTTCCGTCCAAATCGGCCCAGCCATTCCAGAGATTACCTCATTCAAACAGACAGAAATAAAGACAGACAAGAATTTTAAAAATTGCTCTTTTGTTGCATGTATCGCACATACACTTAATATGCATTTAATTAATATCTGTTATTTCAATATTACAAACATACACTTTAATTTTATTTATATGTATAAGTATACATTCATAGATTAAGTAGTAGTATGTATATAGATTTAAATGATAGTACCTAGTATACATCTCATAGAGATTCTTCAGATACTTTTCGACATCACTCTTGTCGGCTAGTTTCGTTTGGATGTACTTCTGAAGCTTTAGGAGAAAGATGTTGAGCACAAATTTACTCATCACCTGGTCGGGGTTGGGGAACACGTTGCTAATAATCGTGTAGTTTTTCTTGCAGAGTGGCAACACTGCTGAGAAAATATCTTTGCCAAGAAGTGTGTTCTGCAAAACAAATTTTTTAGGAATCAGATTGGGTTCAGTTTTTCTTTAAATGAATATTCGTAGAATATTTACTTTTATTATAATGTAATTTCATACATAGTGTTTAAGAGTCATAATTATGCATTTTTTATGCTGTTCAATATTGGAAATTACAAGACTTTCGTTACAATTTGATTCCTTTGAAATTATATGCAATCCATTATTATCTTATAAATAATCACAAAAAATCAAGCAAAATTGAAATCAATAAAGTTGTCTCACCATTTGACTTGTTTCAATAAAAGCATCTACACACTGAGAATATCCCTTGAAGTTGGTCATAATATTGGCAATGTCCTTCATTGTCGCCATATTGCCTTGGTTCTGGGCTTTGACAAACTCATCAATGAGGTTCCTCTCAATCTCATCATATTTAGCTTCTATCTTCTTCTTGGCAACTTCAAATTTGTCTGGCGGTAGCTCTTGAGCGATAGTGTGAAGTTTCTGAATGATATCTGCAGCTTCATGCAACTGAAATTCAGAACAGACGAAACTTTGCAGGTAACATAGCAATTTTATTATGCGCATGCTTAATCTGTGGCATGGTCTCCCCGCTGTGGTTTTCCCTAGCATGTACAGTAAAAAATATCCTATAGTATTGTAAAGTTTTTATTTACATACCATATACATCCACAATAAAATTTTTGTTCCCATTTAATGCATCTCTAATGGCCAGTAACACTAATAAAAATTCATTAATGCAACTTTGCGTATTTTAATGCAATAATCATTCATTCAATTTTATGTGAAAACAACAAACCTTATTAGCATCATTGAACAAATCAATGAGCACAGGTCCTGGGCTTAAGAAGTGCGAGAGATGTGACAACAGGTCCCTGGCGGCAGCCGCCCTGGCCCGTGGTGCCCGGGCTGCACCAAGCTTTTCACCCACATCTAGTGCTCGGCCACCGCAACGAGACATACGTTCATCTAGTGCACTGAATACACCAACACAATGCTGCAATACAAACAAATAGTATATTAGAATAAATTAGCCTAATTACGCCCTCCTCAATAGGAAGGTTGGAGAAATGGATGGAGTAGCCGGCAAATACTGTGGGTGGAGCGGGCAGTCCATCTGGCTGTTGGTGTCTCCACTTGAAATAATAATAAAATAAATCTAATACAAACTATAAATTGAAAGGTAAAAGGTTTCAAAATATGAAAAACATAAGTTACATTAATTTACATGTACATATTTCGTACCCAACTGTTTAGATAAACCTTCTTTAAAATAGTTTAAATAGTTATATTTACCATAGATATAGAAATATTTTTATTTACTTACCATAATGAATCTAAATCGGAACTTGTCATAATATTTTCATTTCTTCATCTTTCAACGGAATTACATGGTCTCATGTGGACTCATGCAGAGCTCATTCTCTTTACCACATGTACAATCATATTTTATATCTTTCAAAACAATAGTACTTTGAAAATTTGTTATGATGGGAAGATACTTTATAAAAGCAGTAATAAATGCAGCAATTTTAACCTCTAAGTCAGTAGAATAACTCATTGGATAATAACCACTGATAATGCAGTAATAGGTAACTGGAAAACTATTAAACTGATCAGTTATTAAAGTACATACAGTATGTTGATCCATTATTTCAGCTAGTTTGGCCCCATATAATTTTTCTTCTTCTTGGACTGTTTGCTCTAGCCTGGTACATTTCCTTTCCTGTCTCTCTTGGAGAACCTGTACATAAAATTAAACATATTAGGTACCTATGTGGCACACGAAAATTAATATAGACACTACATATTAATATGAGACATTGGCTGATATAATTTTATAGAACATGTTAAGATAAACAAATATATCCCGATTCAAGAGCTAATCATTGAAGACTAAATTAGGCATATACAGACTATCAAATCAGCTTGATACCAAAGAAAATGTTTCAAAGGATAAAAAAATTATGATATATGATGCAAAGTGAAAAACAGTAATATGATAGGGCACGATTCTCAACAGTGCTCACACATTACCAAAATGATCAAACTGAGACAAACCTTCAAATCTTGAATAGCTTGTGTAAAAATATCATGTATCATTTCAGGATCGAATTGGTCATCTTTCAAACGTGACTCCTGCATACATCGTTTCACCATTCTTTCAACGAATTCATCTGGGTCGAATGGGTCCTATAAATTTAAAAACAAAAGGATTATGTATAAAAATGCATTCCTTTATACCGCAACTTATATCTTAGCTTTAATGAGAATATTAACTTGTTCTAATTCCTTCATGTATTGGTTCATCATCTTGGTAGTCTGATTATTTTAATATTTAGACAGGAAACTCTATAAACATGATATTTAATCAATAATTTATTCTCGGTCGCTAAGACCGCCTACTTTTAAAGATTGACACTCAAACCAAATCAACCCAAACACGGCAAACAAAAAATACAGAAGATCACGAAAAGATCCGATTTTCAATCGTCAATCGAATAGGTAATCCGTAATCATCTGATCTGACATCCATCTGACACTTTGACAGTCTGATGACGGAGTTTAAATGACATTGACAGTGTGCGTTCCGAAACAAACACTGAAAGAGGTTTTATAAAAAAGAAAAAAATAATAATAACAGTACGGTCATTTTGGGTAACATTGAATCGCAGTGTAACTTTGAATAAACTTGTGAAAAAGATTTAAAAATTTCTTTGATGCAAATGTTTTATTGTTTCAATATTATAACTGCCTAAACGGATCGCCATAATGTTTTTTAACAAACGTAACGTAAAACATTAAGCTTTCAAAGTCAGAATTTTGTAATTTAACCGCCTTTTTCGAGTGAAGTTTTTAGCAGTGTTTGTTAGTTGAATTTAATATCGGAATTATTTGTACAAAATTTGCTGTAAACAGGTATGTTTGGTGTTTATCTTTAAAATCTACTAAAAAACTTATTATTTTTAAATCGCTGTCCGTACATGGTGTTACATAAATTGTCTAAAACTGATAAAGTTGTAACGACGATCAAAATCGAAGTGATTTGGGTAACATTGAATGGATCAAAGTTATTCGTGTCTTATAAAAAGTTTCAATTCTAAGTATGAGGACCCCTAAAATTGATTGCTTTTTTTCTATTTTTGTGTGAAATTCTTAATGTGGTTCACAGAATACGTCTACTTACCAAGTTTCAACCGCATAGGCCTTATAGTTTCGGATAATAGTGGGTGTGTAACATACGGACGGACAGACAGACGGACGGATGGACGGACAGACGGACAGACAGACAGACAGACATGAGGAATCTATAAGGGTTCTGTTTTTTGCCATTTGGCCCTAAAAAGGTGGAAAAATTCGTATTTACGATGACATTTTGTTCATGGAAAGGGGTGATTAGCTTTCTTTAAAAAATAAAATGCCCAGAAAAATTATTAGCAGTCATTACGATTTTGATCTCATCTGATAACCAAATAAACATATAATTTATTATGTTGTGCACTACGTTCCTACTTATCTTACTTTATTAGAAAATATAAAAATAACAATGTTTTTTTTTTTCCACCAAATTGGTTCGCCTTGTTTCATATGGCAAGACCTCGCTATTTTTCACAGGTAGTTACGTCAAGTTAGTCATGATTTTCATAGATTGGACTTTTTTTTACAAGAATACATCATTCAATTTTATCCAAATCCTAAAATGTTTGGATAATAAAGATTTTAAAATCCAAAAAATTATATATTCAAAGTTACCCAAAACTCGTGCTAACTTTGAATGTGTGTTTTGGGGCAAATTTTGGGCAGTCTTTGTGTTTTTTCCATAAATTTGTGGGTTTAGAAACATAAACCAACTCAAAAGAACACTATTTATTCTATAAAATAAAGATGTAATAAATATAATCAGAGAGTATACATTAATAATCCGTTAAAAATGTTCAAAGTTACCCAAAATGACTGTACAGAAAAACGATAACTCCACAACATTATTATTAATTACATTGTATAAAATATGTATTTTTAACAATATGAAAAAATAGTGACTCACCAGCGTCGTCGGGTACAGGGACCCTGCTAAGTACTACACCGGCGGTGGTTAGGGCTCCAGAGAGAGGAATCTTCTCGTTACGTGACGTGTCGAGCGGAGGAGACTGCCGTTGCCGTCCTCTGCATTAAGCCCTTGACCCAACTGCCTAACGCGAGCCTCTTAAGATATTGATCAAGGCTCTTGGTACGTACTGGTAGTACATTACTATTAATCTGTGCTCTTGGTAATCAATCCGTGAACAACAACTATTGGGACAATTTCAACAACCCAGAGAGCGAAATCCAAATATTGTGTTTGTTTATCTTTTTTTTGTATTTTTATCAATTGTAGTTTAACTTTGTATGTTTAATACCGCGGTAGCCTAATGGTATGGGTAATGGACTTCTGAGACGAGGTCTCGGGTTCGATCCCAGGTTGCCATGGCACACACAAATGACTTTTCGATGCTTTTCGAAGTTATGTGTGTATTTATCGCAGGTTTATATGTGCTCGGTTAATGGCAATAGGCTCGCCACCTACTACATTGGGACCTAAACATAAACTGGCGAAATGTGGGTGCTAGCACCTCTGCCTTTTGTTTTTCAGTTTATTTTTATCACTGACCTGTGTGTGGGTGTGTGTGTGTGTGTGTGTGTGTTTTTGCGCATATTTAATGTACCTATGGGTGGTAGACACTTAATTTAATTACATCATAATCATAATTGCATCCTAAGATTGCATTACATACCTACCTGCTGAAAAGTTACATTAGCTTGCATTATCTCTCTCTATAATAAAGAAAATGTAAGGTTGGGAACTCGGTGGATAAACTAAATATACCTAGTACTATAGACGGAAACATAGATAATTATTTATTAATACCTATATAATCTTTTTATTAATATTAAATACAGGCTTTTCTGAAAAAAACATCATTTTAATTTTAGAAACAAAAGAAAAAGTCATCCATGTAGCAAATACGTCTTTTTGGAAGATTTCTTACTACTGAAAGCGTTTTTTATATCCAAATTCTTTGTGATGAAATGTTTTAACAAAATTTTGTGCGTGCCATTGAAGAATAATTAGAATAACATCGATTTACTCTCTTTGATGAGAGTTGTGCGGAAAGCTCATATCAATCGAAAAGCTAACATATTGACAGGTGGGCGACTGAAACCTTGGGCATACGTGAGTAGTGAGATGTCCAATGTATCCTAAACGGGTTAGGATAAAGTCGATAGAGCTCAATGGCTGAGCGCCTCAGCCCTCGAAGCTCCGAGGTGAATGCCTTGGAACAACGAGGCTATCTCATCGGCAAGAAAATCGGACAAGGATCATATGCTACCGTTCATCTAGCTGAGTACTGCGATGCAACCAGCCCAAAGCGGATGCACCTCGCGTGCAAAATATTTGATAAAGAAAAAGCACCTCGGGATTTTTTAGAAAAGTTTTTTCCTCGTGAACTTGATATACTTACTAAGATCGAAAACCCCCATATCATTCAAGTGCACAGTATTTTACAACGTGGGCCGAGAGTGTTTATCTTTATGCGCTATGCTGATAACGGGGATTTGCTGGATTTTATAAAACGTAACGGAGTCGTGCCAGAAAATCAGGCAAAGCTTTGGTTTAGACAAATGGCTAGTGGCTTACAATATCTGCATAGCAAAAATATAGCACACCGTGATTTGAAATGCGAAAACATACTACTATCACGAAGGTTCAACGTGAAGTTAGCAGATTTTGGTTTTGCTAGATTTTGTACGGATGGCGACAACCGACGTGTACTCAGCCAAACTTACTGTGGATCCGCTGCTTATGCAGCGCCAGAGGTGGTTAGCGGCACTCCCTACAATCCTAAACTGGCCGATGTGTGGTCTCTCGGTATTATACTTTTTATAATGCTGAATGCCTCTATGCCATTCGATGACTCTAACCTACGTAAACTACTCAAGGACCAAATGTCGCGCAATTGGGTGTTCAGATCCAGGATTCGCGATACAGTATCAGCAGCGGCCAAGTCGATCGTGCGGCATATTCTGGAACCGGACATAACGTTGCGCCTCACTCTGGATAGAGTGCTGTCCCATGAGTGGACACGACCGCGCAAGGATAAGAGTGCAAGTCTTATGGGGCGATTGGTACAATCGGCGCCATCAGCTCCTCATTCACCCGGAAAGCGCGAGCACGACGAGGCTGGCACATCGGCTGGCGCGCGCGTGTCGGGTGATCATCGCGAGACGGAGCGCGAGCGGCACGATGATATCAATATGCGCTCACATGACTAACGCACACGATACAATACCTAAGATAATGTTTACGCAAATAGTGTTATAATCTTGAAATAGTTTTGATCTTCAAAAATAGGAAATTTACTTTATTATTTTGATTTTTTTTTACAATTGACGACTTAATTATTGTTGGTCGGCAATAGTGAAAATAAAGATTTTTATATAAAACTGCTACTACACTTTTTTCATTAAAACCACATCAAACTGAAATGAGGCTGATATAGGTACCTAACTATATCAGCCATCTATATACCTATTCAATGAGCTCAAACTACCTATTCAACTTTGGTTGGGCCTGGTTGGACCCATTATCTTTTAAAATCAATCAATAGACTCGGAGCTTGCATAGGTACTTGCCTTTCAACCGATTAGATGTGAGGTGGATGGTGTAAACATAAAATTATAATGGTGTAAAGCGGGTCGACAATCCCTAAATAGGTAAAATACTTACCTATATAAGTGGTAGACACGAATGCAGGTGCAGGTACCTACCTACCTACCAATTATTTTATACTTCTCTCGTGTCGATGTTGCCATGGTGGTGCAGTAATATTGGTTTCACGGCGATGCCGATGCTAAATCAGGCAGGCAACCAGCTATTCTGACGGACACCTTACAGAGAGGGCCAGAGCAGGAGCATAGGGTATCGCTCTTCGAGAAGGCTACCTACTATTTTTTGGGGGTAATTTACTTACATTACCCTCAAAAAATCGGGGGCCTTTGTTCCATTTCAGTTTTGTAATCATGACCTTGGAAATTATAGGAACCACAGAACATTGCAGGCATTATCGTTTTGTTAAATAAATATATACCTACCTACTCGGGTAAAGAGAAGGAGGCAACCGGGAACACGATACCTATTTGAGATGATGACGACGATGAAGCCTATTATAGACTAGCCTCCGCCCACGGTAACGGTATTTTAATAAAACGACTCTTCACTCCACTGACAACTCCACTTTCAACTCCACTCTCCAATCCACACTGCACTCTCCACTCCACTCCACTCTCCACTACATTGGTCTTCACTCGTCTAACCAAAAAAACCACTCTCATAAAAATAACCGCATCAAAATCCATTGAACGAATTTTGGTGTTTTTTTATTATAAAGGTTTTGCTTAGACTCAAAACTTACCGTAGGTACACACTATGTTTGGTTATGGTATCCTTCCTTGTTATCGGCTTAGCAAAGTTAGTGGTTCTTTTAGGGGGGAAGGTATACGTTTTTACAATAAAATTGCCTGAATCGGTCCTTGGTATGCCTGACAATAAATTTAAAACATTTGTTAAGGCCACCTTATGCAAAAAAGCATACTATAGGACTGCTGATTATCTTGAAGACAAAAATGTCTGGCTTGAGCATGGTGCAGGCCCCTCCTAGAATGCTAAAGTGCTACAACTACATAATGCTGTAGTTGTGGCATTTGCCTACCTGCTTTGCGACCTTTTTTGCTATTTTTTTGACATTAGTATATTTTTGACATTTTCAATTATTTTATTGTTTAACTTTGGTTAAAATTTATTATATTTTTTTTTTATATACCTTTATTTATATTGACACGAGACAAAATGTACATTCGTCCATATTTAGTCTTAAGATATATTATGTATAACCTGACGTCTTAAAATGCAGCAGTGGAGTTTGTTGCGCCGTTTCTTCTCCACTAGCGCCTAGGAAGCGGTGGTAAACTTAGTATTAAGTAGTTTTTGACGTCAAAAAGATGTAATTACGTTAAAAATAAAGAAATTTAAAAATTGAAATTGAAATGGTGCATAAGTAGAACCGGAGAAGTTCGTACTAAGTAATATTAATCCAAGTTTGGTTACTCATGTAGGTATTTAATCAAATATTTTTAACCACAGCACTTTTTATAACTATTGATTTCTGTAACTGGGTACAACTTTAACCCATATCTCATAAGTTGATGCAGGTATTTGAATCCAAGAATAGGCTATTTTGAGTTTCCTCGTCTCATTATCGTAGTCAACTTTGGGAGGACCCAACGCGGTAACAATCACCCTCACGTAAGCGATTTCTACACTGGATGGCACCTGAAATAAATAAGTAAATAATATACTTAATAAATTTCTAGAACAAACTACAAAGGGCTATCTAGATCCAAACTGAACACAGGTTTGTTGATTCCTTCCTTTGTCGTACGAAAGAAGTGGAATGCTTTACCCTCGCACGTGTTCCTTTCCTCCTACAATCCCGGGTTCTTCAAGCGGGGCGTAAAATAGCATTAGAACATTATAAAAGCATTAAACAGTGTAACGTAATACACATAACTATTCTTAATTACCGGTTTTAGCAATGTAATAGGTAGGTTCCTGCATAGACTCATCTATTAGGTAGGTAAGTACCTAATCGGTGGTGCTCATACTTAATTATTTACTGATTCGTACGTGCCTATACTTTTTTAATATCGATCACATCAATATGACTTCACCTCGCCTGATGGTAAGCTAAAGGTAAAGTTTCAGGAATGGGGGTCACCATTACAAATTATATTTAGATTAATATACCTACTTACGGATATAGGAACCTCCGTAGTCCAAGCAAAATCAATTCGACCGGTAGTTATGTGGATTATTTCCCCGGTGTTCGTGCCTAGATTCAAAGTAATCAAATTATAAATAGTGACAATTAGCTCGCACTTTTGCACTAACTGGTATATTATTTTTATCGGCTTTATCATGTGCAAGTTCGTACTCGCCAAGTGTTCAGTCAGAGTGATTTGATGAATCTGGCGTATTCAGTTGATTCCCGTGGCGCACTCGTACTTTGAAGATTTCTTCCAACATTATCTTTCACGACAACAAGGGATGGATACGATTTCACCTGAAAGCTTTTACATCTGCTGATTGAGGGACGAAGTTCTGGCCGCAGGTTTCCCTCACGATCTGATGGTAGTCGCTCCTTTAAAACCAAAATCAACCAAATTATAGCGTGGGGTACGAGTGTGTGGTCTCCAAAATGCAACCTTTGTACATATGATCGCAAGTCGCAACCATGCTGTAGCCAACTTTCGAACTAATGTATTGACGATGACGACGGCAACGCGACGGTCCCTTATTGATTTTGACTTGTTAATTTAATTACTTGGGTAAGTACCTACAGTAAAGCCATTTTCTTCAAAGACATGATTACGATTCTTCATCGCATCCGAGGTTGTTCACTTCGGACGGATTCCGAGTCCGGGGTCCCTTACGGACGTTTACTTTCATGAAAAGTAGTGAAACCATTTTTTTTATGTCGGATACGTCAACATGACTTCACCTCGCCTGATGGTAAGCTAATGGCAAAGTCTCTGAAATGGGAGTCACCATTGCAAACACCGACAGTGCCACAATGGTGGCTCTCAGCTTGACGGCCTCATCAAATGCTTTTTCACGCCCCGCTTAAAGGACCCAGGGCTGTATGAGGAAGGAAACAAGTGAGTTGGTAAAGAATTCCAGGTTTTGATGGTGCGGCAAAGAAAAGAAGCACTGAACCGCTTGGTTCTTGATGGAATTGTTTGCACCATATGAGGATGATATCTCAGTCTTGCACGTGTTGTTCTGTATAGGAAAGGAGAGGAGAGGGTATGGGACTAGTAAGTAATATAACCACGCGTGTGATCTTCTTCATTCTCTATCATCATTCTCTAAACCGGTCGGCATTTCAGTCTAACTGTGATGCGGCTGAACTTCGATATTTTCCGTGGAGCGACTGCCATCTGACCTCCACAACCAATAGTCATTATGACCAATGGTGATATCGAAGTACCAAGTTAGACTGGTTGGACTTTTGTGGTCTCCAACTACCCGTAACGACGGCCATAGATGATTGTATGGCATAAAGAAATGATGAAATAAATAAGATTAAACATACCAAATTCATATTTATATGCCGTAGTGAAAGCCTGAGCCCCTGTAATGGCGGATAACACGCTCAAAATATTTACAATGATTTGCCTCATTTCGTTGGTGGCGCGTCAATTTGCTGCGAGCTGATTGATCTAACTGCTTATTTAGTTATAGTTCTGATTTCATTTGAACAAATTAATAGGTGGTGTAAATAATCGCAAAATAATTAGATTCATGTAATAATTAGAATTTACTACATATCGTTGGTACTTTTATCACTTAACTACACTGCCCGGTTTTGCTCATGAATTAATTTGTGTCAAAATAGGTACCTACCTACTTACATATTTTCCAATTAAAATGCATACCTGTAGGAAAAGCATGTTTGTTTTTCTTATATTATTACAGCTAAACCAATTGATTTGAAATGTAATCTAAAATCAATATTTAAAAATGCTTGTAACAATTAGGTAGGTAGTATCCGTATTATTATCGTCTTTGGACTCTTTGGTATAACATTTATTGTTACATTATTTTTAAAGGTGGTATAATAGGTTATAGGTTTTAAAGGGAAAGCTAAGTATTTGCTAATTAAAACTAAACAAAAATAACATTAAATAAAAACTTAAATGTAGGTACGAGTAGGAAACGAATTACTTGGATAGAATAAAGAACATTCTTGGGTTAGTTTAAGATAGTGATACAAGATTGTCACCAGTTATTAGTTTTTTTAAGTTTTTAGTGTTGACAGATTTTTTACACACGTCTCTGATGTTTTGATTAAGTAGGTATAAGGTTATCGATTGTCACCTTTGAGCATACGGGCATAATATTTATCATGGAAATTAATGTGCGGCAAGATCGCTATTCAAGTCGTGTAGTGTAAGATCTCTAAAACTTATCCGCCTGAAACCCAATAATTCCATGCTTACTGAGGCTTACTAGATTAGGATTGGCGAGTAAACGGTAGGTAGGTAGGTACCTAACGAGTTCAAAACTATTACCTACGTATGGAATGAAAACCCCTACGGGTACTCAGCAGGGTTAGTGCAGTAGTTTTGTCGGAATCGAACCAACTAAAATCACACTGTTCCGTTCACGTGAGTTTTTAATTAGGGACCCCGGATGTACCCTAGGAACTCCCCAAGATCCCAAGGAGACTTTAACCATCAGTAATATTATCACAGGTGGTCTTTGGAGGCAATCACCCTCCGTTTAGATAGGAACACTTTGCACCACCGTCATCGGCCTAGTTCTGCTAGAGCTAGAGTGACTCGCAATCGCAACAGTCGCAAGTGTCGCAACCCTACCCCTCGCGCTTTGTAATGAAAGAAGAGAAGGTTACACCATTATTTATGATTTACAAGTAAGAAAATACACACTCAATTTATTACAGTGAGATTTACTAGAAAAAGGAATATGGGATGGGGCTTCATCATCAACACCATTACTGTAACAGAGATATAAAAAAATAAATTTGTCATCAGGCAATATTAATTCAATTCTGTGACGTCAACTGATGATGAACCGTTAATCGTCCTATTATGACTGCACCGTTGTGAAGTTTTGATGACCACGTTGCCAAGATATCTGCCGGTTGGGTCTACTCGTACGACGTGCATGTATTCATCGCCAAGTGTGAACTCGACCTGAGGAGGAGCAGCCCAGTCGCACACTACAGTCACTTCGTTGTTCACCATTGGTGGGTTGATACAGAATAGCTGAAAAGTTAGGAAAACGGTAAAACTTACGTTCATTTTTTAATGTTAAGTAATTTTTAGTTTTTGATCAAAACTAATCACACGTCCTTAGGCCACGCTTCCCATCAGGTGGGCCGTGTGCTTGTCTGCCACCTAGGAAACAACTCCTAGGAAATTACTACTTTGGTATTAGGTACTTTGGCTCCATCCTTTCTCACTCGGAACACGGACCTCTTAACACGTCATCGTAGGTAAGCCCTTAGTATACCCCATTCTAACTATTAGGTATCTAATTATTAGGTAAGTATCATTAAGAGTTCAATGGTAGGTATATCTAGGTACTAGTAGATACTTACATGTTGATAGGCTTCGCGTTGCCCTGGGGGTATGTAAACTGCTGGGTAGTCATAATTAAACTTGGCCTGATAGTCGGTACCTGAAAGATATAGGTAGGTACCTATTATATTCGTATGTTTTTTTTGCAAGCACACAATGACTGGGTGCTATAGGCAGGAAACGACACGATTTTTCCGACATACCTAGTTAATTTTCCTTAATTACGTGGACATGGTGTGATACGAGTACCTACCTATACATATATAAACACGCATAAATCAAGGTCACATCACAGTAGGTAGGTACCTACCTACTGTCACAGTCAAACTCAATTTTTTTTACATGTACCTACAGGTAGGTACCTACCTAGGTATTGCAAATTGCAACCAACTATAGCCTACCTATCTTAAAACATAAAACGTAAAATGGGTGGGTACTGTAAGTAGTAGGTACTAGGTAGATGTAAAATCTCGAGTGCTCAATATTCATATCTATAAACCAGTAGCACAGATTACCCCAGGTTCTATGTAAATTGGTATGTAATTATATGATGAGGAGTAGGTAAACTACGTCCTCTTCTAGTATTACCTTACCTACCTACATTAAGTTATAGGTAGGTACCTACCTATAACTTAATGAATTAAAGTTAAGTAAAACTATAAGTAGTTTTAGTACATAGGTACCTGGGTACCTACTACAAGTGGAGACCTTATCAGTGCACTGCACGGCATCTAACTTGGCATGATTTTGGAGAGACACACACACTATATTTAGTGCCATATTAGTGCACATCCACGCGAATGAACCGATGAAGTCGCGAGCACAGCAAGTAATTATTACCTTCATATGCATATTATTATAATAATAATTATATTACTTACATTATTATTATAAGTACCTAGGTATTTAAACTATATAATAATAATATTATGTGAATTTCTACTTACTTTTCGTAACTTGTGTACAATGCGGCGGATTAACGTTGTTAATTAATTTTCCTTGTAAACCCACTATGTCGAATGTAACAAAAACAAATAACACTGAATATCTCTTCATCTTGTCCCCGCAACGTGAAGCGGCGTACTGGTTCTACTATTATTGTGGTGACTCATGGCACCGAGGCAAATCGTTATGATTAGGGATCAGTAAGCAAACTTTATTCGGTAGGTACCCCTAACTGCGACGAGAAGCCTATAAAGTTGGCAATGAACTATGAATATAAATCAATTCACGATAGGTATATTATACATTTACTTACTAATCCTAGAAAGGGTTGAAGGTTTGAGATAATATTTTCATCATTTTGTGGTGGGTATACATGTAGGTAGGTAGCAGCTTGTTATATAATTTGGTTAAACTTGGATGGGGGATTCATGCAATTTGACCTGGTATTCAGTTACTTCCGCTGGCGCCCACTACTTTGAAAATTTACAAATCGACGACGACGAACGGTCCGTCGCGTCGCGCGTCGGTCCCTTCCTTAAGTACAAACTAATCCAGAATCCAAATCCTACTGCTAAAAAAATGCATCAACTAGGTACAGAGGCCTGTCATTGACTGCACCTTTTCAAATTTTGAAAGTATGTGTAGCTATGTACATAAAACCATTTCAATAATAATTAGTAATTATTATTATTATATTAAATAAAGTATGCACCTTGGAACCTGGGCTATTATGGGAGTAGCTACTGTCTGAGCACCCAACTCTGAGAGGCAGGTTTTAGCAGGTCCACCGACTTGCAGGTGAGGTTGGCTTGGCTTGGGCCTCAACCATGGTATCGTGAGTTGAAAGTGAGACGGCCTAAGTATTCGAATTTATTTCCTACGGAACTACTGTGGCTTGACCCATATTGAAATTCCTGATAACAAAACGCTCTAATAAGTGGTAACCTACCTACTCTACTACCTAGGTACATTATCAATGTGATAATAACTACACATATTTATTTAACAAACAAGCCGGTAACTGCCGGTATCACCTCGAAGGAATAGTGGCTCTTAAGGCTTGGGACTTGCGACAGAGAGATCGCGGTTGAATTTCGGTCATTATACCTACTACCCTTTTTTAATACAAGGAATTTAGCATACCAAGAGCAGTTAGCTGCAACATTAGTAATTTTGATTAGAAATAGGTTCTACTCATAAAAAAACAGTAAGTACACTAGGATTTCGTTAAGAGATAAATACCTAAGTACCGACAGAAAATTTCGGTTTGGCAAAAATTTCTAGATTTTTTAATTTAAAAAATTAATTTTTATTTTAACAAAACTATTTCGAGTAGGGTGAGAGGCTAAATATTGGATTGCTTTTAGGGAGATGTGGGAGGGACGACGAAAGGGTCATACAATACTAAAGATTTTGCTATCACTATAAATAGGTACCTATCAAAGAATTTATAGGCTAAGAATTTATAGTCTAAGATAGGTATCTAACTTACTTAACAGAAAGTGGCGTTTAGATTACTTCTAATTTATTTAATAAAATTATATAAAATCGGCATTACAAACACCTACTTATTAGATAGACTTAAACCTTTTCTGTAATATCAATATTGTCATTGTTATCATTTTCATCATTATTTATGTCTTCTTCTTCCCAAGTTTCTTCGGATATATTCTGGATATTCAGCAAATCGTAAAAGAGTTCAGCATGGTATAGGGCAGCAGTTTCAACTTCAACTTCTGCAGCTGCCACTAGGTATACAAAAAAACATACAAAGATTTGAAAAATGATTTTTCGAAATGAAAGCGATAGCGTTGGAAACGATAACGCAATAGCCTTTATTGGCATAATATTTAATAACAGTACTTATCTAGTTTTATTTTAGCTGCTATCTAAAATAAAACAGGTACCTACCTATGTACCTAGCTAGGTAATCGAAGTTTTAGTTAAGTAAGTAGGTACCTACCTACTTAATCAGGGTGGGCGATACGGTAACAGTGCCATAAATATGTATAAATTATTATAATTATGTATTCATAACATCAGGCTATCTGCCAGTGAACATCTCGTCTTATCATTCGTCAGCCGCTGTGTACCTACCTAAGTACCTACCCATAATAAGGGTAATTGGCATTCAATGATAAACCACTTCAATTTGTTGTTTTCAATGTACAGTCAGCGTCAAAAGTAGACAGTGATTCTAAAGATTTCCAATTTAAAAATCAAAATGATACCTATCTAATGAATAGGTAGGTACTTACCTATATTTTTTTATAATAAGCTCTATGTGCTTAGGTACCTGTGTGGCTATTTAACAAACGAGCCCATTGTGTGTGCCTACCTACTTAGATCAATGTACTTATAGTTTTTTTTTTAATATAGTTAGGTACTTAGGTACCTACCTAACTATACCTACCTTTATAATACCTAAGTAGATAGGTAATAGGTACTTGGTGTGCAAAAAAGTTGTGCCAAATATCAGAACAATCCGTTCACAGGAATTGAAAATTGACCCCAATTTTCAATTGAGTAGGTACTAGATTTGACTAAACAGGTCAAGTTACATAAAAGCGATTAAATAAATAAAATGAATAAGTAGTAATATGGTAGTAATAAATTTAATATGTATCGTAAAATACCTACCTACTTATAGGTCTAACTTGAGAGTTGAGAGACAAACTTAGGTAGGTACACTTACAACGCAAATTCGTAATAACTTCTACATTTTTTTTCATACGAGCCAAATCAGATTCAATTTCAAATTGAACATTTTCATAGAATTCGGGATTATTTGCATCAATATTTTGTATATTATTTCGCTCTTCTCCCATTTTTCAACTGTTCGATCAAGCGCGGCAAAAGTTTTTTTTTATATCTAGCCATGCATTGGGAGGGCATGGGCTGGACACTCAGAGCCAGAGCAAAGAACGAGTAGAATATATAGGTACATATATTCTTTGCTTAAACCTATTTTAGACCAAATCAAAACCTATTATTCATACCTACTTAGCAAAAAGGAACAAAATTGAAACGGTATAATATATATTATGGTTAACCTACCGTCAGTACGTCCGTACCTAACCGTATAGGTACCATATAGGTACCGTACCTTCCAGCTTCCAGTCCTTTCCTTTGAGTACGATCTTTACGATTTAAATAGGTAGGTATTCAAGTTTAAAACCTCAAGTGTGTGGCGATGGCGTCGCGCGTCGCGTGTCGCCTCGCCGTCGTTGTGCACTCGTGCTTGCCTTGCCACAAAACTACATATTTTCTTTTCTTACTCTATGGCATCTATTTTACTCTATGTACACAATTTATTACTCAGATGTTTAAGTCAGAGTTATAAATAAACGTAAATACAGGTACTATACTTTAAATTAATAGTAAAGAAATAAAGTATCAAGTTTATAATAATTACGTACAATAATACAGACGTGGAGTCTTAATATTATTTGAGTGGGCTGTTTCGATTTTGCAAATAAGAGTCTCCAGTGTTGAAATTGTGTTGGTTGAATTTAACGTGACCTTATTTTTCATCAGTACTTAAGCGAAATGTCGTCACCACGCCCGAAGTCCCCTCGGACTCCTGTGTTACCTAAAAAGGAAGATAAAGAAGAATCATTTTGGGATAAAATTGGTACCATAGGCCGCAAAAAGCGCATAAAAGAAGGTAGGTGTTATCCATATACCTAATTATACTTAAAGTGTAAACATCTCTGGTAGGTAAACATTCTGGCGTAATTGTGTGGGTTGAATGAAGTAGCATCTGTTAACTATAATTCCATATATAATTTAGACTAAGGCAAGGATAAAACATACACAATAAGAATACCAAACAAACATTATAAATGTTTCATTTAGTTAGAAAAATATGGTAACCATAAAGTCACGTAGGTACATTTATAGTTATTTATTACACTAAAAACGCTGTAAGAGTATCTCAATGTGTTATTTATCATTTACTTTCCAGTCCAAGATGTACAGGCTGAAGGTAAATATGCAATTGACTCACCCGGAAGTCCCACTGCACCTGAGATACCACCTGAGGAGTACAGTTTAAGTAAGTATTTAAATTAATGTATGAATTCCATATCAAATATTGAATAATTCCAATTAAAGCAAAACAATCAGATTTGACTTGATATTAAATGTACGATTTATTCACCAGTTTGCGATAAGTTTAGTTAAGATAATAACAAGTAAAACCACCTAAGTGTGTTCAATAAACATTGTTTGTGTTAAATATTTGATATCTGTCACACCCAATGACAGATAATAAAAGAATATTTCCTGCATTATTGGTGTACATATTACTTTTCAATACACAGAGGTGACTCATGTAGGTGTGCCTCAGGCTCAATGTTATCCTCATAGTTATAATAACTGTTACAGTGTGATAAGTTTAGTCGTAACCAGAAAAACAGTGTATTGCAAATAAAAATTGATCAACATGGCGTCCACTGATATAATTATTGAAGGTAAAAGAGAGAATCAAGGTTTCATTACCTACTTGGTATTGTAATTTTTGTGTTTGAAATACTTGCTACTGACCAATTTTTGACTTAAAGTTGGTTTTGTAGTAAGTATTTTATGTCCTAAGGTTGCAGCATTTTACCATCAATGATAAGCCTGGCATCAGGTGGTACAGTGCCTGTTTGTTAATTGAAAAGTAAAAAATACATATTGTTTTAGATGACAATGAGGAAAGAGCCATCATTGAGCCCAGGTCACTGGAAGATCCAAGACTGAAGGATCTCATCCAAGTACTTATTGAGTGGATCAATGATGAACTTGCCACGCAAAGAATAATAGTACAGGACATCAGTGAAGATTTGTATGATGGACAAGTACTGCAGAAATTGCTTGAGATGCTTACGAAGACCAAGTTGGATGTGCCTGAGGTGACACAATCTGAAGAGGGCCAGAGGCAAAAGTTAGCTATTGTACTAAGAGCTGTCAATAGGGTATGTTTTCCTGATTATCAAGTTATAGAATTGACATCAACATCCTTCTAACAGCCTTTTTCTTACCCAGTTGGGCTCCGTTTTTCAGCATACTTCAATATATTATATGAAGCTAATGCCATTTGACCTCCAAAACCCGTTAGCGCAAGTCCTGTAGTTAGACTTTTGTTGTTGCCCTTTTTAGGGCTCCAATCACCCATAATGACTGCCAAAGACATTATGGTAACTGGGAATTATCCAGTTGTGTTATCTAATATGCTTTATGTTGTATTTTCAGGTTCTATTTGGAACTGCAAAACCTGTACCGAAATGGAGTGTAGATTCAATACACTCCAAAAATGTTGTGTCAATTTTACATTTACTTGTTGCATTGGCTCGCCACTTCCGAGCTCCAGTGCGTTTACCCGAGAATGTTAGTGTCAATGTTGTGGTAGTGAAGAAAGATACCCCAACCCAACTATCCCACAGGTAAAATCTAAATCTTATACATTTGCCTTTCTCTTTAATTTCCACAAAAAAAGTATTATAAGATATAACTTTTTTTTGCCGAGTATATTCATTTAGAATGAAAGGAAGAAAAGGGAATGGCAACAGTTCCTTTTACCTGACTGGTTCGAAGTATGAAGGCTTGCTTATGTATTTAACTAAACTTTAAAAATGTATATAAAATGACAAACTTTTGATTTTTGGCATCTTGGATATTATTTATTTGTCCAACCACAATCTAATACTGCTCATACTGCTATAGTTATCCGTCTTATAATATTTATTGCTTTATTTATTTCAGAACATTTGTTGAAACCATTACAACCACATATGATGATCTTGGTATGAAATGTGAAAGAGATGCTTTTGATGCTCTATTTGATCATGCCCCAGACAAGTTACAGGTGGTAAAGAAATCTCTTATAACATTTGTCAACAAACATTTGAGCAAAGTGAATCTGGAGGTGATGGATCTGGACAAACAATTCCATGATGGAGTATATTTGTGCCTGTTGCTAGGATTACTAGAAGGGTTCTTTGTGCCATTGTATGATTTCCACCTACTCCCTGAGGATTTCGATCAGAAGGTTCATAATGTGTCTTTTGCTTTTGAACTGATGCAAGATGTAGGACTTGCAAAGCCAAAAGCAAGACCTGAAGGTGGGTTACGCTTGGTATATTATTTTTTTTGTTATGTAAACACTGAATATAATAATAATAATATATGCTGTTTATATTTCAGATATAGTCAATCTCGACTTGAAATCTACACTTCGAGTGCTTTATAATCTGTTCACGAAGTACAAGGGTTTAGCCTAGAAGCATAAAAGAAAAATATGCACATCCAAATAATGACTAATATCTGACCTATGTACTAACAAAATCGTGTTTGTGCCTCAGTGTATTTTAACTACTCTAGAACGACTTACGTGGCGGTTTCAACGGATTGTATCGGGATTTATATCTGGTATTATTTTAGTATTTACACTGTTCCCGACGTTTTGGTTGCTCCTTAGCCACTATGGTCATGCAGAGACTAAAGATCCCCAAAAAATAGTTTCATTTCAAAAATATTAAATTTTCTTGGCATTTTTTAAGGGGTTTGGAGTTTAAACGTTGATTAAGGTTTGTTACAAGACAATCTCGTTCTATTAGATTTTATATTATTTAGATTTTGAAAGAACTAGGACCGGCGTTGGCGAGATTATTCGACCGCCATGAAGTGAACGTGGTTTTGGAGCTCGCTTAGTGCAAATATATGTATGCATGAATATATTTATTTGCATTAGACAAGTGCCATGCCAATGTTTCGACGTAAAACTTATATTTACAAAACAAAAACTATTAAGTATATTTATTAATGTCAAATGTGTTGTAAAACCTATAATTTTAGTTGAATATTGCCATGTAGTATATCTAAGAATATTTTAAAATAACAAATCTCATATTTTTACATGTTTTAATATAAGCAAGTACTAAATGTATAACGGTGCTCTACCATAATTAGGCGTAGAAAATTAAATTAATTGAACTAATCAAATTGGACTTGTTTTTTTAAATCTGTATAATTTTATTATTTTCTGTAGATTAGTTATCTACTAGTAAATTAAGCCTCACATTACTAGTATTCAATTGCAACGTGTTTGCAAGGTGTCGGTCCGATTTCCCAAAACCAAACAAATCGGACGAGGCGCAGACGTCGGCTCTCCTAATTGAATTGAATTTTGGTTTATGGCGAACCCAGACATTCACCCAGACTTCCGCCAATGTCCGTGGTTAGAGAAATAAACGACGGAGTTTGATCGGTGCTAAATAATATGATCGGTGAATCCTGCAGTGATCCCAGCAGTGGTATCTAAAAAATTGAAACGACACAAATAAATAAATAAGATAATGGTATATAGGAGTCCTAGGGTTTGGGAGGTTAGACAGCAGACGTCACGCAAGAAAGGGATTAATAAAAAAAGGAAAGGTTACTCAAAGGAAATTTCTAATGTTCTTGCTCAAAACTATATTCTCATCTCACTCAATCACAACTCACAAGTAGGTATTACAATTTTATTATTAGTACTTATTAATTATCTTATTACCCTCATTATTACATTCTTAGAATTATTTTATAGAATAGATCTAGCTGCAATGCTTCGATATCGCCTGATGTCACCGTTGGGTTGTGAAGGCAGTCGCTTCACGGAAAATATCGAGGTTCAGCCAAATTCGCAGTTAAGACTGACAAAGCGGACCCCAGACTCCGAGGTAAAAGCTTGGGATACGGATACGACTGGGATAAACGCTAGGTTAAAGATTTTAAAGAATAGATAGTAGCTCATTAGCGACCGCTTCGGTTTCCCATCAGGCGGACCGTGTGCTTGTCTGCCGCTTAAGTGATATAAAAAAATAAGTTTAATAAATGAAAATTCTCATTAGGTACCTATATACATAGGATGTACATAGGTAAATGATTCGATCATCGATATTGTAAATAAGTAAAATGTTTGGGTATAGGGGTATATGTAGCAGTGTAAGTTTAATAAGTGTAAGTTCAATAAAATTAATTCATCTATTTACACTGAAAAACAACCACATAAACGCCTATTTATTACCATGCAGAAATATTACAATATTGGACGCTTCCGTGGCTTCGTGGTAGAAACCATGAAGCTATAGTAGAAACCACTATGAACCTATTTTGTAAACAGCAACATTGATTTAATTTGTTGATCTCTTGATAGCCTGTGGTCTGCTCTGGCACACAGAGTAGTAATAGTGTTTAGTTTGATTACAGACAATATCGGTAGATGGCATGCCAAAAATTGGTAGAGTTAGATAATTTTGTTACGAAAAATTGGTAGATTGTAGATTGCCCACTGCAATAATAATTTCAGTCCAATTTTTAAGTGAAAAGATGTAGGTAAACTGAATAAGTTGTAATTGGTGAAATACATTATTAAAAAACTTGCGAGGTGTCATGGGACACCCGGATGGAACGAAGTTCCTTCCTTTCAATTAATTATATATATACATATACTATACAAATATATATACTAAGCTACGCCCACTCCCACTCCCAGTCCCACGCCCACTCCCACTCCAACTCCCACGAGTGATTTTTTGAATGATTGAACGTTCCGTTGTCGTCACATGTTACAAAAATAACACAAAAGTTGTAAAAAGTGTCGCAACAGTAGCATCACTTTTTGTCTTAAAAGTGTCGTTACAATTTTTGGTCCCAATTTTTTTTTCCAGCATTTCATTTTCAAAAATTCAACGCAAAATAAGGAACTTCGTTCCAATAATACGTGTCAAAAGACTCTTTTTAAAAACTAGCTAGGGGATTATGGTTTGAGAGTGTGGGCTGGCCTAGGTGCGAGTGACCTTCTAGACTAGAGGGCTGCTCGGGCTGCTCGGATGCTCTCCACGTGTCCTTCGGACTAGCAGAGAACAGTGGGGAGCAGGTGGAGGGTGGGCTGCCCGCTTGTTCTCCAAGCGACGAGCAGACGAGGGAGCGACAGTCCGTCACCGAAGCGTCACCCCTTCGTCAGCTCGTCGCTTGGAGAACCAGCCCATCCCCCATTTGCTCCCCACCTGTCCCCATTGTATTTTCAAAAAAAAAGGTAATTTGAATGTCAATACCAAGTCCGAAGTTGGTAGATAGGTAGAAGGTACGTAGAATAGGTAGCTCTACTAGAAAGTAGGTAGATATGACAACACCGACACTGAGCTGTCAAGTTCACGCTATATATAAAGTACTCTGTGGCTTAAGCTTTCTTTTCTTTTTCGTAAAACGTGTTGACTGTGCGTGTTTCATGTTATTTTGAACTCGTGTGAATTTCACTCATGATTGTTTACTAATATTCATACTTAGGCTGTAGAAAACAACTCTTTCAAGATGATGAGTGACGACGATCGTGACATTGATATCGAAAGTGATGTAGGTGTTTTCTCAATTTGACAGTTCATTGGTTTTGTGCTGCATGTTTATTTTCGAAGTCATAATATTGTTTCTCATTTGTAATTTTCCAGGCAGAAAATGATTCGGATTCTCGTTCACACGCTAGAAATAGTGGCGGTGGAAGCGGATATTACTCTCAGGTAAATGCTAATCATGCGAAATAGACTGTAAACATCTTGCACAGAACCTAGAAACTGTATTTTCTTTATGTTTATTGTTTAACATTTCTAGACGATAATTCGTTAAATAGTTGTCTACAAGCTTCTGAGAAATGTTCCATTTCTGGAGGCTACGGAGGGTATATTGGAAAAATGAGTGACAAGATTTTTTCCCAATTTCAGGCTGAAAAAAGAGCACACCATAATGCGCTGGAAAGAAAAAGAAGAGACCACATAAAGGACAGTTTTACCTCATTACGAGAAGCAGTGCCGGCACTACAGAATGAGAAAGTGGTAGGTACACATTTATTTTCTTGTATACTAATTCTTCGGAATGTTATTTATGAATCTTATTTAAAAAAATATTACTTTACCAATTATTTACTAAATTAGTGTATTTTAAAGAGAGATTTAAAAAAATATATTTTTTAAATATGTAGGTGGGTTTAAAAAGAAGTACTTGTAAGTGCTATGTTATGAGTATAAAATGTATGCTTGCTATGTAACTCATCTATTAGGTACTCCATTCGGTTAGATACTCAACAAAACATAAACAATCTTGATGTATCTATTTCATCTGTTTTTTTTTAAAACTTAGTATACTAATATTTTTGAGTTTAGAAACTCATTTAAAAGACAAAAATAGAAACTGAACCACTTCAGTTTCTGTTCTTCAGGTAGTCACTTGTTAGACTTGTTTATTGTTTACCTTTTTGTTTACAATATTTTTAACCTTTAGTTAAGTACCTAATCAAATGGAGTATAAGTAGTTTTATGACTTAATTTAGCAATATATAATTTTACTTCACAAAATATTTATTTTTAATATAAATGCCATAAGTTTGATGAGATAAGTATGGCAGACTAATGATTTGTGTGTTTTTTACTTGCACACTGTCAATATTTTTCGAATTATGGTTTCTATTTGACTAAAATCTATATCATGTGACCCATGATTAGATGCATAATCAGCAGCTCTATCTACTAAACTAAACTAAACTAGCAATTTTCGACTTGAGTGTTGTTGCAGGCTAAGGGACGATATCTAGAATACCTCTCGACCTAGAAAATGGGTATTTGATTACGGCTTGTATTGCAATAATGCTATTATAACTCGTCCAAATAGTTTCACAAATTTTAATATCAATACAAAAAAATTAACACATGTCTAGAATATCTATCTATCTGTCAATCTGACTATGGCTTGTATGGCAATAGTAATAGTAATATTAATATTACAAGTCATCTAAATAGTTTGACAAATATTAAGTCCAATATAAAAAAAATAACACATGTCTAGATTACTCCATGACCTAGATTATGGGTATCTGACTATGGCACCCTAACCATGGCATTCCAGTCCTTCGTTGTCTCTCTAGTTTAATTGAAAGTCTAAAACGTCATATTTATAAAAAATATTCATAATATCCATATTAACTCTTTGGTGAGCTGAGTAAAAAAACAAATGAATGTCTACCATGGAAAGCTTGTGCCTTGCACCAGTTTGGCGACATGCTGGAAAAAAAAAATCAAATCACCTACTCGATATCTGAGATTCTTTGTCTAAAATCCTGCTTTTTAATTTTAAGAACATGGATTATATAATGTGAAATTCTGAATTTTCACATTATATAGTCATATCATAGTATGTAAATTATTACACTTCATTTACACGGAAGTCCTTTGTTTTATAATGAGAAATCTGCCAAAACAAATAATTGAGTGATTAGTGTGAGTTTTCCACATATTCTATTGGGATTAGCAATTTTACTTTTACATTAACCCATAATGACATGATGGTAATTTCATTAGAACATTTTTATAAAAGTCAATGAAATTTTAAAGCAATTAGTATGCTCTATTCCTAATTATTTTTTGATCGGAAAAAGTGAACATCCAGGACGGGACTTGAACCCTAAGCCGCCGTAACCCGCAGAATATATCGAAGAAATTCGAACATTTAGGACGGGTCCAGGTAGCTCTGTTGGTCAGAGCATTCCCCTTGTAAGGGACTTGTTGCGGGTTCACGTCCCGTCCTGGATCACTTTTTCCGATCAAAAATATTTTTTATAAAACTCGCAATATAAACTACATCTACATCTTTTATTACTTCTACTTTGAAGAAAACATTTCGTGTAAATGAAGTTTTAGAATAAGTCACTCCATCATATTTCATATTCAGTATCACCATTTAATTTATTTAATTACTCATACTCTTTAAATAGAGTTCCACGAAATTGCAGGCGAGTCGAGCGCAGATACTGAAAAAAGCAGCTGAATATATACAATTCATGAGAAGAAAAAACAATTCGCATCAACAAGACATTGAAGACCTGAAGAGACAGAATTTGTTACTTGAGTCACAAAGTAAGTGCTATTTTACATAGAATATGCTATAATTAGATAATATCCTAATATTTATTATTTTAGGAATGTAGGTACCCAGTACCCACATATACAAAAATTAAATTACTTAGGTTTTCTCCTACTTGTGTAGGTCAAGAAAACAGCTCTCCATTAATTTTGACACCTCTAAGCTAGCATACATCCTGGGTTCCAAGGTGAGAGCCTCGGATGCTACCTAGACAACGGTGATGATGTTGCCATACAGACCTTTTTTATCGTGGGGAAATCCCCACGGATACCATCCCTATCGGCTATCGGGGGTGGTTATGTCAGAATCGATACACGCCGTCTCGGGTCTCAATTGCCGAGGTGTAAGGGTTACCATACAGACATATCCTTCGCACCCCAGCTGACTCTGGGTCATATACGGTTTTAAGATGGCTCCATCGACCCTCCGAAAGTGGTGAGGTGTAGTCCCAACAGTCCGCGCGCGAAAAATCAGCCCGCTCCCGCCTGCTCCCCACTGTGCCCTTTGCTAGTCAGTGGAGGTCCCGGCCCGAACCCGGCATATACAAACCTGACCTTTTTTTAGAAAGTCACTGATTTGCTATACTATATTTTTCAAGTTCAACTGTCATTATGAGCAAGGCGTGCCCATCTGTGGTACTAGTGTAGACATCGACCACCCGATTCCCCGCATTCACTCTTTTTTCCACTTTACACTTTCATTGCGATTGATATTCTTTACATTCAGTCAGTTTTCATTCCTAAATAAAAATCTTTATTATTATTTTGCTTTCTTTAGTGAGCGTTAATCATACGCTTGTAGATAAAATCATATTACATTAATGGAATCAAAAGTCTACTTTTTATGTGTGTATAAAGATTACATATTACTTCAAAATGTTAAAACTAATTTTGATTAAATATTTTTCAGTCCGAGCATTGGAAAAAGCCCGAACAACAGGCAACTATGTAGATGCTCATGAACTAGGACTCGGCATCAAATCTGAGGGAGATTCACACGATACAGACAGTTCGGATGGAGAAGGCACAACACGCCGCGTCAAAAAACTCAAAATTAACGGAGTCATGTCGAGTAATTAAGTCAAGTTTTGAGATGAATTTTGTCTTGGCTAACGAATACGGCTTTGGTAAAGATAGGTAGGTATAACAAAGTACCAATTGCAGTTCTTAATGTTTTAGACATCAATGGAATAAGTTTATGTGTAAAATGGGCAGTAAAAGATGCACATGTCAGTATATGTTTTGCGGCCTTTTTTATTTTAATATGATTTTATTGCGAATTATTTGTGTTACTTTATTATACACACTCCTCTTGACATTTTGGTTGCCGGATGACCAATCTCTTTGACTTTGTGTACATGACTATTTAAAAGTGTGTATAATAAAATAACTAAAAATAAATCATTAAACCTTCAAAACTAAATTTATTTTCAATTTCTTGACTAGTTTTATAGACTTTTATTTTTCTTTTCAAAATTAGTATTCGGATATTGATGCCCATTTAAATGTAAACTTACTTGATGTATTTTAGGAAAATCCTACCATAGCAATCAAAAGAGGAATTTTATGTTCACCAAGCTAAGTTTTTTAAATTAAACTGGAAAGTTATAATGATCATGTTAATTTTACGTGTATAGTTTGTATACACGTAAAATTAAGAAAAATAGAGTATTATTTGTTGTAACATGGTAAGATATTTCCTTAATATTCATTTTGTTCAGCATACCTTTTTAGTTTTACTGTATTTATGCTTATTTCGGTAACCGTACCTCAAGCCGTTATATACAATACAACCATACATCAACGTTTTTAATTTAAACAATTTATTGATCTCGTATATTAACCAGGTAATAATAAAATAATATGAATCCAGCTTATCGAACCTCGAGCCGATTATTATGCCAATGAAGGCAAGATATTTTTGTTACAGTGTAAAATATTAGATAAGATGTAGTATCTTAGCTAAGAATAATTCATCTCTCTAACTCTCTAACATAATTTAGATATAAGTACTTTTATAAGTAAATACACAGTAAGTTGACTTTGCATTGAATTTTCTTATTAATCTGTTTTATATTTTGAATTGATAACAAATAAAATATTAATTTTACTAGACGATTCAAATTCTTTTAGATTATACCATGTTAATATAAATTCTACGACAATTATTCTTCCGTGTGACTAATTTATACTTTTTAAATGTTGTATTAAAAAAAAATAAGTATTATGTAATGTAACAACTATTTGTTGCTTCTGCGATTTAATTAATTCAAATTTCGAGTATGTACTTAAATGAAAAGATTTAATTTTTAATTTGAGCAAGATCTAGAAAAATCTGTTGTATTACATTTTGTGATTTTGTAATTTTGGCTTTACAGTAGCGGCACGATATAATGGCCGGTTTGACACATTACAATAGTGATGTGAAATGTCAATTTACTCTCGATAAAAATATAATCAAATCTATAAGTTTTTATTGCAAGCAGTACTTACCTGATTCAAAAACTTTAGTAAAAAATATAAATTTTTACCTACTAAATACATTTGAACGAACTGAATATTGGAATTAGGAATGAAGATGAGTATATATTAATCCAGCTTCCTTCAGTGATTGCACTAACTTTTATCTTGTTGGATACTCCTTCCGTAAATAGTAGCTGGTTTTGCTCGTTTTTTTCAGTTTTAATGTGTGAAGTTTATTTTCTTCTGTGCCAGTCTCGCCAAATTTTTCTTTAGTTATCTATTCGTCTAACAGTTATAGGTAAAATTGACCTTCCATTTTGAAATTCACGATCGAAATGTTGATCGAACACACATGCCTGACCGTACGTTCGGCCATATCGACGAAATCCACAACAAAAGGCGTAAACAGAGTAAGTTGAGGGCCACCATTATAATTATCACTGTTAGTGTATGTAATGGGACTTTACCCTTCCTGAGACTTTACCATCAGGTGAGATTTACCATTTAGCTTACCATCAGGCGAGGAGGTCTAAACTATATCGCAATCGCAGGGCACTCCTAGTTTGTACTTTTCGATGCAACGTCAAGTCGAAAATGCTTTGTTTTGAAGTAAGTTTGCCGGAGGTATTATTGGGCTTGCTAGTGGTCCTAGTGTCGATTATATAGATTTTATTTAAAAAAATTGAATTTCGAAAAACAAATACCGAGTTGTGTGAAATAAGTACACCAATAGGTAATTATAATCTTATAAAAATTAAAAATAAATGATCGTGGGACACTAATATACATTATATAATTCAGAAATCAATGTAATAAATAAATATTGTGTCCTAAAATTATACCTACATTCGATAAAATTTTATGACTTACTGTACGTCACTATTGACAATAAAGAACAGCAATTTGCTCTTTCAAAATGTCACAATAATTAATACGAAACTTCACGAGCGGACAAACGTCAAACCGGCCATTATATCGTGCCGCTACTGTAGTGATAATTTTGTATTGGGTGTATCTTGCTTTTGACTTTAAATTATTTTTATATATTTATCAATTAATTTAATTTCAATCGATAACTTTACGAAATGTATATAATATTGTCGTGTAAACCGTGTTGTATAAATTCATTCACCTTTGTAAATCACGACATGTGGGCTAAAGTAAGATTGATGTTACCATTCGATATCCAAATAATTTTTACCAAATTAATATTTTTTTTTACGATTGCATCAGGATTGTAAGATAATTCAATTTGAAGTAAATAGATTAAGCTTTAGTCTTCTTGAACAATACCTAAGTGATGTCCTAACATGAAATTTATAAACATACACTACGTGAGCTAGTATTTTGATCTGTGCACTATCTTGATGAAGTCTTCTCAAAGTGCGGTACTTGGTGTCCGATTTATTGTATGCTATAGGCATTTTATATTTTGTCCCAGATAGTAAGTGTTAGATATACATATTTTTAAATAGGTTAGTAATAAAAGGTATAAATAAGTGTGTAATGTTTGTTCTGGAAGACTAAATAGTTTTACTATTAAAAAATAAATGAATGCTCTGTCATGGTTTGCTTTTTATTTTACCTATGACTATTAGTACTAGAAATAATGATCCTATAACTAAACAGGGTCCTACAACATCCTTGAAGCCCAAGCCCACTTCACCTGCAAGTCGCAGCACTGCTTAGGAACTGACTAAGGCTCTGCTAGCTGAGGACCAACATTGTAGTATGATCGGTAAGTGTAATATGTAGTGACCTTCATTCCTGAGATTGTACCTTCAGCTTACCATTAGGCGATAATAATATCATAATGACATGACCTTTACGTGGGGAATACTTGATCAACTGAGCTAACTGGATACATTGTTTTCGATTGGTATGTCGACTGTTCCAGGACCAACTGCCGTCTGACCTCTCAGCCTCGCCAGAGCGTCATTGTGTTGTTTACCAAGTTTGTTCTGGGGCTGCAGTCTCGACATTTATAGCTTCGACTTTGCTACCGAAATCACAAGTTAAGATAGCGACAAACATCGGTTGCAGTACCGATTCTTGCGTCAAAGTCAAACGGTAGTCTGTATTCATTCAACGGTAGTCATTTTAGGATGGTCAGCAATATGGAGATACCGATAAATCGTTAAGTTTGCGAATATATTCGTTATGATACCGACGAAAATCGTTAGTTTGGAAAGTAGAGACTACCAAACATCGTTATCTTTGCGTCGCTACGAGTTTAGCGACCGAATTCGGTAGCTAAGGCGTTGCGATAAATGTCGAGACTGCCGCCTCTGGTCTTAATCTGTTTAGGCCCCAGATGAAAGACTGATATACAACCGGGATCAACGCTAAAATGGTGATGATCTGTCACAGTTGCGTCCGAAGTTTCTACTTTGGAGCCTGAGGTCCGCTTTTTTAAATTGGTTTTTCGGCTTTTCCGGGAGCGACTGTCGTTTTAACTCAACCCTGAAAGGGAAGTCTGCGCTTTGATTAGCAAGTATACCGACTCGCCTTGCTTGGAATTCAAAGAGTTGGATGGATCCTGTATACTGCCTACATCCATTTATGACAAGTATTACTTACAATAACATGTACCTATCATTATCCACTGAACCGTAAAGCGTAGTCGTTGCAAAACTAGGAGCATTCGCAATGTCAAATATTATGCTGGGACGTAAAGAGCTTTTTCTTGGATCGTGTATCGGTTCGTTAGCAGAGGACGCGAGTTTGCGAGGATACAAATGGTCCAAGACACAAGTTACAATTAAACATAGCAGTCTGTTACCTCATTGCTATTATAATAATTAAATTTTTCTTTAACACAGGTCCTGTAACACAGGTTACAATATTTTACATGCATTATTTATATTTAATTTTTTATAGTTTAATTGGATATTTAATTTTTCTTTTCACTTTTGAGATTTCAAAAACATGCGCATAAGAATTCAAACTTCCAGCCCACACTGCATTACAGATTCTCAACATCCACTTAACCGCGTGAAATCATTTTAACGAAGGACTCGTCATGAACATAATATTAAAAAAAAAATATGTGAGGGTTCGTACTTCGCACCTTCCTTTTCCTGAAAAAAATGTTAATATCTGGTACCTAATTACAACAATATTTTCCAATCTGCTAATCTCTAATTCACCATAGGTAGGTACATACTATAGTGAAGACCGCGATTTGGCAAAAAACTGCAATGCTTCGATATCGCCTAATGTCACCATTGGGTTGTGAAGGTCAGATGGCAGTCGATTCACGGAAAATATCGAGGTCCAGCCAAATCCGCAGTTAAGTCTGGTAAAGCGGACCCCAGATTCCGAGGTGAATGCGAATGGGATTAACGCTAGGTTGAAGGAAGGAAGGAAGGTGGGATGCCCTACAGCCAAATGGACTTAGAACCTAATACATAGGTAAAATAGATGAGAAAGGTGGAGAATTGGATGCCATGGTGCACACTGGGCGAGGCCAATGCCCTGTTTTATACTCGTATAAGAGTTCGTTTGTTTGTATTTTAAATATGTAGGTATCGTTTTAAATACCCAATTCACACACTAACAATCTTATTTCAATACATACACATAATATCAAAAAGTCAGAAGTACATAGTTTGATATAACGCCGTCGCTCATGCTCTAGCACTCCGCACAGGTGTGTGAGTATCGGCGAAGGTATGTATTGCTTTACTTATAGTTATTGTACTGCAGTTGTCGTATCGCTAACAAGCGTTCCTATGAGAGCCTTTGTTCTCAGAAAATATTGTGCACAAACATCTATTTTAGAAAAGAAGCAATGTTATTTGCTCTTTTGTGAACAAAATGTAGTATTTTTGTTTGCACTGCTACGTTACATTCCAATAATACTGATTACGTTATAATCGTATTACTATTTACTTACCTACTCATTATAGAGAAATGGGGTGTGATGTTCCTCCGACAAAAAGTTATCTGTGTAACGGAAGCCTGCTAATCTATATTAAACTCCATGTCACACACAGGTTCCTATATAGCTTCAAATAGCTTGTGGACTAAAAGCCCGTGAACCCCAGATCTTCGTTATTTTATAAAAACTGAAAGTTTGTCAACGCATGCCCTCAACACAGATACACGGTACTAAGGGGTAGCCGTAGGGCATCCGTAGGTCGAGCGCAAGGCGCAAGTGGGTGCGGGTGAGACGCCGCCGAGTCAGGTCTACTGCGATCCCTCACTGCGCAAGTGCGCAAGTATTATAATTATAAAATTGGAATAAATATTAACTAATAATTCTAATTTGAATAATTAATAATTCCTATTTAATAATTAATAATTCCAATTTGAATAATTAATAATTCCTATTGAATAATTAATAATTCCAATTTGAATAATTAATAATTCTAATTTAAATAATTAATCATGAATACTTCCAATTTAAATAATTAATAATTCCAATTTGAATAATTAATTATTCCAATTTGAATAATTAATAATTCTAATTTAAATAATTAATAATTCCAATTTGAATAATTAATCATTAATAATTCCAATTTGAATAATTAATAATTCCAATTTAAATAATTAATAATTCTAATTTGAATAATTAATCATTGATAATTCCAATTTGAATAATTAATAAGTAATTACAATTAAATAAATAATAATTCCAATTTGAATAATTAATCATTAATAATAATTAAGAAGTCCAATACATGCGCAGTGAGGAATCGCAATAGACCTGACTTGCCGTCTCACTCGCACCCACTGACTGTGTTGTACTGGAATAATTAATTATTCCAATTTTGTAATTCCAATACAATACATGCGCAGTGAGGGACCTGACTCTCAATCTCACTTGCACCCTCTGCCTTGCGCTCGCTCCTACAGCTACCCTTTAGTACGGTTTTTCTGCCAAAACCACAATGACTCGAACTTCATAATGGGCCATCGTTCTTATAAGTGTGTTGGGAGCATGCGCTGACAAACTTTCAGCTTTTAACGGGCTCTTGCTCTATTGGAAACTAGTCTCCCAATAGTTTCTTAACTGTTATCGTACCTACCACCGGTTGTTCTATAAACCTTCTATAAAGGTTCAGTTCTACTTGTACGGTAAAATATTACATAGGAGAAAGGGGCATTATTCTGTTTGACATCGAGTTCTAATCACAGTCGAAACGTGTGAATACTTAAATCGGCTAATACGAACGCGCGTGGTTCCGGTACGGTTGGTCAATCAGATAAGGGGCCTGGGCCAGATAATCACGCTTGGTGCCATCACATTAATACCTACCTTTTTTTTCGTGCGAAAATCCTCGTGGATCGCCCTTCCCATCTACAGCCAGCGGGACAGGTCATGTTGGGCTCTTACCGACTAAAACTGCACGCCGTCTAAGTTGTTCTGACGCCAGGGTTTAAGGTGGCCCTAGGGCATTTCCCTCGCACCCCAGCTTGACCTGGGCCATATTGAGAAATATGTTCCTATACCTACGTTGGGTTGCCGGTTGGGATGTTGTTGGATTTTGCCATGCAGGATATTAGTACATATCGAGTAAAATGAGTAGTATCGAAGTAGTTCAGTTCGCTATCACTAGATGGCGTCAATGCCTACAATGGTTTATAATAGATAGCTGCATAGTCATTATAATTTCTATTAACATCATTATAATCTATCTATTCACAATAATAATAGTATATTTTATTTAATTAATCCTTGTACAATGAAATTTTCATAGTTTCTTAATCAATTGTATTGTAATTGGCAAAGTTTGGGTGATGGTACATAATTACACCAAAACGGCTGAACAGATCTGGGGGGCTAAAAAGGCCACATTTGATGTTTCATATTGTGTTCATCATATCCGTCAGTTGACATATTTTGACATATTTTATTATGTAAATTATGTCACCTGACAGATAAGATGATCATATATTATTATGAAACATCCAATGTGGCCTTTTTAGCCCCCCTGGAGGAAACTTGGCGCAGCGATAAAATAATCTAGAATTAAACAGCACATTTTCTTTTATACCGGGAATAAGTTCCTGTGGTTTGCGGGAACGGGTTCAGTAGGTAATTCACGTGGGTGGAACCGAACCACGGGTAATAACTAGTATTGTATAGAATATAACCAGGATCACCTGTAAGATACACTTATCGATTGACGAACGATGTTCTGGGGCAGTATTTCCTCTCGAGGCAGGGTAACACGGCAGTCCCTCCCGTAAAAATAAACCAAATGGATGGAATCAAAGATTTAATTTCCAGAGCACTTTGCCTGTCTAATAACTACATATACATACATACATAAATACATACATACATATGAGTAATTATGCTCAGAGGTGGCCTTATGGGGCGAACCGGGTAATCGCCCGGGGCCTCGCTCTTGCAGGGGCCTCACGTCAAGCAATTAAAAAAAACAGTTTTTTTAACATTTTATTTTGATTGTCAATTATTTATTAAGGTTATAACATAATGGCAAATTAAAAAAGTTAACTAATTCATTAATTCAAATCATAAATTGATAAATTCATTTTGTAGTAGTTGACTATCGCGCCTCGAAGTACTTGAAGATCGGTTTATTAAACGCATAACACTCGGACCCGTCTTCGCCCGGGCATAAATTCGAATGGGTATCCAGGATCCAGGATATGTCCGCGCGCCAACGGTTGGGTGACAGGACGGCCGCCTGTCGCCCTACACCCCAACGTCGGCGAAGTGGCGCGATGCTCGTCCCACCCTCCTTCGGGGGGTCGAAGGGCCATCTTAAAACCGTAGATGACCCGGGGTCAGCTGGGGTGCGAGGGATATGCCTATTGGGTAACCTTACACCCGGGTAATTAAGACCCGAGACGGCGTGCGGTTTTAGTCGGTTCGATCCCGACATAACCACCCCCGATGGCCGACGGCGGTGTTATCCATGGGGATTACCGCACGATAAACAAAAGAAAAGGGGTGGGTATCTATGAGGATTTCCGCATGGAAAAAAAGGAACTTTTCCGTAGGATAAAAGCCCTCGCAAAGACATGCCGCTCGGAGCCTCGCAATAGCTAAGGCCGCCACTGATTATGATCACGCCTTTTTCCCTCCGGGGTAGGCAGAGACAACAGACTGCCATCTGCCTCTGACCTGACATACTTCACGCGCTACCTCTACTGTCATTAAGCCTTTCACGCAAACGCGCCGGTTTCGAATGCTTTTGAATTGCCCTTTTAATAACTATTATCATAAAATATTAGAAATGCCAAATAATAAAATCTTTCGCCGCACCTGTCCCGATTTCAAAAGTCAATATGAGACTCAGACATTGAGAAAATCTGTTATTTTGCAATTCGGGCATTTTTGGACTTAGTCATTTTGAAAATAAGACTTATCGAAGATTTGGATATTTTGGTATTCGTGTCTTATGAACCGGATTGGGTAATATCGTGTACCTATTGAGTTACTAAATTTTCCAAAAATCCATTGCAAGGATAGTACCGCATCGAGTGGTGCATTGACCCTCGCAACAGCCTGTTGGCTGAATTTTGTTCGAGTTGCAGCCCCTCGATAGCTTTAGCATATAAATATCAAGATACATACATATTGTGCTCACGCCTTTTTCCCACGGGGGTAGGCAGAGACAATAGCCCGCGCGCTTCCTCTACTGTCATTAAGCCATTCATGCATTGAATACCTACGTAATCTATCTTCTATATACTCATAATAAAACTGTAGAGAGGTCAATTCTATATATTGAATATTTTTACAAAATAACTATTGGGGGATGATTGCAAAAAATGCAATTAGTAAATTTTTTGTCTTTCCGTCTGTCTGTCTGCCTGTCTGTCTCTCTGTCTGTCTGTCTGCCTGTCTGTCTGTTTGTCTGTCTGTCTGTCTGTATGTGCACGCATGGATCAAAAACTACTGGAGGGGTTTTGATCAAACTTGGTACGATTATAGTTCATACTTCTGGGCAACATATAGGCTACTTTTTATACAAGCTGATCCCGCGGCTCCGCCTGCGCGTCTTTTTTAAGTAGGATATCGTTTTTTGGTCTTATCTCCGGTTTTACTTAACCAAATGCAATCAACCATACGTCAAATTTTAAGTCTAAGCAAGACTTTGGTTAGGCGATTGGAGACCAGTGGAGTGAACTTGGTGGCGATACCGACTTCCACGCGGGCGAAGCCGCGGGCGGAAGCTAGTAATAAATATTTAGTGGCAATTTAAAACACATTTCTTTTTATATTTTCGGGTATGGTTACTGATACTGACCAACCCCTCACAATGCCGAGATATAATTATTTTACACCCTATCCTATGCCTATGTGTGTGTGGGTGCTCTTCCCTAGACTAATTCACAATAAGTACCTATGCCGTGATAATTGTTGTAACTGAATGAAAAAACTTAGAAAGACATTAAAATTTCATGCATTGTGTGATACTTACCTAATATTGACGGCACTTTAAATGTTATTACTTCTAATGCCAAAAGTTTTAGTGAGTATTCAAATAATAGCAGCTTAACGCGGCTGCTTTTTCAAAAATTGATTTTATTTCTTTCTTTTATTGTTGTGAATTACCTCGAGTGCTTACCTCCATTTTGTGCCCTTTGTATTGTTATCTTAGAGATTGTAAAAATACTTAATGTTCAAATAACAATTTGTTAGGATTTTAATGTTTTAAGAAATATATTGAACAAAGGAAGGCTTAAGTTTTAAAGTTTTTGCTTGGGGGATTATAAAGGTCTGACAAAAACTAAGCTGAAATGACCAATTTATCTTAGTGCGTATTTATGATTAGTGTACGGGAGGTAGCGTTAATTTTTTTTGGCAAGCGATAGCGAGTTGATATTCTCCACGATAATAGATCTTTATTGATACATACCAGAATTGACCGTCAGAACCCGCACCCGCGGAGCAGTCGAAGGTGACACCATGGTAAAGTTGTCAAAAAAAATTACGCTCCGAGCAATCATTTGCCACGTGAAACTTTATATGGTGATTCCTGAGGTCATTTTCAACTGAGAAATAACCGTCAGATGTGGTGTAAAGTAGTGGTTATACGTCAGTCGCGTATATATTAGACCAGTGCCGATAGTCTTTGAGACAAAATAAATTTATAGTAGGATGAAACCTGTTGGAAAAGGATCAGAATATAACAAAAATGAAAGGAAAAATAAATTACGGGTGATCTGAGGTCGGGAAGTGGGGAGGGGGGTGAGTTTTAAGGGTAAAAACGGTTTATCTCGATTTCCGGCAAAACTACAAGTCCTATGGAAAAAAGTTAAATGACAAAGTTGTAGGTAATAAAGAGACCTACAACTTTTCATTTACACTTTTCACATAACCTCAAAATGTATGTGAAAAATTCAAATAATCAAGTTTTTGGTTTTTTATTTTTATCTTAAGCAAAACAAATTTGTTTTCCACGAAATTTGGTGAAAACTTAGCTTTTTATGTCCCAAAGACACTGTATTTTTTTTTATTTGAAATACTCTTTTTTTCAGCTTATTTTGACTAAATATCGAAAAATCACCCTAATTTTCAATCGAAAATTATCATGTCAAAATATCAGCTTTTTAAAAAAAGTCAGAGAGTTTTTTGTTCTCTGAAATCTCTTCTTTCTGATAATGTAAAAATACATATACATTGCTATGATAAATTTTCTCAGAAAATGCAAAGAAGAAAAACTCGAAACGAAATTAATATTTTTGTATTTAGTCATTTCCTCGCTGAGGTGGGATGAAAAGTTACATGTTGCACTATAACTTCATAGTTGCACTCGAGTGCAAAGATTTTTCACCTTGTGCACTTTTGATTCCCTCGCTAAAGCTCAGGGTTCTATTTCGTTATTACGGGTGATCTGAGGTCGGGAAGTGGGGAGGCCCACTTCCCGACCTCAGATCACCCGTAATTTATTTTTCCTTTCATTTTTGTTATATTCTGATCCTTTTCCAACAGGTTTCATTCTACTATAAATTTATTTTGTCTCAAAGACTATCGGCACTGGTCTAATATATACGCGACTGACGTATAACCACTACTCTACACCACATCTGACGGTTATTTCTCAGTTGAAAATGACCTCAGGAATCACCATATAAAGTTTCACGTGTCAAATGATTGCTCGGAGCGTAATTTTTTTTGACAACTTTACCATGGTGTCACCTTCGACTCGACCGCTGTCAGACCGGTTGACGGTCAACTCTGTTATGTATTAATAAAGCTCTATTATCGTGGAGAATATCAACTGGCTATCGATTGCTTGTTGGAATTAACGCTACCTCCCGTACTAATACTTAAATGTCGTGGGCATAGGTATAAATACATAGCAAAGCGGTTTCAATCATCTATTTAAGATGTGACGGCCTACGACTAGGTATCACTATATAAAGGTAACGAAATATATGTAATAGATATTCATAACAAATCGCTCGTATAGATGCCAGTTGTAGACAGCCAGTACAAGAAAGAATTATACTGGTCGTAATGACCCTCAGTACAATTTTGATTGATGCCTTGCAAGGTAGCCAGCAGGGTGGCTGTGAATTTTTCATTAGCATCTGTCTGGTTCGCATTCTGAAACAATTATTAAACAATACATATACATTGTATTGTTACAAAGCGAGGTAGAATGTATAATATTGTTACGAGCAGTACCTATAGACAAGGTTTTGGTTCATTGTCATCTATACAACACCAAATGAAGTAAATATAAACATAATTTAAATGCCGATGGGTCAGTTTCTTATACCTACTCAATCGACGTCCACTGCCATACCACCCGATTCCCCACCTTCCGCATCCAGTCTATCGTTTCTTATTCATCTTCAATCTCAACAGTTTCTTAATTAGATAGTCACCATCGGTCACCGCATCATTTGGGACTCAACCTATTAGTACCTAGTACCTACTTACAGTATAAGTAACAATAGTAGATAACACCAATCTTCGTAGCAATCCGATCTCACAGCGCATCACCAGCGCCTGCATATCGTCTATCAGCGAGTCCAGTGTACGAGCGTCCCCAGGGGCCAATTCCACCAATGTTGGTGAACCAATAGAACATGCTCCTAATGAGTCACACACTTCTACCCATACAGAAGTCCCGCCATCTGTAATCAGCATGTTTATACCAATTCGCATGGATACCATTATGAACTTTCCTCAAACCTGCGCTCATAACAAAAAAACTAATAAAAACATAAGACAATATACCTTCCTCATTAATCACAATTATTTTTATGTCTAAAAAAAATCAAAGTAGTGGGCGCCAGGGGAATCAACTAAATACGCCACATTTCAAGATTCACCCTAATAAGTAGGTACCTACTTATATCAATGTATTCGTAAAGTTTAGAGTGCTCAAATATAACAAAGCGTAGGTACTTGTTGTAACAATATGTTGGACTCGACGGCTCAGTCAATTTATCGCCTTTTATACTCGAACAATAGTCTTTCATGTTGACTCTCACAGTCATTAAGTGTTCCAAGATTAGGTTGCCTTGAGCCTTTTCTTTGAAATTTTATTTAAAAAACAAAAACCATTAAAGATAACACACAAAGTCTTACCTGTATAAGGTAACAGAGTTTCTAACGCCAAATGATCCACATAAGTTCCTAAAATTACGGAGTCGTTATTTCCGAGTTTGCAAAAGAAGGTGAACTGCCATGGTCGTTTTAGGTCTACTATGGCAAGAGTACTAATTCGGAACATGGTCTCCATTGCCGTGCCGGCTTCTGGCATAACCTGAAATATATGGATAGGTACTATATTAGGTGTGTCTGACTTAGTGGATTCCATTAAGGATAGGAACTGAGATCAATTAAACCTAACCTTAGTTATGTGTATTCATTCGGCAACCACTGTGTGGAGCGTTCGAGATCGTGGGTTCGACTCCCGCTCCGTGCAAGTATTCGTGTGTATGAATATGAATATTTGATCTGGATGTTAGAAACATCCATGTACAATATGTATGAATTTGCAAACAAAATATCGAAGTATATCCGCATTCTAGAACACGCACCACAGACAGGCTAGTATAGATATGCTTGGTTTGGTTCTAGATACCGCTATGTAGAATGTCGTAGAATAATTATTTATTTCAATGAAATTCTATCAGAAGCACATGAACAATAATATTAGCGGGTAAAGGTATTTCATAATAGAGATAATATGTATGTATCTCTATATGACGGTATCTCCGTCTGAAATGAGCTGTCCGACTGGGGAAGTACTACCGCCCTACAGAAGACCGCGGCCATAATAACCATCGTGTTGTGTTCCCGGCGGTAAGTAGGGTAGCCAGAGCAAACTGTACCCCTCCTTCCCCCACCCTTTCCTACCCCCGCCCTTTACCTTCAGGGTCGGCAGCACGTGGGTGACGCCCTTGGTGTTGCACACGTCCATAGGCCACCGTGACCGCTTCCCATCAGGTGGGCCGTGTGCTGTTTGTCACCTACGTGGTATAAAAAAAATAGTCATTAAAATTAAACAAATGAATGTAGGCTGAAGCTCATTACTCACAAGTATTTCACCTGGACTAGGTTTCTCATTTACTGCTAATTTCACATCGGCGTATACAGTACCCTCAGTACTACAATGGTCAATCATGTTACATTGGCACTTGGCGATAATCCGCGCAGTACCCATAGTGGCTTGCAATTGTGCCGTCACCAACTTCCAGCTTGTCTCATTCGAATAATCCGTCAACTCATTTAAAAAATTCTCTTCGAGGGAATAAAAGTTTATCGTATCTGATATTGGAACTCCACTCTGAGAAGGTATTAATAATGATTTAATCCATAAGTTTATTCATAACTTTATGCTACTCATTCGTTTGCTACTATATCAAAATTATCATTTGATGACATATATCTTTCACTTGTAAAGTGTTTTAAAAAAAGATATTGCAACAAAATTACAATCATACTCGTAATCACGAATGAAAAAAGGTAGACTCTGTTATATTTAGATTCGTAATAAGAACATTTATGATTACTTAGAAATCCCATTATTATTCCTCGTATATCTTTTATATATTAAGTTATGCACGCAATGTTACTTCTTAGGCAACTTTTTTCGCTGAGAGTCCTAATAAACCACTAAAACTCAAATAAACATAGACTTGACAATGATACAAACTGAATTTCCTTACAGCAATGGTCAAATCAGTCATTTATCATTTACATTGGGTACAAATTAAGTTTTAAAATATTTTGGGCAAACGAAATTTTTTTTGAAGGACGTGGCCGTACTGTGATTTAAATGGGGTAGTCAGGTAAAAAAAGCTTTTTTCTTGTGTAACTTATCGTAAAATGTAAGGTTGAATTGTCAGATTTCTCAGAACGGAAACTGGCTCCCTTTCATCGACAATATCTCTGGCGTAGCATACGCGTAGCGGTCGAGCGTGCGACTGCTACGCCAACGTAGCAGTCGCACGCACGTCGAGGGCTTCATTCCACACCTAAACCAGCGCATTGCTTTAGATGTTTCTGTATATAAAATGTATGTATTTACAAAATAATGTATCTAAGTATGTTTATAGGCAATCTAGACGTAGAATTCATAACATGAGTTAGTTAAGCTATACTTACTTTGGGTCTAGATGTCTAGATAGGATTCTACGACAAAATGTCGTACAATAGCACGACATTTTGTCGTAGAATATTTATTTACTATTGTGTTTATCGTGTTCTGGTGAAACATGCTTCTAAGAAGAAGTAATACATTACCTCATCCGTAGAACAAATTTTTGCATTTGTGGCATTCATAGGCGAAAAGCATTCATCGTAGATTAAATACCAAGTGACCGAGCAACCTGGAACCACATTACTGACGTTCGCAGATAGACTTCTAATGCTGTCTTGGTTTACCAATCTCGGTGTTAGATAAACCTGTAATGATAAGAAAAAAAAGAACAATTATTAGCTGTTTCCAGACTAGATTCTGACCCCGTTCTCATAACCCATGGGTATCTATTCCAGAGATAAAAGATAGCAAATTTCTAAGCTAGATCAGTTAAACCGTTTGAGCGTGATTGAGTAACACACACACACACACACACACACACACACACACACACATACACACATACACATAAACTTTCATGGCTTGGGTAGTTAGCTAGTAGAATGAAAACAAAAATTTTTGTTATCTTAAGGTTGGACAGAAGGAATAAAAATAGTTAAAAGGGTTGATCGTGAAATATGTGATGCATTATCTTTTGACAAGAATTATGAAGCCATATTTTACCCTGTAACTCGTAAACTTCGAACAATATCGCAGCCTAAGTAAAATCGTAAATTTCTTTGTATAACAATTGGTCATATTTTTAGTAATTCAAATTCTTATTTTTAAACAATACGACGGTAATCCTCACCTCAATGACAGGTAGTTGGGGCTCCACGGCTGTAATGAGGGCAGTCGAATGGGTGGATAATGATTTGCCAGGTACAGATATTTTAACTGATAATAAATACCTGTAATACAACATTAGACTTTAAAATATATATATGTTGTTTTTATAAGGATAGAATCATTGAATATATTACAAACCTTTATAAATATTTGTAATCAGAATAAAAATATTTATAAAGTTTCTATCCTTCGATTTCACAGAAGTTATACCTACTATAGTATATAGTATGTAGTCAGTATATGGAAACAAGCGCCTAACGAGTCACTTTTATAGACAGGGATCCAATACCGTGATGTCGATGTCAATATACTTAGGTACGAATTGCGTAGGTCACCGTACATTTTGTAAAACGAGGAATCTGTAACTTCGGTTTCGAAGTCAACTAAAACCCAATTTTCGAGGCTATACTACGAGTATACACGGCTATGCCTAATTGAGGTCATAAAATACTATATCGGAATATAATAATAAAACAATTAAATACGTTCACTCACTCTCCTGCAGCAGGCAGACCCGACGGAAACGTCACCACACTTTCATCATATATTTTAAAATTCTCAAATTTCTCATCATTTAATGTACATTCCCAGGTTATCTAAAACCAAAATGTTAGGGCTATATAGTACGTTCAATAAATTCAGTCAATCATAAATGTTTAGTTTTAATTAAGTATATGCCATATCATTCGTGTAGCATAGCTAAGAGTTCCGCATTGGTGTATGGAGATGAATGGAACCATGTGTAATATGTGCATACGTGACTGCTGATACTGGGCGCGAACTGACACCTTACTAACTTAAACTTCTTGAAGGAATATCATTCACACTTATTACGCTAGGGTTAATAAAGGGTTAATACTTACTAACTTTAAAAGAAGGCTTGTTAGGAAATGAGGTTTAGTGGTATCGTCAAGAAATGATCGTGAATTAAACAAATATATTGATGTTTAATAGGACGAAGAAGAAAGGAGAACCTTTATTTCCTCGGCAAAGGCATAACGTGGGATTAAAACTATTCAGGACTAATACTAACTTCCAGTTCATTTTGTAAGTAATCATTCGTTTTAATGTTTGTTCGAATATCAAATGTGGTACCAACACTAATGACTAGCACATCGATATTGAAGTGCACATTTAATTCGCGATGTAAACCTTTAAATGCAAGTCCGCTCTGAAAAAGAATGCATAGTTTTATTAATTGAAGGGGGCTCGTTGCTAATCAGGATAATGTACGGTTACCATAACATAAACTCACGTCTATATCCCCGAAGGGGTAGGCAGAGGTGCTGGCACCCACATTTCGCCAGTTTATGTTTAGGTCCCAATGTAATAGGTGGCGAGCCTATTGCCATTAACCGGGCACTTATAAACCTGCGATAAATACACACATAACTTCGAAAAGCATCGAAAAGTAATTGGTGTGTGCCATGGTGAACCTGGAATCGAACCCGAGACCTCGTCTCAGCAGTTAATTACCCAGACCACTAGGCTACCGCAGTTTAACTAATGTACGGCTAAGCAATAGAAACCAAGTCAGTCTAAGATCGGGTGACCCCTCCGTGCCCCGAGGGGCACGTTAATTGTCGCCGGTCACAATCTATCGGTTTGTAGCATTTCTTACAGGTAGTTGGAGTTGTTACGGAATAACAGAACTTCGATATCGTCAGTGGGTTGTGAAGGTCAGATGGCAACCGCTTATATAGTATACTAGCGTACCCGCGCGCGGCTCCGCCCGCGTGAATGTTGGCTATCGCCACCAAGTCTTTTTTAAGCTGAGGGACTGCCCGTACTAACTTTCAATGTCTATTCCTTCGCAATCAGTGGTTGCAGGTAAACGTATTCATTTCATCTCAAGTTCTATCAAACACTTCAAAGTACAGTGACATGCATCGCGGCCAAAGCCCGTTTATTTACAAAAATTTACCATCATTATCCTTTTTCATTGTCTTCTAGATTTTATGGGGATTAGATAGCTGCTCTGGCCAAAGTATGTGTGACTCGGAAGAGGCCCTTTGAAAAACCCTTTCATCATAGTTACATTGCACTTTCACATTCGATGCACTATTTCAAATTAGTGAACATTATTTATTTCCGAAAATCCGATTTTTTTATTATTAAAATCTTGCTACAGACATTGACATTTGACAACCTGATTTAACATTCAAGAAGTTCATGAAAGTAAAGAAAGAGGATATACTAATAAATACCGGTAAAGTGCAAATTGGGCTCGTGCACGCAGGGTTTCGTACAAAATTGGGATGAGGCGGATTTCCGCACGACAAAAAAAGGGGGCGAACTTAACTTTGTTGCAGTGCTTCTTGTCTTGAATGACAGACATACATTTTTTTTTTGGTGAAGTAGGTAATATTTATGCTTTCCGGACTTTTCCCCGTACTTATGCTATAAGATTTTACTTTCTGCAAAATATCTGGATTCTAGCCCAAAGGGAAATACCCCTTTTTTTCGTGCGCAAAAACCCCGTCGGGCTTCACCTCAACGGAGCCAACGGAGAGGTTGTTATGTCGGAGTCCACTACCAATGCCTGTGTGATCGAGGAATCTGGTGAGTCCTAGAAAGGATATCCCAGAAACCCCAACCGGTTCCGACCACCAGCACTGGCGACCTCGACGTGTTATTAGGAATCTAAATCCCCCATCTCTATAAAAAAGCGCGCGTGGAAATATAACACCCTGCCACCCTGGGTTTGCTTCTGCTATGGTGACGGTTAGCCTCGACCGTCAGCCTAGGACCGCACGGAGGACGGAGATGGTTCTGCGAACTACGCCGCCCGGTGCGCCTTTATCGGCACCGGGGAGTGCTACATCTCTCCCGTAGCTTTTCCACCACCACTTCTGCGCGCATTACTGCCTCGCAAAAAAAGCGGTGGCGTTCTACATACTCTCTATGGTGACCATGGTCGGTACCAGGGACCCCACCATGAGGCTTACCCCACGCCGACGTCTGCTTCTAGGACATGGCGTCACTCTATCCACTCTGGAGACTCTACCAGTATATGGAGAGGTGGTATGCCCACAGATCAGCCCCAGCAATGGTGGCATTCAAATGGCAGCACCTTGCCTACGCAATGCAGGAATCCACCAAAACAGCCATGGCCATAAGTAAGCCTTGGATAGCTCAGGGTCAAGGGTTACCTTAAACTTCGGCGTCTATAGACCCAAGATGGAGTTCGACTTTAGTCGGTCAAGTCCGATATTACGTCCCTACTGGCCAGAGGAGGGGAGAGATTCGTGGGGATTTCCGCACGAAAAATAAGGTACGGCTTCCTAAAACTCTCCGATTGCGGTGCAGGTGACTCACTAACGTCGCCGAAGGTAACTTAACGACCGCCGTCCTCTATGAGTGCAGGCCAGGAGATGGTAGGTCAAGCCACCTATTAGTCGATAGTGAGACCACAGTTTGGATATTACGCTCCGTGTAATGTCAAGCATTATCCGTAACATTCCTTTTATCTAATTCAACTTGATGCCTCTACGTGTTCTTAAGAAAGAGGTCTTGACAGACAGGCAGACGGATAACGAAGAGATAAGTTTTTTTTCCTAATCAGGCACAGAACCCTAAAAATTAATACATTCTATTTACTTTTGAGGAAAAAGAAGTAAAGGATATTACTCTATGAAAATTTAGACAAAGTCAATTTTAGTTCCTGTTGCTATGACAACTATTATAGATGGCGATAAAAACGTTTGTAACATCTAATTTTCTTTTTATTACTAAATTTCCTGAATGAATCATATATTTTTAATTATGTAATATGTTATTCGAGGCGGAGACAAACCCAAAAAATCATAGATCATGAAAATCTGTTCAGCCGTTCTTGAGTTCTGGCAAAAGCACGTTTTTAGCCCTTTTTAGGGCTTTAGGGTTCGAATTTCAAAAATTCCTTTCTTAGTACACCTCCACGCATCAAAACACACATATTCTGCAAATTTCAAGTCTCTACGACCAGCGGTTTAGGCTGTGCGTTGTCTCTAGGTCAGTCAGGACTTTGAATTATATAGTATAAGATTGAAGTGATTGAAAATCTTTAATCAGTCTATCCGCAACACAACTGTCTAAAAAGAATCTTATTGTGGAGGTACCTAACTTAACGAAATTTATATGTAATTTTATTGAACTTTACCTCAGTAATCAATTCTTCGTTAGAATACTTGAAAACTTCGCAAAGCACATTGTAAAAGAGACCAGGTGTCAAACTGTGTGCTTTGATCTCCAATCTCGAGCCTATAGTATCCGATACATCCACGCTCCGGTCGCCACTCGACACCGACCATTTGAACTGTTTTAGAAAACAAAACAACAAAGTTTGTTTTTATTGATATGTGTAGTAGGTACCTACATCAGTTAAAAGGCGCGAGACTTTAAAAGGTTTATGTATTAAAAAAAACCTTTTTAATTCTAGGCGCAAGTCATTTTTAAATTAACTTTTTCAATTTTGTGATTGTAGACTTTTAAAAAACCTTTTCTATTTTCGTTAACTGTTTCAAGATAACCCTACTGCTTCCGGACTCTTGGTTGCCTAAAAAACTTTCTGAAAATCTAATTCACTAACAAAACTCAAATGTGTATTTTAGTTTTGTAATATGTTTTATTAGGCGTATTCCAAGATCGCAGTAAGTGAAAAACCTAATGGAAAAACGGCATGACTTTACATGTGTATGTACACACATGCAACCAATATAATTTTTTTTATTTATACTAAAGGTACCTACAGAATATAGTAACATTGAAAGAAATATATTTAAAGCATTGAAAGCTTAGTGGTTAAGGAGTCGGCTTTACGATCGAGGGGTCCCGGGTTCAAATTCTGGACATTTCTCAACTGACGTATTTTAATTTAGCTTAGCTGAAGGGGTTATTTTTTTAATACTTTTTTATATTTTTTTATACTACTTACATAATAGTCTTGCGTTTTGTAACATGTTGTGACTTGAGCTTCAAGCACATAGTCTAGATCAGCATACGTCGGTTGTCCTCCAACCAGGACTATAGAAAACATGTTCGACTGTCTTTCAATAAGCAACTTCTGGTCACCTTTAATATTATCAATGTGGAATGAGCGTTCCACAACTTCGTTTGATTCAGGAGACAAGCCAGTAACGTTGAATATGTAGTTTACTCCGCTTAGTAACTGAAATACGTCATAATCCCTGAGTTTTATTAACCCACTTTAAAAAAGGAGCACATTCTCAATTCGAGTGTATTTTTTTATGTTTGTTGTAGCGGTAGTGAACGCGGCCGCTGCGCAGGAGGCCGGATTTGATTCCCGCTCAGTGCAAATATTTGTATGCATGAATATGGGTATTTGCGTTGGTCTGGTCGTGCCTCCGAGAGCACGTTAAGCCGTCGGTCCCGGTTGCCATACAAACATCTATGGCAGTCGTTACGGGTAGTTGGAGCCCTAAAAAGTTCAACAACAACGGTCTAGCTGCAATGCTTCGATATCGCCTTATGTCACCATTGGGTTGTGAAGGTCAAATGGCAGTTGCTTCACGGAAAATATCGAGGTCGACGATTCTTGTACTAGCTTTTGCCCGCGGCTTCGCCCGCGTGGATGTCGGTAATCGCGACCAAACATAGCCTATGTCTCGAGGTCTAATTTAATCTACCCCTATACCAAATTTCATCAAAATGGGTTCAGCGGTTCAGGCGTTAAAGCTTAACAGACAGACAGACAGAGTTACATTCGCATTTATAATATTAGTATGGATTGTCACCAGAATTAAAGATATGCGCCAAATTTCCGAATATTATAATATATAAGTACCGGTTGATTGGTTAAGGTCACATTGTCAAGTTATGCCTGAAGTTTCATTTGTTTTTTTTTAAACCTGAAGTACATGAACACTTAACCTGTACATTCATAGCATTTCGGTGACATCTTCGATGCTAGTTTACTTAATAGTAACATAATTTATATCTAAGCATAAACATAAGTCATGTAACACTATGTCGGGTGTTACACACAAACTTAAAGAATATTATTTAAATTCCTTGTAGATGTAATTTATAATTATTTTTTGTTAATAGTGTTTTATCAGTTCTTTAAAATCTTCTTTAGATAATTCTTTGTTCTTTTTCTTTTTTGAGTTCTGTGTGGGTAGGTGGAGATTTATTTATTCTGTTGATTGTTGTCTAAATGTAATATTATCTGAGCTACTGTTATTGTCAGGCATAGCATAGCATAGCGTGGTTTTTTATGTGCTAGCACTAATAATGTAATGTTTTGCTTTTAATAATAAATAAAATAAAATAAAAAATTAAATTTAATGACAAAAGAAGTTATTCAGGCTGCAAGTCTTTTCCGGAAAACAAAAATAAATAAAACATTTATTTGATTTTTTTAAATATTTATTTGTTATTAGAGATCTTTATTTAAATTATCAATTGATTGTTTGTTTCTTCTTACTTCATTTTATTGCCGTTTCCTCAAACCACCAAAATATTGCTTCAGAAGTAAAATTACGCTACGGGTGAAATTACTAAAATCTATTTTTATACCATTTAGGTGGCAAAAAAGCATATAATGATCACCGTGGCTTATGGAGGTGTGCAACACCAGGGGTGTCACAATACTACTTTATATAGGAGCAAGTTATAAGAGTACTTTAAGTATGATTTTATATTCCGTTAGATTTTATAACTTCATTCATCCTTCGTTCCCAGGAAACCATGGATGCCGGCGAGTTATAATGACTGAAGCAAGTCATGATGATAATTGAAAGTGGTAAGTATAACATACTTCGGTATTATTAATAATGTAGACACCAGGTTCAGCCTGTATCCCATTGAGATGCCTCTCCAGTTTGCGTACAACCCGCCAGAGGGCGAGTGTGAAGTGCTGTGTGGGTGCTTCAAGAGGATACCAACGCACACTCCAGGTAAAATTCATGTCTAAACCCGCGTCTGTCTGTAACCTGCCATAATAAAACATGGAAGAAGAAAGAAAAAAAGTAATTCAATTTTTTACAGATTAAAATTACAAGTAGTCACACTAAACTATTACAGATGTCTTACATACTAATATCTTTAGTTCTATTCTATGAATTAAACATAGTAGGTATTATGTTAGATTTTAAGTCTGACTAAAATCTTCCAAAACAGCAATCACAAATCAAAATTATGTAGCATCAAAATCCGTTCAGTGGTTTTTGCGTCCATCGCGAACAAACAGACCAGAATTAATTCCTGTATTTTTTTTTTGTGGTCAGAACAGAATCATTCATATAACAAATATTTCTTTTAAATATAATTAATCTACAGATAGCTCATTTACAATTTTATAATAGTATCATAGCTTTTTTATAGTAGCATAGCTTTAAATTAGGCTGCCTCTCAGCATGGACATAATTTTACCAGACGTTGCCCATGAACCTACCCGAATATAATAGGTACTGTTGACAAACTGGTCATACCATAGAACACCATTATGCCCTTTGGATGTGTGAGATAAACAGTGACTAAGCAAAACAACTAATAGCTAAATCTTTTAAGTCAAAACGAACTACCCCCAATATATAACACGGATTTACAAAGACGCACTAAAATTAAAATTTAATATTCTGTAGTTTGTGGCTTTTGTTCACAAAAAAAGGATGAAGGCGGCTTCGAAGGGTCTATTATATCTTTTCTGGGAAACGAAATCCTACTTATTGTCTCTCTTTAGTTTCTTTTGTTTATTAAGCTTCAAGGACAATGATGTCTTTCGTTTCCGCTAAAGGCAATATCCAACAAATGTCCGCAATACAACAGTAGATATTTACTGTCTCGAAACCTCATTAATATCTAGCATTGCAACTTTGTCAGCTTTATCACTGCCCACTAATAAAGCGGCAACGTCGCACGGACTGCTTAATATCATTTGGGGAGAAATCTCATGTCTCATACATAATAACGAGATTGTTAACACAGGCATCCAGTCGACTAAACAACATGAGAATTACATCTATAGACTAATAATAAGCTGAAGAGTTAAGGGTGAATCAAGATTTCTGGAACCGACGTCAACCTGGCCTGAACTTACTATACATATTAAATTTATAATATTAGTTAAGAATATGGATATCAGAACATTATTATGTAATCGTTTGTTAAAAGATTGAATAAAGCAGATACTTAGATTAATTCAATCTCTACAGAATAGAGGTTAATTATCATGTATTAAATAAAAAATAGCGTTTAATCTAAAATATTACATGTTTAGTATTTTAAATAATTATAAAAATATGTAAATATATACCCAACCCAAAGATCTAATGGTCTATTGATACCCGCACACGTGTTTCATGGGTGTTTTAAGCGGAGCGTGAAAAAGCATCTGTCCTATGACGTTATGGTATGGACCGCCATTTTGGGACTGATGGTGTCTGGAATGGCGGCCCGTATCCTAGCTTTTTACCATCCAGTATGGCAAAGTCAATAGATGGGTTGAATATAAAAAAGAAACGATTTGGTAATGTAATGAATTATAGAACTCGTAAGTTAATGATGATTAAACTGTTGGTGTTTTAAACTGTTGACCTAGTAGTGTTGACGTACTGATTGTTAACTTAATGAATTGCTGATTTTATGTTTCTTACGTATCCCTAAACATTATTATCTAAATTTGAAGTCTTTTATTATATTATAATGAGTCTACTCACGTAATGATAGTGTTATCCGGCTGGTCGATAACAGCGTCTTTGTCCTTAGGACAGACGAACGGAGGCGCCAAAATGCGGAACCTTGGAACCTTTAAAGTTAACGATTGTTAAATAAATCTTTAATGGGCTCAAGCAAACATTAACTGCAAACCTGGGTTTTTTATACATCTTGGGTGGCAGACAAGCACACGGCACATGGAAAGCAGTCACCGTGGCCTATGTAATGGATGTGTGCAATACTAGGGGCATCACACACGCGGTGCCGACCTTGGAGGAGGCGTTGAGTTTTTAACTAGGTAGGCAGCTGATAGAAATAAGTGTGCACGAAGGAGAATTCTGCGCATTAGTGCGATATACTATATGCAATTTTAAGAATTCAGCGTTCATAATTTTACAGCACAAAATGTAGAATCCATAAAGTAAAAAATTCAATAGCATGAGATTTGAACTAGCTTGTTAGCTGTGCTATTTAATTGAGATTTTTAAATTAGTTGATAAATAGATGATTAGTAGTAAGTATAGTTTTACATATACCGCATTATTATGCCGCACTGCACTATTGATTCATGATGAAAGAGTGCGATATTTTACTCGTATGTGTAGGAAAATGTTTGCAGAAAAAGGTCATAAGTACGATAAGTTGTGACATTACAGATTTGAATCGATCGATTGGTAGATACGGCACTATTGTCTGTGACCGTACTTGCGAACCAAACAGGGATTTTATAAAGAAAAGTGGGAACTGTTAACTTTTTATTTTTAATAATGTGACTATCTTTTTTGTTTAAATTTAAACCGGTAACTGACGACTTATTAGATACCTACAGTTAATGGCTAACTTCTTATTTTTGATGCTTCAAGGCTTTTCTACTCAATTTAATGCGAATATATACACAACTAACTTCAAACTTACCACTTCTTGTAACAGCCATCCCGAAACACATACGACCACAATGAGTTTAAAATGCATGTTGAACTAAACACACATCATTACATATTGATGCTGACACCGCCACTTTCATCAAACAAGGCTGCATTACCGTAGCGTGTGGCAAGCTGCAAAACAGTCTACACACAGTCAGTATGATCGTTTGCATTGATAGACTTTTTGTGATTTAGTTTAATCTTTAAAGAGAGGTTCCTAGAGTGTGACATCTAAAAAAATCGGCTAACTGTACACTCGAACGCAAATCCTCAAAAAAGAGCGACCTTATCGCAATCAGTAATCTTTCCCAGGCAATCGTTACCATTATTAGCTTATAAAGGTAAAAGGAGAATTAACATGACTAAAAAGAAACAAAGAAAAAAAGACTCTCGACAGGCTTTGTTCAGCAATCATACAGCAACACACTCGTTAGTTTAATAAGTTATTAATTTTAAAAAGACTTATAAAAACAAGTGTTCTATTAAGTTCATAACCAGATAAATCAAATGAGCCTCAATATGAAGGGTTTGTCCTGCTTAGTTCAGCAGTTCCTATGATCACTTACCATCTCTCCATCTCCGGAGCCTGGATACCATGACTACATGGTATCCATGTACATAATAATACACTACAATACTACTACTACTATTATACTATTATAATAATACTACTAAAAGAATACACTAGTATTCGCCATGACAAAACAAATGAGCCGAAACTAGATTGTTTTATCTTGTTTAGTTTAGGAGTTCCTAGACACACCTTCCGACTCCATTATCACACCAGCTCCATAATGGCATATTATCGCATAGTCACCGAAGGTACGCAAGTACACCAAATTTGAGTTCAATCAAACGTCAGAAAGTGCTTCTAATTGAGCTTCCAAGATTTGACCCATAGCATACCTGGTCAGAGTCGAAGTCAGAGCCCAGAGAAAGATGCCGACCATGTCAAATTAACGATTGGGTCGTATGTATGTAAGTGCCTTTATAACTGCATTCATTCTAGGTTGCATGACCAAATTAAAGTTATTGGACACGAAATAGTCTGTGTTTTAACAATAAATTAATGCATAGTTTCAGTTAGAACTTCATTTTTATTTAATTTTGTTTTACATTCAAGTAAATTTTCATAGTCTTGATTTTTATTGGATTTCTAAGTCCACCAATTTACTTCTGACTAATATTGACGAGGGTTCCTAGACAGTTTAATGTGTTCTTAGTTCAACCACTGTTATTGTATGTATATTTCAAAGGCCACAGTTTAGCTAATGCCACACTAGGTACAATCTGCGACACAGGTTTTACCATCATTACATAGCGTTTTTATTTGGTGATCTTAAGTTGTATCCTGAGGAAGTCACCATGGATACAACCATGGGCTCGAACCCACTAAAACAGCACGCAGTCTCGCGTGACTGCAATGTATTTCGATGCTCCTCTTTCTTTCGTAATTATGCAATATTGCAGTGCATAAACTATCCGCGCCTTTAAGCGCTGCTCGTTTAGTCTACGATCAAGTTGTCGGCTGATAGTCAAATTGTACCTATTGACGTGATGCTATTGAACTGATTATGTTTTCGGTGAACACTAATATTAACTGGCCCTCGTGGCCGTCATCGGCAGTGAGCAAAAGATGACAATTTAACTAATATGATATATCTACTGAAATCTACCCTACTCTAAATAATAAGTGATCGTACCAGTATTAAATTATCGAATCGGTGTATGTAAACTAATGAAGACTTAAACTTCTCTTCTTAATAACCATGCACGAAGCCATGCATGGTTATTAAGAAGAGAAGCTCTTAATTAAACAAATATGAAAGTAATTTATCTAGAAGGTACAATTTTTTAATTACTTCTCGCCCTTTCTATCCCGCGCGTCAATATATGTTGGATTCGCTCGCACTCTCACCCATAAATGACATTGGAATAGGTCATCAGTCTGCTTCAGATAGTTGAAAGGTGCGTCCGCGTGACTCGTATCTTTTATTTAAACGATTTTTAAAAAAACAAATTGAGCAATCTATGGCCAGTGTTGCGTCTTGAAGCAAAGCCCTTCCGGATTTGATGTGAAGCTAGTCTGCCATCCTTCAACAAGCTCAATCAAATCGGAGGAAGATAACCAGGTAGGCGTTCTAGTCTTTATATATATATTTCTACTGTACGTGTGTATGTCATTGAATGATTTTTTTGGATGCGTTTGGGTGGTGGCGCCCTGGATGGTTTAGATTCACAAATCAGCCCGGCAGATCGCGCTGTAGTCGAACAGGATAACGGCTGTCGGGTCCACTAGTCTCATATAAATAAATTTTAAACGAATTCGTTCCCCATTTTAATCCATGAACACATTGAACACTGTTACGGTACCTACAGCCTTCATGGTCCAGGCGAAACAGAATCATAATCACAGCGTTAGTCCTGGTTGCATTCAATGATAATAGTTTCGAACCGGGAGCTGTGGCCTTGTACCTTGGCTTTTACGAGAGTGGCTACTTTCTGAACCCAAACTGAGGAGAAAACTGGCGCACGAACCTCAAATTTTTCAAGAAAAAATAATAATTAAGAAATTCAAAAAGCCACTGCTTTGAAAGACCGAAATAAGTTTTATAGCAGGCAGTACTCATTAATTTTCGTTCGATTTATGATTTGCAAATGGGTACCGCCTGCTATAAAACTTGTTACGGTCTTTACAAAAGCAGTCGGGTTTTGAATCGGTAAGATTGTACACCACAGTGTGGTAGGTACTTATAACATTTCTTCTCTAATTTTATTATGATTCCTCGTTGCCACTCACGTATCCTACCAATATTATAAACTAGCTGTTGCCCGCGGCTCCGCCCGCGTGGACGTCGATTTTCGCGTTTTTTTACTATATCGCATGTTCTAATGAGCCGATTGTGATCAAATATGCGTAAGATTTTGAGTCTAACCAAGACCTTTCTAATAAAAAAAACCGCATCAAACCTCCTTCAGTACTTTAAAAAAAGGTCTTGCTTAGACTAAAAATTTACCGTATGTTTGGTTGTAATTGGTTAAGTAGAACTGGAGATATGACCAAAAACGAAGCGCGGGCGAAGCCGCGGGTATCAGCTTGTATAAAAAGTAGCCTATATGTTGCCCAGCACTATGAACTATAATCGTACCAAGTTTCATCAAAATCCCTCCAGTAGTTTTTGATTTTAGCGCGCACAAAGATTTGCGGACAAACAGATAAACAAACCAACAGACAAACCGACAAATAGATAAAAATTCTAAAAATCATTGTTTTGGCATCTATTAAATTCATAAAGTCCCCTAATAATTTTTTTTCTCATATATCTGCCATGTACAGACACCGATCAGTTACAGATTTATTATATGTATAGAAGATAGACTATAGTCGCGGCACGATATGATGGTCGTTTTGGCGTTTGTCCGCTCATGAAGTTTCGTATTAATTATTGTTACTTTTGAAGGAGCAAATTGCTGTTCTTCATTGCCAATAGTGACGTGAAGTTAGCTATAAAATGTATCGAATGTATAATTTTAGAATACAACATTTATTTATTACATTGATCACTAAACTATATTATATATTAAAGTCCCGCGAACATTTATTTTTATTTTTTATAACATTGTAATTAGTGGTGTACTTATTTACTACACAAATCGGTATTTGTCACATCACTATTGTAATGTGTCAAAACGGCCATCATATCGTGCCGTTACTATAGCCTATTTCCGCCGTTCCGCCATGGATGTCAGTGTGTGTGACTCACACACACTGACATCCATGGCGGAACGGCGGAAATCACACAGTGTGAGTTGTAAATGGATAAAACAAACTTAGAACGACATCCTATTCCATTCCATATTTTGGGATACAAGCGGTTTAACTGTGGAGTTTATTACCGGAAAGTATATGCACAGTCATTGTCGATTCTGGGTTATACCTATACTGACTGTATTTAAAACTATAAGTTTTATTATTCAAATAATAGCAGCTCAACTCTGCTACTTTTTCAATTGCTTTTATTTCTTTTTTCTATTGTTGTCTGTGGTACATTACCTAGAGCGCTTACACCGTTACACCCCCATTTGTAGGCATTGTATTTGTTATCTTGCATACCTATTGTAAAAAAATTTGGTGTTCAAACACAAGTTGTCACAAAATAAAATGCCCGTTTTGACAGTTCACCCACATGAAGTTCACAATTTTTTATCAATTGAAATGGTCTGAAGGTAATTACGTTTTTCATTGACAGGAACCGCCCACTCGGCTAAGTGCTGTGCATAACGATTTTTTCATGTTGTCCACAGATTATTAATAATCAGATAAGGTAAAAAAATATCGAGCAAGACCTGTTTTTCAAGCCTGACGCGTACTTTTATATTTATTTATTTAAATACTAGTGTTTACATTCTGAACATTGATTTATTATTATTCTTTTTGTTTCTGTGATTAATGTTATTGTAACAAAAATATTAAATAAAAGTAAATTGACCTTTCATAATATTGTATCACTTTAAAATACCTACAAAATCAAAGGTTAAGCTATTTTTTCTAATCAGAAGTTTAATTCATTGCAGTTTACATAGGTACATATTTAAATCGATTGAATCCCCATGAAAACTGGATTCGATTTATCGTGAGTATCGAGTCGTATAGTTACATCACTAATTACGCCACGAAGATAAACGTCAAAACGGGTCTTTTATTTTGTGATGAATATAGGTAGGTCCATGGTAGGTCTGTAATATTTTAAGAAATATATAAAACAAAGTAAAAAAAAAAAAAAAAAAAAAAAAACAAGTTATTATTGTTATTCTCTTTATTTGAATTATATACAAAATATTATAGTATATAGTAAATAGTAATAGTATTTATAATATTAGTATAGATGAATTCATTATTTCAAGTGTTTGTCCATAGCTTGAAATCTAAAATTTATTATGTTTCCTAAACTACAGGTCGCGCCAAAGAACAAGCGTACCCGTGGGAGGCCCAAAGGTTCAAACCGGAAGCCGCTTACACCCGTAAGTAATTTCATGGAGATGCAATGTGTCACACGAGTTCCGTTTTATTAATCAAGACGTGTTGTTTCATTGAGTTTTCTGTTGGCAGGCAGAGAAACGAGCGCGTAACGCTCAATACGAGCGTGAGCGTCGCGGTGACACGGCTGTAGAGGCGGCGAACCTCAAACGGGCACTTGGCCTTGAGGCGAAAGTAAGATGACCCAAATATTTTACACGTAAAAATTTCATGATGAAAATAAATAAGTTCATAAAGAAATAAATTAACTTTTTGACTTGTTGCAGACGAAATAATCGATTATGCTGGCTTCCGCGATCACGTTAATCCGGAAGAGCCGTAAACCTATATAGGTTTTACGGAGGGGAGTGGCGAATACGAAGAGGGTAGGTAAATAACAGTTGCATTTCATACTAGTGTCCCTACATACATATTAACAACGATTATTCGAAACGTCCCTTTAACTAGCGTTCTTTTGTTATAGTTCAGCAGGTGTCAGTGGAACTTGGGTTCTACGACGAAAAAATTGAAGAGGAGGTTCCACAAGAGACACTGAACGTGCCAAGTAATAACACTTCTCTAAATACTTGGTATAAATTATTTAACATACGAAAGTTATTTATTATAGTTATTTATCTTATTCTAACTCGTATTTTTTTACAGCTGCAGATCAGAGCCAGGAGATGTGGTCCTTAGTGGACCAAATAATCGCGGATGTTTAGCAGGTAACAGCAATTGATTATGTATGCATTCTCAGTTTGACAAAACTTGTATTAGATAATTTTGGTAACGTTATTTTTTGTTTCATTCCTGGTTGCATTCAATGATAATAGTTCCGAACCGGGAGCTGTGGCCTTGTACCTTGGCTTTTACGAGAGTGGCCACTTTCTGAACCCAAACTGAGGAGAAAACTGGCGCACGAACCTCAAATTTTTCAAGAAAAAATAATAATTAAGAAATTCAAAAAGCCACTGCTTTGAAAGACCGAAATAAGTTTTATAGCAGGCAGTACTCATTAATTTTCGTTCAATTTATGATTCGCAAATGGGTGCCGCCTGCTATAAAACTTGTTACGGTCTTTACAAAAGCAGTCGGGTTTTGAATCGGTAAGATTGTACACCACAGTGTGGTAGGTACTTATAACATTTCTTCTCTAATTTTATTATGATTCCTCGTTGCCACTCACGTATCCTACCAATATTATAAACTAGCTGTTGCCCGCGGCTCCGCCCGCGTGGACGTCGATTTTCGCGTTTTTTTACTATATCGCATGTTCTAATGAGCCGATTGTGATCAAATATGCGTAAGATTTTGAGTCTAACCAAGACCTTTCTAATAAAAAAAACCGCATCAAACCTCCTTCAGTACTTTAAAAAAAGGTCTTGCTTAGACTAAAAATTTACCGTATGTTTGGTTGTAATTGGTTAAGTAGAACTGGAGATATGACCAAAAACGAAGCGCGGGCGAAGCCGCGGGTATCAGCTTGTATAAAAAGTAGCCTATATGTTGCTCAGCACTATGAACTATAATCGTACCAAGTTTGATCAAAATCCCTCCAGTAGTTTTTGATTTTAGCGCGCACAAAGATTTACGGACAAACAAACAAACAGACAAACAGACAAACCGACAAATAGACAAAAATTCTAAAAATCATTGTTTTGGCATCTATTAAATTCATAAAGTCCCCTAATAATTTTTTTTCTCATATATCTGCCATGTACAGACACCGATCAGTTACAGATTTATTATATGTACTAGCTGTTGCCCGCGGCTCCGCCCGCGTGGATTTCGAATTCCGTTTCAAATTCTTTTTTTCGTGCGGAAGTTCCTTCGGATACCTACCCCCGTTAGCCATCAGGAGTAGTTAAGTTCAGACTTGACCTCATAAAAACCGTATGCCCGCGCCCGTCTCAAGTCTTCATTTGTAAGATTGCTTAGAGCATATCCCGCGCTCCACAGTAGACCCTGGGCCATCTTCGGTTTTAAGATGACCCCATTGACCCCCCGAGCATCGCGCCACTTCACCGATGGTGTAGTGTAGGGTGACAGGCGTCCGTCCTGTCTCCCAACCATCGGCGCGTGGACAGTCAGCTTGCCCCCCGCTTGCTCCCCACTGTACCTTCTGCTAATCAGAGGGACACATGGGAAGCCTCGGAGCAGCCCTCTAGAGGGCCATTCCCACCTCGGCCGGATTGGCCGCAGGCAGCAGCGTCTAGTGAACTCCACTGCGGGTGACGTAAACTACGACAAACTTATTATTTGCGGTTGGTACAGTAATCGGGTCTAGGGATTGAACCGCAAAATTAAGTTTGTTTTTTATTGTATACACTTTTCCGGGATAAAAAGTATCCAGTGTGCTGCCCAGGATATTGAAGAATAATTATACCAAGTTTCATCGTAATCAAACGGGTAGTTTTTGCGTGATACCTGAACAGACAGACAGACAGACAGACAGACAGACAGACAAAAAATTTTTAAATCACATATTTGGGATCGGGGTCGGTCTAGTAACATCCCCTGCTACTTATTTTTTTGATATTTTCGATGTACAGAATTTTCACTTCTACAGATTTATTATAAGTATAGATATAGATAAGTATAGATAATAGAAGATAGACTATAGTCGCGGCACGATATGATGGTCGTTTTGGCGTTTGTCCGCTCATGAAGTTTCGTATTAATTATTGTTACTTTTGAAGGAGCAAAGTTATTATTGTTATTCTCTTTATTTGAATTATATACATATTAATAACATTTTTAAATATATCTAAAAGAAAATATTATAGTATATAGTAAATAGTAATAGTATTTATAATATTAGTATAGATGAATTCATTACTTCAAGTGTTTGTCCATAGCTTGAAATCTAAAATTTATTATGTTTCCTAAACTACAGGTCGCGCCAAAGAACAAGCGTACCCGTGGGAGGCCCAAAGGTTCAAACCGGAAGCCGCTTACACCCGTAAGTAATTTCATGGAGATGCAATGTGTCACACGAGTTCCGTTTTATTAATCAAGACGTGTTGTTTCATTGAGTTTTCTGTTGGCAGGCAGAGAAACGAGCGCGTAACGTTCAATACGAGCGTGAGCGTCGCGGTGACACGGCTGTAGAGGCGGCGAATCTCAAACGGGCACTTGGCCTTGAGGCGAAAGTAAGATGACCCAAATATTTTACACGTAAAAATTTCACGATGAAAATAAATAAGTTCATAAAGAAATACATTAACTTTTTGACTAGTTGCAGACGAAGAAATCAATTATGATGGCTTCCGCGATCACGTTAATCCGGAAGAGCCGTAAACCTATATAGGTTTTACGGAGGGAAGTGGCGAATACGAAAAGGGTAGGTAAATAACAGTTGCATTTCATACTAGTGTACCTACATACATATTAACAACGATTATTCGAAACGTCCCTTTAACTAGCGTTCTTTTGTTATAGTTCAGCAGGTGTCAGTGGAACTTGGGTTCTACGACGAAAAAATTGAAGAGGAGGTTCCACAAGAGACACTGAACGTGCCAAGTAATAACACTTCTCTAAATACTTGGTATAAATTATTTAACATACGAAAGTTATTTATTATAGTTATTTATTTTATTCTAACTCGTATTTTTTTACAGCTGCAGATCAGAGCCAGGAGATGTGGTCCTTAGTGGACCAAATAATCGCGGAAGTTTAGCAGGTAACAGCAATTGATTATGTATGCATTCTCAGTTTGACAAAACTTGTATTAGATAATTTTGGTAACGTTATTTTTTGTTTCATTTACAGAATCAATAACCAAGTGGGCATAGCCCTCGCACTCCAGCTGACCCCGGGCCATCTACGGTTTTAAGATGGCTCCCTCGATGCCATGGGAAAGGAATTTTCCGAATAGGCTTGACACTACACTTTGCGTCCAGTCCAGATAGTAGCGATAATCAATATCCACGCGGGCAGAGCCGCGCGTGGGTAAACTAGTTTTATATAATATTTTTAATTTTAACTGTCCAATATATACAATGTTTAACATGTTATCTTTTTTTCATTCACACAATCACCTGATGGTTATTTTCTGATCAGAAAATAATTGGAAATAGTTAGCATGCAATTGCTTAAAAATTTCACACCTGATGGTTATTGGTTAATTTTAAAATTACTTCTTTGATGAAGTTGGCAAAAGTCTATACATCTCTACACAGCAGTACATCTACCTACTGCAGGATATTCTACGAGATTAACTTCGGCTACGTTTATGAATATTGTATTTATCAAGCGCTACAAAACAACAAGGAACTATTCCTAATTGTTCACTTTATGATGTTTATGTGTTACATGTAACCTTTCGACCAATCGCTTACTTTTGTTCACATGCGCTATATCCATCATAGGCCATCACTGTCGATTGTTAGAAAAAGAAACATGTGCTACGAGCTCTACGATCCGCACGTAGCTCGTAGCATTGTAGAAACTTACATAATGTAATTGTAATAACTTTCTCTTTCTGAAGTATACTACAGTACTTACACAAACAGTCAGTTACAGTATTATTATAGTCTGGAATAACATATATGAGAACTTCCTGCAGGAGCGTCGCATTCGAGTGCTCTGTGATGGGCGGGCATCGGCGTTCTTGCAGACCAATGCTGGTGTACTGCAGGGGTCCGTTTTATCGCCTACTCTGTTTCTTCTGCACATGAATAATATGCTGTCAGTAGGCAGCATTCATTGCTATGCAGATGATAGCACCTTACACGGACGATATCACGGTCAACCTGCGGACAAGCAGGCTGACGTAGGGGAAAAAACGACAGCTTGTCACTGAGCTTGATCGGGTCTTGAATCTCATTTTGCAATGGGGCTCTGAGAACCTGGTCGAGTTCAATGCCAAGAAGACGCAGGGTTTACAGCAAAAGAATCTCCTTTCCACCCCCTCCCTACTCTTCGGGACACTCCCCTGCTCGGCATAGATGTTCGCTACAAACTGAATAATAATAACTACATCGAGAGCTCATCAAAACGGCCTATCGGTGTTTGCAATGGTGACTCCCATTCTAGAGATTTTGCCTTTAGCTTACCATGAGGCGAAGTGAAGTCATGTTGACGTGTCCGACATAAAAAAAATATAAGCTTCTTTTGAAACGCAGTACTTTTAAACTAGAACTTGTATATGAGGCCCTACCAACAATTTTCTCTAAACTAGTCAACTGACTACTCAACTGACTAGTCAACTGACTAGTTTAGACCCAAAAATTGTAAATAAATGATGGTTTTATAATAAGTATTTTTAGTATTTTAAGGAACAATTTTTAGGTCTCGTGAACTCTTTATAAGTGGGTAAGTAGGTACTTAATATGTCACGGTTTGTTTTAATATCTTCGGATTATTTTATAATACGAATATATTAAGTGGTTACTAGTACCCACAGAACAAAGAGTACCTATAGTAGTGGCACGATAGGAAAGCCGTTTTGACATATTACAATAGTGATGTGAAATGTCAATTTATTCTCGATAAAAATATATAATCAACTCTATTAGATTTTATTGCAAATAGTGTCTGAATAAAATGAAATAAAAAGTTTTACTCAATATATTTGAACAAACTGAATATTGGAGTGAAATTGAGTATTATACCTACTTTATATGCACATAAGAATCAAAATAATACAAGAAGAGTCCAAAAAAGGTGCCATAGAAGGCCATATTTTATCAGATTCGTCCATACGAACTATTAGGTAATCGGTGTCCATGCTGCTATTTTCATTTTCGTCATTGCTATCATCACCTACATTAATTATAGGTTCGTTTTGTAAAATATTATCTATTTTCACATTTCGAAAAAACAAATAGGTACAGAGTTGTGTGTGTGGTAAATAGGTGGTAGTAGTTATAATCTTATAAAAATAAAAAATAAATCTAGGTACGCCAGACCGGACCTTAATATGTGAAGTTTAGTAATCAATGTAATAAATAAATGTCGTGTCCTAAAATTATACCTTCGATACACTATTGGCAATAAAGAACAGCAATTTGCTCCTTTAAAAAACAATAATTAATACTAAACTTCATGAGCGGACAAACGTCAAAACAGTCATCCTATCGTGCTGCGACTATAGTGGCTTTGTTACTATAGTTGTCACAAAATAAAAGGCCCACTTTGACAGTTCGTGCCCATGAAGTTCTTAATTTTTTATCAATTGAAATGTTCTAAAGGTAATTACATTTTTCATTGACAGGTACCGCCCACTCGGCTAAGTGCTGTCCATAACGATTTTTTCATGTAGTCCACAGACTATTAATAATCAGTTTTAAGGAAAGAAAATATCGAATGAGATATTTTTTTTCAAGCCCGACGCGCACTTTTATTTTTATTTATTTTAATACTTGTGTTTAGATTCAGAAGACTGATTTAATTATTCTTGTTGTTTTGTGATTGAGTGAATGTTATTGTAAAAAAATATTAAATATAAGTAAATTGACCTATAATAACATAGTATTGTTTTAAAATACCTACAAAATCAAAGGTTAAACTATTTTTTCTAATCAGAACTTTAATCCAATGCAGTTCACATACATATTCAAATCGATTAAATCCCCATGCAAACTGGATTCGATTCATCGTGAGTATCGAATACCGAATCGTATAGGTTACATAACTAGTTACGCCACGAGGATAAACGTCAAAACGGGCCTTTTATTTTGTGTTGAGTATAATTAATACAAACCGTGTATAAAAATAGTAAAAATCGAAGTAGTAAAAGAGAAAGATCGAAATATTAAACAAAAATATCTCGGAAACGGTCGATCGCTACGCTAGGCGAGGAGCGCGTAGGCCCCGACTACCTTTTTTTTTTTTTTTTTTTATCGTGCGGAAATCCCCATGGATACCACCCCCGTCGGCCATCGGCGGTTTTAGTCGGTTCGATCCCGACATAACCAATGTCGGGATCGAACCGACTAAAACCGCACGCCGTCTCGGGCCTTGTAACCGGGGTGTAAGGTTACCCAATGGGCATATCCCTCGTACCCCAGCTGACCCCGGGCCATCTACGGTTTTAAGATGGCCCCCTTGACCCCCCGAAGGGGGTGGGGCAAGCATCGCGCCACTTCGCCGACGGTGGGGTGTAGGGTGACAGGAGGCCGTCCTGTCACCCAACCGTCGGCTCGCAGACAATCAGCTCGCCCCCCGCTCGCTCCCCACTGTGCCATCTGCTAGTCAGAGGGACACGTGGAGAGCCTCGGAGCAGCCCTCTAGAGGGCCACTCCCACCCCGGCCGGATTGGCCGCAGGCAGCAGCGTCTCCCGTGGCGAGTGGGAGGCGCTGCTCGCCTCCGTTGCCCAGGTGCACCACGTGGAGGTTCCGCCCCGCACCCAGGCCCCGACTACCTAAGCACCGTTGCGTTGCCGCGCGGCTGTGGGTGATTATCTCGGTAGGTATGTAAGTATAGACGAATGACGGACGCCTGCCTACAGTATGTAATTTTCAAAACAGTCTAAATTAATGTAGTTATTTATGGTAGGCCATAAGGTAATGCTTATAAATGTCAAGATTAATGTATTAAACTGTTTGGGTCTAATTATTGCTTGCTTATTATACAAAGACCATCGTAGAATAGTCTACAATGAAAATATATAAGTAAAGGGGTGTATTTCAGCAGGTCCATTAAAATCTTGATTACGTGGAATTTTATTATCTTAAATTTTTAAATAAAAAAAAATTGCGTTAATTAAAGGTTTTGGTATATATTCTTGCCTAATATCATGAAACATGCGTGCACGGCAATGAAACAAGCGTCCATGATACTGAAAGAAATGTGTCAAAAAAATGTTTTTTCCGTACAGAAATCCTTATGGATACCCCTCTCGTATCCCCCTTTTTTTTTTTTTTTTTTTTTTTTTTTTTTTTTTCGTGCGGAAATCCTCATGGATACCCACCCCGCGGCCAGCGGGGCAGGTTATGTCGGACTCTTACCGACTAAAACCGCACGCCGTCTAGGGTCCTCTGACGCCAGGGTGTACCAGCGGGGCGGCTTATGTGGGACTCTTACCGACTAAAATCGCACGCCATCTCCAGCTTCGAAATATCCCCATCGGGATTGGGAACAGTGTTCCCGACATGTCTACTAATGACTCAAATTAATAGACACTTTACAAAAAAAAATAAGAGAAATGGCGTTCTATTGAATGTTTAATCAGGAGGATAAACTTAGTGAAATAGAATGTTATACCTATCCACGGCGATGAGAGAAAAAAATGTTCAGGAACGAAAAAATGGTATACTTTCATTTATGACGCCGAAATGCAGGCACGTATGTACGTCCTTTCATATCGAGCACTTAGGTGGCACTATATGCAACGTTTAGCGCAGGTGAGGGAGGACGCAAGTCGTTAGATGAAACAATATTCTAAAACATGTTAAGAACACGGCGATGAAAGGTAACTCTGGTACAAATTAATTTTGATTAACCATTTGCTGTATTGTTTAAATATTTCGTAACAATACTTTAACTATTCACGTATAAAAAAAACTAGGTTTTAATAAAAATAACCAATAGATTTTATGAATGAGGTCTCACGAATTGATAGGTGACGTGTGGACAACACGGCAATGAAAAATTTAGAGGTGTAATAAATTTTTTTTATAGAATATTTGGTGCCCCACATAGATCACTATTTCACCTAAACAGAAAAATGTTAGAGCATTATAACTATGATTTTTAGTACCGATTTCATCGATGCCACACAATTTCTGGTCCCGGGAAATTCACCCAAAGGGGTAATTTGTGTTTCGGAATCGCTGAAAGTATGAGCGGGTGGTGTTTTACAATACAAAGAACAAAGAAGACATAATGCCTTTATTCTAATATTTCGAACGAATATTTGCACATGAGCGCCAATTTCACGAAAGCCACTGATAATAAGAATAGTTATCAGTGGCGTACACTCATAAATTCCATTGTCTTTTTTATTTACTGATTAAAGAATAGAAACTGCCTTCAATAACATTCTGAGAAAATATCGGACAGACAAAGGGTTACCTACGTACTTGGTACCTGTTACATTCGGTAAGATTATGGTATGGTAGGTACTAACAACAATCCTTCTCTAATTATGCTTCCTCGTTGCCACTCACGTGTCGTCAGAATTATGTGCGTGATCGATTATTTGGGAGTTATTAATATTCCGAGATATGATGAAGTATCATACCAATATTATAAACTAGCCTATTTCCGCAGTTCCGCCAATGGATGTCAGTGTGTGTGAGGTGTAAATGAATAAAACAAACTTAGAACGACATCCCATTCCATTCCATATTTTTTTCGATACAAGCAGTTTAACTGTGGAGTTTACTACCGGAAAGTCATAGTCATTGTGGATTCTGGGTTATACCTATATTGACTGTATTTAAAATTTTATTCCTTCTAATTCTACAAGTATTATTATTCAAAAAATAATAGCAGCTCAACTCTGTTACTTTTTCAATTGCTTTTGTTTCTTTCTTCTATTGTTGTCTGTGAAAGATTACCCCATTGTATTGCACTAGTCACAACCCCCCACCCCGCTCTTTCGGAGATCCCTGCTCGTGCGCAGGTAAGTTGCTCGAACCTTTATAAGTGGCTTCTTATTAAAACAAATTCATTCCATGTTCATCTCTGCCGAGTGAAGTTATCCTAACCAGTTGTGCTTTAAAATTTAAAAAGAAAGATGGTGTCTCCTAATGTACGTACATTTGTATTTTCTGTACACTATTTGATTTTTAACGTGTTGTTAGTATCTGTTTAAGCGTAACTCAAGATAACAATTAATTTAGCCATTTTATCTACTGACTTATATATGAATTAATTATTTCAAGTGTGTGTCCATAGCTGATGATGTGAAATCTAAAATTTATTATGTTTCCTAAACTACAGGTCGCGCCAAAGAACAAGCGTACCCGTGGCAGGCCCAAAGGCTCAAACCGGAAGCCGCTTACACCCGTAAGTAATTTCATGGAGATGCAATGTGTCACACGAGTTCCGTTTTATTCATCAAGACGTGTTGTTTCATTGAGTTTTCTGTTGGCAGGCAGAGAAACGAGCGCGTAACGCTCATTACGAGCGTGAGCGTCGCGGTGACACGGCTGCAGAGATGGCGAACCTCAAACGGGTACTTGGCCTTGAGGCGAAAGTAAGATGACCCAAATATTTTACATGTAAAGATGAAAATAAATAAGTTCATAAAGAAATACATTAACTTTTTGACTTGTTGCAGACGACAAAATCGTTTATGATGGCTTCCGCGATCACATTAATACGGAAGAGCCGTAAACCTATACAGGGTTTACGGAGGGAAGTGGCGGATGCGGAGAGGGAAAGTAAATAACAGTTGCATTTCATACTAGTGTACATAATAACAGCGATCGTTGGAACGGCTCCTGTAACTATCGTTCTTTTGTTATAGTTCAGCAGCTGACAGTGGAACTAGGGCTGTACGGCGAAGCAATTGAGGAGGAGGCGCCACAAGCGGCACAGAACGTGCCAAGTAATAACACTTCTCTAAATACTTGGTATAAATTATTTAATATACGAAAGTTTACATGTTATTCTAACTCGTATTTGTTTTACAGCTGAAGATCAAAGCCAGGATATGTGGTCCTTAGTGGACGAAGTAATCACGGACGACATTCAGCAGGTAACTGATTATGTATGCATTCTCAGTTTGATAAAACTTGTATTAGATAGTTTTGGTAACGTTATGTTTTGTTTGATTTACAGAATCAATAAATACGGTACGTCCGTACCGTGGTCGCGACCACGGAGCTGTTGCGACAATGGCAGGCCCCACATTAGGTAAGACAACCTAGTTCAGAGTTCAACACAGTGCGACCGCACGATTGGGCTCAATATTTTTTTTTATTTAGTCCGCTGGATTGACTGTTTTATTTGTTAGATTGTGTAGATGTTGATTAATTTCAAAATTACTTCTTTTCAGCATGTGCCTCACTTCTCTACGAAAGGCTTTTTTCAAAGCCGCTTTTATCATACATGTGAGACATTGTAACTATAAATCAATTCTTACTTATATGATAAAGTTGGCAAAAGTCTATACATCTCTACACGGCAGCGGTTCGCAAGTCCATCTACCTACTGCAGAATATTCTACGAGACTTACTTCGTTTACTTTTTCGAGTATTGTCATTACCTAACGCAACAATATTATTGTTATAATTTTAGTCCCCTATTTTAATTGTTGTTCATTATTTACTGTACTAACATGTTATTTTTCATTATTCATGCAATCAGCTGGTGGTTATGGGTTAATTTTAAAATTACTTTTTTGCAGCACGCGACTCACTCCTCTACAGAAGGCTTTTTAAAGCCGCTTTTATCATACAAGTGAAACATTGTACTTATATCAATTCTTACTTTTATGATGAAGCTGGCAAAAGTCTATACATCTCTTCACGACAATACATCTACCTACTGCAGGATATTTTACGAGATTCACTTCGGTTGCTTTGTTGAGTGTTGTCATGACCAAGCGCTACAGAATTGTCACAATAAACATATCCCTCTATTCATTATTGTTCACTGTTCAGAGTTTAACGTGTAACTTTTTCACTAATCGCTTACTCTTTGTTCTTATGCGATATGTTCCTGGCCATCATTGTCATTTGTCAGAAATATAAACACGTGCTACGAGCTCTACGATTCGCGCGTAGCTCGTAGCATTGTAGAGACTTAGTCAATGTTAGCATCCTACAACGACCTCTGTGGTGTAACGGTAGAGCATTCGACTGCTAAGTCAGAGGTTGCGGATTCGATTCCCGCTCTGTGCAAATATTCGTTAACATTGGTCTGGGTGTTGATATGTAGGTATTTAAAAAAAGTGTCTGTATGATTATCCGCATTCCAGAATACACAGCACAAGCTAGTTGAGCTCTTCTTATTTTAGGTCTAGTAGCCCTGTGTATAACCATAATATATTTATTACTTTCCACATCTGAAAGGAACAGAGATACGCGTAGATTACTGGACTAACACACAAGCTACTTTCATCCCTGGAATAAAGTTCCCATGGGTTGTGGGGGCGGGATCATATCATCATTGCTGTATAATAATAACATTTTTCTTTAACACAGGTCCTACAGATGGATATGTTACATGCATTATTTAGATTTAATTTTTTATGGTTTAATTGGATATTTTCTTTTTCTTTTCACTTTTGAGATTTCAAAAACATGCGCATAAGATTTCAAACTTCCAATTCTCACCATTGGGTTGTGAAGGTCAGTTGGCAGTCGTTTCGCGGAAAATATCGATGTCCAGCCAAATTCGCAGTTAAGACTGGTCAAGCAGATCCCAGATTCTAAGGTGAATGCGACTGGGTTGAAGCTTACGCTAGGTTGAAGGAAGAAAGGGAGGTGGGATGCCCTACAGCCAAATGGACTTAGAACCTAATACATAGGTAAAATAGATGAGAAAGGTGGAGAATTGGATGCCTTGGTGCACACTGGGCGAGGCCAATGCCCTTTTTCATACTCGTATAAGAGTTCGTTTGTTTGTATTTTAAATATGTAGGTATCGTTTTAAATACCCAATTCACACACTAACAATCTTATTTCAATACATACACATAATATCACAAAGTCAGAAGTACATAGTTTGATATAACGCTGTCGCTCATGCTCTAGCACTCCGCACAGGTGTAGGAGTATAGGTGAAGGTATGTATTGCTTTGAAGTCATTGTACTGCAGTTGTCGTATCGCTAACAAGCGTTCCTATGAGAGCCTTTGTTCTCAAAAATATTGTGCACAAACATCTTCTATTTTAGAAAAGAAGCAATGTTATTTGCTCTTTTGTGAACAAAATGTAGTATTTTTGTTAGCGCTGCTACGTTACATTCCAATAATTCTAATTACGTCTTAATCGTATTACCATATACTTAACTATCTATTGTAGAGAAATGGGGTGTGATGTTCCTCCGACACAAAGTTGTATGTAACTGTATATGAACGGAAGCCTGATAATCTATATTAAATTCCACGTCACACACAGGTTCCTATCTGGCTTGTGGACTAAGAGCCAGACCCTCGTTATTTCATAAAAGCTGAAAGTTTGTCAACGCATGCTCCCAACACAGATACACGGTACTAAGGGGTAGCCGTAGGAGCGAGCGCAAGGCGCAAGTGGGTGCGGGTGAGACGCCGAGTCAGGTCTATTGCGATCCCTCACTGCGCAAGTATTGTAATTATAAAATTGGAATAATTAATAATTAATAATTCTAATTTGAATAATTAATAATTCCTATTGAATAATTAATTATTCTTATTTAAATAATTAATCATAAATACTTCCAATTTGAATAATTAATAATTCTAATTTAAATAATTAATCATTAGTAATTCCAACTTGAATAATAAATAATTAATAATTATTTAGAATTCTAATACATGCGCAGTGAGGTGAGGAATTGCAATAGACCTGACTCACCGTCTCACTCGCACCCACTGACTTGCGCTCGCTTCTACAGCTACCCTTTGGTACCGTTTATCTACCAAACCCACGGTGACCGAAACTTCATAATGGGCCATCGTTCTTACCAGTGTGTTGGGAGCATGCGCTGACAAACTTTCAGCTTTTAACGGGCTCTTGCTCTATTGGAAACTAGTCTTCCAATAGCTTCTTAACTGTTATCGTACCTACCACCGGTTGTTCTATATACCTTCTACAAAGATTCTGTTCTACTTGTACGGTAAAATATTACATAAGGGAAAAATAAAAAAAAATGTATTTGTGGCGATTTCCGTACGAACAAAAAGGGGCCATTAAGTATCAAATACGTTAGGTTTCAATCAAAGATTTAATTTCCAGAGCACTTTGCCTGTCTAATGACTATATACATACATACGCCTTTTTCCCTCCGGGGCAGGCAGAGACAACAGACCGCCATCTGCCTCTGTCCTGACATACTTCAGGCGCTTCCTCTGCTGTAATTAAGCTTTTCATGCAAGCCCGCTGGTTTCGAATGCTTTTGTAATACCCTTTTAATAACTATTCAATATGAGAAGATCATAAAATATGAGAAACTAGCCGTTGCCCGCGGCTCCGCCCGCGTGGACGTCAATTTTCGCGTTTTTTTACTATATCGCCGGTTCTAATCAGCGGTTTGCGACCAAATATGCATCTAGAGATGTATCTTTCGCCGCACCTGTCCCGATTTCAAAAGTCAATATGAGACTTAGTCATTGAGAAAATCTGTTATTTTGCAATTTGGGCATTTTTGGAATTAGTCATTTTGCAAATCAGACTTATCGAAGATTTGGATATTTTGGTATTCGTGTCTTATGAACCGGATTGGGCAATATCGTGAACCTATCGAGTAACTAATTTTTCCAAAAAATCCATTGCAAGGATAGTACCGCATCGAGTGGTGCATTGACCCCCATTTGCAACAGCCTGTTGGCTGCATTATGTTCGAGTTGCAGGCCCTTAATAGCTTTAGCATATAAATATCAAGATACATAAGTACATATGCACACGCCTTTTTCCCACGGGGGTAGGCAGAGACAACAGCCCGCGCGCTTCCTCTACTGTCATTAAGCCTTTCATGCATCGAATATCTACGTAATAATAAATATTTAGTGGCAATTTAAAATTTTCGGGTATGGTTACTGATACCGACCAACCCCTCACAATGCCGAGACATAATTATTTTACACCCTATGCCTATGTGTGTGTGGGTGCTCTTCCCTAGACTAATTCACAATAAGTATGCCGTGATAATTGTTATAACAGAATGAAAAAACTTAAAAAGACATTAAAATTTCATGCATTGTGTGTTATACTTACCTAATATTGACGGCACTTTAAATGTTATTACTTCTAATGCCAAAAGTTTTAGTGAGTATTCAAATAATAGCAGCTTAACGCGGCTGCTTTTGCAAAAATTGATTTTGTTTCTTTCTTTTATTGTTGTGAATTACCTCGAGTGCTTACCTCCATTTTGTGCGCTTTGTATCGTTATCTAAGGGATTGTAAAAACATTTAATGTTCAAATAACAATTTGTTAGGATTTTAATGTTTTAAGAAATTTATTGAACAAAGGAAGGCTTAAGTTTTAAAGTTTTTGCTTGGGGGATTATAAAGGTCTAACGAAAACTAAGCTGAAATGACCAATATAACTTAGTGCGTATTTATGATTAGTGATAAATCATACTTAAATGTCGTGGGCATAGGTATAATACATAGCAAAGCGGTTTCAATCATCTATTTAAGATGTGAAGGCCTACGACTAGGTATCACTATATAAAGGTAACGAAATATATGTAATAGATATTCATAACAAATCGCTCGTATAGATGCCAGTTGTAGACAGCCAGTACAAGAAAGAATTATACTGGTCGTAATGACCCTCAGTACAATATTTTGATTGATACCTTGCAAGGTGGCTAAGCAGGATGGCTGTGAATTTTTCATTAGCATCTGTCTGGTTCGCGTTCTAAAACAATTATTAAACAATACATATTATATATTGTGTTGTTACTAAGCGAGGTAGAATGTATAATATTGTTACGAGCAGTACCTATAGACAAGGTTTTGGTTCATTGTCATCTATACAACACCAAATGAAGTAAATATAAACATAATTTAAATGCCGATGGGTCAGTTTCTTATACCTACTCAATCGACGTCCACTGCCATACCACCCGATTCTCCACCTTCCGCATCCAGTCTATCGTTTCTTATACTCATCTTCAATTTCAACAGTTTCTTAATTAGATAGTCACCATCGGTCACCGCATCATTTGGGACTCAACCTATTAGTACCTAGTACCTACTTACAGTATAAGTAACAATAGTATATAACACCAATCTCCGTAACAATCCGATCTCACAGCGCATCACCAGCGCCTGCATATCGTCTATCAGCGAGTCCAGTGTACGAGCGTCCCCAGGGGCCAATTCCACCAATGTTGGTGAACCAATAGAACATGCTCCTAATGAGTCACACACTTCTACCCATACAGAAGTCCCGCCATCTGTAATCAGCATGTTTATACCAATTCGCATGGATTACATTATGAACTTTCCTCAAACCTGCGCTCATAACAAAAAAACTAATAAAAACATAAGACAATATACCTTCCTCATTAATCACAATTATTCTTATGTCTTAAAAAAATCAAAGTAGTGGGCGCCAGGGGAATCAACTGAATGCGCTACATTTCAAGATTCACCCTAATAAGTAGGTACCTACTTATATCAATGTATTCGTAAAGTTTAGAGTGCTCAAATATAATAAAGCGTACTTGTTGTAACAATATGTTGGACTCGACGGCTCAGTCAATTTATCGCCTTTTATACTCGAACAATAGTCTTTCATGTTGACTCTCACAGTCATTAAGCGTTCCAAGATTAGGTTGCCTTGAGCCTTTTCTTTGAAATTTTATTTAAAAAACAAAAACCATTAAAGATAACACACAAAGTCTTACCTGTATAAGGTAACAGAGTTTCTAACGCCAAATGATCCACATAAGTTCCTAAAATTACGGAGTCGTTATTTCCGAGTTTGCAAAAGAAGGTGTACTGCAATGGTCGTTTTAGGTCTACTATGGCAAGAGTACTAATTCGGAACATGGTCTCCATTGCCGTGCCGGCTTCTGGCATAAACTGAAATATAATAAATGGATACTATATTAGATATGTCTGACTTAGTGGATTCCATGGAGGATAGGAACTGAGATCAATTAAACCTAACCTTAGTTATGTGTATTCATTCGGCAACCACTGTGTGGAGCGTTCGACTGCTAAGTCGGAGATCGTGGGTTCGACTCCCGCTCCGTGCAAGTATTTGTGTGTATGAATATGAATATTTGATCTGGATGTTAGAAACATCCATGTACAATATGTATGAATTTGCAAACAAAATATCGAAGTATATCCACATTCTAGAACACGCATCACAGACAGGCTAGTATATATATGCTTGGTTTGGTTCTAGATACCGCTATGTAGAATGTCGTAGAATAATTATTTATTTCAATGAAATTCTATCAGAAGCACATGAACAATAATATTAGCGGGTAAAGGTATTTCATAATAGAGATAATATGTATGTATCTCTATATGACGGTATCTCCGTCTGAAATGAGCTGTCCGACTGGGGAAGTACTACCGCCCTACAGAAGACCGCGGCCATAATAACCACCGTGTTGTGTTCCCGGCGGTAAGTAAGGTAGCCAGAGCAAACTGTACCCCTCCTTCCCCCACCCTTTCCTACCCCCGCCCTTTCCGTTCAGGGTCGGCAGCACGTGGGTGACGCCCTTGGTGTTGCACACGTCCATAGGCCACGGTGACCGCTTCCTATCAGGTGGGCCGTGTGCTGTTTGTCACCTACGTGGTATAAAAAAAATTAAACAAATGAATGTAGGCTGAAGCTCATTACTCACAAGTATTTCACCTGGACTAGGTTTCTCATTTACTGCTAATTTCACATCGGCGTATACAGTACCCTCAGTATCAATCATGTTACATTGGCACTTGGCGATAATCCGCGCAGTACCCATAGTGGCTTGCAATTGTGCCGTCACCAACTTCCAGCTTGTCTCATTCGAATAATCCGTCAACTCATTTAAAAAATTCTCTTCGAGGGAATAAAAGTTTATCGTATCTGATATTGGAACTTCACTCTGAGAAGGTATTAATAATGATTTAATCCATAAGTTTATTCATAACTTTATGCTACTCATTCGTTTGCTACTATATCAAAATTATCATTTAATGATTATATCTTTCACTGGTAAAGTGTTTTAAGATATTGCAAAAAAATCACAATCATGCTCGTAAACCCAAATAAAAAAGCTAGACTCTGTTACATTTAGATTCATAATAATAACATTTATGATTACTTAGAAATCCCTAATTATATCTTTTATATATTAAGTTATGCACGCAATTTTACTTCTTAGGTAACTTTTTTCGCTAAGAGTCCTAATCAACCACTAAAACTCAAATAAGCATCGACTTGACAATGATACAAACTGAATTTCCTGACAGCAATGGTCAAAACAGTTAAATATTTTATCATTTACATTGGGACAAATTAGGTTTTAAAATATTTTAGGCAAACGAAATTTTTTTTTGACAGACGTGGCCGTGCTGAGATTTAAATGGGGTAGTCAGGTAAAAACAGCGTTTTTTCTTGTGTCCTTTATCGTAAAATGTAAGGTTGAATTGTCAGATTTCTCAGAACGGAAACTGGCTCCCTTTCATCGACAATATCTCTGGCGTAGCATACGCGTAGCGGTCTTGCGTGCGACTCGCTACGCCTACGTAGCAGTCGCACGCACGTCGAGGGCTTCATTCCACACCTAAACCAGCGCATTGCTTTAGGTGTTTCTAAATATAAAATGTATGTATTTACAAAATAATGTACCTATGTATGTTTATGGGCAATCTAGAGATAGAATTCATAACATAAGTTAGTTAAGCTATACTTACATTGGGTCTAGATGTCTAGATAGCTATTGTACGACATTTTGTCATAGAATATTTATTTACTACTAGCTGTTGCCCGCGGTTCCGCCCGCGTGGACGTCGATTTACGCGTTTTTTTTACTATATCGCCGGTTCTAATAGCCGCTTGCGATCAAATAGGTATGCATAAGATTTGGAGTCTAACCAAGACCTTTCTAATAAAAAAGCCGCATCAAAACCCGTTCAGTACTTTTAAAATAAAAATACCAAACGGATTTTTTATTAGAAAGGTCTTGCTTAGACTAAACATTTACCGTATGTTTGGTTGTAATTGGTTAAGTAGAACCGGAGATATGGCCAAAAAAGACCTAAAAACGAAGCGCGGGCGAAGCCACGGGTATCAGCTTGTATAAAAAGTAGCCTATATGTTACCCAGAGCTATGAACTATAATCGTACCAAGTTTGATCAAAATCCCTCCAGTAGTTTCTGATTTTAGCGTGAACAAAAATTTAGTGCGGACAAACAGAGGCACAGACAAACAGACAAACAGACAAAAATTCTAAAAATCATAGTTTTGGCATCTATTACATTCACAAAGTCCCCTGATAATTTTTTTCTCATTATATCTTCCATGAACAGACACCGATCAGTTACAGATTTATTATATGTATAGATTGTATTTATCGTGTTCTGGTGAAACATGCTTCTAAGAAGAAGTAATTACATTACCTCATCCGTAGAACAAATTTTTGCATTTGTGGCATTCATAGGCGAAAAGCATTCATCGTAGATTAAATACCAAGTGACCGAGCAACCTGGAACCACATTACTGACGTTCGCAGATAGACTTATAATGCTGTCTTGGTTTACCAATCTCGATGTTAAAAAAAAATAAACCTATAATGGTGAGAAAATAAAGAACACTTATTAGCTATCCAGACTAGATTCTGACCCTGTTCTCACAACCCACGGGTACCTATTCCAGAGATAAAAGATAGCAAATTTTAGCTAGATCAGTAAAACCGTTTGAGCGTGATTGAGTAACACACACACATACACATGAACTTTCATGGCTTGGGTAGTTAGCTAGTAGAATGAAAACAAAAAGCTTTTGTTATAAGGCTGGACAGAAGAATTAAAAATAGTTATAAGGGTTGATCGTGAAATATGTGATGCATTATTTTTTGACAAGAATTATGATGCCATATTTTACCCTGTAACTGGTAAACTTCAAACAATATCGCAGCTTAAGCAAAATCGTAAATTTCTTTGAATAAAAATTGGTCGTATTTTTAGTAATTCACATTCTTGTTTTTAAACAATACGACGGTAATCCTCACCTCAATGACAGGTAGTTGGGGCTCCACGGCTGTAATGAGGGCAGTCGAATGGGTGGATAATGATTTGCCAGGTACAGCTATTTTAACTGATACTAAATACCTGTAATACAACATTAGACTTTAAAATATATATTTATGTTGTTTTTATAAGGATAGAATCATTGAATATATTACAAACCTTTATAAATATTTGTAATCAGTACTACGATATCAGGTTCAGGAAGGTTCTATCCTTCGATTTCACAGAAGCTATACCTACTATTGTATATAGTATGTAGTCAGTATATGGAAACAAGCGCCTAACGAGTCACTTTTATAGACAGGGATTGAGCAGTCTATAAATAATCGTAAATATCGCGATCCAATACCGTGATGTCGGTGTCAGTATACTTAGGTACGAATTGCGTAGGTCACCGTACATTTTGTAAAACGAGGAACCTGTAACTTCGGTTCGAAGTCAACTAAAACCCCATTTTCGAGGCTATACACGGCTATAGCCTAATTGAGGTCATAAAAGGTGCTATAAAAGGCTATATTTTATCAGATTCATCCATACGAACTATTAGGTAATCAGTGTCCATGCTGCTATTTTCACTTTCGTCACTGCTATCATCACCTACATTAATTATAGGTTCGTTTTGTAAAATATTATCTATTTTCACATTTCGAAAAAGCAAATACAGAGTTGCGTGTGTGGTAAATATAAAGTGGTTGTAGTTATAAAAAAAATGTAGGTACGCCAGACCGGACCTTAATATGTGTAGTTTAGTAATAAATGTAATAAATAAACGTCGTGTCCTAAAATTATACATTCGATACACTATTGGCAATAAAGAGCAGCAATTTGCTCCTTTAAAAAACAATAATTAATACTAAACTTCATGAGCGGACAAACGTCAAAACAGCCATCCTATCGTGCTGCGACTATAGTGGCTTTGTTACTAATTAATATAGAAGCAAACCGTGTATAAAAATAGTAAATATCGAAGTGGTAAAAGAGAAAGATCGAAATATTAAAAAAAATATCTCGGAAACGGTCGATCGCTACGCTAGGTGAGGAGCGCGTAGGCCCCGACTACCTAAGCACCGTTGCGTTGCCGCGCGGCTGTGGGTGATTATCTCGGTAGGTATGTAAGTATAGACGAATAACGGACGCCTGCCTAGAGTATGTAATTTTCAAAACAGTCTAAATTAATGTAGGTATAAGGCTTATAAATGTCAAGATTAATGTATTAAACTATTTGGGTCTAATTATTGCTTGCTTATTATACAAAGACCATCGTAGAATAGTCTACAATGAAAATATGTATATAAGTAAAGGGGTGTATTTCAACAGGTCCATTAAAATCTTGATTACGTGGAATTTTACTACCTTAAATTTTTAAATAAAAAAAATTGCGTTAATTAAAGGTTTTGGTATGCATTCTTGCCTAATATCAAGAAACATGCGTGCACGGCAATGAAACAAGCGTCGACGACACTGAAAGAAATGTGTCAAAAAAAATGTTTTTTCCGTACAGAAATCCTTATGGATACCCCTCTCGTATCCCCCCCGTGGCCGCTTATGTGGGACTCTTACCGACTAAAATCGCACGCTATCTCCAGCTTCGAAATATCCCCATCGGGATTGGGAACAGTGTTCCCGTCATGTCTACTAATGACTCAAATTAATAGACACTTTACAAATATAAATAAGAGAAATGGCGTTCTATTGAATGTTTAATCAGGAGGATAAACTTAGTGAAATAGAATGTTATACCTATCCACGGCGATGAAAGAAAAAAATGTTCAGGAACGAAAAAATGGTATACTTTAATTTATGGCGCCGAAATGCAGGCACTTATGTACGTCCTTTCATATCGAGCACTTAGGTGGCACTATATGCAACGTTTAGCGCAGGTGAGGGAGGACGCAAGTCGTTAGATTAAAACAATATTCTAAAACATGTTAAGAACACGGCGATGAAAGGTAACTCTGGGACAAATTAATTTTTATTAACCATTTGCTGTATTGTTTAAATATTTCGTAACAATACTTTAACTATTCACGTATCAAAAAAAACTAGGTTTTAATAAAAATAACCAATAGATTTTATCAATGAGGTCTCACGAATTGATAGGTGACGTGTGGACAACACGGCAATGAAAAATTTAGAGGTGTAATAAATTTTTTTTATAGAATATTTGGTGCCCCACATAGATCACTATTTCACCTAAACAGAAAAAAATTATCTAGAGCATTATAACTATGATTTTTAGTACCGATTTCATCGATGCCACACAATTTTTGGTCCCGGGAAATTCACCCAAAGAGGTAATTTGTGTTTCGGAATTGCTGAAAGTATTAGCGGGTGATGTTTTACAATACAAAGAACAAAGAAGACATAATGCCTTTATTCTATATTTCGAACGAATATTTGTACATGAGCGCCAATTTCACGTATCACGTATGCTGATAATAGAAAACCTAGTCATGAATTGCATTGTCTTTTTTATTTACTGATTAAAGAATAGAAACTGCCTTCAATAACATTCTGAGAAAATATCGGACAGACAAAGGGTTACCTACGTACTTGGTACCTGTTACATTCGGTAAGATTATGGTATGGTAGGTACTAACAACAATCCTTCTCTAATTATGCTTCCTCGTTGCCACTCACGTGTCGTCAGAATTATGTGCGTGATCAATTATTTGGGAGTTATTAATATTCCGAGATATGATGAAGTATCATACCAATATTATAAACTAGCCTATTTCCGCAGTTCCGCCAATGGATGTCAGTGTGTGTGAGGTGTAAATGAATAAAACAAACTTAGAACGACATCCCATTCCATTCCATATTTTTTTCGATACAAGCAGTTTAACTGTGGAGTTTACTACCGGAAAGTCATAGTCATTGTGGATTCTGGGTTATACCTATATTGACTGTATTTAAAATTTTATTCCTTCTAATTCTACAAGTATTATTATTCAAATAATAGCAGCTCAACTCTGTTACTTTTTCAATTGCTTTTGTTTCTTTCTTCTATTGTTGTCTGTGAAAGATTACCCCATTGTATTGCACCAGTCACAACCCCCCACCCCGCTCTTTCGGAGATCCCTGCTCGTGCGCAGGTAAGTTGCTCGAACCTTTATAAGTGGCTTCTTATTAAAACAAATTCATTCCATGTTCATCTCTGCCGAGTGAAGTTATCCTAACCAGTTGTGCTTTAAAATTTAAAAAGAAAGATGGTGTCTCCTAATGTACGTACATTTGTATTTTCTGTACACTATTTGATTTTTAACGTGTTGTTAGTATCTGTTTAAGCGTAACTCAAGATAACAATTAATTTAGCCATTTTATCTACTGACTTATATATGAATTAATTATTTCAAGTGTGTGTCCATAGCTGATGATGTGAAATCTAAAATTTATTATGTTTCCTAAACTACAGGTCGCGCCAAAGAACAAGCGTACCCGTGGGAGGCCCAAAGGCTCAAATCGGAAGCCGCTTACACCCGTAAGTAATTTCATGGAGATGCAATGTGTCACACGAGTTCCGTTTTATTCATCAAGACGTGTTGTTTCATTGAGTTTTCTGTTGGCAGGCAGAGAAACGAGCGCGTAACGCTCATTACGAGCGTGAGCGTCGCGGTGACACGGCTGCAGAGATGGCGAACCTCAAACGGGTACTTGGCCTTGAGGCGAAAGTAAGATGACCCAAATATTTTACATGTAAAAATTTCACGATGAAAATAAATAAGTTCATAAAGAAATACATTAACTTTTTGACTTGTTGCAGACAAAAAAAAAGATTATACTGGCTTCCGCCATCACAATGATCCGGAAGAGCCGTAAACCTATACAGGGTTTACGGAGGGAAGTGGCGGATGCGGAGAGGGAAAGTAAATAACAGTTGCATTTCATACTAGTGTACATAATAACAGCGATCGTTGGAACCGCTCCTGTAACTATCGTTCTTTTGTTATAGTTCAGCAGCTGACAGTGGAACTAGGGCTGTACGGCGACGCAATTGAGGAGGAGGGGCCACAAGCGGCACAGAACGTGCCAAGTAATAACACTTCTTTAAATACTTGGTATAAATTATTTAATATACGAAAGTTTACATGTTATTCTAACTCGTATTTGTTTTACAGCTGAAGATCAGAGCCAAGAAATGTGGTCCTTAGTGGACGAAATAATCGCGGAAGTTTAGCAGGTAACAGCAACTGATTATGTATGCATTCTCAGTTTGACAAAACTTGTATTAGATAGTTTTGGTAACGTTATGTTTTGTTTGATTTACAGAATCAATAAATACGGTACGTCCGTACCGTGGTCGCGACCACGGAGCTGTTGCGACAATGGCAGGCCCAGCATTAGGTAAGACAACCTAGTTCAGAGTTCAACACAGTGCGACCGCACGATTGGGCTCAATACTTTTTTTTATTTAGTCCACTGGATTGACTGTTTTATTTGTTAGATTTTGTAGATGTTGATTAATTTCAAAATTACTTCTTTTCAGCATGCGCCTCACTTCTCTACGAAAGGCTTTTTTCAAAGCCGCTTTTATCATACATGTGAGACATTGTAACTATAAATCAATTCTTACTTATATGATAAAGTTGGCAAAAGTCTATACATCTCTACACGGCAGCGGTTCGCAAGTCCATCTACCTACTGCAGAATATTCTACGAGACTTACTTCGTTTACTTTTTCGAGTATTGTCATTACCTAACGCAACAATATTATTGTTATAATTTTAGTCCCCTATTTTAACTGTTGTTCATTATTTACTGTACTAACATGTTATTTTTCATTATTCATGCAATCAACTGGTGGTTATGGGTTAATTTTAAAATTACTTTTTTGCAGCACGCGACTCACTCCTCTACAGAAGGCTTTTTAAAGCCGCTTTTATCATACAAGTGAGACATTGTACTTATATCAATTCTTACTTTTATGATGAAGCTGGCAAAAGTCTATACATCTCTTCACGACAATACATCTACCTACTGCAGGATATTTTACGAGATTCACTTCGGTTACTTTGCTGAGTGTTGTCATGACCAAGCGCTACAGAATTGTTACAATAAACATATCCCTCTATTCATTATTGTTCACTGTTCAGAGTTTAACGTGTAACTTTTTCACTAATCGCTTACTCTTTGTTCTCATGCGATATGTTCCTGGCCATCATTGTCATTTGTCAGAAATATAAACACGTGCTACGAGCTCTACGATTCGCGCGTAGCTCGTAGCATTGTAGAGACTTATTCAATGTTAGCATCCTACAACGACCTCTGTGGTGTAACGGTAGAGCATTCGACTGCTAAGACAGAGGCTGCGGATTCGATTCTCGCTATGTGCAAATATTCGTTAACATTGGTCTGGGTGTTGATATGTAGGTATTTAAAAAAAGTGTGTGTATGATTATCCGCATTCCAGAATACACAGCACAAGCTTGTTGAGCTCTTCTTATTTTAGGTCTAGTAGCCCTGTATAGAACCATAATATATTGATTACTTTCCACATCTGAATGGAACAGAGATACGCGTAGATTACTGGAATAATACCCAAGCTACTTTTAGAATAAGGTTCCCATGGGTTGCGGGGCGGGATCAGAACTCCACGCGCGCATTAACATCTCCAACACAATATCATCGTTTTAACTGTCACCCTCGCAACACATTATTGTACAGTACTTTTAAACTACAACTTTTCTATGAGGCCCTATCTACAACTTTGGGGTCTAAACTAGCAAGTTAAACTTAGATTTATTTCGAAATAGAAACTGTGTTAAAACCTTTAGCTTAAGATTTATATTTTTCCATCCTTATATCCGAATTTCATAATAATACTAATAACAGTGACGAACAAAACTATTCAACCAAAGCGTTATTACTTATTCCTAGAGACCAATATTTGTAAGGATTGTTATCGAAACAATTTCGAGAAATCTACAAAACTAAACTATTCACTAACCCGAGCCCTTTGTTGAGTAGTCTATTGTTTAAAGTCAGGTACACTCTGAACTTAGGACCACACGCAGAGTAGAAACCAAACCAAACCTCTTATAACCCGTAAATGTTGACGTAGATCGTGCAGTATATAGTTTTCAAAGCAGTCAAAATTAATATACCTAGTTGTTTATGGTAGGCCATAGGGTAATGCTTATAAATGTCAAGATTGATGTATTGAACTATCTATGTCTGCATTATTGTCTAGTCTAGTAGATATTTAAGTCCAAAAATAAGTAAAGAGGTAATTTGTGTTTCGGAAATCACTCAAAGTATAAGCGGGCGGTGTTTTACAGCGCGAATAAGAAAGAAGTCATAAATGCCTTTTATATTTCGAACGAATATTTGCACATGAGCGCTAGTTTTACAAAAGCCACTGATAGTAGGAACCTATTGTGTTCACTGACCAAAGGATAGAAACTGCCTTAAGTAACATTCAAATAAAAAAAAAAACAAAATACAACATATTTTTTTATATCAAAATGTTGATATCTGTACCACATTATTTATTTATTTTGTATTTAGTCGGTTCGATTCCGATATTACCAACCCCGATGGCTGACCGAGGTGGTATCCGTGGGGATTTCCGCATGATAAAAATAGGGGAGTCTACTAAATATGCCAGAGTTATAAACTCATTGCAATAGGTGCTTATATTAATTTATTCATAAAGTTTACAGTGCTCAAATATGACAAAGCGTACATGCAAGCGTACTTGTTGTAACATTATCAGTCTGGAACTTTGACAGCTCAGTCAATTTATCACCTTTTATACTCGAACAGTAGACTTTCATGTTGAATCTTACAGTCATTAAGCGTTCCAAGATAAGGTTGACTTGAGCCTTTTCTTTGAAATTTATTTAAAAAACAAAATTATTGAACACTACAAAAATGTCTTACCTGTATTATATAGAGTAACAGTTTCTAACGTCAAGTACTCCAGATAAGTTCCTAAAATTACGGATAGGCTAAGATCCGATATAAGAAATAAATGATAGGTAATATTCATATTAATTTAATATTGCAAATAAGTTGGCTAGTTAAATCGCGCCCGGATATCAGTAAATAATTAAATTATTAATTAAATATATTTAAACTATTTCTCTCACTGATTGTTTGAAAAAAGAATTGTATACTACTTCAAAGAATATATCGTACATTTTCGTAACTAAAGTAAAGGGGTCATATTTGTATCGGCAATCGCTCCAGGTGAAGGCGGGCGGTGTTTTACAGTGCGAATAACAAAAAAGATATTGATGACTTTTTTTCTATATTTAGAAGGAATATGAAACAATATAATGCAGATAGTCGAATTCATCAAAGCACTAATTATAGTAGTTACCCATATATGCTATTGTCTATTGTGTTCACTGGTTAAAGGGAAGAAACATTTTAAATAACATTCTTAGAAATATATCGAAAAGATAACAGGTTACCTACTCCGCAGCGGTGTACCGTAGTAGGTACCTACTGACAACGTTTCTTCTCTAATTATGCTACCTCGCTACCACTCACATGTTGACAGAATTTTAAGCATTATCATTTTGAAATTTTAAATTCTTATTAGATCGAATATTCGAATTCGATTCGATTATTTTGTGGTAGGTATTCATCTTTTATTCTTCTAAGATAATTAAAATGATATTAGAAGTCTTAATTATATTAGCTTAAATTTTCTTATTACTTATTTTAATTGCATGTACTAGCTTATCACTCACGACACCGACGGGTCGTGATCGTTCATTAGCTGATTAGCCTAATGGACTGAATTCTCGCTAACACGTACTGTCAATGATTTAATGATTTGTGATGATGTTACGTTACATACATAATAAAACAGAAAAACTTTACGCAAAATAAGAATGGCCAACGTCTAGCCAGTGATATATCACTAGGTAATAGGATTTATATAAAGATATTTGTATTTACGGCGTTGGACGGTCACAAATAACTCATGCATACATACTCGTACGTAGTGCACGGACAGCTTTTTCAATGTTTATTGACACTAATTTAAGTTTCAGTTTATTTTCTTACTTTCTTTGTTGGATGCTAAAAGCTCATTTATCTTGAACTTATTAATATTGAAAGAGTTTTGTATGGTTGAAAGATGCATTGCACTTGGATGTTTTTGCATGTAGGTATTTAATTACATTTAGAAGAACAGAAAGTAACACCATATGGCTTTACTTTTAGGAGGTAGTAAACACATTCAGGTTCGACTACTGCTCACAAAGTTGAGTATTAAGATTGGGCCGCTAGGAATCCAAAAGAAGCCCATATGCACTAAACATTCCTCGATTAATATCGAAATAGCAACGTCGGGAAATTCTGCTCCAAATATCGTCCAACCATACATTAAATGACGACAGCTAATTATACCAGCAGACCACCTTTCTCCCGAAAGAAGAAGCAAGAAATTGCGTGGAAAATTTCACTGATCTCTACCACTATTTCCATGCAGGCAACTACTACGAGTTGTACTTAATGAATGTAATCAAAAGTACAATCATTAGCGTGAATGCCACAAAACATTTTGGCAAGTAACCCGACTTAAAATAGTACACACAAAGAGACCGACCACTGCACCGCTGTCCAATAACAACCCCCACCCCGCTGTCCATTAACAACCCCCACCCCGCTCTTTCGAAGCTCCCTGCTCGTGCGCAGGTACGTTGCCTATATAAAAGGGAATCTTATTACAGTGAAATCATTCCGTGTTCAGTATTGGCGAGTGAAGTTACTCAAGCCATTTGTACTTACGAACCAAATCGCAATTTAAAAAGAAACATGGTGTCTAAGAACGGTCGTCCTCTTCGTGGGAGGCCCAAAGGCTCGAAGCGGAAGCCGCTTACACCCGTAAGTGATTTCATTATGATACAGTGTATCACGCGAGTTTCTTTTTGTTCATCAAGAGGTGTTGTTTCATGAGTTTTCTGTTGGCAGGCAGAGAAACTAGCGCGTAAAGCGCAATATGAGCGAGAGCGTCGCCAGGAGGAGGCTGCGGGGATAGCGGACCTAGCCCGAGCACTTGGTCTTGAGGCGAAAAAAGTAAGACGACCCTAATATTTTGCACGTAAAATTTCATGACGAAGATAAATAAATTTATAAAGAAATACATTATCTTTTTGACATGTTGCAGACAAGTGTGAAGAAGGTGATGATTGCCGCCGTCATGCTATTATCACAGAGGACCGGCCGAGAACCGATACAGAGATCAGAGAGGGCTGTCTCCGATTTAGAGATGCAAGGTAAATAACAGTTGTATTTCATACAAGTAAATTATAATAACAGCGATTGTTCGAAACGTCCCTTTAACTATCGTTCTTTTGTTATAGTTCAGCAGGTGTCGGTGGAACTTGGGCTCTACGGGGAAAAAATTGAAGAGGTGTCACAAGAGACACTGAACGTACCAAGTAATAAAACTTCTCTATATACTTGGTATAAATTATTTAATATACGAAATTTTACATGTTATTCTAACTCGTATTTGTTTTACAGCTGAAGATCAAAGCCAGGATATGTGGTCCTTAGTGGACGAAATAATCACGGACGACATTCAGCAGGTAATAAACAGTAATCGAATACGCATGCATTGTCAGTTTGGCAAAACTTGTATATGATAATTTTATAACGTTATGTTTTGTTTGATTTACAGAATCAATAAATAACGTCGTACGTCCGTACCGTGGTCGGGACCACGGAGCTGTTGCGACAATGGCAGGCCCAACATTAGGTAAGACAACCTAGTTCAGAGTTCAACACAGTGCGACCGCACGATTGGGCTCAATATTTTTTTTATTTAGTCCGCTGGATTGACTGTTTTATTTGTTAGATTTTGTAGATGTTGATTAATTTCAAAATTACTTCTTTTCAGCATGCGCCTCACTTCTCTACGAAAGGCTTTTTTCAAAGCCGCTTTTATCATACATGTGAGACATTGTAACTATAAATCAATTCTTACTTATATGATAAAGTTGGCAAAAGTCTATACATCTCTACACGGCAGCGGTTCGCAAGTCCATCTACCTACTGCAGAATATTCTACGAGACTTACTTCGTTTACTTTTTCGAGTATTGTCATTACCTAACGCAACAATATTATTGTTATAATTTTGGTCCCCTATTTTAACTGTTGTTCATTATTTACTGTACTAACATGTTATTTTTCATTATTCATGCAATCAGCTGGTGGTTATGGGTTAATATTAAAATTACCTTTTGCAGCACGCGACTCATTCCTCTACAGAAGGCTTTTTAAAGCCGCTTTTAACATACAAGTGAAACATTGTACTTATATCAATTCTTACTTTTATGATAAAGTTGGCAAAAGTCTATACATCTCTTCACGACAATACATCTACCTACTGCAGGATGTTTCACGAGATTCACTTGGCTTACTTTGTTGTGTCGTCATGTCCAAGCGCTACAGAATTGTTATAATAAACATATCCCTCTATTCCTTATTGTTCACTGTTTAGTGTTTAACGTGTAACTTTTCCACTAATCGCTCACTCTTTGTTCTTATGCGTTATGTTCCTGGCCAACATTGTCATTTGTCAGAAATATAAACATGTGCTACGAGCTCTACGATTCGCGCGTAGCTCGTAGCATTGTAGAGACTTACTCAATGTTAGCATCCTACGACGACCTCTGTGGTTTAACGGTAGAGCATCCGACTGCTAAGTCAGAGTTCGCGGATTCGATTCCCGCTCTGTGCAAATATTTGTTAACACTGTTCTGTTTGTTGATATGTAGGTATAATATCTACGTATTAAAAAAAATGTCCGTATGATTGAATAATCATACGGACATTTTTTTTAATACGTAGATGCATTCCAGAATACACAGCACAAGCTAGTTGAGCTCTTCTTATTTTAGGTCTAGTAGCCCTGTGTATAACCATAATATATTTATCACTTTCCACATCTGAAAGGAACAGAGATACGCGTAGATTACTGGAATAATACCCAAGCTACTTTTAGAATAAGGTTCCCATGGGTTGCGGGGCGGGATCAGAATTCCACGCGCGCATTAACATCTCCAACACAATATCATCGTTTTAACTGTCCCCCTAGCAATACATTATTGTACAGTACTTTTAAACTACAACTTTTATATGAGGCCCTATCTACAACTTTGGGGTCTAAACTAGCAAGTTAAACTTAGATTTATTTCGAAATAGAAATTGTGTTAAAACCCTTAGCTTAAGATTTATATTTTTCCATCCTTATATCCGAATTTCATAATAATACTAATAACAGTGACGAACAAAACTATTCAACCAAAGCGTTATTACTTATTCCTAGAGACCTATATTTGTAAGGATTGTTATCGAAACAATTTCGAGAAATCTACAAAACTAATCTGTTCACTAACCCGAGCCCTTTGTTGAGTAGTCTATTGTTCAAAGTCAGGTAAACTCTGAACTTAGGACCACACGCAGAGTAGAAACCAAACCAAACCTCTTATAACCCGTAAACGTTGACGTAGATCGTGCAGTATGTAGTTTTCAAAGCAGTCAAAATTAATATACCTAGTTGTTTATGGTAGGCCATAGGGTAATGCTTATAAATGTCAAGATTGATGTATTGAACTATCTATGTCTGAATTATTGTCTAGCCTAGTAGATAATTTAAGTCCAAAAAAAATAAGTAAAGAGGTAATTTGTGTTTCGGAAATCGCTCAAAGTATAAGCGGGCGGTGTTTTACAGCGCGAATAACAAAGAAGTCATAAATGCCTTTATTCTATATTTCGAACGAATATTTGCACATGAGCGCTAATTTTACAAAAGCCACTGATAGTAGGAACCTATTGTGTTTACTGATCAAAGGATAGAAACCGTCTTAAATAACATTCGGAGAAAATATCGGAAAAAAAAAACAAAATACAACATATTTTTTTATATCAAAATGTTGATATCTGTACAACATTATTTATTTATTTTGTATTTAGTCGGTTCGATTCCGATATTACCAACCCCTATGGCTGACCGAGGTGGTATCCGTGGGGATTTCCGCATGATATAAATAGGGGAGTCTACTGAATATGCCAGAGTTATAAACTCATTGCAATAGGTACTTATATTAATTTATTCATAAAGTTTACAGTGCTCAAATATGACAAAGCGTACATGCAAGCGTACTTGTTGTAACATTATCAGTCTGGAACTTTGACAGCTCAGTCAATTTATCACCTTTTATACTCGAACAATAGACTTTCATGTTGAATCTCACAGTCATTAAGCGTTCCAAGATAAGGTTGACTTGAGCCTTTTCTTTGAAATTTTATTTAAAAAACAAAAATATTGAACACTACAAAAAAGTCTTACCTGTATTATATAGAGTAACAGTTTCTAACGTCAAGTACTCCAGATAAGTTCCTAAAATTACGGATAGGCTAAGTCCGATATAAGAAATAAATGATAGGTAATATTCATATTAACATAATATTGCAAATAGGTTGGTTAGTTAAATCGCGCCCGGATATCCGTAAATAATTAAATTATTCATTAAATATATTTAAACTATTTCTCTCACTGATTGTTTGAAAAAAGAATTGTATACTACTTCAAAGAATATATCGTACATTTTCGTAACTAAAGTAAAGGGGTCATATTTTTATCGGCAATCGCTCCAGGTGAAGGCGGGCGGTGTTTTACAGTGCGAATAACAAAGAAGATATTGATGACTTTTTTTCTATGTTTAGAAGGAATATGAAACAATATAATGCAGATAGTCGAATTCACAAAAGCACTAATTATAGTAGTTACCCATATATGCTATTGTCTATTGTGTTCACTGGTTAAAGAGTAGAAACATTTTAAATAACATTCTTAGAAATAATATATCGAAAAGATAACAGGTTACCTACTCCGCAGCGGTGTACCGTAGTAGGTACCTACTGACAACGTTTCTTCTCTAATTATGCTACCTCGCTACCACTCACATGTTGACATAATTTTAAGCATTATCATTCTGAAATTTTAAATTCTTATTAGATCGAATGTTCGAATTCGATTCGATTATTTTGTGGTAGGTACTCATCTTTTATTCTTCTAAGATAATTAAAATGATATTAGAAGTCTTAATTATATTAGCATAAATTTGCTTATTACTTATTTTAATTGCATGTACTGGCTTATCACTCACGACACCCACGGGTCGTGATCGTTCATTAGCTAATTAGCCTAATGGACGGAATTCTCGTTAACACGTACTGTCAATGATTTAATGATTTGTGATGATGTTACGTTACATACATAATAAAACAGAAAAACTTTACGCAAAATAAGAATGGCCAACGTCTAGCCAGTGATATATCACTAGGTAATAGGATTTATATAAAGATATTTGTATTTACGGCGTTGGACGGTCACAAATAACTCATGCATACATACTCGTACGTAGTGCACGGACAGCTTTTTCAATGTTTATTGACACTAATTTAAGTTTCAGTTTATTTTCTTACTTTCTTTGTTGGATGCTAAAAGCTCATTTATCTTGAACTTATTAATATTGAAAGAGTTTTGTATGGTTGAAAGATGCATTGCACTTGGATGTTTTTGCATGTAGGTATTTAATTACATTTAGAAGAACAGAAAGTAACACCATATGGCTTTACTTTTAGGAGGTAGTAAACACATTCAGGTTCGACTACTGCTCACAAAGTTGAGTATTAAGATTGGGCCGCTAGGAATCCAAAAGAAGCCCATATGCACTAAACATTCCTCGATTAATATCGAAATAGCAACGTCGGGAAATTCTGCTCCAAATATCGTCCAACCATACATTAAATGACGACAGCTAATTATACCAGCAGACCACCTTTCTCCCGAAAGAAGAAGCAAGAAATTGCGTGGAAAATTTCACTGATCTCTACCACTATTTCCATGCAGGCAACTACTACGAGTTGTACTTAATGAATGTAATCAAAAGTACAATCATTAGCGTGAATGCCACAAAACATTTTGGCAAGTAACCCGACTTAAAATAGTACACACAAAGAGACCGACCACTGCACCGCTGTCCAATAACAACCCCCACCCCGCTGTCCATTAACAACCCCCACCCCGCTCTTTCGAAGCTCCCTGCTCGTGCGCAGGTACGTTGCCTATATAAAAGGGAATCTTATTACAGTGAAATCATTCCGTGTTCAGTATTGGCGAGTGAAGTTACTCAAGCCATTTGTACTTACGAACCAAATCGCAATTTAAAAAGAAACATGGTGTCTAAGAACGGTCGTCCTCTTCGTGGGAGGCCCAAAGGCTCGAAGCGGAAGCCGCTTACACCCGTAAGTGATTTCATTATGATACAGTGTATCACGCGAGTTTCTTTTTGTTCATCAAGAGGTGTTGTTTCATGAGTTTTCTGTTGGCAGGCAGAGAAACTAGCGCGTAAAGCGCAATATGAGCGAGAGCGTCGCCAGGAGGAGGCTGCGGGGATAGCGGACCTAGCCCGAGCACTTGGTCTTGAGGCGAAAAAAGTAAGACGACCCTAATATTTTGCACGTAAAATTTCATGACGAAGATAAATAAATTTATAAAGAAATACATTATCTTTTTGACATGTTGCAGACAAGTGTGAAGAAGGTGATGATTGCCGCCGTCATGCTATTATCACAGAGGACCGGCCGAGAACCGATACAGAGATCAGAGAGGGCTGTCTCCGATTTAGAGATGCAAGGTAAATAACAGTTGTATTTCATACAAGTAAATTATAATAACAGCGATTGTTCGAAACGTCCCTTTAACTATCGTTCTTTTGTTATAGTTCAGCAGGTGTCGGTGGAACTTGGGCTCTACGGGGAAAAAATTGAAGAGGTGTCACAAGAGACACTGAACGTACCAAGTAATAAAACTTCTCTATATACTTGGTATAAATTATTTAATATACGAAATTTTACATGTTATTCTAACTCGTATTTGTTTTACAGCTGAAGATCAAAGCCAGGATATGTGGTCCTTAGTGGACGAAATAATCACGGACGACATTCAGCAGGTAATAAACAGTAATCGAATACGCATGCATTGTCAGTTTGGCAAAACTTGTATATGATAATTTTATAACGTTATGTTTTGTTTGATTTACAGAATCAATAAATAACGTCGTACGTCCGTACCGTGGTCGGGACCACGGAGCTGTTGCGACAATGGCAGGCCCAACATTAGGTAAGACAACCTAGTTCAGAGTTCAACACAGTGCGACCGCACGATTGGGCTCAATATTTTTTTTATTTAGTCCGCTGGATTGACTGTTTTATTTGTTAGATTTTGTAGATGTTGATTAATTTCAAAATTACTTCTTTTCAGCATGCGCCTCACTTCTCTACGAAAGGCTTTTTTCAAAGCCGCTTTTATCATACATGTGAGACATTGTAACTATAAATCAATTCTTACTTATATGATAAAGTTGGCAAAAGTCTATACATCTCTACACGGCAGCGGTTCGCAAGTCCATCTACCTACTGCAGAATATTCTACGAGACTTACTTCGTTTACTTTTTCGAGTATTGTCATTACCTAACGCAACAATATTATTGTTATAATTTTGGTCCCCTATTTTAACTGTTGTTCATTATTTACTGTACTAACATGTTATTTTTCATTATTCATGCAATCAGCTGGTGGTTATGGGTTAATATTAAAATTACCTTTTGCAGCACGCGACTCATTCCTCTACAGAAGGCTTTTTAAAGCCGCTTTTAACATACAAGTGAAACATTGTACTTATATCAATTCTTACTTTTATGATAAAGTTGGCAAAAGTCTATACATCTCTTCACGACAATACATCTACCTACTGCAGGATGTTTCACGAGATTCACTTGGCTTACTTTGTTGTGTCGTCATGTCCAAGCGCTACAGAATTGTTATAATAAACATATCCCTCTATTCCTTATTGTTCACTGTTTAGTGTTTAACGTGTAACTTTTCCACTAATCGCTCACTCTTTGTTCTTATGCGTTATGTTCCTGGCCAACATTGTCATTTGTCAGAAATATAAACATGTGCTACGAGCTCTACGATTCGCGCGTAGCTCGTAGCATTGTAGAGACTTACTCAATGTTAGCATCCTACGACGACCTCTGTGGTTTAACGGTAGAGCATCCGACTGCTAAGTCAGAGGTCGCGGATTCGATTCCCGCTCTGTGCAAATATTTGTTAACACTGTTCTGTTTGTTGATATGTAGGTATAATATCTACGTATTAAAAAAAATGTCCGTATGATTGAATAATCATACGGACATTTTTTTTAATACGTAGATGCATTCCAGAATACACAGCACAAGCTAGTTGAGCTCTTCTTATTTTAGGTCTAGTAGCCCTGTGTATAACCATAATATATTTATCACTTTCCACATCTGAAAGGAACAGAGATACGCGTAGATTACTGGAATAATACCCAAGCTACTTTTAGAATAAGGTTCCCATGGGTTGCGGGGCGGGATCAGAATTCCACGCGCGCATTAACATCTCCAACACAATATCATCGTTTTAACTGTCCCCCTAGCAATACATTATTGTACAGTACTTTTAAACTACAACTTTTATATGAGGCCCTATCTACAACTTTGGGGTCTAAACTAGCAAGTTAAACTTAGATTTATTTCGAAATTGAAATTGTGTTAAAACCCTTAGCTTAAGATTTATATTTTTCCATCCTTATATCCGAATTTCATAATAATACTAATAACAGTGACGAACAAAACTATTCAACCAAAGCGTTATTACTTATTCCTAGAGACCTATATTTGTAAGGATTGTTATCGAAACAATTTCGAGAAATCTACAAAACTAATCTGTTCACTAACCCGAGCCCTTTGTTGAGTAGTCTATTGTTCAAAGTCAGGTAAACTCTGAACTTAGGACCACACGCAGAGTAGAAACCAAACCAAACCTCTTATAACCCGTAAACGTTGACGTAGATCGTGCAGTATGTAGTTTTCAAAGCAGTCAAAATTAATATACCTAGTTGTTTATGGTAGGCCATAGGGTAATGCTTATAAATGTCAAGATTGATGTATTGAACTATCTATGTCTGAATTATTGTCTAGCCTAGTAGATAATTTAAGTCCAAAAAAAATAAGTAAAGAGGTAATTTGTGTTTCGGAAATCGCTCAAAGTATAAGCGGGCGGTGTTTTACAGCGCGAATAACAAAGAAGTCATAAATGCCTTTATTCTATATTTCGAACGAATATTTGCACATGAGCGCTAATTTTACAAAAGCCACTGATAGTAGGAACCTATTGTGTTTACTGATCAAAGGATAGAAACCGTCTTAAATAACATTCGGAGAAAATATCGGAAAAAAAAAACAAAATACAACATATTTTTTTATATCAAAATGTTGATATCTGTACAACATTATTTATTTATTTTGTATTTAGTCGGTTCGATTCCGATATTACCAACCCCTATGGCTGACCGAGGTGGTATCCGTGGGGATTTCCGCATGATATAAATAGGGGAGTCTACTGAATATGCCAGAGTTATAAACTCATTGCAATAGGTACTTATATTAATTTATTCATAAAGTTTACAGTGCTCAAATATGACAAAGCGTACATGCAAGCGTACTTGTTGTAACATTATCAGTCTGGAACTTTGACAGCTCAGTCAATTTATCACCTTTTATACTCGAACAATAGACTTTCATGTTGAATCTCACAGTCATTAAGCGTTCCAAGATAAGGTTGACTTGAGCCTTTTCTTTGAAATTTTATTTAAAAAACAAAAATATTGAACACTACAAAAAAGTCTTACCTGTATTATATAGAGTAACAGTTTCTAACGTCAAGTACTCCAGATAAGTTCCTAAAATTACGGATAGGCTAAGTCCGATATAAGAAATAAATGATAGGTAATATTCATATTAACATAATATTGCAAATAGGTTGGTTAGTTAAATCGCGCCCGGATATCCGTAAATAATTAAATTATTCATTAAATATATTTAAACTATTTCTCTCACTGATTGTTTGAAAAAAGAATTGTATACTACTTCAAAGAATATATCGTACATTTTCGTAACTAAAGTAAAGGGGTCATATTTTTATCGGCAATCGCTCCAGGTGAAGGCGGGCGGTGTTTTACAGTGCGAATAACAAAGAAGATATTGATGACTTTTTTTCTATGTTTAGAAGGAATATGAAACAATATAATGCAGATAGTCGAATTCACAAAAGCACTAATTATAGTAGTTACCCATATATGCCATTGTCTATTGTGTTCACTGGTTAAAGAGTAGAAACATTTTAAATAACATTCTTAGAAATAATATATCGAAAAGATAACAGGTTACCTACTCCGCAGCGGTGTACCGTAGTAGGTACCTACTGACAACGTTTCTTCTCTAATTATGCTACCTCGCTACCACTCACATGTTGACATAATTTTAAGCATTATCATTCTGAAATTTTAAATTCTTATTAGATCGAATGTTCGAATTCGATTCGATTATTTTGTGGTAGGTACTCATCTTTTATTCTTCTAAGATAATTAAAATGATATTAGAAGTCTTAATTATATTAGCATAAATTTGCTTATTACTTATTTTAATTGCATGTACTGGCTTATCACTCACGACACCCACGGGTCGTGATCGTTCATTAGCTAATTAGCCTAATGGACGGAATTCTCGTTAACACGTACTGTCAATGATTTGTGATGATGTTACCTTACATCTATACTTATAATAAATCTGTAGAAGTGAAAATTCTGTACATTGAAAATAAAAAAATAAAAAATAGCAGGGGGTGTTACTAGACCGACACCGATCCCAAATATGTGATTAAAAAAATTTTTGTCTGTCTGTCTGTCTGTCTGTCTGTCTGTTTGTTCAGGCATCACGCAAAAACTACCGGTTCGATTACGATGAAACTTGGTATAATTATTCTTCAATATCCTGGGCAGCACACTGGATACTTTTTATCCCGGAAAAGTATATACAATAAAAGACAAATTTAATTTTGCGGTTCAATTCTTAGACCCGATTACTGTACCAACCGCAAATAATAAGTTTGTCGTAGGTTACGTCACCCACAATTCAAAATTCAAAATTCAAAATTCATTTTATTTAAAGGTCATAGTAGGTATAGATAAAAGATGTTGTCAATTACATAAAAGTATCACCGTAGCATGTCTGATAAGACGTACAATAGTATTATCATAATATATGAACCACATCACACTAGGTACAAATTAAATTATAATTATTTAGATGAAATTATGTTTTTTTATGAGTAGGTTAATTATGAGTGGTGTTCGAGTAAGATTAGTGGATAGTGGTGTAATTAGTTTTTAGGGATTGAGTTTTTTTTGTATTTATTATCAAAAATATTACATTTTGAGTTTAGATTAGTTATCATCAGAAATAGGTTTATGGGAGTGGGAGTGAGAGTGTGCGTGGGATTGGGAGTGGGAGTGGGGGTGGGGGTGGGAGTGGAAGTGGGAGCGGGGGTGGGAGTGTGCTTGGGGGCGGGAGTGTGAGTGAGAGTGGGGGTGGGAGTGTGAGTGGGAGCAGGCGCGGGGGTGAGAGTGGGAGTGGGAGTGGGAGTGTGCGTGGGAGTGGTAGTGTGCATGGCAGTGGAAGTGTGCGTGGGAGTGGGAGTGGGAGTGTGCGTGGGGGTGGTAGTTTGAGTGGGAGTGGGAGTGGAAGTGTGAGTGGGAGCGGGAGCAGGGGTGGGAGTGGGAGTGTGAGTGGGAGCGGGAGCGGGAGCGGGGGTGGGAGTGGGAGTGGGAGTAGGGGCTGGAGCGGGAGTGTGAGCAGGAGTGGAAGTGGACACAATAAGCGACTTCCACGCGAGCGGAGCCGCGGGCATCAGCTAGTACATAATAAAACAGAAAAACTTTACGCAAAATAAGAATGGCCAACGTCTAGCCAGTGATATATCACTAGGTTATAGGATTTATATAAAGATATTTGTATTTACGGCGTTGGACGGTCACAAAAAATAACTCATGCATACATACTCGTACGTAGTGCACGGACAGCTTTTTCAATGTTTATTGACACTAATTTAGGTTTCAGTTTATTTTCTTACTTTCTTTGTTGGATGCTAAAAGCTCATTTATCTTGAACTTATTAATATTGAAAGAGTTTTGTATGGTTGAAAGATGCATTGCACTTGGATGTTTTTGCATGTAGGTATTTAATTACATTTAGAAGAACAGAAAGTAACACCATATGGCTTTACTTTTAGGAGGTAGTAAACACATTCAGGTTCGACTACTGCTCACAAAGTTGAGTATTAAGATTGGGCCGCTAGGAATCCAAAAGAAGCCCATATGCACTAAACATTCCTCGATTAATACCGAAATAGCAACGTCGGGAAATTCTGCTCCAAATATCGTCCAACCATACATTAAATGACGACAGCTAATTATACCAGCAGACCACCTTTCTCCCGAAAGAAGAAGCAAGAAATTGCGTGGAAAATTTCACTGATCTCTACCACTATTTCCATGCAGGCAACTACTACGAGTTGTACTTAATGAATGTAATCAAAAGTACAATCATTAGCGTGAATGCCACAAAACATTTTGGCAAGTAACCCGACTTAAAATAGTACACACAAAGAGACCGACCACTGCACCGCTGTCCATTAACAACCCCCACCCCGCTGTCCATTAACAACCCCCACCCCGCTCTTTCGAAGCTCCCTGCTCGTGCGCAGGTACGTTGCCTATATAAAAGGGAATCTTATTACAGTGAAATCATTCCGTGTTCAGTATTGGCGAGTGAAGTTACTCAAGCCATTTGTACTTACGAACCAAATCGTAATTTAAAAAGAAACATGGTGTCTAAGAACGGTCGTCCTCTTCGTGGGAGGCCCAAAGGCTCGAAGCGGAAGCCGCTTACACCCGTAAGTGATTTCATTATGATACAGTGTATCACGCGAGTTTCTTTTTGTTCATCAAGAGGTGTTGTTTCATGAGTTTTCTGTTGGCAGGCAGAGAAACTAGCGCGTAAAGCGCAATATGAGCGAGAGCGTCGCCAGGAGGAGGCTGCGGGGATAACGGACCTAGCCCGAGCACTAGGTCTTGAGGCGAAAAAAGTAAGACGACCCTAATATTTTGCACGTAAAATTTCATGACGAAGATAAATAAATTTATAAAGAAATACATTATCTTTTTGACATGTTGCAGACAAGTGTGAAGAAGGTGATGATTGCCGCCGTCATGCTATTATCACAGAGGACCGGCCGAGAACCGATACAGAGATCAGAGAGGGCTGTCTCCGATTTAGAGATGCAAGGTAAATAACAGTTGTATTTCATACAAGTAAATTATAATAACAGCGATTATTCGAAACGTCCCTTTAACTATCGTTCTTTTGTTATAGTTCAGCAGGTGTCAGTGGAGCTTGGGCTCTACGGGGAAAAAATTGAAGAGGAGGTGTCACAAGGGACACTGAACGTGCCAAGTAATAACACTTTTCTATATACTTGGTATAAATTATTTAATATACGAAAGTTTACATGTTATTCTAACTCGTATTTCTTTTACAGCTGAAGATCAAAGCCAGGATATGTGGTCCTTAGTGGACGAAATAATCACGGACGACATTCAGCAGGTAACAAACAGTAATCGAATACGCATGCATTGTCAGTTTGGCAAAACTTGTATATGATAATTTTACAACGTTACTTTTTGTTTGATTTACAGAATCAATAAATACCGTCGTACGTCCGTACCGTGGTCGCGACCACGGAGCTGTTGCGACAATGGCAGGCCCAACATTAGGTAAGACAACCTAGTTCAGAGTTCAACACAGTGCGACCGCACGATTGGGCTCAATATTTTTTTTTATTTAGTCCGCTGGATTGACTGTTTTATTTGTTAGATTTTGTAGATGTTGATTAATTTCAAAATTACTTCTTTTCAGCATGCGCCTCACTTCTCTACGAAAGGCTTTTTTCAAAGCCGCTTTTATCATACATGTGAGACATTGTAACTATAAATCAATTCTTACTTATATGATAAAGTTGGCAAAAGTCTATACATCTCTACACGGCAGCGGTTCGCAAGTCCATCTACCTACTGCAGAATATTCTACGAGACTTACTTCGTTTACTTTTTCGAGTATTGTCATTACCTAACGCAACAATATTATTGTTATAATTTTAGTCCCCTATTTTAACTGTTGTTCATTATTTACTGTACTAACATGTTATTTTTCATTATTCATGCAATCAGCTGGTGGTTATGGGTTAATTTTAAAATTACTTTTTGCAGCACGCGACTCACTCCTCTACAGAAGGCTTTTTAAAGCCGCTTTTAACATACAAGTGAGACATTGTACTTATATCAATTCTTACTTTTATGATGAAGTTGGCAAAAGTCTATACATCTCTTCACGACAATACATCTACCTACTGCAGGATATTTTACGAGATTCACTTGGCTTACTTTGTTGAGTGTCGTCATGACCAAGCGCTACAGAATTGTTATAATAAACATATCCCTCTATTCATTATTGTTCACTGTTCAGAGTTTAACGTGTAACTTTTTCACTAATCGCTTACTCTTTGTTCTTATGCGATATGTTCCTGGCCAACATTGTCATTTGTCAGAAATATAAACACGTGCTACGAGCTCTACGATTCGCGCGTAGCTCGTAGCATTGTAGAGACTTACTCAATGTTAGCATCCTACGACGACCTCTGTGGTTTAACGGTAGAGCATCCGACTGCTAAGTCAGAGGTCGCGGATTCGATTCCCGCTCTGTGCAAATATTTGTTAACACTGTTCTGTTTGTTGATATGTAGGTATAATATCTACGTATTAAAAAAAATGTCCGTATGATTATCCGCATTCCAGAATACACAGCACAAGCTAGTTGAGCTCTTCTTATTTTAGGTCTAGTAGCCCTGTGTATAACCATAATATATTTATTACTTTCCACATCTGAAAGGAACAGAGATACGCGTAGATTACTGGAATAATACCCAAGCTACTTTTAGAATAAGGTTCCCATGGGTTGCGGGGCGGGATCAGAACTCCACGCGCGCATTAACATCTCCAACACAATATCATCGTTTTAACTGTCACCCTCGCAATACATTATTGTACAGTACTTTTAAACTACAACTTTTCTATGAGGCCCTATCAACAACTTTGGGGTCTAAACTAGCAAGTTAAACTTAGATTTATTTCGAAATAGAAATTGTGGTAAAACCTACTATAGTGAACACCGCGATTGGGCAAATAAAACTGCAATGCTTCGATATCGCCTAATGTCACCATTGGGTTGTGAAGGTCAGTTGGCAGTCGTTTCGCGGAAAATATCGATGTCCAGCCAAATTCGCAGTTAAGACTGGTCAAGCAGATCCCAGATTCTAAGGTGAATGCGACTGGGTTGAAGCTTACGCTAGGTTGAAGGAAGAAAGGGAGGTGGGATGCCCTACAGCCAAATGGACTTAGAACCTAATACATAGGTAAAATAGATGAGAAAGGTGGAGAATTGGATGCCTTGGTGCACACTGGGCGAGGCCAATGCCCTTTTTCATACTCGTATAAGAGTTCGTTTGTTTGTATTTTAAATATGTAGGTATCGTTTTAAATACCCAATTCACACACTAACAATCTTATTTCAATACATACACATAATATCACAAAGTCAGAAGTACATAGTTTGATATAACGCTGTCGCTCATGCTCTAGCACTCCGCACAGGTGTAGGAGTATAGGTGAAGGTATGTATTGCTTTGAAGTCATTGTACTGCAGTTGTCGTATCGCTAACAAGCGTTCCTATGAGAGCCTTTGTTCTCAAAAATATTGTGCAGAAACATCTTCTATTTTAGAAAAGAAGCAATGTTATTTGCTCTTTTGTGAACAAAATGTAGTATTTTTGTTAGCGCTGCTACGTTACATTCCAATAATTCTAATTACGTCTTAATCGTATTACCATATACTTAACTATCTATTGTAGAGAAATGGGGTGTGATGTTCCTCCGACACAAAGTTGTATGTAACTGTATATGAACGGAAGCCTGATAATCTATATTAAATTCCACGTCACACACAGGTTCCTATCTGGCTTGTGGACTAAGAGCCAGACCCTCGTTATTTCATAAAAGCTGAAAGTTTGTCAACGCATGCTCCCAACACAGATACACGGTACTAAGGGGTAGCCGTAGGAGCGAGCGCAAGGCGCAAGTGGGTGCGGGTGAGACGCCGAGTCAGGTCTATTGCGATCCCTCACTGCGCAAGTATTGTAATTATAAAATTGGAATAATTAATAATTAATAATTCTAATTTGAATAATTAATAATTCCTATTGAATAATTAATTATTCTTATTTAAATAATTAATCATAAATACTTCCAATTTGAATAATTAATAATTCTAATTTAAATAATTAATCATTAGTAATTCCAACTTGAATAATTAATAATTAATAATTATTTAGAATTCTAATACATGCGCAGTGAGGTGAGGAATTGCAATAGACCTGACTCACCGTCTCACTCGCACCCACTGACTTGCGCTCGCTTCTACAGCTACCCTTTGGTACCGTTTATCTACCAAAACCACGGTGACCGAAACTTCATAATGGGCCATCGTTCTTACCAGTGTGTTGGGAGCATGCGCTGACAAACTTTCAGCTTTTAACGGGCTCTTGCTCTATTGGAAACTAGTCTTCCAATAGCTTCTTAACTGTTATCGTACCTACCACCGGTTGTTCTATATACCTTCTACAAAGATTCTGTTCTACTTGTACGGTAAAATATTACATAAGGGGAAAAAAAAAAAATGTATTTGTGGCGATTTCCGTACGAACAAAAAGGGGCCATTAAGTATCAAATACGTTAGGTTTCAATCAAAGATTTAATTTCCAGAGCACTTTGCCTGTCTAATGACTATATACATACATACGTCTTTTTCCCTCCGGGGCAGGCAGAGACAACAGACCGCCATCTTTCTGTGTCCTGACATACTTCAGGCGCTTCCTCTACTGTAATTAAGCCTTTCATGCAAGCCCGCTGGTTTCGAATGCTTTTGTATTACCCTTTTAATAACTATTATCATAAAATATAGAAACTAGCCGTTGCCCGCGGCTACGCCCGCGTGGACGTCAATTTTCGCATTTTTTTACTATATCGCCGGTTATGATCAGCGGATTGCGACCAAATTATGCATCTAGAGATGCATCTTTCGCCACACCTGTCCCGATTTCAAAAGTCAATATGAGACTTAGTCATTGAGAAAATCTGTTATTTTGCAATTTGGGCATTTTTGGGCATTTTTGGACTTAGTCATTTTGCAAATCAGACTTATCGAAGATTTGGATATTTTGGTATTCGTGTCTTATGAACCGGATTGGGCAATATCGTGAACCTATCGAGTTACTAAATTAATAGCTTTAGCATATAAATATCAAGATACATAAGTACATATGCACACGCCTTTTTCCCACGGGGGTAGGCAGAGACAACAGCCCGCGCGCTTCCTCTACTGTCATTAAGCCTTTCATGCATCGAATATCTACGTAATAATAAATATTTAGTGGCAATTTAAAATTTTCGGGTATGGTTACTGATACCGACCAACCCCTCACAATGCCGAGACATAATTATTTTACACCCTATACCTATGTGTGTGTGGGTGCTCTTCCCTAGACTAATTCACAATAAGTATGCCGTGATAATTGTTATAACTGAATGAAAAAACTTAAAAAGACATCAAAATTTCATGCATTGTATGTTATACTTACCTAATATTGACGGCACTTTAAATGTTATTACTTCTAATGCCAAAAGTTTTAGTGAGTATTCAAATAATAGCAGCTTAACGCGGCTGCTTTTGCAAAAATTGATTTTGTTTCCTACTTTTATTTTGTGAATTACCTCGAGTGCTTACCTCCATTTTGTGCCCTTTGTATCGTTATCTTAGGGATTGTAAAAATATTTAATGTACAAATAACAATTTGTTAGGATTTTAATGTTTTAAGAAATTTATTGAACAAAGGAAGGCTTAAGTTTTAAAGTTCTTGCTTGGGGGATTATAAAGGTCTAACTATAATTTACTACTGATTATAAAAAACTAAGCTGAAATGACCAATATAACTTAGTGCGTATTTATGATTAGAGATAAATCATACTTAAATGTCGTGGGCATAGGTATAATACATAGCAAAGCGGTTTCAAACATCTATTTAAGATGTGAAGGCCTACGACTAGGTATCTACTATATAAAGGTAACGGACTATATGTAATAGATATTCATAACAAATCGCTCGTATAGATGCCAGTTGTAGACAGCCAGTACATGAAAGAATTATACTGGTCGTAATGACCCTGAGGACAATATTTTGATTGATGCCTTGCAAGGTGGCTAGCAGGGTGGCTGTGAATTTTTCATTAGCATCTGTCTGGTTCACGTTCTGAAACAATTATTAAACAATACATATATATTGTGTTGTTACTAAGCGAGGTAGAATGTATAATATTGTTACGAGCAGTACCTATAGACAAGGTTTTGGTTCATTGTCATCTATACAACACCAAATGAAGTAAATATAAACATAATTTAAATGCCGATGGGTCAGTTTCTTATACCTACTCAATCGACGTCCACTGCCATACCACCCGATTCTCCACCTTCCGCATCCAGTCTATCATTTATTATACTCATCTTCAATCTCAACAGTTTCTTAATTAGATAGTCACCATCGGTCACTGCATCATTTGGGACTCAACCTATTAGTACCTAGTACCTACTTACAGTATAAGTAACAATAGTAGATAACACCAATCTTCGTAGCAATCCGATCTCACAGCGCATCACCAGCGCCTGCATATCGTCTATCAGCGAGTCCAGTGTACGAGCGTCCCCAGGGGCCAATTCCACCAATGTTGGTGAACCAATAGAACATGCTCCTAATGAGTCACACACTTCTACCCATACAGAAGTCCCGCCATCTGTAATCAGCATGTTTATACCAATTCGCATGGATTACATTATGAACTTTCCTCAAACCTGCGCTCATAACAAAAAAACTAATAAAAACATAAGACAATATACCTTCCTCATTAATCACAATTATTCTTATGTCTTAAAAAAATCAAAGTAGTGGGCGCCAGGGGAATCAACTGAATGCGCTACATTTCAAGATTCACCCTAATAAGTAGGTACCTACTTATATCAATGTATTCGTAAAGTTTAGAGTGCTCAAATATAACAAAGCGTACTTGTTGTAACAATATGTTGGACTCGACGGCTCAGTCAATTTATCGCCTTTTATACTCGAACAATAGTCTTTCATGTTGACTCTCACAGTCATTAAGCGTTCCAAGATTAGGTTGCCTTGAGCCTTTTGTTTGAAATTTTATTTAAAAAACAAAAACCATTAAAGATAACACACAAAGTCTTACCTGTATAAGGTAACAGAGTTTCTAACGCCAAATGATCCACATAAGTTCCTAAAATTACGGAGTCGTTATTTCCGAGTTTGCAAAAGAAGGTGTACTGCAATGGTCGTTTTAGGTCTACTATGGCAAGAGTACTAATTCGGAACATGGTCTCCATTGCCGTGCCGGCTTCTGGCATAAACTGAAATATAATAAATGGATACTATATTAGATATGTCTGACTTAGTGGATTCCATGGAGGATAGGAACTGAGATCAATTAAACCTAACCTTAGTTATGTGTATTCATTCGGCAACCACTTTGTGGAGCGTTCGACTGCTAAGTCGGAGATCGTGGGTTCGACTCCCGCTCCGTGCAAGTATTTGTGTGTATGAATATGAATATTTGATCTGGATGTTAGAAACATCCATGTACAATATGTATGAATTTGCAAACAAAATATCGAAGTATATCCGCATTCTAGAACACGCATCACAGACGGGCTAGTATCGATATGCTTAGTTTGGTTCTAGATACCGCTATGTAGAATGTCGTAGAATAATTATTTATTTCAATGAAATTCTATCAGAAGCACATGAACAATAATATTAGCGGGTAAAGGTATTTCATAATAGAGATAATATTATGTATCTCTATATGACGGTATCTCCCGTCTGAAATGAGCTGTCCGACTGGAGAAGTACTTCCGCCCTACAGAAGACCGCGGCCATAATAACCATCGTGTTGTGTTCCCGGCGGTAAGTAGGGTAGCCAGAGCAAACTGTATCCCTCCTTCCCCCACCCTTTCCTACCCCCGCCCTTTCCGTTCAGGGTCGGCAGCACGTGGGTGACGCCCTTGGTGTTGCACACGTCCATAGGCCACGGTGACCGCTTCCCATCAGGTGGGCCGTGGGCTGTTTGTCACCTACGTGGTATAAAAAAAATTAAACAAATGAATGTAGGCTGAAGCTCATTACTCACAAGTATTTCACCTGGACTAGGTTTCTCATTTACTGCTAATTTCACATCGGCGTATACAGTACCCTCAGTACTACAATGGTCAATCATGTTACATTGGCACTTGGCGATAATCCGCGCAGTACCCATAGTGGCTTGCAATTGTGCCGTCACCAACTTCCAGCTTGTCTCATTCGAATAATCCGTCAACTCATTTAAAAAATTCTCTTCGAGGGAATAAAAGTTTATCGTATCTGATATTGGAACTCCACTCTGAGAAGGTATTAATAATGATTTAATCTGTAAGTTTATTCATAACTTTATTGTACTCATTCGTTTGCTACTATATCAAAATTATCATTTGATGACATATATCTTTCACTTGTAAAGTGTTTTAAAAAAAGATATTGCAAAAAAATTACAATCATACTCGTAATCACGAATGAAAAAAGGTAGACTCTGTTATATTTAGATTCGTAATAAGAACATTTATGATTACTCAGAAATCCCATTATTATTACTCGTATATCTTTTATATATTAAGTTGTGCACGCAATTTTACTTCTTAGGCAACTTTTTTCGCTAAGAGTCCTAATAAACCTCTAAAACTCAAATAAACATAGACTTGACAATGATACAAACTGAATTTCCTGACAGCAATGGTCAAATCAGTTAAATGTTATATCATTTACATTGGGTACAAATTAAGTTTTAAAATATTTTGGGCAAACGAAATTTTTTTTGAAGGACGTGGCCGTACTGTGATTTAAATGGGGTAGTCAGGTAAAAAAAGCTTTTTTCTTGTGTAACTTATCGTAAAATGTAAGGTTGAATTGTCAGATTTCTCAGAACGGAAACTGGCTCCCTTTCATTGACAATATCTCTGGCGTAGCATACGCGTAGCGGTCTGCGTGTGACTGCTACGCCTACGTAGCAGTCACACGCACGTCGAGGGCTTCATTCCACACCTAAACCAGCGCATTGCTTTAGGTGTTTCTATATATAAAATGTATGTATTTACAAAATAATGTATCTAAGTATGTTTATAGGCAATCTAGACGTAGAATTCATAACATGAGTTAGTTAAGCTATACTTACTTTGGGTCTAGATGTCTAGATAGGATTCTACAACAAAATGTCGTACAATAGCACGACATTTTGTCGTTGAATATTTATTTACTATTGTATTTATCGTGTTCTGGTGAAACATGCTTCTAAGAAGAAGTAATTACATTACCTCATCCGTAGAACAAATTTTTGCATTTGTGGCATTCATAGGCGAAAAGCATTCATCGTAGAATAAATACCAAGTGACCGAGCAACCTGGAACCACATTACTGACGTTCGCAGATAGACTTATAATGCTGTCTTGGTTTACCAATCTCGGTGTTAGATAAACCTATAATGGTGAGAAAAAAAAAGAACAATTATTAGCTGTTTCCAGACTAGATTCTGACCCCGTTCTCATAATCCACGGGTACCTATTCCAGAGATAAAAGATAGCAAATTTCAGCTAGATCAGTTAACGTTTGAGCGTGATTGAGTAACACACACATACACACACACACACACACACACACACACACACACACACACACACACACACACACACACACACATACACATAAACTTTCATGGCTTGGGTAGTTAGCTAGTAGAATGAAAACAAAAAAATTTGTTATCTTAAGGTTGGACAGAAGGAATAAAAATAGTTATAAGGGTTGATCGTGAAATATGTGATGCATTATCTTTTGACAAGAATTATGAAGCCATATTTTACCCTGTAACTCGTAAACTTCGAACAATACCGCAGCTTAAGCAAAATCGTAAATTTCTTTGTATAACAATTGGTTATATTTTTAGTAATTCACATTCTTATTTTTAAACAATACGACGGTAATCCTCACCTCAATGACAGGTAGTTGGGGCTCCACGGCTGTAATGAGGGCAGTCGAATGGGTGGATAATGATTTGCCAGGTACAGCTATTTTAACTGATACTAAATACCTGTAATACAACATTAGACTTTAAAATATATATTTATGTTGTTTTTATAAGGATAGAATCATTGAATATATTACAAACCTTTATAAATATTTGTAATCAGTATTACGATATTTAAAATGTTGCTATCCTTCGATTTCACAGAAGCTATACCTACTATTGTATATAGTATGTAGTCAGTATATGGAAACAAGCGCCTAACGAGTCACTTTTATAGACAGGGATTGAGCAGTCTATAAATAATCGTAAATATCGCGATCTAATACCGTGATGTCGATGTCAGTATACTTAGGTACGAATTGCTTAGGTCGCCGTACATTTTGTAAAACGAGAAATCTGTAACTTCGGTTTCGAAGTCAACTAAAACCCAATTTTCAAGGCTTTACTACAAATATACACGCCTATAGCCTAATTGAGGTCATAAAATACGTTTGATGATTGTACACATTCACATACATATTATCGGAATATAATAATAAAACAATTAAATACGTTCACTCACTCTCCTGCAGCAGGCAGACCCGACGGAAACGTCAACACACTTTCATCATATATTTTAAAATTCTCAAATTTCTCACCATTTAGTGTACATTCCCAGGTTATCTAAAACCAAAATGTTAGGGCTATATAGTACCAATAAATTCAGTCAATTATAAATGTTTAGTTTTAATTAAGTATATGCCATATCATTCGTGTAGCATAGCTAAGAGTTCCGCATTGGTGTATGGAGATGAATGGAACCATGTGTAATATGTGCATACGTGACTGCTGATACTGGGCGCGAACTGACACCTTACTAACTTAAACTTCTTGAAGGAATATCATTCACACTTATTACGCTAGGGTGTAATAAAGGGTTAATACTTACTAATTTTAAAAGAAGGCTTGTTAGGAAATGAGGTTTAGTGGTATCGTCAAGAAATGATCGTGAATTAAACAAATATATTGATGTTTAATAGGACGAAGAAGAAAGGAGAACCTTTATTTCCTCGGCAAAGGCATAACGTGGGATTAAAACTATTCAGGACTAATACTAACTTTCAGTTCATTTTGTAAGTAATCATTCGTTTTAATGTTTGTTCGAATATCAAATGTGGTACCAACACTAATGACAAGCACATCGATATTGAAGTGCACATTTAATTCGCGATGTAAAACTTTAAATGCAAGTCCGCTCTGAAAAAGAATGCATAGTTTTATTAATTGCAGGGGGCTCGTTGCTAATCAGGATAATGTACGGTTACCATAACATAAACTCACGTCTATATCCCCGAAGGGGTAGGCAGAGGTGCTGGCACCCACATTTCGCCAGTTTATGTTTAGGTCCCAATGTAATAGGTGGCGAGCCTATTGCCATTAACCGGGCACTAAACCTGCGATAAATACACACATAACTTCGAAAAGCATCGAAAAGTAATTGGTGTGTGCCATGGTGAACCTGGAATCGAACCCGAGACCTCGTCTCAGCAGTTAATTACCCAGACCACTAGGCTACCGCAGTTTAACTAATGTACGGCTAAGCAATAGAAACCAAGTCAGTCTAAGATCGGGTGACCCCTCCGTGCCCCGAGGGGCACGTTAATTGGTCGCCGGTCACAATCTATCGGTTTGTAGCATTTCTTACAGGTAGTTGGAGTTGTTACGGAATAACAGAACTTCGATATCGTCAGTGGGTTGTGAAGGTCAGATGGCAACCGCTTATATAGTATATTGAAGTGATTGAAAATCTTTAATCAGTCTATCCGCAACACAACTGTCTAAAAAGAATCTTATTGTGGAGGTACCTAACTTAACGAAATTTATATGTAATTTTATTGAACTTTACCTCAGTAATCAATTCTTCGTTTGAATACTTGAAAACTTCGCAAAGCACATTGTAAAAGAGACCAGGTGTCAAACTGTGTGCTTTGATCTCCAATCTCGAGCCTATAGTATCCGATACATCCACGCTCCGGTCGCCACTCGACACCGAACTGTTTTAGAAAACAAAACAACAAAGTTGGTTTTTATTGATATGTGTAGTAGGTACCTACATCAGTTAAAAGGCGCGAGACTTTAAAAGGTTTATGTATTAAAAAAAACCTTTTTAATTCTAGGCGCAAGTCATTTTTAAATTAACTTTTTCAATTTTGTGATTGTAGACTTTTAAAAAACCTTTTCTATTTTCGTTAACTGTTTCAATTAAAGCTTGTAACAACTAAATTCAATCTAACTAAACAAGATAACCCTACTGCTTCCGGACTCTTGGTTGCCTAAAAAACTTTCTGAAAATCTAATTCACTAACAAAACTCAAATGTGTATTTTAGTTTTGTAATATGTTTATTAGGCGTATTCCAAGATCGCAGTAAGTGAAAAACCTAATGGAAAAACGGCATGACTTTATATGTGTATGTACACACATGCAACCAATATATTTTTTTTATTTATACTAAAGGTACCTACAGAATATAGTAACATTGAAAGAAATATATTTGAAGCATTGAAAGCTTAGTGGTTAAGAAGTCGGCTTTACGATCGAGGGGTCCTGGGTTCAAATCCTGGACATTTCTCATCTGACGTATTTTAATTTAGCTTAGCTGAAGGGGTTATTTTTTTTATACTACTTAGGTGGCAGACAAGCATACGGCCCACCAGATGGGAAGCTGGTTAACGGGTATACTAGCAATTTCGAATATTTACTCTTACCTACGAAAAATAGATACTTACATAATAGTCTTGCGTTTTGTAACATGTTGTGACTTGAGCTTCAAGCACATAGTCTAGATCAGCATACGTCGGTTGTCCTCCAACCAGAACTATAGAAAACATGTTCGACTGTCTTTCAATAAGCAACTTCTGGTCACCTTTAATATTATCAATGTGGAATGAGCGTTCCACAACTTCGTTTGATTCAGGAGACAAGCCAGTAACGTTGAATATGTAGTTTACTCCGCTTAGTAACTGAAATACGTCATAATCCCTGAGTTTTATTAACCCACTTAAAAAAAGAGGACATTCTCAATTCGAGTGTATTTTTTTATGTTTGTTGTAGCGGTAGTGAACGCGGCCGCTGCGCAGGAGGCCGGATTTGATTCCCGCTCAGTGCAAATATTTGTATGCATGAATATGGGTATTTGCGTTGGTCTGGTTGTGCCTCCGAGGGCACGTTAAGCCGTCGGTCCCGGTTGCCATACAAACATCTATGGCAGCTAAAAAGTTCAACAACAACGGTCTAGCTGCAATGCTTCGATATCGCCTTATGTCACCATTGGGTTGTGAAGGTCAAATGGCAGTTGCTTCACGGAAAATATCGAGGTCGACGATTCTTGTACTAGCTTTTGCCCGCGGCTTCGCCCGCGTGGATGTCGGTAATCGCGACCAAACATAGCCTATGTCTCGAGGTCTAATCTAATCTACCCCTATACCAAATTTCATCAAAATGGGTTCAGCGGTTCAGGCGTTAAAGCGTAACAGACAGACAGACAGACAGAGTTACATTCGCATTTATAATATTAGTATGGATTGTCACCAGAATTAAAGATATGCGCCAAATTTCCGAATATTATAATATATACCGGTTGATTGGTTAAGGTCACATTGTCAAGTTATTAGGTTATGCCTGAAGTTTCATTTGTTTTTTTTTTTAAACCTGAAGTACATGAACACTTAACCTGTACATTCATAGCATTTCGGTGACATCTTCGATGCTAGTTTACTTAATAGTAACATAATTTATATCTAAGCATAAACATAAGTCATGTAACACTATGTCGGGTGTTACACACAAACTTAAAGAATATTATTTAAATTCCTTGTAGATGTAATTTATAATTATTTTTTGTTAATAGTGTTTTATCAGTTCTTTAAAATCTTCTTTAGATAATTATGTTCTTTTTCTTTTTTGAGTTCTGTGTGGGTAGGTGGAGATTTATTTATTCTATTGATTGTTGTCTAAATGTAATATTATCTGAGCTACTGTTATTGTCAGGCATAGCATAGCATAGCGTGGTTTTTTATGTGCTAGCACTAATAATGTAATGTTTTGCTTTTAATAATAAATAAAATAAAACAAAAAAATTTATTTAATGACAAAAGAAGTTATTCAGGCTGCAAGTCTTTTCCGAAAAACAAAAATAAATAAAACATTTATTTGATTTTTTTAAATATTTATTTGTTATTAGAGATCTTTATTTAATTTATCAATTGATTGTTTGTTTCTTCTTACTTCATTTTATTGCCGTTTCCTCAAACCACCAAAATATTGCTTCAGAAGTAAAATTACGCTACGGGTGAATTTACTAAAATCTATTTTTATACCATTTAGGTGGCAAAAAAGCATATAATGATCACCGTGGCTTATGGAGGTGTGCAACACCAGGGGTGTCACAATACTACTTTATATAGGAGCAAGTTATAAGAGTACTTTAAGTATGATTTTATATTCCGTTAGATTTTATAACTTCATTCATCCTTCGTTCCCAGGAAACCATGGATTCCGGCGAGTTATAATGACTGAAGCAAGTCATGATGATAATTGAAAGTGGTATAACATACTTCGGTATTATTAATAATGTAGACACCAGGTTCAGCCTGTATCCCATTGAGATGCCTCTCCAGTTTGCGTACAACCCGCCAGAGGGCGAGTGTGAAGTGCTGTGTGGGTGCTTCAAGAGGATACCAACGCACACTCCAGGTAAAATTCATGTCTAAACTCGCGTCTGTCTGTAACCTGCCATAATAAAACATGGAAGAAGAAAGAAAAAAAGTAATTCAATTTTTTACAGATTAAAATTACAAGTAGTCACACTAAACTATTACAGATGTGTTACATATTAATTATAATAATAATCTTTAGTTCTATTCTATGAATTAAACATAGTAGGTATTATGTTAGATTTTAAGTCTGACTAAAATCTTCCAAAACAGCAATCACAAATCAAAATTATGTAGCATCAAAATCCGTTCAGTGGTTTTTGCGTCCATCACGAACCAACAGACCAGAATTAATTCCAATATTTTTTTTGTGGTCAGAACAGAATCATTCATATAACAAGTATTTCTTTTAAATATAATTAATCTACAGACAGTTCATTTACAGTTTTATAATAGTATCATAGCTTTTTTATAGTAGCATAGCTTTAAATTGGGCTGCCTCTCAGCATGGACATAACTTTACCAGACGTTGCCCATGAACCCACCCGCATAAAATAGGTACTGTTGACAAACTGGTTGATAAACTGGTCATACCATAGGACGCCATTATGCCCTTTGGATGTGTGAGATAAACAGTGACTAAGCAAAACAACTAATAGCTAAATCTTTTAAGTCAAAACGAACTACCCCCAATATATAATACGGATTTACAAAGACGCACTAAAATTAAAATTTAATTTTCTGTAGTTTGTGGCTTTTGTTCACAAAAAAAGGATGAAGGCGGCTTCGAAGGTTCTATTATATCTTTTCTGGGAAACGAAATCCTACTTATTGTCTCTCTTTACTTTCTTTTGTTTATTTAGCTTCAAGGACACTGAATGTTGTCTTTCGTTTCCGCTAAAGGCAATATCCAACAAATGTCCGCAATACAACAGTAGGTATTTACTGTCTAGAAACCTCATTAATATCTAGCATTGCAACTTTGTCAGCTTTATTACTGCCCACTAATAAAGCGGTAACGTCGCACGGACTGCTTAATATCATTTGGGGAGAAATCTCATGTCTCATACATAATAACGAGATTGTTAACACAGGCATTCAGTCGACTAAACAACATGAGAATTACATCTATAGACTAATAATAAGCTGAAGAGTGGAGAGTCAAGATTTCTGGAACCGACGTCAACCTGACCTGTACTTACTATACATATTAAATTTATAATATTAGTTCAGAATATGGATATCAGAACATTATTATGTAATCGTTTGTTAAAAGATTGAATAAAGCAGATACTTAGATTAATTCAATCTCTACAGAATAGAGGTTAATAATTATCATGTATTAAATAAAAAATAGCGCTTAATCTAAAATATTACATGTTTAGTATTTTAAATAATAATAAAAATATGTATGTAATTATATACCCAACTCAAAGATCTAATGGTCTATTGATACCCGCACACGTGTTTCATGGGTGTTTTAAGCGGAGCGTGAAAAGGCATCTGTCTAGGACGTTATGGTATGGACCGCCATTTTGGGACTGATGGTGTCTGGAATGGCGACCCGTATCCTAGCTTTTTACCATCCAGTATGGCAAAGTCAATAGATGGGTATAAAAAAGAAACGATTTGGTAATGTAATGAATTATTGAACTCGTAAGTTAATGATGATTAAACTGTTGGTGTTTTAAACTGTTGACCTAGTAGTGTTGACGTACTGATTGTTAACTTAATGAATTGCTGATCTTATGTTTCTTACGTATCCCTAAACATTGTTATCTAAATTTGAAGTCTTTTATTATATGATAATGAGTCTACTCACGTAATGATAGTGTTATCCGGCTGGTCGATAACAGCGTCTTTGTCCTTAGGACAGACGAACGGAGGCGCCAAAATGCGGAACCTTGGAACCTTTAAAGTTAACGATTGTTAAATAAATCTTTAATGGGCTCAAGCAAACATTAACTGCAAACCTGGGTTTTTTATACATCTTGGGTGGCAGACAAGCACACGGCACATGGAAAGCAGTCACCGTGGCCTATATAATGGATGTGTGCAATACTAGGGGCATCACACACGCGGTGCCGACCTTGGAGGAGGCGTTGAGTTTTTAACTAGGTAGGCAGCTGATAGAAATAAGTGTGCACGAAGGAGAATTCTGCGCATTAGTGCGATATACTATATGCAATTTTAAGAATTCAGCGTTCATAATTTTACAGCACAAAATGTAGAATCCATAAAGTAAAAAATTCAATAGCATGAGATTTGAACTAGCTTGTTAGCTGTGCTATTTAATTGAGATTTTTAAATTAGTTGATAAATAGATGATTAGTAGTAAGTATAGTTTTACATATACCGCATTATTATGCCGCACTGCACTATTGATTCATGATGAAAGAGTGCGATATTTTACTCGTATGTGTAGGAAAATGTTTGCAGAAAAAGGTCATAAGTACGATAAGTTGTGACATTACAGATTTGAATCGATCGATTGGTAGATACGGCACTATTGTCTGTGACCGTACTTGCGAACCAAACAGGGATTTTATAAAGAAAAGTGGGAACTGTTAACTTTTTATTTTTAATAATGTGACTATCTTTTTTGTTTAAATTTAAACCGGTAACTGACGACTTATTAGATACCTACAGTTAATGGCTAACTTCTTATTTTTGATGCTTCAAGGCTTTTCTACTCAATTTAATGCGAATATATACACAACTAACTTCAAACTTACCACTTCTTGTAACAGCCATCCCGAAACACATACGACCACAATGAGTTTAAAATGCATGTTGAACTAAACACACATCATTACATATTGATGCTGACACCGCCACTTTCATCAAACAAGGCTGCATTACCGTAGCGTGTGGCAAGCTGCAAAACAGTCTACACACAGTCAGTATGATCGTTTGCATTGATAGACTTTGTGTGATTTAGTTTAATCTTTAAAGAGAGGTTCCTAGAGTGTGACATCTAAAAAAATCGGCTAACTGTACACTCGAACGCAAATCCTCAAAAATCAGTAATCTTTCCCAGGCAATCGTTACCATTATTAGCTTATAAAGGTAAAAGGAGAATTAACATGACTAAAAAGAAACAAAGAAAAAAAGACTCTCGACAGGCTTTGTTCAGCAATCATACAGCAACACACTCGTTAGTTTAATAAGTTATTAATTTTAAAAAGACTTATAAAAAGAAGTGTTCTATTAAGTTCATAACCAGACAAATCAAATGAGCCTCAATATGAAGGGTTTGTCCTGCTTAGTTCAGCAGTTCCTATGATCACTTACCATCTCTCCATCTCCGGAGCCTGGATACCATGACTACATGGTATCCATGTACATAATAATACACTACAATACTACTACTACTATTATACTATTATAATAATACTACTAAAAGAATACACTAGTATTCGCCATGACAAAACAAATGAGCCGAAACTAGATTGTTTTATCTTGTTTAGTTTAGGAGTTCCTAGACACACCTTCCGACTCCATTATCACACCAGCTCCATAATGGCATATTATCGCATAGTCACCGAAGGTACGCAAGTACACCAAATTTGAGTTCAATCAAACGTCAGAAAGTGCTTCTAATTGAGCTTCCAAGATTTGACCCATAGCATACCTGGTCAGAGTCGAAGTCAGAGCCCAGAGAAAGATGCCGACCATGTCAAATTAACGATTGGGTCGTATGTATGTAAGTGCCTTTATAACTGCATTCATTCTAGGTTGCATGACCAAATTAAAGTTATTGGACACGAAATAGTCTGTGTTTTAACAATAAATTAATGCATAGTTTCAGTTAGAACTTCATTTTTATTTAATTTTGTTTTACATTCAAGTAAATTTTCATAGTCTTGATTTTTATTGGATTTCTAAGTCCACCAATTTACTTCTGACTAATATTGACGAGGGTTCCTAGACAGTTTAATGTGTTCTTAGTTCAACCACTGTTATTGTATGTATATTTCAAAGGCCACAGTTTAGCTAATGCCACACTAGGTACAATCTGCGACACAGGTTTTACCATCATTACATAGCGTTTTTATTTGGTGATCTTAAGTTGTATCCTGAGGAAGTCACCATGGATACAACCATGGGCTCGAACCCACTAAAACAGCACGCAGTCTCGCGTGACTGCAATGTATTTCGATGCTCCTCTTTCTTTCGTAATTATGCAATATTGCAGTGCATAAACTATCCGCGCCTTTAAGCGCTGCTCGTTTAGTCTACTGTAGTGTATGAATATAAATACCGATGTTTATCCAATAAATGATGAGTACTTATTCAGCAGTCAGAGCGTTTCATTCCGTCTTAATCCCAACCTTACATGGCGACCCTGCCAGGCGCCAGGTTTGGTATGGCGTTTCGGGTGACAGTCGGTGTCGGTGTGATACGATATAACTCTTTAAGCGTGATTACCTATCGATCGTGTGTGGTCCGAGTATTTCAATAATATTGCAATGTGTAACTCAAACTCTCAAAAACCTGAAGAGGTCGTGATTAACCAAAATGGTATTGGATCTTCTATTGGAGCTAGCACAGAGCAGCTGCAGTTCCATATATCAACAATCAGCACTGTGATGGTGATGCTCCTTGGACTGAGTATGTTGGTCGGAGCGTACTTCTTGTGGAGGTGTTATAAGAAATGTCACCACGGATGGATAAATGACCAACTACTACGTGACAATTTGAGAAGGTCATTTTCCAGGCGCAGAGAGACCGTAGCTGTGGGTGATGTGAGATATTCCGCGTGCACAGCTGGACAGCCAAGTACTTCGAGTTTTGACAAACATTAAAACCAAAAACTAGTGTTCAAAAACAAAAAACCCAGTGTTCGTGTTAAAAATATAAAAATAAAATTCGTGCAAGTGTCGTGAAAGGTAACCCGACGTTATTTTATATACTATGAGGTAATGATATATCTACCTATTATGCTCGCGTATTTTAAGAATTATGTTAAACTTAATTATGCTGTAATATTATGGCTCATGAGCTTCAGACTATTTGTGAACAATTAAAACTTATTAAAGAAAATTTAATTAAACTCACTTATGAGAGGAGAACGCCAGAACGTTTAAAACAGAAATTACAGGAAGCAACTGATTTGTTTACTGGTTACACAGCATTGAGTCCTAATATTACGAAACAAATTTATGCCGAAGAAATTAGTGGAGAAAGTTTGTTATTAATACAATCTTGTAGTGACCAAATTACTAAACTTTATTCCGACATTAAGGAATTTTGTAATAAGTCGCATGTGCGTCCATCTGAGACGCGTACTTGTGAATCATTTGGTTCAACATCGAAAAACATTACTGAATCCAAGATGGAGTTCAACTTAAAAACCGCCCTAAGTTTATTACCAATTATGAATAACGAAGAATCGATGACCAGACAATTAATCGATGGCATTGATTATTATAGCTCTACTTTGAATAACGATCAATCTAAAGCTAGTCTTATTAACTTTGTCCTAAAGAGTCGACTATCCCAAACAGCCAAGCTAAAACTCAAATCTACCTATAATTCCGTAGATACATTATTATATGATATGCGTATGATCTTATTACCAAAAAAGAGTTCTGTAGCTTTGCAAAACAAGCTGCTTACTTTGCGACAGGATCAACTGTCAATTGACGACTATGGCAAGCAATTAGCTGAAATTTTTATGGATTTATCTATCGCGCAAGCCGACGGCAACAAGGCAAATTTGGCAATTCTGCAACCATTGAATGAAAAACAAGCAATAAAACGTTTTGCCGACGGGTTACGCAATAGGCGTCTAAGTACCATCATAGCGGCTCAAAAATTTGATACTTTACAAGACGCTGTACAGTCAGCAGTTGACGAAGAGACGATGGCTATTCCGTCTCAATCAGGTAATATTTTGGCATTCCATAAAAGGGGAAATAAATCTTTTCGAGGTTCACCTAATCGAGGACGTTATAATTATAATCGGGGTGCCCCCCGTCAATTTAACAATTATAGCAGGTCAAACAATCACCGTGGAACTACGTTCTACCGTGGAGTTCGTGGTCGTCCCGACCAGAGACGAGGACAGTCATCACAGAACCGAGGTAGGTCTACTACTTTTTATAGCAGGTCAAATAACGACGGCGGTCGAGGTCAACAAAACACGCGTCGAAATAATGCAAACATAAATGTTGCAAATGATGACGTCACTAATTCTAATGAATTTAGTGAGCAAAGTAATTTTTTTCGTGAATAAAGGGTTTATATGCGCAAGTAATAGTACTTGTTGCATTGATTTATACGTAGAAAATTATAACTATACATTTTTAATTGACACTGGCGCTTCCATTTGTGCTATAAAATATAAACATGTTATTGAATTAAATATACCCATCCATAAAGAGAGCATCACGATAAGCGGAATCGGCGGTGCAATAGAAGCAATCGGATATGTTTATGTTACACTGCGACATTGTTTGGACTTGACCGGACAATCATTTAAGCAGAAGTTTTATGTTTTTAATTCCTTACCATGTAAGGCACATGCTATATTGGGGCAAGATTTTCTTACAACATTTAATGCTGTGTTGGATCTGAAGTCTTTGTATTTAACATTGACTAAAAATAACTCGAATAAACATATTATTTTGCCTCTTAAATCTAAACTTGAAGAAGGAACTAATTCTCGTTGTTTTATATTACCACCTAGATCTGAATCAGTTCATTATATAAAAACTAACTATACAGAAGAATGTCTGGTTTGCTCGTCTGAATTACATGACGGAATATTTTTAGCAAGCGTACTAGTGAAACCTTTAAATGGTGTGATACCTATTTTAATATTAAACACCAGTGAGAATGAAATTCGCCTTAATAATATTCAACCTGAGATGCAATCAATTAACGATTATAACTTGTGTTCTTTTGAGCAATGTAAAAATGTAAATGCAGATCGTGTCAAACGATTGTTTAGTTTATTAAATTTGAGTCATTTGAATAAAGAGGAACAAGTCGCTATAGAAAATATTTGTGCTAAATATAGCGATATATTTTTATTGCCAGGAGATCAGTTAACTACAACTTCTATTTATAAACATAATATTAGTTTAAAACCGAATTCTCAGCCAGTTTTTTGTAAACCATATAGAATTCCGTATTCACAAAAACGTGAAGTAAACGATCAGATTAGTAATATGTTACGAGATGGCATAATTGAACCATGTCGATCCGAATGGTCCAGTCCTTTGTTGTTAGTACCTAAGAAACTAGATAATTCAGGTAATAAAAAATGGCGACTAGTGATCGATTACAGAAAATTGAACAATTGTATACAGGATGATAAATTTCCTCTACCAAATATTGTTGAAATTTTGGATTCACTTTCAGGTTCTATATACTTTTCTACTCTTGACCTTTCTAGTGGATATTATCAGTGTGATCTTGATATTGACAGTCGTAATTATACCGCATTTTGTTCAGGACAATTTAAAATTTCGGATAATAATGACGTAAGTAAGGCTTCCGTTTCGGGACAGTACCGCATGACGAGAATGCCAATGGGAGTAAAAACGTCTCCTAATGCATTTTCAAAAATGATGACAGTTGCAATGTCAGGCTTAACATATGAAAAATGCCTAGTATATTTAGATGATCTAGTTGTTTTCGGAAATTCACTACAAAATCATAATATAAATCTTCTAGATGTTTTCAATCGATTACGTCAGGTAAAATTGAAGCTAAATCCTTTTAAATGTAGTTTCTTGAAAAAGGAAATTTTGTATTTAGGTCATATTATATCAGGTGAAGGCGTCCTTCCCGATCCTGCAAAAATACAGGCATTGAGTACCTGGCCTGTACCAACTAACGTAGATGAATTAATTAAATTCGTGGCGTTTGCAAACTACTATAGAAAATTTATCAAAAATTTTGCAAACATAGCTTATCCTTTAACCCAGTTAACAAAGAAAAATAAACAGTTTATCTGGGACAATGCATGCCAAACTGCATTTTCTACGTTAAAAACTATTATTTCTTCCCCCCCAGTACTTCAATATCCAGATTTTTCGTTAGATAAAAAATTTATACTACAAACTGATGCGTCAAAACACTCATTGGGAGCTGTTTTGTATAACTTTAATAAGAAACCAATTGCGTTCGCAAGTAGAAATTTAAATAAAGCGGAGCACAACTATCCCACTGTAGAAAAAGAACTGTTGGCGATAGTGTGGGCCGTTAAACACTTCCGTCCTTATTTGTATGGTCGAACTTTTATAATTCAAACTGACCATAAACCTCTAATATATTTATTTGGAATGAGAGACCCATCTAGTCGTCTCATGAAATTTAGACTTTTACTCGAAGAATACGATTTTACAGTGGAATATATTAAAGGTTCAGATAATATCCCAGCGGATGCAATGTCACGATTGCCTGTCACATCAGCAGACTTAAAAACAATGCACGAAAGCATTATCACGGTTATGACAAGATCTAAACGTAAAGAATTACGTAGCAAACTGATACCTCCGAGTGCTATGGCTCCTACTGACGATTGGCCTGCGCAACCAAGAGTTGTAGAGATTCATAGTAAACCGAGGAAATCTGTAGAACTTAAATTTTTAGACAATTTTAAACTAAAAAACCTACGTAGGTCTAACACATTCGATTTAGAAAATGATGTGTTTTGTTATTTGTCATCAAGAATGACATTATTTATAAAAATTCCAGTTTTCCAATCACAACTGACGCCAGCCGCTTTTGTGAGGGAGCTGAGAAATTTTTGCGAGAAAATAAACGTGCACGAGTTAGTTTTTATACGAAATAAAATGTATGATGCGATTATACAAAAGATGATTAATGAAATTAAATCATACAAGAATTGGAGCGGTCCGCGATTATGTATTTTAAATGACGTGAAAATAATTCATAATAAAGACGACCAAAAAGTAATATTAAATGATTTTCATCTTTTACCAACGAGTGGCCACGCTGGTATAAGACGGATGTATAATAATATCAAGAAATATTATTTTTGGCCCGGTCTTGAAAATGATGTTACAACATTTATTAAAAAATGTGAACAGTGCCAAAAGCAGAAGCATAGTTCTCATTATGTTCAAGAGCCTATGGTTATTACCACCACAGCCAATTCGGCAATGGAAAAGATTTTTCTTGACGTCGTAGGTCCTTTGGATAAGGATAATTATAATAATTCTTATATTTTAACTATCCAATGCGAGTTAAGTAAATACGTAGAAGCTTATCCTATGATAACTAAAAGTTCTGAAGAAATAGCCAAGAACTTGGTTAATAATTTTATACTTAGATTTGGGATACCAGCTAGGGTTGCAACTGATAGGGGTTCCGAATTCTTATCATCAATTTTTAAAGAGATGTGTGCATTACTAAATATATCTACTTTAAACTCTACCGCATATCATCATGAAACTATAGGATCCTTGGAAAACACTCATAAAAATTTAGGTAATTTCTTACGAATTCAAACTGACAATCATTCGGGTTCATGGAGCACATGGTTACCTTTTTTGGTGCTTTGCATACAATACAACAGTTCATACTGCTACTAAATTTACACCTTTTGAACTATTATTTGGAAAAAAATGCAACATTCCCTCCAATCTGACTAAAAATACAATAGATCCTCTTTACAACTATGACAGTTACCCCCTTGAGTTAAAGTATAGATTACAAACATCCCAAAAAGAAGCTTATGAAAACCTATTACAAAGTAAATTACAGCGAAAAGAGAAACTTGACCTTAACTGTAATCCCATTACGTATAAGAAAAATGACTTGATTTTAGTGAAAAATGAAACGGGTAATAAATTCCAAAGTATCTATAATGGTCCATATTTGGTTATTAAAGATGTTGCACCAAATGTCGAAATATTAAAGGATAACGGAAAAACTGATTTAGTTCATAAGAATAGAACGAAGTTGTATTACTCATAAACAATGATGTTAACCAATATACATATTATACATAATGTATCATCAAAAATTGTATCGTACAACATGCAAAGTGTAATGTGGTATAGTCTATTGACACTTATTGTTGTTACTTATAAATTTGTTCTTTTACACTTATACAATATATTATTTTAGTCTTGTATACTTTCATTATATACACACTTGTATTTCTAAAACAATTTTTTATTGTAATTATTTTAAAATTGTTAAAAAAATGTTGTTTGATCAACTATGTTTTATTGTATCAATACAATGTACCTATTACATGTGTAGATGCTAATAAAATACCATACCTATGTTATCTAAGCTAGTACATATTGATACTGCTTATTTAGTGGTTGTATAAATAAAATAATATTATATTAATTATTTTATTTTTCCTTTCGGGGAAGGTGTAGTGTATGAATATAAATACCGATGTTTATCCAATAAATGATGAGTACTTATTCAGCAGTCAGAGCGTTTCATTCCGTCTTAATCCCAACCTTACACTACGATCAAGTTGTCGGCTGATAGTCAAATTGTACCTATTGACGTGATGCTATTGAACTGATTATGTTTTCGGTGAACACTAATATTAACTGGCCCTCGTGGCCGTCATCGGCAGTGAGCAAAAGATGACAATTTAACTAATATGATATATCTACTGAAATCTACCCTACTCTAAATAATAAGTGATCGTACCAGTATTAAATTATCGAATCGGTGTATGTAAACTAATGAAGACTTAAACTTCTCTTCTTAATAACCATGCACGAAGCCATGCATGGTTATTAAGAAGAGAAGCTCTTAATTAAACAAATATGAAAGTAATTTATCTAGAAGGTACAATTTTTTAATTACTTCTCGCCCTTTCTATCCCGCGCGTCAATATATGTTGGATTCGCTCGCACTCTCACCCATAAATGACATTGGAATAGGTCATCAGTCTGCTTCAGATAGTTGAAAGGTGCGTCCGCGTGACTCGTATCTTTTATTTAAACGATTTTTAAAAAAACAAATTGAGCAATCTATGGCCAGTGTTGCGTCTTGAAGCAAAGCCCTTCCGGATTTGATGTGAAGCTAGTCTGCCATCCTTCAACAAGCTCAATCAAATCGGAGGAAGATAACCAGGTAGGCGTTCTAGTCTTTATATATATATTTCTACTGTACGTGTGTATGTCATTGAATGATTTTTTTGGATGCGTTTGGGTGGTGGCGCCCTGGATGGTTTAGATTCACAAATCAGCCCGGCAGATCGCGCTGTAGTCGAACAGGATAACGGCTGTCGGGTCCACTAGTCTCATATAAATAAATTTTAAACGAATTCGTTCCCCATTTTAATCCATGAACACATTGAACACTGTTACGGTACCTACAGCCTTCATGGTCCAGGCGAAACAGAATCATAATCACAGCGTTAGTCCTGGTTGCATTCAATGATAATAGTTTCGAACCGGGAGCTGTGGCCTTGTACCTTGGCTTTTACGAGAGTGGCTACTTTCTGAACCCAAACTGAGGAGAAAACTGGCGCACGAACCTCAAATTTTTCAAGAAAAAATAATAATTAAGAAATTCAAAAAGCCACTGCTTTGAAAGACCGAAATAAGTTTTATAGCAGGCAGTACTCATTAATTTTCGTTCGATTTATGATTTGCAAATGGGTACCGCCTGCTATAAAACTTGTTACGGTCTTTACAAAAGCAGTCGGGTTTTGAATCGGTAAGATTGTACACCACAGTGTGGTAGGTACTTATAACATTTCTTCTCTAATTTTATTATGATTCCTCGTTGCCACTCACGTATCCTACCAATATTATAAACTAGCTGTTGCCCGCGGCTCCGCCCGCGTGGACGTCGATTTTCGCGTTTTTTTACTATATCGCATGTTCTAATGAGCCGATTGTGATCAAATATGCGTAAGATTTTGAGTCTAACCAAGACCTTTCTAATAAAAAAAACCGCATCAAACCTCCTTCAGTACTTTAAAAAAAGGTCTTGCTTAGACTAAAAATTTACCGTATGTTTGGTTGTAATTGGTTAAGTAGAACTGGAGATATGACCAAAAACGACCTAAAAACGAAGCGCGGGCGAAGCCGCGGGTATCAGCTTGTATAAAAAGTAGCCTATATGTTGCCCAGCACTATGAACTATAATCGTACCAAGTTTCATCAAAATCCCTCCAGTAGTTTTTGATTTTAGCGCGCACAAAGATTTGCGGACAAACAGATAAACAAACCAACAGACAAACCGACAAATAGATAAAAATTCTAAAAATCATTGTTTTGGCATCTATTAAATTCATAAAGTCCCCTAATAATTTTTTTTCTCATATATCTGCCATGTACAGACACCGATCAGTTACAGATTTATTATATGTATAGAAGATAGACTATAGTCGCGGCACGATATGATGGTCGTTTTGGCGTTTGTCCGCTCATGAAGTTTCGTATTAATTATTGTTACTTTTGAAGGAGCAAATGACTGTTCTTCATTGCCAATAGTGACGTGAAGTTAGCTATAAAATGTATCGAATGTATAATTTTAGAATACAACATTTATTTATTACATTGATCACTAAACTATATTATATATTAAAGTCCCGCGAACATTTATTTTTATTTTTTATAACATTGTAATTAGTGGTGTACTTATTTACTACACAAATCGGTATTTGTCACATCACTATTGTAATGTGTCAAAACGGCCATCATATCGTGCCGTTACTATAGCCTATTTCCGCCGTTCCGCCATGGATGTCAGTGTGTGTGACTCACACACACTGACATCCATGGCGGAACGGCGGAAATCACACAGTGTGAGTTGTAAATGGATAAAACAAACTTAGAACGACATCCTATTCCATTCCATATTTTGGGATACAAGCGGTTTAACTGTGGAGTTTATTACCGGAAAGTATATGCACAGTCATTGTCGATTCTGGGTTATACCTATACTGACTGTATTTAAAACTATAAGTTTTATTATTCAAATAATAGCAGCTCAACTCTGCTACTTTTTCAATTGCTTTTATTTCTTTTTTCTATTGTTGTCTGTGGTACATTACCTAGAGCGCTTACACCGTTACACCCCCATTTGTAGGCATTGTATTTGTTATCTTGCATACCTATTGTAAAAAAATTTGGTGTTCAAACACAAGTTGTCACAAAATAAAATGCCCGTTTTGACAGTTCACCCACATGAAGTTCACAATTTTTTATCAATTGAAATGGTCTGAAGGTAATTACGTTTTTCATTGACAGGAACCGCCCACTCGGCTAAGTGCTGTGCATAACGATTTTTTCATGTTGTCCACAGATTATTAATAATCAGATAAGGTAAAAAAATATCGAGCAAGACCTGTTTTTCAAGCCTGACGCGTACTTTTATATTTATTTATTTAAATACTAGTGTTTACATTCTGAACATTGATTTATTATTATTCTTTTTGTTTCTGTAATATTAAATAAAAGTAAATTGACCTTTCATAATATTGTATCACTTTAAAATACCTACAAAATCAAAGGTTAAGCTATTTTTTCTAATCAGAAGTTTAATTCATTGCAGTTTACATAGGTACATATTTAAATCGATTGAATCCCCATGAAAACTGGATTCGATTTATCGTGAGTATCGAGTCGTATAGTTACATCACTAATTACGCCACGAAGATAAACGTCAAAACGGGTCTTTTATTTTGTGATGAATATAGGTAGGTCCATGGTAGGTCTGTAATATTTTAAGAAATATATAAAACAAAGTAAAAAAAAAACAAAATAAAAAAAAAAAACAAGTTATTATTGTTATTCTCTTTATTTGAATTATATACAAAATATTATAGTATATAGTAAATAGTAATAGTATTTATAATATTAGTATAGATGAATTCATTATTTCAAGTGTTTGTCCATAGCTTGAAATCTAAAATTTATTATGTTTCCTAAACTACAGGTCGCGCCAAAGAACAAGCGTACCCGTGGGAGGCCCAAAGGTTCAAACCGGAAGCCGCTTACACCCGTAAGTAATTTCATGGAGATGCAATGTGTCACACGAGTTCCGTTTTATTAGTCAAGACGTGTTGTTTCATTGAGTTTTCTGTTGGCAGGCAGAGAAACGAGCGCGTAACGTTCAATACGAGCGTGAGCGTCGCGGTGACACGGCTGTAGAGGCGGCGAATCTCAAACGGGCACTTGGCCTTGAGGCGAAAGTAAGATGACCCAAATATTTTACACGTAAAAATTTCATGATGAAAATAAATAAGTTCATAAAGAAATAAATTAACTTTTTGACTTGTTGCAGACGAAATAATCGATTATGCTGGCTTCCGCGATCACGTTAATCCGGAAGAGCCGTAAACCTATATAGGTTTTACGGAGGGGAGTGGCGAATACGAAGAGGGTAGGTAAATAACAGTTGCATTTCATACTAGTGTCCCTACATACATATTAACAACGATTATTCGAAACGTCCCTTTAACTAGCGTTCTTTTGTTATAGTTCAAAATAAATGTAATATTAAATAAAAGTAAATTGACCTTTCATAATATTGTATCACTTTAAAATACCTACAAAATCAAAGGTTAAGCTATTTTTTCTAATCAGAAGTTTAATTCATTGCAGTTTACATAGGTACATATTTAAATCGATTGAATCCCCATGAAAACTGGATTCGATTTATCGTGAGTATCGAGTCGTATAGTTACATCACTAATTACGCCACGAAGATAAACGTCAAAACGGGTCTTTTATTTTGTGATGAATATAGGTAGGTCCATGGTAGGTCTGTAATATTTTAAGAAATATATAAAACAAAGTAAAAAAAAAACAAAATAAAAAAAAAAAACAAGTTATTATTGTTATTCTCTTTATTTGAATTATATACAAAATATTATAGTATATAGTAAATAGTAATAGTATTTATAATATTAGTATAGATGAATTCATTATTTCAAGTGTTTGTCCATAGCTTGAAATCTAAAATTTATTATGTTTCCTAAACTACAGGTCGCGCCAAAGAACAAGCGTACCCGTGGGAGGCCCAAAGGTTCAAACCGGAAGCCGCTTACACCCGTAAGTAATTTCATGGAGATGCAATGTGTCACACGAGTTCCGTTTTATTAGTCAAGACGTGTTGTTTCATTGAGTTTTCTGTTGGCAGGCAGAGAAACGAGCGCGTAACGTTCAATACGAGCGTGAGCGTCGCGGTGACACGGCTGTAGAGGCGGCGAATCTCAAACGGGCACTTGGCCTTGAGGCGAAAGTAAGATGACCCAAATATTTTACACGTAAAAATTTCATGATGAAAATAAATAAGTTCATAAAGAAATAAATTAACTTTTTGACTTGTTGCAGACGAAATAATCGATTATGCTGGCTTCCGCGATCACGTTAATCCGGAAGAGCCGTAAACCTATATAGGTTTTACGGAGGGGAGTGGCGAATACGAAGAGGGTAGGTAAATAACAGTTGCATTTCATACTAGTGTCCCTACATACATATTAACAACGATTATTCGAAACGTCCCTTTAACTAGCGTTCTTTTGTTATAGTTCAGCAGGTGTCAGTGGAACTTGGGTTCTACGACGAAAAAATTGAAGAGGAGGTTCCACAAGAGACACTGAACGTGCCAAGTAATAACACTTCTCTAAATACTTGGTATAAATTATTTAACATACGAAAGTTATTTATTATAGTTATTTATCTTATTCTAACTCGTATTTTTTTACAGCTGCAGATCAGAGCCAGGAGATGTGGTCCTTAGTGGACCAAATAATCGCGGATGTTTAGCAGGTAACAGCAATTGATTATGTATGCATTCTCAGTTTGACAAAACTTGTATTAGATAATTTTGGTAACGTTATTTTTTGTTTCATTCCTGGTTGCATTCAATGATAATAGTTCCGAACCGGGAGCTGTGGCCTTGTACCTTGGCTTTTACGAGAGTGGCCACTTTCTGAACCCAAACTGAGGAGAAAACTGGCGCACGAACCTCAAATTTTTCAAGAAAAAATAATAATTAAGAAATTCAAAAAGCCACTGCTTTGAAAGACCGAAATAAGTTTTATAGCAGGCAGTACTCATTAATTTTCGTTCAATTTATGATTCGCAAATGGGTGCCGCCTGCTATAAAACTTGTTACGGTCTTTACAAAAGCAGTCGGGTTTTGAATCGGTAAGATTGTACACCACAGTGTGGTAGGTACTTATAACATTTCTTCTCTAATTTTATTATGATTCCTCGTTGCCACTCACGTATCCTACCAATATTATAAACTAGCTGTTGCCCGCGGCTCCGCCCGCGTGGACGTCGATTTTCGCGTTTTTTTACTATATCGCATGTTCTAATGAGCCGATTGTGATCAAATATGCGTAAGATTTTGAGTCTAACTAAGACCTTTCTAATAAAAAAACCGCATCAAACCTCCTTCAGTACTTTAAAAAAAGGTCTTGCTTAGACTAAAAATTTACCGTATGTTTGGTTGTAATTGGTTAAGTAAAACTGGAGATATGACCAAAAACGACCTAAAAACGAAGCGCGGGCGAAGCCGCGGGTATCAGCTTGTATAAAAAGTAGCCTATATGTTGCTCAGCACTATGAACTATAATCGTACCAAGTTTGATCAAAATCCCTCCAGTAGTTTTTGATTTTAGCGCGCACAAAGATTTGCGGACAAACAAACAAACAGACAAACAGACAAACCGACAAATAGACAAAAATTCTAAAAATCATTGTTTTGGCATCTATTAAATTCATAAAGTCCCCTAATAAATTTTTTTCTCATATATCTGCCATGTACAGACACCGATCAGTTACAGATTTATTATATGTACTAGCTGTTGCCCGCGGCTCCGCCCGCGTGGATTTCGAATTCCGTTTCAAATTCTTTTTTTCGTGCGGAAGTTCCTTCGGATACCTACCCCCGTTAGCCATCAGGAGTAGTTAAGTTCAGACTTGACCTCATAAAAACCGCATGCCCGCGCCCGTCTCAAGTCTTCATTTGTAAGATTGCTTAGAGCATATCCCGCGCTCCACAGTAGACCCTGGGCCATCTTCGGTTTTAAGATGACCCCATTGACCCCCCGAGCATCGCGCCACTTCACCGATGGTGTAGTGTAGGGTGACAGGCGTCCGTCCTGTCTCCCAACCATCGGCGCGTGGACAGTCAGCTTGCCCCCCGCTTGCTCCCCACTGTACCTTCTGCTAATCAGAGGGACACATGGGAAGCCTCGGAGCAGCCCTCTAGAGGGCCATTCCCACCCCGGCCGGATTGGCCGCAGGCAGCAGCGTCTAGTGAACTCCACTGCGGGTGACGTAAACTACGACAAACTTATTATTTGCGGTTGGTACAGTAATCGGGTCTAGGGATTGAACCGCAAAATTAAGTTTGTTTTTTATTGTATACACTTTTCCGGGATAAAAAGTATCCAGTGTGCTGCCCAGGATATTGAAGAATAATTATACCAAGTTTCATCGTAATCAAACCGGTAGTTTTTGCGTGATACCTGAACAGACAGACAGACAGACAGACAGACAGACAGACAGACAGACAGACAAAAAATTTTTAAATCACATATTTGGGATCGGGGTCGGTCTAGTAACATCCCCTGCTACTTATTTTTTTGATATTTTCGATGTACAGAATTTTCACTTCTACAGATTTATTATAAGTATAGATATAGATAAGTATAGATAATAGAAGATAGACTATAGTCGCGGCACGATATGATGGTCGTTTTGGCGTTTGTCCGCTCATGAAGTTTCGTATTAATTATTGTTACTTTTGAAGGAGCAAAGTTATTATTGTTATTCTCTTTATTTGAATTATATACATATTAATAACATTTTTAAATATATCTAAAAGAAAATATTATAGTATATAGTAAATAGTAATATTATTTATAATATTAGTATAGATGAATTCATTACTTCAAGTGTTTGTCCATAGCTTGAAATCTAAAATTTATTATGTTTCCTAAACTACAGGTCGCGCCAAAGAACAAGCGTACCCGTGGGAGGCCCAAAGGTTCAAACCGGAAGCCGCTTACACCCGTAAGTAATTTCATGGAGATGCAATGTGTCACACGAGTTCCGTTTTATTAGTCAAGACGTGTTGTTTCATTGAGTTTTCTGTTGGCAGGCAGAGAAACGAGCGCGTAACGTTCAATACGAGCGTGAGCGTCGCGGTGACACGGCTGTAGAGGCGGCGAATCTCAAACGGGCACTTGGCCTTGAGGCGAAAGTAAGATGACCCAAATATTTTACACGTAAAAATTTCACGATGAAAATAAATAAGTTCATAAAGAAATACATTAACTTTTTGACTAGTTGCAGACGAAGAAATCAATTATGCTGGCTTCCGCGATCACGTTAATCCGGAAGAGCCGTAAACCTATATAGGTTTTACGGAGGGAAGTGGCGAATACGAAAAGGGTAGGTAAATAACAGTTGCATTTCATACTAGTGTACCTACATACATATTAACAACGATTATTCGAAACGTCCCTTTAACTAGCGTTCTTTTGTTATAGTTCAGCAGGTGTCAGTGGAACTTGGGTTCTACGACGAAAAAAGTGCCAAGTAATAACACTTCTCTAAATACTTGGTATAAATTATTTAACATACGAAAGTTATTTATTATAGTTATTTATTTTATTCTAACTCGTATTTTTTTACAGCTGCAGATCAGAGCCAGGAGATGTGGTCCTTAGTGGACCAAATAATCGCGGAAGTTTAGCAGGTAACAGCAATTGATTATGTATGCATTCTCAGTTTGACAAAACTTGTATTAGATAATTTTGGTAACGTTATTTTTTGTTTCATTTACAGAATCAATAACCAAGTGGGCATAGCCCTCGCACTCCAGCTGACCCCGGGCCATCTACGGTTTTAAGATGGCTCCCTCGATGCCATGGGAAAGGAATTTTCCGAATAGGCTTGACACTACACTTTGCGTCCAGTCCAGATAGTAGCGATAATCAATATCCACGCGGGCAGAGCCGCGCGTGGGTAAACTAGTTTTATATAATATTTTTAATTTTAACTGTCCAATATATACAATGTTTAACATGTTATCTTTTTTTCATTCACACAATCACCTGATGGTTATTTTCTGATCAGAAAATAATTGGAAATAGTTAGCATGCAATTGCTTAAAAATTTCACACCTGATGGTTATTGGTTAATTTTAAAATTACTTCTTTGATGAAGTTGGCAAAAGTCTATACATCTCTACACAGCAGTACATCTACCTACTGCAGGATATTCTACGAGATTAACTTCGGCTACGTTTATGAATATTCTATTTATCAAGCGCTATAAAACAACAAGGAACTATTCCTAATTGTTCACTTTATGATGTTTATGTGTTACATGTAACCTTTCGACCAATCGCTTACTTTTGTTCACATGCGCTATATCCATCATAGGCCATCACTGTCGATTGTTAGAAAAAGAAATATGTGCTACGAGCTCTACGATCCGCACGTAGCTCGTAGCATTGTAGAAACTTACATAATGTAATTGTAATAACTTTCTCTTTCTGAAGTATACTACAGTACTTACACAAACAGTCAGTTACAGTATTATTATAGTCTGGAATAACATATATGAGAACTTCCTGCAGGAGCGTCGCATTCGAGTGCTCTGTGATGGGCGGGCATCGGCGTTCTTGCAGACCAATGCTGGTGTACTGCAGGGGTCCGTTTTATCGCCTACTCTGTTTCTTCTGCACATGAATAATATGCTGTCAGTAGGCAGCATTCATTGCTATGCAGATGATAGCACCTTACACGGACGATATCACGGTCACCCTGCGGACAAGCAGGCTGACGTAGGGGAAAAAACGACAGCTTGTCACTGAGCTTGATCGGGTCTTGAATCTCATTTTGCAATGGGGCTCTGAGAACCTGGTCGAGTTCAATGCCAAGAAGACGCAGGCTTGTGGGTTTACAGCAAAAGTATCTCCTTTCCACCCCCTCCCTACTCTTCGGGACACTCCCCTGCTCGGCATAGATGTTCGCTACAAACTGAATAATAATAACTACATCGAGAGCTCATCAAAACGGCCTATCGGTGTTTGCAATGGTGACTCCCATTCTAGAGATTTTGCCTTTAGCTTACCATGAGGCGAAGTGAAGTCATGTTGACGTGTCCGACATAAAAAAAATATAAGCTTCTTTTGAAACGCAGTACTTTTAAACTAGAACTTGTATATGAGGCCCTACCAACAATTTTCTCTAAACTAGTCAACTGACTACTCAACTGACTAGTCAACTGACTAGTTTAGACCCAAAAATTGTTGGTAAAATGAGCCTAAGTTTAACTAAACTTAGGTTCAGTTTGAAATAGAAATAGTGTTAAAATTTTTAGCTCTAAATTTATATTTTTCCATCATTATATATCCGAATTTCATAATGATTCTGATAGCAGTGAAGAACAAAACTATTCAACCAAAGCGTTATTACTTATCCCTAGACCTATATTTGTAAGGATTGTTATCGAAACAATTTCGAGAAAGCTACGAATCCTAAATGTTCACTAACCTGAGCCCTTTGTTGAACGGTCTATTGTTTAAAGTCAGGTGCACACTATTCTCAAAACTTTTTGGCCACTCTGAACTTAGGACCTCACGCAGAGGTCATAAATGCCTTTATTCTATATTTTGAACGAATATTTGCACATGAGCGCCAATTTCACAAAAGCCACTGATAAAAAGAATAGTTATCAGTGGCGTACACTCATAAATTCCATTGTCTGTTGTGTTTACTGATCAAAGGATAGAAACCGCCTTAAATAACATAATATCGGACAGACAAAGGGTTACCTACGTATTTGGTACCTGTTAAGAGGTCAGAAACCGGTCATTCTCATAAAAGCCAAATCGAAAATAAGAGGCAAAAAAAGTACCCATTTTGTTTTCAGCATTTTTATTACGGTAAGTAGGTAGGCATTTAGAAAACTGTACTCCATTTTCTGATCTGAAACGCATTTTAGCACGATAATAGCACGATATTATAAATAAATGATGGTTTTATAATAAGTAGGTAGATACGGAACAATTTTTAGGTCTCGTGAACTCTTTATAAGTGGGTAAGTAGGTACTTAATATGTCACGGTTTGTTTTAATATCTTCGGATTATTTTATAATACGAATATATTAAGTGGTTACTAGTACCCACAGAACAAAGAGTACCTATAGTAGCGGCACGATAGGAAAGCCGTTTTGACATATTACAATAGTGATGTGAAATGTCAATTTATTCTCGATAAAAATATATAATCAACTCTATTAGATTTTATTGCAAATAGTGTCTGAATAAAATGAAATAAAAAGTTTTACTCAATATATTTGAACGAACTGAATATTGGAGTGAAATTGAGTATTATACCTACTTTATATGCACACAAGAATCAAAATAATACAAGAAGAGTCCAAAAAAGGTGCCATAGAAGGCCATATTTTATCAGATTCGTCCATACGAACTATTAGGTAATCGGTGTCCATGCTGCTATTTTCATTTTCGTCATTGCTATCATCACCTACATTATACTCAACACAAAATAAAAGGCCCGTTTTGACGTTTGTCCTCGTGGCGTAACTAGTTATGTACCTATAAGATTCGGTATTCGATACTCACGATGAATCGAATCCAGTTTGCATGGGGATTTAATCGATTTGAAGATGTATGTAAACTGCATTGGATTAAAGTTCTGATTAGAAAAATTAGCTTAACCTTTAATTTTGTAGGTATTTTAAAACAATGCAATGTTATTAAAGGTCAATTTACTTATATTTATTATTTTTTTTACAATAACATTCACTCAATCACAAAAACAACAAGAATAATTAAATCAGTCTTCAAAATCTAAATACAAGTATTAAAATAAATAAAAATAAAAGTGCGCGTCGGGCTTGAAAAAAAATATGTCACTCGATATTATCTTTCCTAAACTGATTATTAATAGTCTGTGGACTACATGAAAAAATCGTTATGCACAGCACTTAGCCGAGTGGGCGGTACCTGTCAATGAAAAATGTAATTACCTTTAGAACATTTCAATTGATAAAAAATTAAGAACTTCATGGGCACGAACTGTCAAAGTGGGCCTTTTATTTTGTGACAACTATAATTATAGGTTCGTTTTGTAAAATATTATCTATTTTCACATTTCGAAAAAACAAATAGGTACAGAGTTGTGTGTGTGGTAAATAGGTGGTAGTAGTTATAATCTTATAAAAATAAAAAATAAATCTAGGTACGCCAGACCGGACCTTAATATGTGAAGTTTAGTAATCAATGTAATAAATAAATGTCGTGTCCTAAAATTATACCTTCGATACACTATTGGCAATAAAGAACAGCAATTTGCTCCTTTAAAAAACAATAATTAATACTAAACTTCATGAGCGGACAAACGTCAAAACAGTCATCCTATCGTGCTGCGACTATAGTGGCTTTGTTACTATAGTTGTCACAAAATAAAAGGCCCACTTTGACAGTTCGTGCCCATGAAGTTCTTAATTTTTTATCAATTGAAATGTTCTAAAGGTAATTACATTTTTCATTGACAGGTACCGCCCACTCGGCTAAGTGCTGTCCATAACGATTTTTTCATGTAGTCCACAGACTATTAATAATCAGTTTTAAGGAAAGAAAATATCGAGTGAGATATTTTTTTTCAAGCCCGACGCGCACTTTTATTTTTATTTATTTTAATACTTGTGTTTAGATTCAGAAGACTGATTTAATTATTCTTGTTGTTTTGTGATTGAGTGAATGTTATTGTAAAAAAATATTAAATATAAGTAAATTGACCTATAATAACATAGTATTGTTTTAAAATACCTACAAAATCAAAGGTTAAACTATTTTTTCTAATCAGAACTTTAATCCAATGCAGTTCACATACATATTCAAATCGATTAAATCCCCATGCAAACTGGATTCGATTCATCGTGAGTATCGAATACCGAATCGTATAGGTTACATAACTAGTTACGCCACGAGGATAAACGTCAAAACGGGCCTTTTATTTTGTGTTGAGTATAATTAATACAAACCGTGTATAAAAATAGTAAAAATCGAAGTAGTAAAAGAGAAAGATCGAAATATTAAAAAAAAATATCTCGGAAACGGTCGATCGCTACGCTAGGCGAGGAGCGCGTAGGCCCCGACTACCTTTTTTTTTTTTTTTTATCGTGCGGAAATCCCCATGGATACCACCCCCGTCGGCCATCGGGGGTGGTTATGTCGGGATCGAACCGACTAAAACCGCACGCCGTCTCGGGCCTTGTAACCGGGGTGTAAGGTTACCCAATGGGCATATCCCTCGTACCCCAGCTGACCCCGGGCCATCTACGGTTTTAAGATGGCCCCCTTGACCCCCCGAAGGGGGTGGGGCAAGCATCGCGCCACTTCGCCGACGGTGGGGTGTAGGGTGACAGGAGGCCGTCCTGTCACCCAACCGTCGGCTCGCAGACAATCAGCTCGCCCCCCGCTCGCTCCCCACTGTGCCATCTGCTAGTCAGAGGGACACGTGGAGAGCCTCGGAGCAGCCCTCTAGAGGGCCACTCCCACCCCGGCCGGATTGGCCGCAGGCAGCAGCGTCTCCCGTGGCGAGTGGGAGGCGCTGCTCGCCTCCGTTGCCCAGGTGCACCACGTGGAGGTTCCGCCCCGCACCCAGGCCCCGACTACCTAAGCACCGTTGCGTTGCCGCGCGGCTGTGGGTGATTATCTCGGTAGGTATGTAAGTATAGACGAATGACGGACGCCTGCCTACAGTATGTAATTTTCAAAACAGTCTAAATTAATGTAGTTATTTATGGTAGGCCATAAGGTAATGCTTATAAATGTCAAGATTAATGTATTAAACTGTTTGGGTCTAATTATTGCTTGCTTATTATACAAAGACCATCGTAGAATAGTCTACAATGAAAATATATAAGTAAAGGGGTGTATTTCAGCAGGTCCATTAAAATCTTGATTACGTGGAATTTTATTATCTTAAATTTTTAAATAAAAAAAAATTGCGTTAATTAAAGGTTTTGGTATATATTCTTGCCTAATATCATGAAACATGCGTGCACGGCAATGAAACAAGCGTCCATGATACTGAAAGAAATGTGTCAAAAAAATGTTTTTTCCGTACAGAAATCCTTATGGATACCCCTCTCGTATCCCCCTCGTGGCCAGCGGGGCGGCTTATGTGGGACTCTTACCGACTAAAATCGCACGCCATCTCCAGCTTCGAAATATCCCCATCGGGATTGGGAACAGTGTTCCCGACATGTCTACTAATGACTCAAATTAATAGACACTTTACAAAAATAAATAAGAGAAATGGCGTTCTATTGAATGTTTAATCAGGAGGATAAACTTAGTGAAATAGAATGTTATACCTATCCACGGCGATGAGAGAAAAAAATGTTCAGGAACGAAAAAATGGTATACTTTCATTTATGACGCCGAAATGCAGGCACGTATGTACGTCCTTTCATATCGAGCACTTAGGTGGCACTATATGCAACGTTTAGCGCAGGTGAGGGAGGACGCAAGTCGTTAGATGAAACAATATTCTAAAACATGTTAAGAACACGGCGATGAAAGGTAACTCTGGTACAAATTAATTTTGATTAACCATTTGCTGTATTGTTTAAATATTTCGTAACAATACTTTAACTATTCACGTATAAAAAAAACTAGGTTTTAATAAAAATAACCAATAGATTTTATGAATGAGGTCTCACGAATTGATAGGTGACGTGTGGACAACACGGCAATGAAAAATTTAGAGGTGTAATAAATTTTTTTTATAGAATATTTGGTGCCCCACATAGATCACTATTTCACCTAAACAGAAAAATGTTAGAGCATTATAACTATGATTTTTAGTACCGATTTCATCGATGCCACACAATTTCTGGTCCCGGGAAATTCACCCAAAGGGGTAATTTGTGTTTCGGAATCGCTGAAAGTATGAGCGGGTGGTGTTTTACAATACAAAGAACAAAGAAGACATAATGCCTTTATTCTAATATTTCGAACGAATATTTGCACATGAGCGCCAATTTCACGAAAGCCACTGATAATAAGAATAGTTATCAGTGGCGTACACTCATAAATTCCATTGTCTTTTTTATTTACTGATTAAAGAATAGAAACTGCCTTCAATAACATTCTGAGAAAATATCGGACAGACAAAGGGTTACCTACGTACTTGGTACCTGTTACATTCGGTAAGATTATGGTATGGTAGGTACTAACAACAATCCTTCTCTAATTATGCTTCCTCGTTGCCACTCACGTGTCGTCAGAATTATGTGCGTGATCGATTATTTGGGAATTATTAATATTCTGAGATATGATGAAATATCCCACCAATATTATAAACTAGCCTATTTCCGCAGTTCCGCCAATGGATGTCAGTGTGTGTGAGGTGTAAATGAATAAAACAAACTTAGAACGACATCCCATTCCATTCCATATTTTTTTCGATACAAGCAGTTTAACTGTGGAGTTTACTACCGGAAAGTCATAGTCATTGTGGATTCTGGGTTATACCTATATTGACTGTATTTAAAATTTTATTCCTTCTAATTCTACAAGTATTATTATTCAAAAAATAATAGCAGCTCAACTCTGTTACTTTTTCAATTGCTTTTGTTTCTTTCTTCTATTGTTGTCTGTGAAAGATTACCCCATTGTATTGCACTAGTCACAACCCCCCACCCCGCTCTTTCGGAGATCCCTGCTCGTGCGCAGGTAAGTTGCTCGAACCTTTATAAGTGGCTTCTTATTAAAACAAATTCATTCCATGTTCATCTCTGCCGAGTGAAGTTATCCTAACCAGTTGTGCTTTAAAATTTAAAAAGAAAGATGGTGTCTCCTAATGTACGTACATTTGTATTTTCTGTACACTATTTGATTTTTAACGTGTTGTTAGTATCTGTTTAAGCGTAACTCAAGATAACAATTAATTTAGCCATTTTATCTACTGACTTATATATGAATTAATTATTTCAAGTGTGTGTCCATAGCTGATGATGTAAAATCTAAAATTTATTATGTTTCCTAAACTACAGGTCGCGCCAAAGAACAAGCGTACCCGTGGGAGGCCCAAAGGCTCAAACCGGAAGCCGCTTACACCCGTAAGTAATTTCATGGAGATGCAATGTGTCACACGAGTTCCGTTTTATTCATCAAGACGTGTTGTTTCATTGAGTTTTCTGTTGGCAGGCAGAGAAACGAGCGCGTAACGCTCATTACGAGCGTGAGCGTCGCGGTGACACGGCTGCAGAGATGGCGAACCTCAAACGGGTACTTGGCCTTGAGGCGAAAGTAAGATGACCCAAATATTTTACATGTAAAGATGAAAATAAATAAGTTCATAAAGAAATACATTAACTTTTTGACTTGTTGCAGACGACAAAATCGTTTATGATGGCTTCCGCGATCACATTAATACGGAAGAGCCGTAAACCTATACAGGGTTTACGGAGGGAAGTGGCGGATGCGGAGAGGGAAAGTAAATAACAGTTGCATTTCATACTAGTGTACATAATAACAGCGATCGTTGGAACGGCTCCTGTAACTATCGTTCTTTTGTTATAGTTCAGCAGCTGACAGTGGAACTAGGGCTGTACGGCGAAGCAATTGAGGAGGAGGCGCCACAAGCGGCACAGAACGTGCCAAGTAATAACACTTCTCTAAATACTTGGTATAAATTATTTAATATACGAAAGTTTACATGTTATTCTAACTCGTATTTGTTTTACAGCTGAAGATCAAAGCCAGGATATGTGGTCCTTAGTGGACGAAGTAATCACGGACGACATTCAGCAGGTAACTGATTATGTATGCATTCTCAGTTTGACAAAACTTGTATTAGATAGTTTTGGTAACGTTATGTTTTGTTTGATTTACAGAATCAATAAATACGGTACGTCCGTACCGTGGTCGCGACCACGGAGCTGTTGCGACAATGGCAGGCCCCACATTAGGTAAGACAACCTAGTTCAGAGTTCAACACAGTGCGACCGCACGATTGGGCTCAATATTTTTTTTTATTTAGTCCGCTGGATGGACTGTTTTATTTGTTAGATTTTGTAGATGTTGATTAATTTCAAAATTACTTCTTTTCAGCATGCGCCTCACTTCTCTACGAAAGGCTTTTTTCAAAGCCGCTTTTATCATACATGTGAGACATTGTAACTATAAATCAATTCTTACTTATATGATAAAGTTGGCAAAAGTCTATACATCTCTACACGGCAGCGGTTCGCAAGTCCATCTACCTACTGCAGAATATTCTACGAGACTTACTTCGTTTACTTTTTCGAGTATTGTCATTACCTAACGCAACAATATTATTGTTATAATTTTAGTCCCCTATTTTAACTGTTGTTCATTATTTACTGTACTAACATGTTATTTTTCATTATTCATGCAATCAGCTGGTGGTTATGGGTTAATTTTAAAATTACTTTTTTGCAGCACGCGACTCACTCCTCTACAGAAGGCTTTTTAAAGCCGTTTTTATCATACAAGTGAGACATTGTACTTATATCAATTCTTACTTTTATGATGAAGCTGGCAAAAGTCTATACATCTCTTCACGACAATACATCTACCTACTGCAGGATATTTTACGAGATTCACTTCGGTTGCTTTGTTGAGTGTTGTCATGACCAAGCGCTACAGAATTGTCACAATAAACATATCCCTCTATTCATTATTGTTCACTGTTCAGAGTTTAACGTGTAACTTTTTCACTAATCGCTTACTCTTTGTTCTTATGCGATATGTTCCTGGCCATCATTGTCATTTGTCAGAAATATAAACACGTGCTACGAGCTCTACGATTCGCGCGTAGCTCGTAGCATTGTAGAGACTTAGTCAATGTTAGCATCCTACAACGACCTCTGTGGTGTAACGGTAGAGCATTCGACTGCTAAGTCAGAGGTTGCGGATTCGATTCCCGCTCTGTGCAAATATTCGTTAACATTGGTCTGGGTGTTGATATGTAGGTATTTAAAAAAAGTGTCTGTATGATTATCCGCATTCCAGAATACACAGCACAAGCTAGTTGAGCTCTTCTTATTTTAGGTCTAGTAGCCCTGTGTATAACCATAATATATTTATTACTTTCCACATCTGAAAGGAACAGAGATACGCGTAGATTACTGGACTAACACACAAGCCACTTTCATCCCTGGAATAAAGTTCCCATGGGTTGTGGGGGCGGGATCATATCATCATTGCTGTATAATAATAACATTTTTCTTTAACACAGGTCCTACAGATGGATATTTATAATATGTTACATGCATTATTTAGATTTAATTTTTTATGGTTTAATTGGATATTTTATTTTTCTTTATACTTTTGAGATTTCAAAAACATGCGCATAAGATTTCAAACTTCCAATTCTCACCATTGGGTTGTGAAGGTCAGTTGGCAGTCGTTTCGCGGAAAATATCGATGTCCAGCCAAATTCGCAGTTAAGACTGGTCAAGCAGATCCCAGATTCTAAGGTGAATGCGACTGGGTTGAAGCTTACGCTAGGTTGAAGGAAGAAAGGGAGGTGGGATGCCCTACAGCCAAATGGACTTAGAACCTAATACATAGGTACGAGGGTGACACTGAAAGTTTTTAGAATTGGCCATTTGTAAACAATTTAATAAAAATGTTAGTTCAGATTTTGAAAATGGGACTCTTTACCAATATTATTGTGTATGTATTTCATTCATTTGTCAATTGTTTTACGATTTGGCGGCTAATTTAAAATTGTCTGTGTTCGTTCAACATGAATTTAACGCGAGAAATTTTCGTGCAATGATTTTCTATGACTTTTGATGTCATGTAAGTCAACAAGAAAGTTGTGATAGACTTCGATTGATCTTTCACGGTGAAGCCCCATCTCGTGCCACTGTTTACAACTGGTTTAATGAGTTTTAACGTGGTCGCACTAATTTCACCGATGATTTGCGTGAGGGACGGCCTTCTACGGCGACGACTGAAGATGACATCGTCGTTATGCGGCGTATGATAGAGACTGACAAAAGAGTGACCTATCAACATATTCGGACAAGCTTAGGCATCGGTATGAGTCAAGTGCACAATTTCCTCCACGACCATTTAGGGGATAGGAAGCTTTGTGCCCGGTGGATACCTCACGATTTGACCGAGGCCCAAAAACTCCCTTGTGTTGATTGATGCCGTGAAATGCTTAAACCATTTAACGGAGGTGATTGAAATGCTGTGTTCGACATAATTACGGGTGACGAAAGCTGAATTTATTGTTATGATCCTGAAACTAAAAGACTATCTACTGGGTGGGGGTTTCTTTCCGAGGAGTTGCCAACTAAGGTGAAGAGAGGTCGAAGCGTGGGAAAAAAGATGGAGGCCACGTTCTTCGGGAGGACAGGTCATCATGCAACAATTATTTTAGAGGATCATAACACAGTTACTGCAGAGTGGTACACCAACAATTGTTTTCCACTTGTCTTGGAAAAAGTTCGGGAAAACCCACCTTGCAGTAGCATCCTCCTTCACCACGAAAACGCATCGTCAAAAGTCGGAAAAAGGCGTATGTATGTATATAGTCATTAGACAGGCAAAGTGCTCTGGAAATTAAATCTTTGATTGAAACCTAACGTATTTGATACTTAATGGCCCCTTTTTGTTCGTACGGAAATCGCCACAAATACATTTTTTTTTTTTTTCCCTTATGTAATATTTTACCGTACAAGTAGAACAGAATCTTTGTAGAAGGTATATAGAACAACCGGTGGTAGGTACGATAACAGTTAAGAAGCTATTGGAAGACTAGTTTCCAATAGAGTGTGTGAACACCGCCAAGCAAACGATTGACGATTTGGCGACGTCAGACATGGAATCACTGTGTCACCCGCCGTATAGCCCGACCTCGCACCTTGCGGTTTTTATTTATTTCCGAAAAAGAAAGAAAAATTCTGAGGAAAACCCTTTTGTGGATACCGAGGAAGCAGTGGCTGCGTTTCAAAAGGCCGTCAAAGACACCCCTAAAGACGAGTGGGCTCAGAGCTTTTCCCAGTGGTCCTATCGGATGCAGCGATGTATTGATGTGAACAGACATTATTTTGAAATCATATCATAAAAATAATAAGTTGCAAGTTTGTTCAGTTTTTGACTTTCTAAAAACTTTCAGTGTCGCCCTCGTAAAATAGATGAGAAAGGTGGAGAATTGGATGCCTTGGTGCACACTGGGCGAGGCCAATGCCCTTTTTCATACTCGTATAAGAGTTCGTTTGTTTGTATTTTAAATATGTAGGTATCGTTTTAAATACCCAATTTACACACTAACAATCTTATTTCAATACATACACATAATATCACAAAGTCAGAAGTACATAGTTTGATATAACGCTGTCGCTCATGCTCTAGCACTCCGCACAGGTGTAGGAGTATAGGTGAAGGTATGTATTGCTTTGAAGTCATTGTACTGCAGTTGTCGTATCGCTAACAAGCGTTCCTATGAGAGCCTTTGTTCTCAAAAATATTGTGCACAAACATCTTCTATTTTAGAAAAGAAGCAATGTTATTTGCTCTTTTGTGAACAAAATGTAGTATTTTTGTTAGCGCTGCTACGTTACATTCCAATAATTCTAATTACGTCTTAATCGTATTACCATATACTTAACTATCTATTGTAGAGAAATGGGGTGTGATGTTCCTCCGACACAAAGTTGTATGTAACTGTATATGAACGGAAGCCTGATAATCTATATTAAATTCCACGTCACACACAGGTTCCTATCTGGCTTGTGGACTAAGAGCCAGACCCTCGTTATTTCATAAAAGCTGAAAGTTTGTCAACGCATGCTCCCAACACAGATACACGGTACTAAGGGGTAGCCGTAGGAGCGAGCGCAAGGCGCAAGTGGGTGCGGGTGAGACGCCGAGTCAGGTCTATTGCGATCCCTCACTGCGCAAGTATTGTAATTATAAAATTGGAATAATTAATAATTAATAATTCTAATTTGAATAATTAATAATTCCTATTGAATAATTAATTATTCTTATTTAAATAATTAATCATTAATACTTCCAATTTGAATAATTAATAATTCTAATTTAAATAATTAATCATTAGTAATTCCAACTTGAATAATTAATAATTAATAATTATTTAGAATTCTAATACATGCGCAGTGAGGTGAGGAATTGCAATAGACCTGACTCACCGTCTCACTCGCACCCACTGACTTGCGCTCGCTTCTACAGCTACCCTTTGGTACCGTTTATCTACCAAGCCCACGGTGACCGAAACTTCATAATGGGCCATCGTTCTTACCAGTGTGTTGGGAGCATGCGCTGACAAACTTTCAGCTTTTAACGGGCTCTTGCTCTATTGGAAACTAGTCTTCCAATAGCTTCTTAACTGTTATCGTACCTACCACCGGTTGTTCTATATACCTTCTACAAAGATTCTGTTCTACTTGTACGGTAAAATATTACATAAGGGAAAAAAAAAAAAATGTATTTGTGGCGATTTCCGTACGAACAAAAAGGGGCCATTAAGTATCAAATACGTTAGGTTTCAATCAAAGATTTAATTTCCAGAGCACTTTGCCTGTCTAATGACTATATACATACATACGCCTTTTTCCCTCCGGGGCAGGCAGAGACAACAGACCGCCATCTGCCTCTGTCCTGACATACTTCAGGCGCTTCCTCTGCTGTAATTAAGCTTTTCATGCAAGCCCGCTGGTTTCGAATGCTTTTGTAATACCCTTTTAATAACTATTCAATATGAGAAGATCATAAAATATGAGAAACTAGCCGTTGCCCGCGGCTCCGCCCGCGTGGACGTGAATTTTCGCGTTTTTTTACTATATCGCTGGTTCTAATCAGCGGATTGCGACCAAATATGCATCTAGAGATGTATCTTTCGCCGCACCTGTCCCGATTTCAAAAGTCAATATGAGACTTAGTCATTGAGAAAATCTGTTATTTTGCAATTTGGGCATTTTTGGAATTAGTCATTTTGCAAATCAGACTTATCGAAGATTTGGATATTTTGGTATTCGTGTCTTATGAACCGGATTGGGCAATATCGTGAACCTATCGAGTTACTAATTTTTCCAAAAAATCCATTGCAAGGATAGTACCGCATCGAGTGGTGCATTGACCCCCATTTGCAACAGCCTGTTGGCTGCATTATGTTCGAGTTGCAGGCCCTTAATAGCTTTAGCATATAAATATCAAGATACTTAAGTACATATGCACACGCCTTTTTCCCACGGGGGTAGGCAGAGACAACAGCCCGCGCGCTTCCTCTACTGTCATTAAGCCTTTCATGCATCGAATATCTACGTAATAATAAATATTTAGTGGCAATTTAAAATTTTCGGGTATGGTTACTGATACCGACCAACCCCTCACAATGCCGAGACATAATTATTTTACACCCTATACCTATGTGTGTGTGGGTGCTCTTCCCTAGACTAATTCACAATAAGTATGCCGTGATAATTGTTATAACTGAATGAAAAAACTTAAAAAGACATTAAAATTTCATGCATTGTGTGTTATACTTACCTAATATTGACGGCACTTTAAATGTTATTACTTCTAATGCCAAAAGTTTTAGTGAGTATTCAAATAATAGCAGCTTAACGCGGCTGCTTTTGCAAAAATTGATTTTGTTTCTTTCTTTTATTGTTGTGAATTACCTCGAGTGCTTACCTCCATTTTGTGCGCTTTGTATCGTTATCTTAGGGATTGTAAAAACATTTAATGTTCAAATAACAATTTGTTAGGATTTTAATGTTTTAAGAAACTTATTGAACAAAGGAAGGCTTAAGTTTTAAAGTTTTTGCTTGGGGGATTATAAAGGTCTAACGAAAACTAAGCTGAAATGACCAATATAACTTAGTGCGTATTTATGATTAGAGATAAATCATACTTAAATGTCGTGGGCATAGGTATAATACATAGCAAAGCGGTTTCAAACATCTATTTAAGATGTGACGGCCTACGACTAGGTATCTACTATATAAAGGTAACGGACTATATGTAATAGATATTCATAACAAATCGCTCGTATAGATGCCAGTTGTAGACAGCCAGTACAAGAAAGAATTATACTGGTCGTAATGACCCTCAGTACAATATTTTGATTGATACCTTGCAAGGTGGCTAAGCAGGATGGCTGTGAATTTTTCATTAGCATCTGTCTGGTTCGCGTTCTAAAACAATTATTAAACAATACATATTATATATTGTGTTGTTACTAAGCGAGGTAGAATGTATAATATTGTTACGAGCAGTACCTATAGACAAGGTTTTGGTTCATTGTCATCTATACAACACCAAATGAAGTAAATATAAACATAATTTAAATGCCGATGGGTCAGTTTCTTATACCTACTCAATCGACGTCCACTGCCATACCACCCGATTCTCCACCTTCCGCATCCAGTCTATCGTTTCTTATACTCATCTTCAATTTCAACAGTTTCTTAATTAGATAGTCACCATCGGTCACCGCATCATTTGGGACTCAACCTATTAGTACCTAGTACCTACTTACAGTATAAGTAACAATAGTATATAACACCAATCTCCGTAACAATCCGATCTCACAGCGCATCACCAGCGCCTGCATATCGTCTATCAGCGAGTCCAGTGTACGAGCGTCCCCAGGGGCCAATTCCACCAATGTTGGTGAACCAATAGAACATGCTCCTAATGAGTCACACACTTCTACCCATACAGAAGTCCCGCCATCTGTAATCAGCATGTTTATACCAATTCGCATGGATTACATTATGAACTTTCCTCAAACCTGCGCTCATAACAAAAAAACTAATAAAAACATAAGACAATATACCTTCCTCATTAATCACAATTATTCTTATGTCTTAAAAAAATCAAAGTAGTGGGCGCCAGGGGAATCAACTGAATGCGCTACATTTCAAGATTCACCCTAATAAGTAGGTACCTACTTATATCAATGTATTCGTAAAGTTTAGAGTGCTCAAATATAACAAAGCGTACTTGTTGTAACAATATGTTGGACTCGACGGCTCAGTCAATTTATCGCCTTTTATACTCGAACAATAGTCTTTCATGTTGACTCTCACAGTCATTAAGCGTTCCAAGATTAGGTTGCCTTGAGCCTTTTCTTTGAAATTTTATTTAAAAAACAAAAACCATTAAAGATAACACACAAAGTCTTACCTGTATAAGGTAACAGAGTTTCTAACGCCAAATGATCCACATAAGTTCCTAAAATTACGGAGTCGTTATTTCCGAGTTTGCAAAAGAAGGTGTACTGCAATGGTCGTTTTAGGTCTACTATGGCAAGAGTACTAATTCGGAACATGGTCTCCATTGCCGTGCCGGCTTCTGGCATAAACTGAAATATAATAAATGGATACTATATTAGATATGTCTGACTTAGTGGATTCCATGGAGGATAGGAACTGAGATCAATTAAACCTAACCTTAGTTATGTGTATTCATTCGGCAACCACTGTGTGGAGCGTTCGACTGCTAAGTCGGAGATCGTGGGTTCGACTCCCGCTCCGTGCAAGTATTTGTGTGTATGAATATGAATATTTGATCTGGATGTTAGAAACATCCATGTACAATATGTATGAATTTGCAAACAAAATATCGAAGTATATCCACATTCTAGAACACGCATCACAGACAGGCTAGTATATATATGCTTGGTTTGGTTCTAGATACCGCTATGTAGAATGTCGTAGAATAATTATTTATTTCAATTAAATTCTATCAGAAGCACATGAACAATAATATTAGCGGGTAAAGGTATTTCATAATAGAGATAATATGTATGTATCTCTATATGACGGTATCTCCGTCTGAAATGAGCTGTCCGACTGGGGAAGTACTACCGCCCTACAAAAGACCGCGGCCATAATAACCACCGTGTTGTGTTCCCGGTGGTAAGTAAGGTAGCCAGAGCAAACTGTATCCCTCCGTCCCCCACCCTTTCCTACCCCCGCCCTTTCCGTTCAGGGTCGGCAGCACGTGGGTGACGCCCTTGGTGTTGCACACGTCCATAGGCCACGGTGACCGCTTCCCATCAGGTGGGCCGTGTGCTGTTTGTCACCTACGTGGTATAAAAAAAATTAAACAAATGAATGTAGGCTGAAGCTCATTACTCACAAGTATTTCACCTGGACTAGGTTTCTCATTTACTGCTAATTTCACATCGGCGTATACAGTACCCTCAGTACTACAATGGTCAATCATGTTACATTGGCACTTGGCGATAATCCGCGCAGTACCCATAGTGGCTTGCAATTGTGCCGTCACCAACTTCCAGCTTGTCTCATTCGAATAATCCGTCAACTCATTTAAAAAATTCTCTTCGAGGGAATAAAAGTTTATCGTATCTGATATTGGAACTTCACTCTGAGAAGGTATTAATAATGATTTAATCCATAAGTTTATTCATAACTTTATGCTACTCATTCGTTTGCTACTATATCAAAATTATCATTTAATGATTATATCTTTCACTGGTAAAGTGTTTTAAGATATTGCAAAAAAATCACAATCATGCTCGTAAACCCAAATAAAAAAGCTAGACTCTGTTACATTTAGATTCATAATAAGAACATTTATGAGTACTTAGAAATCCCTAATTATATCTTTTATATATTAAGTTGTACACGCAATTTTACTTCTTAGGCAACCTTTTCCGCTAAGAGTCCTAATAAACCACTTAAACTCAAATAAGCATATACTTGACAATGATACAAACTGAATTTCCTTACAGCAATGGTCAAATCAGTTAAATGTTTTATCATTTACATTGGGTACAAATTAAGTTTTAAAATATTTTAGGCAAACGAAATTTTTTTTGAAGGATGTAGCCGTGCTGTGATTTAAATGGGGTAGTCAGGGAAAACAGCGTTTTTTCTTGTGTCCTTTATCGTAAAATGTAAGGTTGAATTGTCAGATTTCTCAAAACGGAAACTGGCTCCCTTTCATCGACAATATCTCTGGCGTAGCATACGCGTAGCGGTCGTGCGTGCGACTGCTACGCCAACGTAGCAGTCGCACGCACGTCGAGGGCTTCATTCCACACCTAAACCAGCGCATTGCTTTAGGTGTTTCTATATATAAAATGTATGTATTTACAAAATAATGTCTCTATGTATGTTTATAGGCAATCTAGAGATAGAATTCGTAACATGAGTTAGTTAAGCTATACTTACATAGGGTCTAGATGTCTAGATAATATTGAATATTGGATTGTACGAAATTTTGTCGTAGAATATTTATTTACTATTGTATTTATCGTGTTCTGGTGAAACATGCTTCTAAGAAGAAGCAATTACATTACCTCATCCGTAGAACAAATTTTTGCATTTGTGGCATTCATAGGCGAAAAGCATTCATCGTAGAATAAATACCAAGTGACCGAGCAAGCTGGAACCACATTACTGACGTTCGCAGATAGACTTATAATGCTTTCTTGGTTTACCAATCTCAGTGTTAAATAAACCTATAATGGTGAGAAAATAAAGAACACTTATTAGCTGTTTCCAGACTAGATTCTAACCCCGTTCTCACAACCCACGGGTATCTATTCCAGAGATAAAAGATAGCAAAATTTTAGCTAGATCAGTTAAACCGTTTGAGCGTGATTGAGTAACACACACACATACATACACAAACACACACAAACATACACATAAACTTTCATGGCTTGGGTAGTTAGCTAGTAGAATGAAAACAAAAAGATTTTGTTATAAGGTTGGACAGAAGAATTAAAAATAGTTATAAGAGTTGATCGTAAAATATGTGATGCATTATCTTTTGACAAGAATTATGAAGCCATATTTTACCCTGTAACTGGTAAACTTCGAACAATATCGCAGCTTAAGCAAAATCGTAAATTTCTTTGAATAACAATTGGTCGTATTTTTAGTAATTCACATTCTTATTTTTAAACAATACGACGGTAATCCTCACCTCAATGACAGGTAGTTGGGGCTCCACGGCTGTAATAAGGGCAGTCAAATGGGTGGATAATGATTTGCCAGGTACAGCTATTTTAACTGATACTAAATGCCTGTAATACAACATGAGACAAGATTAGGAAACAAGCGCCTAACGAGTCACTTTTATAGACTACAAATAATCGTAAATATCGCGATCCAATACCGTGATGTCGATGTCAGTATACTTAGGTACGAATTGCGTAGGTCACCGTACATTTTGTAAAACGAGGAACCTGTTACTTCGGTTTCGAAGTCAACTAAAACCCAATTTTCGAGGCTATACACGGCTATAGCCTAATTGAGGTCATAAAAGGTGCTATAAAAGGCTATATTTTATCAGATTCGTCCATACGAACTATTAGGTAATCAGTGTCTATGCTGCTATTTTCACTTTCGTCACTGCTATCATCACCTACATTAATTATAGGTTCATTTTGTAAAATATTATCTAGTTTCACATTTCGAAAAAACAAATACAGAGTTGCGTGTGTGGTAAATATAAAGTGGTTGTAGTTATAAAAAAAAATGTAGGTACGCCAGACCGGACTTAATATGTGTAGTTTAGTAATAAATGTAATAAATAAATGTCGTGTCCTAAAATTATACATTCGATACACGTACTTACTTACGATACATATTGGCAATAAAGAACAGCAATTTGCTCCTTTAAAAACCAATAATTAATACTCAACTTCATGAGCGGACAAACGTCAAAACAGCCATCCTATCGTGCTGCGACTATAGTGGCTTTGTTACTAATTAATATAGAAGCAAACCGTGTATAAAAATAGTAAATATCGAAGTGGTAAAAGAGAAAGATCGAAATATTAAAAAAAATATCTCGGAAACGGTCGATCGCTACGCTAGGTGAGGAGCGCGTAGGCCCCGACTACCTAAGCACCGTTGCGTTGCCGCGCGGCTGTGGGTGATTATCTCGGTAGGTATGTAAGTATAGACGAATAACGGACGCCTGCCTAGAGTATGTAATTTTCAAAACAGTCTAAATTAATGTAGTTATTTATGGTAGGCCATAAGGTATAAGGCTTATAAATGTCAAGATTAATGTATTAAACTATTTGGGTCTAATTATTGCTTGCTTATTATACAAAGACCATCGTAGAATAGTCTACAATGAAAATATGTATATAAGTAAAGGGGTGTATTTCAACAGGTCCATTAAAATCTTGATTACGTGGAATTTTATTACCTTAAATTTTTAAATAAAAAAAATTGCGTTAATTAAAGGTTTTGGTATGCATTCTTGCCTAATATCAAGAAACATGCGTGCACGGCAATGAAACAAGCGTCGACGACACTGAAAGAAATGTGTCAAAAAAAATGTTTTTTCCGTACAGAAATCCTTATGGATACCCCTCTCGTATCCCCCCCGTGGCCGCTTATGTGGGACTCTTACCGACTAAAATCGCACGCTATCTCCAGCTTCGAAATATCTCCATCGGGATTGGGAACAGTGTTCCCGTCATGTCTACTAATGACTCAAATTAATAGACACTTTACAAAAATAAATAAGAGAAATGGCGTTCTATTGAATGTTTAATCAGGAGGATGAACTTAGTGAAATAGAAAGTTATACCTATCCACGGCGATGAAAGAAAAAAATGTTCAGGAACGAAAAAATGGTATACTTTAATTTATGGCGCCGAAATGCAGGCACGTATGTACGTCCTTTCATATCGAGCACTTAGGTGGCACTATATGCAACGTTTAGCGCAGGTGAGGGAGGACGCAAGTCGTTAGATGAAACAATATTCTAAAACATGTTAAGAACACGGCGATGAAAGGTAACTCTGGGACAAATTAATTTTGATTAACCATTTGCTGTATTGTTTAAATATTTCGTAACAATACTTTAACTATTCACGTATCAAAAAAAACTAGGTTTTAATAAAAATAACCAATAGATTTTATCAATGAGGTCTCACGAATTGATAGGTGACGTGTGGACAACACGGCAATGAAAAATTTAGAGGTGTAATATTTTTTTTTTATAGAATATTTGGTGCCCCACATAGATCACTATTTCACCTAAACAGAAAAATGTTAGAGCATTATAACTATGATTTTTAGTACCGATTTCATCGATGCCACACAATTTTTGGTCCCGGGAAATTCACCCAAAGAGGTAATTTGTGTTTCGGAATCGCTGAAAGTATGAGCGGGTGGTGTTTTACAATACAAAGAACAAAGAAGACATAATGCCTTTATTCTATATTTCGAACGAATATTTGTACATGAGCGCCAATTTCACGTATCACGTATGCTGATAGTAGAAAACCTAGTCATGAATTGCATTGTCTTTTTTATTTACTGATTAAAGAATAGAAACTGCCTTCAATAACATTCTGAGAAAATATCGGACAGACAAAGGGTTACCTACGTACTTGGTACCTGTTACATTCGGTAAGATTATGGTATGGTAGGTACTAACAACAATCCTTCTCTAATTATGCTTCCTCGTTGCCACTCACGTGTCGTCAGAATTATGTGCGTGATCGATTATTTGGGAATTATTAATATTCTGAGATATGATGAAATATCCCACCAATATTATAAACTAGCCTATTTCCGCAGTTCCGCCAATGGATGTCAGTGTGTGTGAGGTGTAAATGAATAAAACAAACTTAGAACGACATCCCATTCCATTCCATATTTTTTTCGATACAAGCAGTTTAACTGTGGAGTTTACTACCGGAAAGTCATAGTCATTGTGGATTCTGGGTTATACCTATATTGACTGTATTTAAAATTTTATTCCTTCTAATTCTACAAGTATTATTATTCAAAAAATAATAGCAGCTCAACTCTGTTACTTTTTCAATTGCTTTTGTTTCTTTCTTCTATTGTTGTCTGTGAAAGATTACCCCATTGTATTGCACTAGTCACAACCCCCCACCCCGCTCTTTCGGAGATCCCTGCTCGTGCGCAGGTAAGTTGCTCGAACCTTTATAAGTGGCTTCTTATTGAAACAAATTCATTCCATGTTCATCTCTGCCGAGTGAAGTTATCCTAACCAGTTGTGCTTTAAAATTTAAAAAGAAAGATGGTGTCTCCTAATGGTCAACTACAAAGATATGTATCCAATTTAATCTTACAAAATTATGTATCCCTACGAGTGCCACTATGAACTACCCTAAGATTGTGACAAACATGGTATCCACCGAACTTGACAGTAACATGTATGCGCGTAAAGCGCAATAATTATGTATCCTACTACATTTCCTGTAATATGTACACTATCAATCTTAATTAAAAATCTATCCAAATATTGTGAAAGAAAATTGTATACATTTAATGTTCCAAAGAAATGTAACCATAATAAAAAGGATGTACGAATTTCGAACTGCAAAACAAAAGATTTCGCGAGAAAATGTCATTACAAATCTTTAAAAGGTAATGTGGTCCTACAGTAAGTTGTCTGAGTAATAAGTAGATATGATAAATACGAACTTTTCCGAATGAAACCGATGCCAAAACATTATTGATAACATGTGTATTGGATGACGGATAAAAGAAAAAAGACTTATCATTTATTTTTATTAGTAAAGAACTTACACTTAAGATGACAAAAAAGAAAACAGAAAAATACAAAGTCATCACTTCGAACAAACATTGAAACTTATAATTACACTCGTTTTAAGGTGAATTTAAAATCTGGTATAACGATCATCAGCTTGTAATAACGGATTCTGGTCAGTTAGCATAGACTGAACGCATTTTTCACAAAAATTGCTTCCACGACTCATGTCCCATAGATGGTGACATGTTCTTTTAAATTTTGTCATAATAATAAGTAGGTATCGCGAATATTTTAGATAATACTAGCGGACCCGACAGACGTTGTTCTGCCCGACTACAGCGCCATCTGCTGGACTGATTTGTGAATCTAAACCATCCAGGGTGCCACCCAAACGCATACAAAAAATTCAGATTCAGTCTTGGTTAGACTCAAAATCTTACGCATATTAAATTTGATCACAATCGGATTAGAACCGGAAATAAAGTAAAAAAACGGCTCAGCTTTAGATTAGCCGTCCACGAGTTTGGAGTCCACATGCGTTATTACACAAAACTAATGTTATTAGAAGCTTCCACGTAAAGTTTTGAGGTGCGGAATTCAATTTTTAGAAGCCTCCACGTAAAGTTTTAATTTGCTTATTTTAATGGTTAATGAGTAAAAAATTTTCAGTCACATTTTTATCAATATTTTGACACTTGACAACAGAACACACACTCTTAACGTTTTGTTTTTCAATGGCGCTCAGACTGTAGTGTGTTATTCGTTGTTTATGTTTTGTGTCCCTAGCAGTTGAGATCGTTTACGTACCTACTACTGTCTGTGAATCCCGACTCAGAGTACCCCGACTCGGATAGATTAGGTTAGCAGGCTAAGCCTTCGTGGTTATTTTTTTTTCAAACCACCCGGAAAGTTTTTGATTGTCGACTGTAAGTAACTCAAATTAATGTTTTAAGTTGCTGATTCTGTTGATTTCTCGTCACTAGCAGTCAGTCGTTGACTTTGCTTGTTTTTTGCGAAAGTTAGGTTAGAATATTAAAAAAATCGTATCCCAAAAAGGGGGGGCGTCCGCACTTTTTCCTTCAAAGGGGGTTCTACCCCCCCCCCTCCCGTCCACCCGCTCCCAACCCTTAAATCGTGGGCGTCTAATCTAAAGTTGAACCAACAAAACGCGAAAATCGACCTCCATGCGGGCGGAACTGCGGGTAACAGCTAGTATATAATAAAGATGAAGTATTAGATAGAATTAATCAAACTCTATAATGTGCAATGTAATGAATTTATTTTTAAATGGCATTCTTCAGAGAAGAAACTTTTTTGATTTCGGTAGCACTTCGAAATTCGTAGGTAGGCACATCCTTTTTATTATGGTTACATTTCTTTGGAACATTAAAATGTATACAATTTTCTTTCACAATATTTGGATAGATTTTTCATTAAGATTGAGAGTGTACATATTACAGGAAATGTAGTAGGATACATAATTATTGCACTTTACGCGCATACATGTTACTGTCAAGTTCGGTGGATACCATGTTTGTCACAATCTTTGGGTAGTTCATAGTGGCACTCGTAGGGATACATAATTTTGGAAGATTAAATTGGATACATATCTTTGTAGTTGACTGTACGTACATTTGTATTTTCTGTACACTATTTGATTTTTAACGTGTTGTTAGTATCTGTTTAAGCGTAACTCAAGATAACAATTAATTTAGCCATTTTATCTACTGACTTATATATGAATTAATTATTTCAAGTGTGTGTCCATAGCTGATGATGTGAAATCTAAAATTTATTATGTTTCCTAAACTACAGGTCGCGCCAAAGAACAAGCGTACCCGTGGGAGGCCCAAAGGCTCAAACCGGAAGCCGCTTACACCCGTAAGTAATTTCATGGAGATGCAATGTGTCACACGAGTTCCGTTTTATTCATCAAGACGTGTTGTTTCATTGAGTTTTCTGTTGGCAGGCAGAGAAACGAGCGCGTAACGCTCATTACGAGCGTGAGCGTCGCGGTGACACGGCTGCAGAGACGGCGAACCTCAAACGGGTACTTGGCCTTGAGGCGAAAGTAAGATGACCCAAATATTTTACATGTAAAGATGAAAATAAATAAGTTCATAAAGAAATACATTAACTTTTTGACTTGTTGCAGACGACAAAATCGTTTATGATGGCTTCCGCGATCACATTAATACGGAAGAGCCGTAAACCTATACAGGGTTTACGGAGGGAAGTGGCGGATGCGGAGAGGGAAAGTAAATAACAGTTGCATTTCATACTAGTGTACATAATAACAGCGATCGTTGGAACCGCTCCTGTAACTATCGTTCTTTTGTTATAGTTCAGCAGCTGACAGTGGAACTAGGGCTGTACGGCGAAGCAATTGAGGAGGAGGGGCCACAAGCGGCACAGAACGTGCCAAGTAATAACACTTCTCTAAATACTTGGTATAAATTATTTAATATAAGAAAGTTTACATGTTATTCTAACTCGTATTTGTTTTACAGCTGAAGATCAAAGCCAGGATATGTGGTCCTTAGTGGACGAAGTAATCACGGACGACATTCAGCAGGTAACTGATTATGTATGCATTCTCAGTTTGACAAAACTTGTATTAGATAGTTTTGGTAACGTTATGTTTTGTTTGATTTACAGAATCAATAAATACGGTACGTCCGTACCGTGGTCGCGACCACGGAGCTGTTGCGACAATGGCAGGCCCCACATTAGGTAAGACAACCTAGTTCAGAGTTCAACACAGTGCGACCGCACGATTGGGCTCAATATTTTTTTTTATTTAGTCCGCTGGATTGACTGTTTTATTTGTTAGATTTTGTAGATGTTGATTAATTTCAAAATTACTTCTTTTCAGCATGCGCCTCACTTCTCTACGAAAGGCTTTTTTCAAAGCCGCTTTTATCATACATGTGAGACATTGTAACTATAAATCAATTCTTACTTATATGATAAAGTTGGCAAAAGTCTATACATCTCTACACGGCAGCGGTTCGCAAGTCCATCTACCTACTGCAGAATATTCTACGAGACTTACTTCGTTTACTTTTTCGAGTATTGTCATTACCTAACGCAACAATATTATTGTTATAATTTTAGTCCCCTATTTTAACCGTTGTTCATTATTTACTGTACTAACATGTTATTTTTCATTATTCATGCAATCAGCTGGTGGTTATGGGTTAATTTTAAAATTACTTTTTTGCAGCACGCGACTCACTCCTCTACAGAAGGCTTTTTAAAGCCGCTTTTATCATACAAGTAAGACATTGTACTTATATCAATTCTTACTTTTATGATGAAGCTGGCAAAAGTCTATACATCTCTTCACGACAATACATCTACCTACTGCAGGATATTTTACGAGATTCACTTCGGTTACTTTGTTGAGTGTTGTCATGACCAAGCGCTACAGAATTGTTACAATAAACATATCCCTCTATTCATTATTGTTCACTGTTCAGAGTTTAACGTGTAACTTTTTCACTAATCGCTTACTCTTTGTTCTTATGCGATATGTTCCTGGCCATCATTGTCATTTGTCAGAAATATAAACACGTGCTACGAGCTCTACGATTCGCGCGTAGCTCGTAGCATTGTAGAGACTTAGTCAATGTTAGCATCCTACAACGACCTCTGTGGTGTAACAGTAGAGCATTCGACTGCTAAGTCAGAGGTTGCGGATTCGATTCCCGCTCTGTGCAAATATTCGTTAACATTGGTCTGGGTGTTGATATGTAGGTATTTAAAAAAAGTGTCTGTATGATTATCCGCATTCCAGAATACACAGCACAAGCTAGTTGAGCTCTTCTTATTTTAGGTCTAGTAGCCCTGTGTATAACCATAATATATTTATTACTTTCCACATCTGAAAGGAACAGAGATACGCGTAGATTACTGGACTAACACACAAGCTACTTTCATCCCTGGAATAAAGTTCCCATGGGTTGTGGGGGCGGGATCATATCATCATTGCTGTATAATAATAACATTTTTCTTTAACACAGGTCCTACAGATGGATATTTATAATATGTTACATGCATTATTTAGATTTAATTTTTTATGGTTTAATTGGATATTTTATTTTTCTTTTCACTTTTGAGATTTCAAAAACATGCGCATACGATTTCAAACTTCCAATTCTCATCATTGGGTTGTGAAGGTCAGTTGGCAGTCGTTTCGCGGAAAATATCGATGTCCAGCCAAATTCGCAGTTAAGACTGGTCAAGCAGATCCCAGATTCTAAGGTGAATGCGACTGGGTTGAAGCTTACGCTAGGTTGAAGGAAGAAAGGGAGGTGGGATGCCCTACAGCCAAATGGACTTAGAACCTAATACATAGGTAAAATAGATGAGAAAGGTGGAGAATTGGATGCCTTGGTGCACACTGGGCGAGGCCAATGCCCTTTTTCATACTCGTATAAGAGTTCGTTTGTTTGTATTTTAAATATGTAGGTATCGTTTTAAATACCCAATTTACACACTAACAATCTTATTTCAATACATACACATAATATCACAAAGTCAGAAGTACATAGTTTGATATAACGCTGTCGCTCATGCTCTAGCACTCCGCACAGGTGTAGGAGTATAGGTGAAGGTATGTATTGCTTTGAAGTCATTGTACTGCAGTTGTCGTATCGCTAACAAGCGTTCCTATGAGAGCCTTTGTTCTCAAAAATATTGTGCACAAACATCTTCTATTTTAGAAAAGAAGCAATGTTATTTGCTCTTTTGTGAACAAAATGTAGTATTTTTGTTAGCGCTGCTACGTTACATTCCAATAATTCTAATTACGTCTTAATCGTATTACCATATACTTTACTATCTATTGTAGAGAAATGGGGTGTGATGTTCCTCCGACACAAAGTTGTATGTGGAACGGAAGCCTGATAATCTATATTAAATTCCATGTCACACACAGGTTCCTATCTGGCTTGTGGACTAAGAGCCCCTAAACCCCAGACCCTCGTTATTTCATAAAAGCTGAAAGTTTGTCAACGCATGCTCCTAACACAGATACACGGTACTAAGGGGTAGCCGTAGGAGCGAGCGCAAGGCGCAAGTGGGTGCGGGTGAGACGCCGAGTCAGGTCTATTGCGATCCCTCACTGCGCAAGTATTGTAATTATAAAATTGGAATAATTAATAATTAATAATTCTAATTTGAATAATTAATAATTCCTATTGAATAATTAATTATTCTAATTTAAATAATTAATCATTAATACTTCCAATTTGAATAATTAATAATTCTAATTTAAATAATTAATCATTAGTAATTCCAACTTGAATAATTAATAATTATTTAGAATTCTAATACATGCGCAGTGAGGTGAGGAATTGCAATAGACCTGACTCACCGTCTCACTCGCACCCACTGACTTGCGCTCGCTTCTACAGCTACCCTTTGGTACCGTTTATCTACCAAAACCACGGTGACCGAAACTTCATAATGGGTCATCGTTCTTACCAGTGTGTTGGGAGCATGCGCTGACAAACTTTCAGCTTTTAACGGGCTCTTGCTCTATTGGAAACTAGTCTTCCAATAGCTTCTTAACTGTTATCGTACCTACCACCGGTTGTTCTATATACCTTCTACAAGGATTCTGTTCTACTTGTACGGTAAAATATTACATAAGGGAAAAATAAAAAAAAATGTATTTGTGGCGATTTCCGTACGAACAAAAAGGGGCCATTAAGTATCAAATACGTTAGGTTTCAATCAAAGATTTAATTTCCAGAGCACTTTGCCTGTCTAATGACTATATACATACATACGCCTTTTTCCCTCCGGGGCAGGCAGAGACAACAGACCGCCATCTTTCTGTGTCCTGACATACTTCAGGCGCTTCCTCTACTGTAATTAAGCCTTTCATGCAAGCCCGCTGGTTTCGAATGCTTTTGTATTACCCTTTTAATAACTATTATCATAAAATATGAGGAACTAGCCGTTGCCCGCGGCTCCGCCCGCGTGGACGTCAATTTTCGCGTTTTTTTACTATATCGCCGGTTCTGATCAGCGGATTGCGACCAAATTATGCATCTAGAGATGCATCTTTCGCCGCACCTGTCCCGATTTCAAAAGTCAATATGAGACTTAGTCATTGAGAAAATCTGTTATTTTGCAATTTGGGCATTTTTGGGCATTTTTGGACTTAGTCATTTTGCAAATCAGACTTATCGAAGATTTGGATATTTTGGTATTCGTGTCTTATGAACCGGATTGGGCAATATCGTGAACCTATCGAGTTACTAAATTAATAGCTTTAGCATATAAATATCAAGATACATAAGTACATATGCACACGCCTTTTTCCCACGGGGGTAGGCAGAGACAACAGCCCGCGCGCTTCCTCTACTGTCATTAAGCCTTTCATGCATCGAATATCTACGTAATAATAAATATTTAGTGGCAATTTAAAATTTTCGGGTATGGTTACTGATACCGACCAACCCCTCACAATGCCGAGACATAATTATTTTACACCCTATGCCTATGTGTGTGTGGGTGCTCTTCCCTAGACTAATTCACAATAAGTATGCCGTGATAATTGTTATAACTGAATGAAAAAACTTAAAAAGACATTAAAATTTCATGCATTGTATGTTTGACGGCACTTTAAATGTTATTACTTCTAATGCCAAAAGTTTTAGTGAGTATTCAAATAATAGCAGCTTAACGCGGCTGCTTTTGCAAAAATTGATTTTGTTTCCTTCTTTTATTGTTGTGAATTACCTCGAGTGCTTACCTCCATTTTGTGCGCTTTGTATCGTTATCTAAGGGATTGTAAAAATATTTAATGTTCAAATAACAATTTGTTAGGATTTTAATGTTTTAAGAAATTTATTGAACAAAGGAAGGCTTATAATCATAATAATCATAATCATAATCATTTATTTCGTGGATCATAGGTTAGTTATAATGGTCTTAAGATTATGTTAAGTGCGCTATGTCCTACCACAAGTGGTGTACAAATTAAACTATGTCATCAAGTAGTACAATCCAAATAATTAACTTATCAAATTTAATAATTAAAAAATAAATAATCAACTTGTCAACTTAAAACAATACAAAATATCACCTTATTACAAAAATCAAATGTCAAGCCGTATATTATATGTCATGTCAAACAGTATAACCATAGATTAAAAATAAAAATGTCCGTCATAAATTTCTAAGTACCCACATAATAATAAGTCAATAAGAATTATAATAAAAATGTCAATTTGTAATGTTATCATTTAGGAAACCTTCAATAGAGTAGTATGTCTTGTTAATCAAAAATATTGATAACTCTTTTTTGAATTTATTTAAGTTCGGTTCCACTCTAATGAATTTCGGCAATTTGTTAAATATCTTTGGTGACCGACCAGATGCAATTTATCTGCTCGACGTGTACTACTAACTATTTGAAACTTTTCTAAATTTTGTTTAACAAACATTGCAGTTTCGTAAATATAAAGGCTAGGCATCGTCAATATGCCCAGTTTCTTAAAGAATGGCACACAACTATCTGTTCTGCGCAAATCGCACATTGCTCGTATGCAACGTTTCTGTGCAATAAAAACTTTTTCTTTTCCAGTTGCATTACCCCAGAATATTATACCGTATCTTAATGTTGAAGATATGAGGCCGTGGTAGGCTGTAATCAAAGTGCTTTCATTAACAGTTTTTCTAAGCATGTACAAATTATAAGCGTATTGATGCAACTTATTGCACACGTTTTGTATTTGCGTATTCCAATTTAGTGAATTATTAATATGTAGACCAAGAAATTTAGTTTCCTCAGTTTGTGTTATGGCTTTCCCGTTATAATTTATATTAATGTCATGAGATTTATTTATCCTTTGTCCGAATTGCATTATCATCGTCTTGTCTAAATTTATTTTTAAATTATTCGAAGTAAGCCAATTAATAACCATAATTATATTATCATTAATGTCAGATTCAAATTTATTTATGTCATCATTATTAAAAACTAAGGTACTGTCATCAGCAAACATGATCATGGGATAAGAAGTGGAGTTTGGGAAATCGTTAATATAGATAACGAAAAGTAGGGGTCCCAAAACACTGCCCTGAGGAACTCCATACGCAACGGTTCTTTGAGACGAACTGAAAGTTAGTTCAGATCTTTCACTTATTCTGCTCACTAAAGTATGCTGTTGGCGGTTGTGAAGATAAGACTCTATTAACGCAGATATATTACCTCTCACGCCATAACAAATCAGTTTCTGAATTAGAATCTTATGATCTACGCAGTCAAAAGCCTTTGACATGTCCATAAACAGTCCCATTACTGGCAATTTTTTATCTACTCTATTGATAATTAAACTTAAAAAATCGTAAATTGCCATGTTAATTGATTTGTTCTGCCTGAAACCTTTCTGACCATCGTGAAACAGGTTGTTTAGCTCGAAGTACTTATTCAGGTTAATAGATATAACTTTTTCAATGATTTTTGAAAAAATCGGGATTAGTGCAATTGGTCTGTAGCAGGACAAATCCTCCCTATCATTTTTTTTGAAGAGTGGTTTGATTGTAGCGATCTTTAGTTCCTCAGGAAAGACACCGTCGACAATACAATTATTGATAGCATGACTCAATACTGGGGAAATAATTTTGGATACCAATTTAACCACTTTTGTGTTGATACTGTCATGTCCGGTGCTATTGGTATTGTTCAGTGACATAATAATTTGATGTATGTCCTGAGGGATTGTCGGTGGCATAAACATAGAAGAAGATCTTTGCGATATAGTGGTATTTCGATATTCGGAGGTTCTTGTTGGTTCTATTTGGCCAACAAAATAATTGTTGAATGCTTCTGCTATATCCAAAGGGTGCGAAATAGTTTTACCGTCAAGATTTATGCTATTTACGTTTTCTTTTGGAAAATTAATTCTTGATTTTTGTATAACTTTCCATGTGGCTTTTTGTATATTTTTAGAGTTTCTAATGTAATGTTCATTGTGTGATTTTTTTGTTAGTCGAATAACCATTCTTAGCCGCTTTGAAATGCTTTTAAAATTTCCTCTATTGCTTTCAGTTGGCTCTGACCTATACTTCCAAAGTAATTGCCGCTTTCGTTTACTACACATTCGGATGCCTCGACTTAACCACTTAGGTTTTATTTTGGTTCGAATTTTGACTCGGACATTCGGAAAGCACCTATCATAAAGTGCCCTGAAAATATTGTAAAAAGCAGTGAAGCTTCTTGAAGCATCCGTTTCAAGAAATATGTCACTAAAATCTGTATTTTCAAGACATTTTTTAAATCTTGCCATATTGACCTCGGAATAAATTCTTTTCGTAGTGAACCAATAATCATAACGACATGACCTTTTTACCGGACAAGTTAGCATCTGAGCTGTATGGTCTGACAATGCAAGATCCAATATATGTCCTTTACTACTATGTATATTGTGTATTATATCATCTATACAAGTACCACTAGATAAGCGAGTAGGTTTATTTATTTCATGTTTTAGATTATAACCTTTTAAAATGTCTTTGAAACGTTCAGAGTTACCACATTTCCTGAGAAGATCTATATTAAAGTCACCACAAACCACCATCTTTTTATTGGAATTATAGCAGAACAGTTCCAAAATATTACAAAAATTGTTGAAGAATATTTCAAATCTTGTTTTATTGTCATAGTTCTGAGGACTTCTATACATGCATACTATTATTATGTTATGGTCTGTCAGTTCAAGAGCACAGTTTTCAAAGACGTTAGGGATGTTGTATCTAGCTAAATCAACTACCTTACTTTTAATATCCTTCTTAACCATAATACATGTGCCACCATTTCTAGCTTTTCTTGAAGAGAACGTAATTAAACTATAATTAGGGATAGATATCATACCAACATCTGTTGCGATCATATTGTGTTCGGTTACGCAAATAACATCAATTGTCTTAAACTTGTCAATTAAGCCATGCAATGCAACTGTAAAAGAGTCCAGTTTAGTAAGTAAGCCATCAATATTCTGATGTAATATATTTATTTTATTGTATACGAAAAAAATCTTCCCCTGTTATATTAGAATTAACATTAGTTGCCATGTCATTAACGTCTGGTAATTGCGCAGATATCTGGTTGTCGGTTTGGGTACTATTATCTTTTAATTGTGTAACAATCTTAATATTACATTTACTATGATAATTTGTATAATTTCGATGATACTCAATTTTTAGAATCTCCTTCAACAAGTACCGACATGTTATTATTGGTCTATTAAATCTATTTGGAGAATATGATAGAAAATTCATTTCGACAAAATTAACATTAGTGTACTTACTGCAAATAAATCGCAACTCATAGTTGAGCTTATCCCTATTAAGAGATTTATTGTAGGGTACTTCGCTTACCAATATGCTTGGTCTAGTTGTGGATTGAAAAAAGTTGTGCAGATGCCTTTGGAATTCATAGGGGTTGACATCATTAATACCACCCAGGACTACAACAAAATCCTGCTCAGTTAACGAGTAGATTTCTCTTGAGTTTAAGATTTCAGAGATGCGGGCAGATGGTTTCCAGAATGAACTAACCATATATTTGTGACCTACCAGGCTCTGCAGTGTTCTTCGGATATTTTTACCCTGGTGATCCGCAACTATTACAATCTTCGACTTGCCAGGGTCAGACTGCGTTTCCTTGTTGAGTGTAATTTTTTCGCATACCGTCCTATTTGATCCAGGTGTGGGTAAAGTCTGCCGTGGCTTAAGTTTTAAAGTTCTTGCTTGGGGGATTATAAAGGTCTAACTATAATTTACTACTGATTATAAAAAACTAAGCTGAAATTACCAATATAACTTAGTGCGTATTTATGATTAGTGATAAATCATACTTAAATGTCGTGGGCATAGGTATAATACATAGCAAAGCGGTTTCAAACATCTATTTAAGACTAGCTGTTGCCCGCGGCTCCGCTCGCGTGTAAGTCGCTTATTGCATCCACTCCCACTCCTGCTCCAGTTGATACTCCCACCTCCACTCCCACTCCCACCCCCGCTCCCGCTCACACTCCCACCTCCCACTCCCACACCCACCCCCACGCACACTCCCACTCCCACTGCCACGCACACTCCCACTCCACGCACACTCCCACTCCCACCCACACTCCTACTCCCACGCACACTCCCACTCAAGCCTCATTTATATTCAGCTCCTACCGCTGCTCCTCGCGCTGCCGGAAATAATTCCATAAATACTGCTGCGGCAGCATCGAGGGAAATGTGTGTTTACATACTGCCCTTCCCATCACTTCGCTTTCGACTTTTGGCAATGGCAGACGTTGAAATTATTGCAGCGTCCACGCTGTGTATTTTAGCGATACATAATTATGTGCGTCATTAAAAAAAAAAACAAAGAAAAAAAGGAAAGACGTCGTAGAAGATAGTGGATGATATCTATACATCGTATAGAACTTATAATAGAATTAATAGAACTATAATTTCGTTGCTCCATTCGTACGGCATTTTTATAAAAGTAGTTCAAAGTAAATGTATGTACTTGGTGTTTCCAAACGCACAGTACACGTTTAGCTACTCCGGGCGTCCGGCGACAACTGAGCGACGGAGCAGAATGTAAACACGCCCTGCCGCTCGCGCTGCCGGTCCTTTGAAGTCCGCAAAAAAACCGCTCTTTTGGGGAGCGCTGGGCAGCGCGTGTGACATTAGCAGTGTCATGAGAAGTATGATGTTTACATACTCGTCCTGCCCACTTCCCTGCTCACTACGGCTGAATATAAACGGGGCATCACAATACCGCTCTCACTTCCACTCACACTTCCACCCCACTCCCACTCATACTCCCACCCCCACGCACACTCCCACTCCCACTCCCACGCACACTACCACTCCCACTCCCACCCAAGCTCCCGCTCCCACTCACACTCCCACCCCCCACTCTCACTCCCACTCACACTCCCACCCCCACTCTCACTCACACTCCCACCCCCACGCACACTCCCACTACCACTCCCACGCATACTCCCACTCCCACGCACACTCCTACTCCCACTCCCACCCCCGCTCCCGCTCCCACTCCCACCCCCACCCCCACCCCCACTCCCACTCAAATCAAAATCCCTAAAAACTAATAACACCACTATCCACTAATTAATCTTACTTGAACCCCACTCATAAAATATAATTACATCTAAATTATTTATTTATTTATTTATTCATTTATTTAATATTTATGCACACACAGTATTAATTAGTAAAGAAAATGGAAGGTGGAAAGAATAGTACAATTATTATATATTTCACAATTTATTTTACAATTTGTACCTAGTGTGATGTGGTTCATAATTATGATTATACGGGTGTATATTGTACGTCTTATCAGACATGCTATGGTGATACTTTTATGTAATTGACAACATCTTCTATCTACCTGTGACATTTAAAAATGAATTTTGAATTTTGAACTGTGGGTGACGTAACCTACGACAAACTTATTATTTGCGGTTGGTACAGTAATCGGGTCTAGGAAATGAACCGCAAAATTAAATTTGTCTTTTATAGTATGTACTTTTCCGGGATAAAAAGTATCCAGTGTGCTGCCCAGGATATTGAAGAATAATTATACCAAGTTTCATTGTAATCGAACCGGTAGTTTTTGCGTGATGCCTGAACAAACAGACAGACAGACAGACAGACAGACAGACAGACAGACAAAAATTTTTTTAATCACATATTTGGGTTCGGTGTCAGTTTAGTAACACCCCCTGCTATTTTTTATTTTTTTATTTTCAATGTACAGAATTTTCACTTCTACAGATTTATTATAAGTATAGATGTGAAGGCCTACGACTAGGTATCTACTATATAAAGGTAACGGACTATATGTAATAGATATTCATAACAAATCGCTCGTATAGATGCCAGTTGTAGACAGCCAGTACATGAAAGAATTATACTGGTCGTAATGACCCTCAGTACAATATTTTGATTGATGCCTTGCAAGGTGGCCAGCAGGGTGGCTGTGAATTTTTCATTAGCATCTGTCTGGTTCGCGTTCTGAAACAATTATTAAACAATACATATATATTGTGTTGTTACTAAGCGAGGTAGAATGTATAATATTGTTACGAGCAGTACCTATAGACAAGGTTTTGGTTCATTGTCATCTATACAGCACCAAATGAAGTAAATACAAACATAATTTAAATGCCGATGGGTCAGTTTCTTATACCTACTCAATCGACGTCCACTGCCATACCACCCGATTCTCCACCTTCCGCATCCAGTCTATCGTTTCTTATACTCATCTTCAATCTCAACAGTTTCTTAATTAGATAGTCACCATCGGTCACCGCATCATTTGGGACTCAACCTATTAGTGCCTAGTACCTACTTACAGTATAAGTAACAATAGTAGATAACACCAATCTCCGTAACAATCCGATCTCACAGCGCATCACCAGCGCCTGCATATCGTCTATCAGCGAGTCCAGTGTACGAGCGTCCCCAGGGGCCAATTCCACCAATGTTGGTGAACCAATAGAACATGCTCCTAATGAGTCACACACTTCTACCCATACAGAAGTCCCACCATCTGTAATCAGCATGTTTATACCAATTCGCATGGATTACATTATGAACTTTCCTCAAACCTGCGCTCATAACAAAAAAACTAATAAAAACATAAGACAATATACCTTCCTCATTAATCACAATTATTCTTATGTCTTAAAAAAATCAAAGTAGTGGGCGCCAGGGGAATCAACTGAATGCGCTACATTTCAAGATTCACCCTAATAAGTAGGTACCTACTTATATCAATGTATTCGTAAAGTTTAGAGTGCTCAAATATAACAAAGCGTACTTGTTGTAACAATATGTTGGACTCGACGGCTCAGTCAATTTATCGCCTTTTATACTCGAACAATAGTCTTTCATGTTGATTCTCACAGTCATTAAGCGTTCCAAGATTAGGTTGCCTTGAGCCTTTTCTTTGAAATTTTATTTAAAAAACAAAAACCATTGAAGATAACAAACAAAGTCTTACCTGTATAAGGTAACAGAGTTTCTAACGCCAAATGATACACATAAGTTCCTAAAATTACGGAGTCGTTATTTCCGAGTTTGCAAAAGAAGATGTACTGCAATGGTCGTTTTAGGTCTACTATGGCAAGAGTACTAATTCGGAACATGGTCTCCATTGCCGTGCCGGCTTCTGGCATAACCTGAAATATATGGATACTATATTAGATGTGTCTGACTTTGTGGATTCCATGAAGGATAGGAACTGAGATCAATTAAACCTAACTTTAGTTATGTGTATTCATTCGGCAACCCACAGAACATTAAAAAGGATTTTTCTTTGTTCTGTGCGGCAACCACTGTGTCGTAGCGTCGTTGGAGCCTTCGACTGCTAAGTCGGAGGTCGCGGGTTTGATTCCCGCTCCGTGCAAGTATTTGTGTGCATGAATATGAATATTTGATCTGGATGTTTCTATGTACAATATGTATGAATTTACAAACAAAATATCGAAGTATATCCGCATTCTAGAACACGAACCACAGGCTAGTATAGATTATGCTTAGTTTGGTTCTAGATGGCGCTATGTAGAATGTCGTAGAATTTTTATTTATTTCAATGAAATTCTATCAGAAGCACATGTACAATAATATTAGCGGGTAACGGGTAAAGGTATTTCATAATAGAGATAATACGAGTAAGTATCTGTATATGAAATACCTATACCATGATTGTGTTAATTTCCGTTAATATTATTGCAGGTACTTACCTGTACATATCATGTAACTCGAAAGTTTAACAGTAAGGATCACGTAGATACTCAACTCTCTCACAAGATCTGTGATATTTAAATACTAGTTTATGATCTGTCTTGTCTATAATCTGTGAGTAGCATTCAGTATGTCCAAACTATAAGTGAGCAACCAATACATATATAAGGCCTGTAATAAGAGTACCTTACGCAAATCAAAGTTGTATGTTCGTAAATAGTTATTAAAATTAAACAAATGAATGTAGGCTGAAGCTCATTACTCACAAGTATTACACCTGGACTAGGTTTCTCATTTATTGCTAATTTCACATCGGCGTATACAGTACCCTTTTTTTTATCGTGCGGAAATCCCCATGGATACCGGGTTATGTCAGGATCGAACCGACTAAAACCGCACGCCGTCTCGGGCCTTAGTAACCGGGGTGTAAGGTTACCCAATGGGCATATCCCTCGCACCCCAGCTAACCCCGGGCCATCTACGGTTTTAAGATGGCCCCCTCGACCCGCTGAAGGGGGGGGGGGTGGGGCGAGCATCACGCCACTTCACCGACGGTGGGGTGTAGGGTGACAAGAGGCCGTCCTGTCACACAACCGTCGGCACGCAGACAATCAGCTCGCCTCCCGCTCGCTCCCCACTGTGCCATCTGCTTGTCAGAGGGACACGTGGAGAGCCTCGGAGCAGCCCTCTAAAGGGCCACTCCCACCCCGGCCGGATTGACCGCAGGCAGCAGCGTCTCCCCTGGCGAGTGGGAGGCGCTGCTCGCCTCCGTTGCCCAGGTGCACCACGTTGAGGTTCCGGCCCGCACCCGGCGTATACAGTACTCTCAGTACTACAATGGTCAATCATGTTACATTGGCACTTGGCGATAATCCGCGCAGTACCCATAGTGGCTTGCAATTGTGCCGTCACCAACTTCCAGCTTGTCTCATTCGAATAATCCGTCAACTCATTTAAAAAATTCTCTTCGAGGGAGAAAAGTTTATTGTATCTGATATTGGAACTCTATTCTGAGAAGGTATTAATAATGATTTAATCCATAAGTTTATTCTTAACTTTATGATACTCATTCGTTTGCTACTATATCAAAATTATCATTTAATGATTATATCTTTCACTGGTAAAGTGTTTTAAGATATTGCAAAAAAATCACAATCATGCTCGTAAATTTAGTAGATTACCCCATTGTATTGCACCAGTCACAACCCCCCACCCCGCTCTTTCGGAGATCCCTGCTCGTGCGCAGGTAAGTTGCTCGAACCTTTATAAGTGGCTTCTTATTAAAACAAATTCATTCCATGTTCATCTCTGCCGAGTGAAGTTATCCTAACCAGTTGTGCTTTAAAATTTAAAAAGAAAGATGGTGTCTCCTAATGTACGTACATTTGTATTTTCTGTACACTATTTGATTTTTAACGTGTTGTTAGTATCTGTTTAAGCGTAACTCAAGATAACAATTAATTTAGCCATTTTATCTACTGACTTATATATGAATTAATTATTTCAAGTGTGTGTCCATAGCTGATGATGTGAAATCTAAAATTTATTATGTTTCCTAAACTACAGGTCGCGCCAAAGAACAAGCGTACCCGTGGGAGGCCCAAAGGCTCAAACCGGAAGCCGCTTACACCCGTAAGTAATTTCATGGAGATGCAATGTGTCACACGAGTTCCGTTTTATTCATCAAGACGTGTTGTTTCATTGAGTTTTCTGTTGGCAGGCAGAGAAACGAGCGCGTAACGCTCATTACGAGCGTGAGCGTCGCGGTGACACGGCTGCAGAGACGGCGAACCTCAAACGGGCACTTGGCCTTGAGGCGAAAGTAAGATGACCCAAATATTTTACATGTAAAGATGAAAATAAATAAGTTCATAAAGAAATACATTAACTTTTTGACTTGTTGCAGACGACAAAATCGTTTATGATGGCTTCCGCGATCACATTCATCCGGAAGAGCCGTAAACCTATACAGGGTTTACGGAGGGAAGTGGCGGATGCGGAGAGGGAAAGTAAATAACAGTTGCATTTCATTGTACATAATAACAGCGATCGTTGGAACCGCTCCTGTAACTATCGTTCTTTTGTTATAGTTCAGCAGCTGACAGTGGAACTAGGGCTGTACGGCGAAGCAATTGAGGAGGAGGCGCCACAAGCGGCACAGAACGTGCCAAGTAATAACACTTCTCTAAATACTTGGTATAAATTATTTAATATACGAAAGTTTACATGTTATTCTAACTCGTATTTGTTTTACAGCTGAAGATCAAAGCCAGGATATGTGGTCCTTAGTGGACGAAATAATCACGGACGACATTCAGCAGGTAACTGATTATGTATGCATTCTCAGTTTGACAAAACTTGTATTAGATAGTTTTGGTAACGTTATGTTTTGTTTGATTTACAGAATCAATAAATACGGTACGTCCGTACCGTGGTCGCGACCACGGAGCTGTTGCGACAATGGCAGGCCCCACATTAGGTAAGACAACCTAGTTCAGAGTTCAACACAGTGCGACCGCACGATTGGGCTCAATATTTTTTTAGTACTCATCTTTTATTCTTCTAAGATAATTAAAATGATATTAGAAGTCTTAATTATATTAGCTTAATAGTAATTAAATATTTGGTAATTTGCTTATTACTTATTTTAATTGAATGTACTAGCTTATCACTCACGACTCCGACGGGTCGTGATCGTTCATTAGCTGATTAGCCTAATGGACTGAATTCTCGTTAACACGTACGTCAATGATTTTTGATGATGTTACGTTACATACATAATAAAACAGAAAAACTTTACGCAAAATAAGAATGGCCAACGTCTAGCCGGTGATATATTACTAGGTTATAGGATTTATATAAAGATATTTTTATTTACGGCGTTGGACGGTCACAAAAAATAACTCATGCATACATACTCGTACGTAGTGCACGGACAGCTTTTTCAATGTTTATTGACACTAATTTAGGTTTCAGTTTATTTTCTTACTTTCTTTGTTGGATGCTAAAAGCTCATTTATTTAGAACTTATTAATATTGAAAGAGTTTTGTATGGTTGAAAGATGCATTGCACTTGGATGTTTTTGCATGTAGGTATTTAATTACATTTAGAAGAACAGAAAGTAACACCATATGGCTTTACTTTTAGGAGGTAGTAAACACATTCAGGTTCGACTACTGCTCACAAAGTTGAGTATTAAGATTGGGCCGCTAGGAAACCAAAAGAAGCCCATATGCACTAAACATTCCTCGATTAATACCGAAATAGCAACGTCGGGAAATTCTGCTCCAAATATCGTCCAACCATACATTAAATGGCGACAGCTAATTATACCAGCAGACCACCTTTCTCCCGAAAGAAGAAGCAAGAAATTGCGTGGAAAATTTCACTGATCTCTACCACTATTTCCATGCAGGCAACTACTACGAGTTGTACTTAATGAATGTAATCAAAAGTACAATCATTAGCGTGAATGCCACAAAACATTTTGGCAAGTAACCCGACTTAAAACAGTACACACAAAGAGACCGACCACTGCACCGCTGTCCATTAACAACCCCCACCCCGCTGTCCATTAACAACCCCCACCCCGCTCTTTCGAAGCTCCCTGCTCGTGCGCAGGTACGTTGCCTATATAAAAGGGAATCTTATTACAGTGAAATCATTCCGTGTTCAGTATTGGCGAGTGAAGTTACTCAAGCCATTTGTACTTACGAACCAAATCGCAATTTAAAAAGAAACATGGTGTCTAAGAACGGTCGTCCTCTTCGTGGGAGGCCCAAAGGCTCGAAGCGGAAGCCGCTTACACCCGTAAGTGATTTCATTATGATACAGTGTATCACGCGAGTTTCTTTTTGTTCATCAAGAGGTGTTGTTTCATGAGTTTTCTGTTGGCAGGCAGAGAAACTAGCGCGTAAAGCGCAATATGAGCGAGAGCGTCGCCAGGAGGAGGCTGCGGGGATAGCGGACCTAGCCCGAGCACTTGGTCTTGAGGCGAAAAAAGTAAGACGACCCTAATATTTTGCACGTAAAATTTCATGACGAAGATAAATAAATTTATAAAGAAATACATTATCTTTTTGACATGTTGCAGACAAGTGTGAAGAAGGTGATGATTGCCGCCGTCATGTTATTATCACAGAGGACCGGCCGAGAACCGATACAGAGATTAGAGAGGACTGTCTCCGATTTAGAGATGCAAGGTAAATAACAGTTGTATTTCATACAAGTAAATTATAATAACAGCGATTGTTCGAAACGTCCCTTTAACTATCGTTCTTTTGTTATAGTTCAGCAAGTGTCGGTGGAAGTTGGGCTATACGACGACAAAATTGAAGAGGAGGTGTCACAAGAGACACTGAACGTGCCAAGTAATAACACTTCTCTATATACTTGGTATAAATTATTTAATATACGAAAGTTTACATGTTATTCTAACTCGTATTTGTTTTACAGCTGAAGATCAAAGCCAGGAGATGTGGTCCTTAGTGGACGAAATAATCACGGACGACATTCAGCAGGTAACAAACAGTAATCGAATACGCATGCATTGTCAGCTTGGCAAAACTTGTATATGATAATTTTACAACGTTATGTTTTGTTTGATTTACAGAATCAATAAATACCGTCGTACGTCCGTACCGTGGTCGCGACCACGGAGCTGTTGCGACAATGGCAGGCCCCACATTAGGTAAGACAACCTAGTTCAGAGTTCAACACAGTGTGACCGCACGATTGGGCTCAATATATTTTTTTATTTAGTCCGCTGGATTGACTGTTTTATTTGTTAGAGCTTGTGGATGTTGATTAATTTCAAAATTACTTCTTTTCAGCATGCGCCTCACTTCTCTACGGAAGGCTTTTTTCAAAGCCGCTTTTATCATACATGTGAGACATTGTAACTATAAATCAATTCTTACTTATATGATAAAGTTGGCAAAAGTCTATACATCTCTACACGGCAGCGGTTCGCAAGTCCATCTACCTACTGCAGAATATTCTACGAGACTTACTTCGTTTACTTTTTCGAGTATTGTCATTACCTAACGCAACAATATTATTGTTATAATTTTTGTCCCCTATTTTAACTGTTGTTCATTATTTACTGTACTAACATGTTATTTTTCATTATTCATGCAATCGGCTGGTGGTTATGGGTTAATTTTAAAATTACTTTTTGCAGCACGCGACTCACTCCTCTACAGAAGGCTTTTTAAAGCCGCTTTTAACATACAAGTGAGACATTGTACTTATATCAATTCTTACTTTTATGATGAAGTTGGCAAAAGTCTATACATCTCTTCACGACAATACATCTACCTACTGCAGGATATTTTACGAGATTCACTTGGCTTACTTTGTTGTGTCGTCATGTCCAAGCGCTACAGAATTGTTATAATAAACATATCCCTCTATTCATTATTGTTCACTGTTCAGAGTTTAACGTGTAACTTTTTCACTAATCGCTTACTCTTTGTTCTTATGCGATATGTTCCTGGCCATCATTGTCATTTTTCAGAAATATAAACACGTGCTACGAGCTCTACGATTCGCGCGTAGCTCGTAGCATTGTAGAGACTTACTCAATGTTAGCATCCTACGACGACCTCTGTGGTTTAACGGTAGAGCATCCGACTGCTAAGTCAGAGGTCGCGGATTCGATTCCCGCTCTGTGCAAATATTTGTTAACACTGTTCTGTTTGTTGATATGTAGGTATAATATCTACGTATTAAAAAAAGTGTCTGTATGATTATCCGCATTCCAGAATACACAGCACAAGCTAGTTGAGCTCTTCTTATTTTAGGTCTAGTAGCCCTGTGTATAACCATAATATATTTATCACTTTCCACATCTGAAAGGAACAGAGATACGCGTAGATTACTGGAATAATACCCAAGCTACTTTTAGAATAAGGTTCCCATGGGTTGCGGGGCGGGATCAGAATTCCACGCGCGCATTAACATCTCCAACACAATATCATCGTTTTAACTGTCACCCTCGCAATACATTACTGTACAGTACTTTTAAACTACAACTTTTCTATGAGGCCCTATCAACAACTTTGGGGTCTAAACTAGCAAGTTAAACTTAGATTTATTTCGGAATAGAAATTGTGTTAAAACCTTTAGCTTAAGATTTATATTTTTCCATCCTTATATCCGAATTTCATAATAATACTAATAACAGTGACGAACAAAACTATTCAACCAAAGCGTTATTACTTATTCCTAGAGACCTATATTTGTAAGGATTGTTATCGAAACAATTTCGAGAAATCTACAAAACTAAACTATTCACTAACCCGAGCCCTTTGTTGAGTAGTCTATTGTTTAAAGTCAGGTACACTCTGAACTTAGGACCACACGCAGAGTAGAAACCAAACCAAACCTCTTATAACCCGTAAATGTTGACGTAGATCGTGCAGTATGTAGTTTTCAAAGCAGTCAAAATTAATATACCTAGTTGTTTATGGTAGGCCATAGGGTAATGCTTATAAATGTCAAGATTGATGTATTAAACTATCTATGTCTGAATTATTGTCTAGTCTAGTAGATATTTAAGTCCAAAAAAATAAGTAAAGAGGTAATTTGTGTTTCGGAAATCGCTCGAAGTATAAGCGGGCGGTGTTTTGCAGCGCGAATAACAAAGAAGTCATAAATGCCTTTATTCTATATTTCGAACGAATATTTGCACATGAGCGCTAATTTCACAAAAGCCACTGATAGTAGGAACCTATTGTGTTTACTGATCAAAGGATAGAAACCGTCTTAAAAAACATTCGGAGAAAATATCGGAAAAAAAAAACAAAATACAACATATTTTTTTTATATCAAAATGTTGATATGTGTAGAACATTATTTATTTATTTTGTATTTAGTCGGTTCTTAAGCGTACTTGTTGTAACATTATCAGTCTGGAACTTTGACAGCTCAGTCAATTTATCACCTTTAATACTCGAACAATAGACTTTCATGTTGAATCTCACAGTCATTAAGCGTTCCAAGATAAGGTTGACTTGAGCCTTTTCTTGGAAATTTTATTTAAAGAACAAAAATATTGAACACTACAAAAAAGTCTTACCTGTATTATATAGAGTAACAGTTTCTAACGCCAAATACTCCAGATAAGTTCCTAAAATTACGGATAGGCTAAGATCCGATATAAGAAAGAAATGATAGGTAATATTCATATTAACATAATATTGCAAATAGGTTGGTTAGTTAAATCGCGCCCGGATATCAGTAAATAATGAAATTATTAATTAAATATATTTAAACTATTTCTCTCACTGATTGTTTGAAAAAATAATTGTATACTACTTCAAAGAATATATCGTACATTTTCGTAACTAAAGTAAAGGGGTCATATTTGTATCGGCAATCGCTCCAGGTGAAGGCGGGCGGTGTTTTACAGTGCGAATAACAAAGAAGATATTGATGACTTTTTTTCTATATTTAGAAGGAATATGAAACAATATAATGCAGATAGTCGAATTCACAAAAGCACTAATTATAGTAGTTACCCATATATGCTATTGTCTATTGTGTTCACTGGTTAAAGGGTAGAAACATTTTAAATAACATTCTTAGAAATATATCGAAAAGATAACAGGTTACCTACTCCGCAGCGGTGTACCGTAGTAGGTACCTACTGACAACGTTTCTTCTCTAATTATGCTACCTCGCTACCACTCACATGTTGACATAATTTTAAGCATTATCATTCTGAAATTTTAAATTCTTATTAGATCGAATGTTCGAATTCGATTCGATTATTTTGTGGTAGGTACTCATCTTTTATTCTTCTAAGATAATTAAAATGATATTAGAAGTCTTAATTATATTAACTTAAATTTGCTTATTACTTATTTTAATTGCATGTACTAGCTTATCACTCACGACTCCGACGGGTCGTGATCGTTCATTAGCTGATTAGCCTAATGGACTGAATTCTCGTTAACACGTACGTCAATGATTTTTGATGATGTTACGTTACATACATTGTAGTGCTCCCTCTAACAGGGTGAACACAGTGTAGTAATCGGCTCGTTACGTCACCAGTAGCTGGGGTCAACACGTCCGCTCTCGCTGCGCGCTCTCACGTGACTGTCTCCCCACTACCCGTGAACCCGAGACTAGGGGGTAGTTCGATAGGACAAACACTACATCCCTTCCTCATCACATTTTTATTTCTAAAGAAAACAATTTAACACATAGGTAATCAAATTCATAACTGATCGACCAACTACCATCAAGACTTTGATTCTTCATTTCCTTTTTGATTTAACCGTTCGCTTCCGTCAACCCCATTCCTCATTTTCCATTCGCCCCACTATCTCTTTTGTTTTTTCTTTTTTTTCTTTAGCCTTTGACCATTTTCCTCATTATGATAACAATAGGTACTTACTAACTTTTTAACCTTTATGTTAATCCACCCTATATGGAGCCAATAATTTCGTGAAAGGACGTCACCGAAATCCAAGTCTAACTACTCCACTTCTGCTCACATCTCCGGCCCCACCAAACCGATTGCAATGAAACAAACGCAATACTTCAAGTCTGACCAAGACCCCCCAAACAAAACCGCATCGAAACCTGCCCAGCCGTTCCAGCGTCCATCGCGGTCATACATTTCTGGTGGCAAAATCCGCCATTTTGATCTTCTAGAAATCCTAATACACCCGGCGTCACCCACACAATCATGACGAATCAAATGATACCTCGCATGCCGAAATCCGTCAAGCCGTTCAGGCTGCGGCCGTGACAAAGAAATGGACACACATACATATACACAGTCGAAAAACATCACCCATAGAAATAGAAAATTCTGCCCTCGAAGGAACGCTTTACCATTAACGAAGTTAACTTTTTCAGTAACGGATTAGCGATTAACGAAGTTAACTATTGATTAACGGTATCCAGCTATGGATATCCCCCAGGACATGCATAGGAACCGTCAAATAAAATTCGCAACCTCGCCCCTGTCAGGGTTTAAATGAGATGGTTCAAAGAGGTTAAATGCAAAGCTTTATAATCAGACAAAGTATTGAACATGAATGCCAATGAAATAATGAACCACATCCGCAACGCATCTGAAAAGTAATAGATCTTTTCTTAGAATAACCTATAATTATATAATTATTCGAGTAATATCGAATATAGTTATAGAATATCGATATATCGAATATAGTTATAGACACACAAGCATTTAATGAAACAAGCCATTTGATCGTCACCATAATTATGGTTAGGCACATTCATAGGCAAGTTAAGAATTATTAAAGTGACATTCCAAATTGCCAAATAAAGCCGGATCTTAAATGCTTAGCACTTGAAGTGGATAATTGCTATAAACCACGTAAAAGAATAAGCTCAAAAGTATCAACTTATAAGATCTATCCACTAAAAATGCTAGATGGATTGACCGTTATCAAGTATCACGAACAAATTATTTGTACAGGAAGCAGGTAGAAGGCACAATAACGTGTATACGTATAGCGTTGTCATTAGCTAAATACAATTACCTACAATAATCCCCATCATTGAAAAATGAAGAACTTCAAGTACATACAGAAAGTGCTACACCGTTATGTGACGGATGATACAGAAGACACCAACGTGCATTCTATTTGCCACGCACTATGCAAAACGATATGGTGATCCATGTCAAAACCAAATATGATACTATTGCAAAGAAACGAATCTTAATCACTTTCCTTTTTTTTCATGATTTCAGTCATCAACCAATTCATAAATACGCTATTAGGCACAGCATCTTATTAAATGGAGAAACAAGTACAACACCGAACCCCTGCACATAGCAACAACTTCAACCCTCATATGAGGTGTGAAGCCAACCACCCTGCTAGACACAGTGTAGACAGCGCAGCCCCGCCAGATACTACAGCAGCTGATTGCTCCGTCAGCCAATAATGCTGGAATGGTTGCCGAACTCCGACCACCACGAACTGCTGACACATGCGTCGGCATGACACCCGCCCCAATAGGCAAATAATATTATGCAAGGCACAAACCTCGCAGGAGTAGATCCAATCTGAAACACACACCTTTCCTAGCAATCACACAAAGCATTGCCTCAATAAACCATGGTTCCATTATACACTTGCCCACATAAATATAGGTTATACAGTACATACACACCGTCAGGACACATATAATGTGAATGACAACCATCAATATAACTTGAGGAACATCACAATATAATAAAACAGCAAATACACTGTCCATCATTTACTCAACCATAATCGAGCCATGAATTATTCAAGGATGGTTAAGGAGGGCATAATACAAGACATCAGTTCAAAGTGGACACTATCTGCCGGGAAAAGAACTGACAAGAAACCAGCCCGTCTCCCCTAAGAAACACTACAAATACAACACCCGGCCTGTAGCCGAACACTGCAACACAAATACACACCGGTATCGCACCACTCATCAGGCCTGCAGCCGACGCCACGACACAGCAAGTAACACATACCATATGCCATACTAGCATCGAACCAGTCCTTTATACTCAACAGTATCACAAGACTGGTATAGCCACTATTATAATATGAATATCACATGAATTACAATACATATAGGTACCCCGCACCGGGACCGAACCAGCACTTATGAGTCTTATGACCATTGGCAACCCACTCGTATCGCCAATATAGTCGTCACTATTATAGAATACCTAAACTATCCCCGAGGCATGTAGCCAGCACCACCCAATACATCCCACTATTTATTACATTTACTGTAGTACCTTATTTATTTTATATAATCTGCAGGTAGTACTACATTAATACGTAATGAGTGGGATTACACTAAAACACTAAATATCTTACTATACATAAAAGTATAACATACCCCCGTCTTTTAACATTATAAATAAATGTCTGCAAATATTACTACACAGGGTATCACTATAATAGCTCACTTATAACAAAACGGTTAGGTACAAGTAAATCACCGCACCATCGCAGATCGCACCCTGAAACCCTGGAACAACCCAGCTACTGACATTTATTTTATTCTATGGTACAAAAAGTACATTTTTTTTCATGAATTTGTACTACATGAAAATTATGGTAATCATCCGGGGTCGTGCTAGGTAGAATCACACGTGCTCGCCCCCTACACCTTTGTGAGCGTCGATGGAGCACACGGCACCATCGCACGATACTTTGTCTACCCGCGCCAACGATCCGTTCGGAAAAAAATAATATTAAACTGATAACACTGCAAAATCAATGGTAAACACATACCGGACACACACCATGTCTATATCTCCTCTAATAGTAACAAGGCTCTCCTCTACGCCGAGTCTCCAGTTTCCGTCGCCTCCAGGAAGACACTCAACGACCCATTCCATCTTTCTAAACGCAAGGCAATGGTGACGTTGTCGCCTTCAAGGTCAAGTTTCTCCGGCGGTGGAAGCAAACCTGTCATGTTTGGTACCCGGGGCCACCCGACCCCAAAAGCAACCAATGGACAACGCCATCCACACACGTATGGTTTACACTTAAAAGTGATGGCCCATACTGCCTGTACTATCTACTTAACCTTTACCGTATACCTTATTTACCTTATCGTACTTTTACTTTACATTACCGTACCTTTGTGTACGTACAGTTTACAATTATATGAAGGCCTGTACTGCCCACCACATATATACGCACAGTTTACAATTTCATGAAGGCCTGTACTGCCTGTAACTCAATGAAAAACGGAACTCAATGAAAAACGGTTTACAATTTCATGAAGGCCCGTACTGCCTACCACATATATACGCATAGTTTACAATTTCATGAAAGGCCTGTACTGCTTGTAACTCAATGAAAAACGGAACTCAATGAAAAACGGTTTACAATTTCATGAAGGCCCGTAGTGCCCACCACATATATACGCACAGTTTACAATTTCATGAAGGCCTGTACTGCCTGTAACTCAATGAAAAACGGAACTCAATGAAAAACGGTTTACAATTTCATGAAGGCCCGTACTGCCTACCACATATATACGCATAGTTTACAATTTCATGAAAGGCCTGTACTGCTTGTAACTCAATGACGCACGGTTTACAATTTCATGAAGGCCCGTAGTGCCCACCACATATATACGCACAGTTTACAATTTCATGAAGGCCTGTACTGCCTGTAACTCAATGAAAAACGGTTTACAATTATATGAAGGCCCGTACTGCCTACCACATATATACGCACAGTTTACAATTTCATGAAGGCCGTACTGCCTGTAACTCAATGAAAAACGGTTTACGTTTTCATGAAGGCCCGTACTGCCTACCACATATATACGCACAGTTTACAATTCATGAAGGCCTGTACTGCCTGTAACTCAATGAAAAACGGTTTACAATTATATGAAGGCCCGTACTGCCCACTACATATATACGCACAGTTTACAATTTCATGAAGGCCGTACTGCCTGTAACTCAATGAAAAACAGTTTACGTTTTCATGAAGGCCCGTACTGCCTACCACATATATACGCACAGTTTACAATTTCATGAAGGCCTGTACTGCCTGTAACTCAATGACGCACGGTTTACAATTTCATGAAGGCCCGTTAGTGCCCACCACATATATACGCACAGTTTACAATTTCATGAAGGCCTGTACTGCCTGCAACTCAATGACGCACGGTTTACAATTCCATGAAGGCCCGTACTGCCCACTACATATATACGCACAGTTTACAATTTCATGAAGGCCTGTACTGCCTGTAACTCAATGACGCACGGTTTACAATTTCATGAAGGCCCGTACTGCCCACCACATATATACGCACAGTTTACGATTTCATGAAGGCTTGTACTGCCTGTAACTCAACGACGCACGGTTTACAATTTCATGAAGGCCCGTACTGCCCACCACATATATACGCACAGTTTACAATTTCATGAAGGCCTGTACTGCCTGCAACTCAATGACGCACGGTTTACAATTCCATGAAGGCCCGTACTGCCCACCACATATATACGCACAGTTTACAATTTCATGAAGGCCTGTACTGCCTGCAACTCAATGACGTACGGTTTACAATTTCATGAAGGCCCGTACTGCCCACCACATATATACGCACAGTTTACAATTTCATGAAGGCCTGTACTGCCTGCAACTCAATGACGCACGGTTTACAATTTCATGAAGGCCCGTACTGCCCACCACATATATACGCACAGTTTACAATTTCATGAAGGCCTGTACTGCCTGCAACTCAATGACGCACGGTTTACAATTTCATGAAGGCCCGTACTGCCCACTACATATATACGCACAGTTTACAATTTCATGAAGGCCTGTACTGCCTGCAACTCAATGACGCACGGTTTACAATTTCATAAAAGCCCGTACTGCCCACAACTCCTGTACACACAGCTCACATTTTCATGGTAGCCTGTACTACCAATTACGTAGGTATTTATAACAGTGTGCCTACATTACATTTCCTGACCCGGCATCCCCTATGCCTACAACTACCTGCATTGTTTATTTAAAACTTTGTCCCATAATATAAATAAACGCTAGGTAGATATATTGTCCTTGTACCTCACTGCCTATATATTCATTACATATAATATCATTTTGACGTTCAATTCCTGTATCTAACTACGTAGGTCAATATTAATCTTTCAATGGAACGCTTAAAGAAAAGTTGGCGGTCGTAAGTAGTTGGTTTTTCTCTATAGACATACGACCCTACGTAAGCTATCTATATCCTAGCTTAGGTTTTAAACAATAAAACTATAGACCGACGCTGCTCCTACTTTGTAGACGAGTGTCGCTTTGTTTACCTTAATATAACACTAGTAATGACTATGAGATTAGGTACGGCTATTCTTTGTTCGTGATGTTACACAACACGACTCGATTTTGAATTTATAGATTGAACTTAATAATTTCATTTCATTTCATTTCATTCCATTCCATTCCATTTCATTTCATTTCATTTAAGCGATGTGTTACAGATTTTTATTATTTTAAGTACTGTTAACAAAATAAGCACCCAACACGACTCGATTTTGAGTTTATAGATTGAACTTAATAATTTCATTTCATTTCATTCCATTTCATTTCATTTCATTTAAGCGATTTGTTACAGATTTATTATTATTTTAAGTACTGTTAACAAAATAAGCTGCATACCCTCTTTACATTTTCCAAAATTATTAACATCATAAAGTACAGAATATTTCATTTTGCACTGACCTTTTTACTCGTCGCCACTTGTAGTGCTCCCTCTAACAGGGTGAACACAGTGTAGTAATCGGCTCGTTACGTCACCAGTAGCTGGGGTCAACACGTCCGCTCTCGCTGCGCGCTCTCACGTGACTGTCTCCCCACTACCCGTGAACCCGAGACTAGGGGGTAGTTCGATAGGACAAACACTACATACATAATAAAACAGAAAAACTTTACGCAAAATAAGAATGGCCAACGTCTAGCCGGTGATATATTACTAGGTTCTTATGCGATATGTTCCTGGCCATCATTGTCATTTTTCAGAAATATAAACACGTGCTACGAGCTCTACGATTCGCGCGTAGCTCGTAGCATTGTAGAGACTTACTCAATGTTAGCATCCTACGACGACCTCTGTGGTTTAACGGTAGAGCATCCGACTGCTAAGTCAGAGGTCGCGGATTCGATTCCCGCTCTTTGCAAATATTTGTTAACACTGTTCTGTTTGTTGATATGTAGGTATAATATCTACGTATTAAAAAAAGTGTCTGTATGATTATCCGCATTCCAGAATACACAGCACAAGCTAGTTGAGCTCTTCTTATTTTAGGTCTAGTAGCCCTGTGTATAACCATAATATATTTATCACTTTCCACATCTGAAAGGAACAGAGATACGCGTAGATTACTGGAATAATACCCAAGCTACTTTTAGAATAAGGTTCCCATGGGTTGCGGGGCGGGATCAGAATTCCACGCGCGCATTAACATCTCCAACACAATATCATCGTTTTAACTGTCACCCTCGCAATACATTACTGTACAGTACTTTTAAACTACAACTTTTCTATGAGGCCCTATCAACAACTTTGGGGTCTAAACTAGCAAGTTAAACTTAGATTTATTTCGGAATAGAAATTGTGTTAAAACCTTTAGCTTAAGATTTATATTTTTCCATCCTTATATCCGAATTTCATAATAATACTAATAACAGTGACGAACAAAACTATTCAACCAAAGCGTTATTACTTATTCCTAGAGACCTATATTTGTAAGGATTGTTATCGAAACAATTTCGAGAAATCTACAAAACTAAACTATTCACTAACCCGAGCCCTTTGTTGAGTAGTCTATTGTTTAAAGTCAGGTACACTCTGAACTTAGGACCACACGCAGAGTAGAAACCAAACCAAACCTCTTATAACCCGTAAATGTTGACGTAGATCGTGCAGTATGTAGTTTTCAAAGCAGTCAAAATTAATATACCTAGTTGTTTATGGTAGGCCATAGGGTAATGCTTATAAATGTCAAGATTGATGTATTAAACTATCTATGTCTGAATTATTGTCTAGTCTAGTAGATATTTAAGTCCAAAAAAATAAGTAAAGAGGTAATTTGTGTTTCGGAAATCGCTCGAAGTATAAGCGGGCGGTGTTTTGCAGCGCGAATAACAAAGAAGTCATAAATGCCTTTATTCTATATTTCGAACGAATATTTGCACATGAGCGCTAATTTCACAAAAGCCACTGATAGTAGGAACCTATTGTGTTTACTGATCAAAGGATAGAAACCGTCTTAAAAAACATTCGGAGAAAATATCGGAAAAAAAAAACAAAATACAACATATTTTTTTTATATCAAAATGTTGATATGTGTAGAACATTATTTATTTATTGTGTATTTAGTCGGTTCTTAAGCGTACTTGTTGTAACATTATCAGTCTGGAACTTTGACAGCTCAGTCAATTTATCACCTTTAATACTCGAACAATAGACTTTCATGTTGAATCTCACAGTCATTAAGCGTTCCAAGATAAGGTTGACTTGAGCCTTTTCTTGGAAATTTTATTTAAAGAACAAAAATATTGAACACTACAAAAAAGTCTTACCTGTATTATATAGAGTAACAGTTTCTAACGCCAAATACTCCAGATAAGTTCCTAAAATTACGGATAGGCTAAGATCCGATATAAGAAAGAAATGATAGGTAATATTCATATTAACATAATATTGCAAATAGGTTGGTTAGTTAAATCGCGCCCGGATATCAGTAAATAATGAAATTATTAATTAAATATATTTAAACTATTTCTCTCACTGATTGTTTGAAAAAATAATTGTATACTACTTCAAAGAATATATCGTACATTTTCGTAACTAAAGTAAAGGGGTCATATTTGTATCGGCAATCGCTCCAGGTGAAGGCGGGCGGTGTTTTACAGTGCGAATAACAAAGAAGATATTGATGACTTTTTTTCTATATTTAGAAGGAATATGAAACAATATAATGCAGATAGTCGAATTCACAAAAGCACTAATTATAGTAGTTACCCATATATGCTATTGTCTATTGTGTTCACTGGTTAAAGGGTAGAAACATTTTAAATAACATTCTTAGAAATATATCGAAAAGATAACAGGTTACCTACTCCGCAGCGGTGTACCGTAGTAGGTACCTACTGACAACGTTTCTTCTCTAATTATGCTACCTCGCTACCACTCACATGTTGACATAATTTTAAGCATTATCATTCTGAAATTTTAAATTCTTATTAGATCGAATGTTCGAATTCGATTCGATTATTTTGTGGTAGGTACTCATCTTTTATTCTTCTAAGATAATTAAAATGATATTAGAAGTCTTAATTATATTAACTTAAATTTGCTTATTACTTATTTTAATTGCATGTACTAGCTTATCACTCACGACTCCGACGGGTCGTGATCGTTCATTAGCTGATTAGCCTAATGGACTGAATTCTCGTTAACACGTACGTCAATGATTTTTGATGATGTTACGTTACATACATAATAAAACAGAAAAACTTTACGCAAAATAAGAATGGCCAACGTCTAGCCGGTGATATATTACTAGGTTATAGGATTTATATAAAGATATTTTTATTTACGGCGTTGGACGGTCACAAAAAATAACTCATGCATACATACTCGTACGTAGTGCACGGACAGCTTTTTCAATGTTTATTGACACTAATTTAGGTTTCAGTTTATTTTCTTACTTTCTTTGTTGGATGCTAAAAGCTCATTTATTTAGAACTTATTAATATTGAAAGAGTTTTGTATGGTTGAAAGATGCATTGCACTTGGATGTTTTTGCATGTAGGTATTTAATTACATTTAGAAGAACAGAAAGTAACACCATATGGCTTTACTTTTAGGAGGTAGTAAACACATTCAGGTTCGACTACTGCTCACAAAGTTGAGTATTAAGATTGGGCCGCTAGGAAACCAAAAGAAGCCCATATGCACTAAACATTCCTCGATTAATACCGAAATAGCAACGGGAAATTCTGCTCCAAATATCGTCCAACCATACATTAAATGGCGACAGCTAATTATACCAGCAGACCACCTTTCTCCCGAAAGAAGAAGCAAGAAATTGCGTGGAAAATTTCACTGATCTCTACCACTATTTCCATGCAGGCAACTACTACGAGTTGTACTTAATGAATGTAATCAAAAGTACAATCATTAGCGTGAATGCCACAAAACATTTTGGCAAGTAACCCGACTTAAAACAGTACACACAAAGAGACCGACCACTGCACCGCTGTCCATTAACAACCCCCACCCCGCTGTCCATTAACAACCCCCACCCCGCTCTTTCGAAGCTCCCTGCTCGTGCGCAGGTACGTTGCCTATATAAAAGGGAATCTTATTACAGTGAAATCATTCCGTGTTCAGTATTGGCGAGTGAAGTTACTCAAGCCATTTGTACTTACGAACCAAATCGCAATTTAAAAAGAAACATGGTGTCTAAGAACGGTCGTCCTCTTCGTGGGAGGCCCAAAGGCTCGAAGCGGAAGCCGCTTACACCCGTAAGTGATTTCATTATGATACAGTGTATCACGCGAGTTTCTTTTTGTTCATCAAGAGGTGTTGTTTCATGAGTTTTCTGTTGGCAGGCAGAGAAACTAGCGCGTAAAGCGCAATATGAGCGAGAGCGTCGCCAGGAGGAGGCTGCGGGGATAGCGGACCTAGCCCGAGCACTTGGTCTTGAGGCGAAAAAAGTAAGACGACCCTAATATTTTGCACGTAAAATTTCATGACGAAGATAAATAAATTTATAAAGAAATACATTATCTTTTTGACATGTTGCAGACAAGTGTGAAGAAGGTGATGATTGCCGCCGTCATGTTATTATCACAGAGGACCGGCCGAGAACCGATACAGAGATTAGAGAGGACTGTCTCCGATTTAGAGATGCAAGGTAAATAACAGTTGTATTTCATACAAGTAAATTATAATAACAGTGATTGTTCGAAACGTCCCTTTAACTATCGTTCTTTTGTTATAGTTCAGCAAGTGTCGGTGGAAGTTGGGCTATACGACGACAAAATTGAAGAGGAGGTGTCACAAGAGACACTGAACGTGCCAAGTAATAACACTTCTCTATATACTTGGTATAAATTATTTAATATACGAAAGTTTACATGTTATTCTAACTCGTATTTGTTTTACAGCTGAAGATCAAAGCCAGGAGATGTGGTCCTTAGTGGACGAAATAATCACGGACGACATTCAGCAGGTAACAAACAGTAATCGAATACGCATGCATTGTCAGCTTGGCAAAACTTGTATATGATAATTTTACAACGTTATGTTTTGTTTGATTTACAGAATCAATAAATACCATCGTACGTCCGTACCGTGGTCGCGACCACGGAGCTGTTGCGACAATGGCAGGCCCCACATTAGGTAAGACAACCTACTTCAGAGTTCAACACAGTGTGACCGCACGATTGGGCTCAATATATTTTTTTATTTAGTCCGCTGGATTGACTGTTTTATTTGTTAGAGCTTGTGGATGTTGATTAATTTCAAAATTACTTCTTTTCAGCATGCGCCTCACTTCTCTACGGAAGGCTTTTTTCAAAGCCGCTTTTATCATACATGTGAGACATTGTAACTATAAATCAATTCTTACTTATATGATAAAGTTGGCAAAAGTCTATACATCTCTACACGGCAGCGGTTCGCAAGTCCATCTACCTACTGCAGAATATTCTACGAGACTTACTTCGTTTACTTTTTCGAGTATTGTCATTACCTAACGCAACAATATTATTGTTATAATTTTTGTCCCCTATTTTAACTGTTGTTCATTATTTACTGTACTAACATGTTATTTTTCATTATTCATGCAATCAGCTGGTGGTTATGGGTTAATTTTAAAATTACTTTTTGCAGCACGCGACTCACTCCTCTACAGAAGGCTTTTTAAAGCCGCTTTTAACATACAAGTGAGACATTGTACTTATATCAATTCTTACTTTTATGATGAAGTTGGCAAAAGTCTATACATCTCTTCACGACAATACATCTACCTACTGCAGGATATTTTACGAGATTCACTTGGCTTACTTTGTTGTGTCGTCATGTCCAAGCGCTACAGAATTGTTATAATAAACATATCCCTCTATTACTTATTGTTCACTGTTCAGAGTTTAACGTGTAACTTTTTCACTAATCGCTTACTCTTTGTTCTTATGCGTTATGTTCCTGGCCATCATTGTCATTTGTCAGAAATATAAACACGTGCTACGAGCTCTACGATTCGCGCATAGCTCGTAGCATTGTAGAGACTTACTCAATGTTAGCATCCTACGACGACCTCTGTGGTTTAAAGGTAGAGCATCCGACTGCTAAGTCAGAGGTCGCGGATTCGATTCCCGCTCTGTGCAAATATTTGTTAACACTGTTCTGTTTGTTGATATGTAGGTATTCTCTGAACCTTTTTCCCAAGTCAGTTGGGGTCGGCTTTCCAGTCTAACTGTGATGCGGCTGAACTTCGATATTTTCCGTGGAGCAACTGCCATCTGACCTCCACAACCAAATGGTCCTTATGACCAATGGCGATATCGAAGTTTCAAGTTAGACTGGTTGGACTTTTGAGGGCTCCAACTATCCGTAACGACTGCCATAGATGTTTATATGGCAACCGGGACTGACGGCTTAACGTGCTCTCCGAGGCACTAATAAACCTGCGATAAATACACACATAACTTCGAAAAGCATCGAAAAGTCATTGGTGTGTGCCATGGTAAACCTGGGATCGAACCCGAGACCTCGTCTCAGCAGTCCATTACCCAAACCACTAGGCTACCGCGGTTTAATAGTTTAAGGTATAATATCTACGTATTAAAAAAAATGTCCGTATGATTATCCGCATTCCAGAATACACAGCACAAGCTAGTTGAGCTCTTCTTATTTTAGGTCTAGTAGCCCTGTGTATAACCATAATATATTTATCACTTTCCACATCTGAAAGGAACAGAGATACGCGTAGATTACTGGAATAATACCCAAGCTACTTTTAGAATAAGGTTCCCATGGGTTGCGGGGCGGGATCAGAATTCCACGCGCGCATTAACATCTCCAACACAATATCATCGTTTTAACTGTCACCCTCGCAATACATTACTGTACAGTACTTTTAAACTATAACTTTTCTATGAGGCCCTATCAACAACTTTGGGGTCTAAACTAGCAAGTTAAACTTAGATTTATTTCGAAATAGAAATTGTGTTAAGACCCTTAGCTTATGATTTATATTTTTCCATCCTTATATCTGAATTTCATAATAATACTAATAACAGTGACGAACAAAACTATTCAACCAAAGCGTTATTACTTATTCCTAGAGACCTATATTTGTAAGGATTGTTATCGAAACAATTTCGAGGAATCTACAAAACTAATCTGTTCACTAACCCGAGCCCTTTGTTGAGTAGTCTATTGTTCAAAGTCAGGTACACTCTGAACTTAGGACCACACGCAGAGTAGAAACCAAACCAAACCTCTTATAACCCGTAAATGTTGAAGTAGATCGTGCAATAATGTAGTTTTCAAAGCAGTCAAAATTAATATACCTAGTTGTTTATGGTAGGCCATAGGGTAATGCTTATAAATGTCAAGATTGATGTATTGAACTATCTATGTCTGAATTATTGTCTAGTCTAGTAGATATTTAAGTTAAAAAAAATAAGTAAAGAGGTAATTTGTGTTTCGGAAATCGCTCAAAGTATAAGCGGGCGGTGTTTTGCAGCGCGAATAACAAAGAAGTCATAAATGCCTTTATTCTATATTTCGAACGAATAATTGCACATGAGCGCTAATTTCACAAAAGCCACTGATAGTAGGAACCTATTGTGTTTACTGATCAAAGGATAGAAACCGTCTTAAACAACATTCGGAGAAAATATCGGATAAAAAAACAAAATACAACATATTTTTTTATATCAAAATGTTGATATCTGTACCACATTATTTATTTATTTTGTATTTAGTCGGTTCGATTCCGATATTACCAACCCCGATGGCTGACCGAGGTGGTATCCGTGGGGATTTCCGCATGATAAAAATAGGGGAGTCTACTAGATATGCCAGAGTTATAAACTCATTGCAATAGGTGCTTATATTAATTTATTCATAAAGTTTACAGTGCTCAAATATGACAAAGCGTACATGCAAGCGTACTTGTTGTAACATTATCAGTCTGGAACTTTGACAGCTCAGTCAATTTATCACCTTTTATACTCGAACAATAGACTTTCATGTTGAATCTCACAGTCATTAAGCGTTCCAAGATAAGGTTGACTTGAGCCTTTTCTTTGAAATTTTATTTAAAAAACAAAAATATTGAACACTACAAAAAAAAATTGGTTGCCTGTAAAGTCGGTATACGGGCGAAAGTTTTACGTGACAACTCTCACTCTCTCTCTCTCGCTCTGTCTCTCTCGCTCTTAGGCGGGCTAACTGTGCTCGAGTGGAAGGGACGCGTGCCTTTCACTTTTTATGTCTGTCTCTCTCGCTCTTAGGCGGGCTAACCATGCCCGAGTGGAAGGGACGCGTGTCTCTCACTCGCTCTCATTGTGAGCGCATAACGTGAGCGGAGCGTAACGCAGTTTCTTGAAGTGTCACCCGGAAAACCAATTTATAAGACGTTGTCACGTCAAAAGTCTTACCTGTATTATATAGAGTAACAGTTTCTAACGTCAAGTACTCCAGATAAGTTCCTAAAATTACGGATAGGCTAAGATCCGATATAAGAAATAAATGATAGGTAATATTCATATTAACATAATATTGCAAATAGGTTGGTTAGTTAAATCGCGCCCGGATATCCGTAAATAATTAATTATTAATTAAATATATTTAAACTATTTCTCTCACTGATTGTTTGAAAAAAGAATTGTATACTACTTCAAAGAATATGTCGTACATTTTCGTAATTTTAATTGAGTGTACTAGCTTATCACTCACGACACCGACGGGTCGTGATCGTTCATTAGCTAATTAGCCTAATGGACTGAATTCTCGTTAACACGTACTGTCAATGATTTGTGATGATGTTACGTTACATACATAATAAAACAGAAAAACTTTACGCAAAATAAGAATGGCCAACGTCTAGCCGGTGATATATCACTAGGTTATAGGATTTATATAAAGATATTTCGGCGTTGGACGGTCACAAATAACTCATGCATACATACTCGTACGTAGTGCACGGACAGCTTTTTCAATGTTTATTGACACTAATTTAGGTTTCAGTTTATTTTCTTACTTTCTTTGGTGGATGCTAAAAGCTCATTTATCTTGAACTTATTAATATTAAGTTTTGTATGGTTGAAAGATGCATTGCACTTGGGTGTTTTTGCATGTAGGTATTTAATTAAATTTAGAAGAACAGAAAGTAACACCATATGGCTTTACTTTTAGGAGGTAGTAAACACATTCAGGTTCGACTACTGCTCACAAAGTTGAGTATTAAGATTGGGCCGCTAGGAAACCAAAAGAAGCCCATATGCACTAAACATTCCTCGATTAATACCGAAATAGCAACGTCGGGAAATTCTGCTCCAAATATCGTCCAACCATACATTAAATGACGACAGCTAATTATACCAGCAGACCACCTTTCTCCCGAAAGAAGAAGCAAGAAATTGCGTGGAAAATTTCACTGATCTCTACCACTATTTCCATGCAGGCAACTACTACGAGTTGTACTTAATGAATGTAATCAAAAGTACAATCATTTGCGTGAATGCCACAAAACATTTTGGCAAGTAACCCGACTTAAAACAGTACACACAAAGAGACCGACCACTGCACCGCTGTCCATTAACAACCCCCACCCCGCTGTCCATTAACAACCCCCACCCCGCTCTTTCGAAGCTCCCTGCTCGTGCGCAGGTACGTTGCCTATATAAAAGGGAATCTTATTACAGTGAAATCATTCCGTGTTCAGTATTGGCGAGTGAAGTTACTCAAGCCATTTGTACTTACGAACCAAATCGCAATTTAAAAAGAAACATGGTGTCTAAGAACGGTCGTCCTCTTCGTGGGAGGCCCAAAGGCTCGAAGCGGAAGCCGCTTACACCCGTAAGTGATTTCATTATGATACAGTGTATCACGCGAGTTTCTTTTTGTTCATCAAGAGGTGTTGTTTCATGAGTTTTCTGTTGGCAGGCAGAGAAACTAGCGCGTAAAGCGCAATATGAGCGAGAGCGTCGCCAGGAGGAGGCTGCGGGGATAGCGGACCTAGCCCGAGCACTAGGTCTTGAGGCGAAAAAAGTAAGACGACCCTAATATTTTGCACGTAAAATTTCATGACGAAGATAAATAAATTTATAAAGAAATACATTATCTTTTTGACATGTTGCAGACAAGTGTGAAGAAGGTGATGATTGCCGCCGTCATGTTATTATCACAGAGGACCGGCCGAGAACCGATACAGAGATTAGAGAGGACTGTCTCCGATTTAGAGATGCAAGGTAAATAACAGTTGTACATCATACAAGTAAATTATAATAACAGCGATTGTTCGAAACGTCCCTTTAACTATCGTTCTTTTGTTATAGTTCAGCAAGTGTCGGTGGAAGTTGGGCTATACGACGACAAAATTGAAGAGGAGGTGTCACAAGAGACACTGAACGTGCCAAGTAATAACACTTCTCTATATACTTGGTATAAATTATTTAATATACGAAAGTTTACATGTTATTCTAACTCGTATTTCTTTTACAGCTGAAGATCAAAGCCAGGATATGTGGTCCTTAGTGGACGAAATAATCACGGACGACATTCAGCAGGTAATAAACAGTAATCGAATACGCATGCATTGTCAGTTTGGCAAAACTTGTATATGATAATTTTATAACGTTATGTTTTGTTTGATTTACAGAATCAATAAATACCGTCGTACGTCCGTACCGTGGTCGCGACCACGGAGCTGTTGCGACAATGGCAGGCCCAACATTAGGTAAGACAACCTAGTTCAGAGTTCAACACAGTGCGACCGCACGATTGGGCTCAATATTTTTTTTATTAAATTTAGTCCGCTGGATTGACTGTTTTATTTGTTAGATTTTGTAGATGTTGATTAATTTCAAAATTACTTCTTTTCAGCATGCGCCTCACTTCTCTACGAAAGGCTTTTTTCAAAGCCGCTTTTATCATACATGTGAGACATTGTAACTATAAATCAATTCTTACTTATATGATAAAGTTGGCAAAAGTCTATACATCTCTACACGGCAGCGGTTCGCAAGTCCATCTACCTACTGCAGAATATTCTACGAGACTTACTTCGTTTACTTTTTCGAGTATTGTCATTACCTAACGCAACAATATTATTGTTATAATTTTAGTCCTCTATTTTAACTGTTGTTCATTATTTACTGTACTAACATGTTATTTTTCATTATTCATGCAATCAGCTGGTGGTTATGGGTTAATTTTAAAATTACTTTTTGCAGCACGCGACTCACTCCTCTACAGAAGACTTTTTAAAGCCGCTTTTAACATACAAGTGAAACATTGTACTTATATCAATTCTTACTTTTATGATAAAGTTGGCAAAAGTCTACAATACATCTACCTACTGCAGGATGTTTCACGAGATTCACTTGGCTTACTTTGTTGAGTGTCGTCATGACCAAGCGCTACAGAATTGTTATAATAAACATATCCCTCTATTCCTTATTGTTCACTGTTTAGTGTTTAACGTGTAACTTTTCCACTAATCGCTCACTCTTTGTTCTTATGCGTTATGTTCCTGGCCATCATTGTCATTTGTCAGAAATATAAACATGTGCTACGAGCTCTACGATTCGCGCGTAGCTCGTAGCATTGTAGAGACTTACTCAATGTTAGCATCCTACGACGACCTCTGTGGTTTAACGGTAGAGCATCCGACTGCTAAGTCAGAGGTCGCGGATTCGATTCCCGCTCTGTGCAAATATTTGTTAACACTGTTCTGTTTGTTGATATGTAGGTATAATATCTACGTATTAAAAAAAATGTCCGTATGATTATCCGCATTCCAGAATACACAGCACAAGCTAGTTGAGCTCTTCTTATTTTAGGTCTAGTAGCCTTGTGTACAACCATAATATATTTATCACTTTCCACATCTGAAAGGAACAGAGATACGCGTAGATTACTGGAATAATACCCAAGCTACTTTTAGAATAAGGTTCCCATGGGTTGCGGGGCGGGATCAGAATTCCACGCGCGCATTAACATCTCCAACACAATATCATCGTTTTAACTGTCACCCTCGCAATACATTATTGTACAGTACTTTTAAACTACAACTTTTATATGAGGCCCTATCTACAACTTTGGGGTCTAAACTAGCAAGTTAAACTTAGATTTATTTCGAAATAGAAATTGTGTTAAAACCCTTAGCTTAAGATTTATATTTTTCCATCCTTATATCCGAATTTCATAATAAAGAAATATAAACATGTGCTACGAGCTCTACGATTCGCGCGTAGCTCGTAGCATTGTAGAGACTTACTCAATGTTAGCATCCTACGACGACCTCTGTGGTTTAACGGTAGAGCATCCGACTGCTAAGTCAGAGGTCGCGGATTCGATTCCCGCTCTGTGCAAATATTTGTTAACACTGTTCTGTTTGTTGATATGTAGGTATAATATCTACGTATTAAAAAAAATGTCCGTATGATTATCCGCATTCCAGAATACACAGCACAAGCTAGTTGAGCTCTTCTTATTTTAGGTCTAGTAGCCTTGTGTACAACCATAATATATTTATCACTTTCCACATCTGAAAGGAACAGAGATACGCGTAGATTACTGGAATAATACCCAAGCTACTTTTAGAATAAGGTTCCCATGGGTTGCGGGGCGGGATCAGAATTCCACGCGCGCATTAACATCTCCAACACAATATCATCGTTTTAACTGTCACCCTCGCAATACATTATTGTACAGTACTTTTAAACTACAACTTTTATATGAGGCCCTATCTACAACTTTGGGGTCTAAACTAGCAAGTTAAACTTAGATTTATTTCGAAATAGAAATTGTGTTAAAACCCTTAGCTTAAGATTTATATTTTTCCATCCTTATATCCGAATTTCATAATAATACTAATAACAGTGACGAACAAAACTATTCAACCAAAGCGTTATTACTTATTCCTAGAGACCTATATTTGTAAGGATTGTTATCGAAACAATTTCGAGAAATCTACAAAACTAATCTGTTCACTAACCCGAGCCCTTTGTTGAGTAGTCTATTGTTCAAAGTCAGGTACACTCTGAACTTAGGACCACACGCAGAGTAGAAACCAAACCAAACCTCTTATAACCCGTAAACGTTGACGTAGATCGTGCAGTATGTAGTTTTCAAAGCAGTCAAAATTAATATACCTAGTTGTTTATGGTAGGCCATAGGGTAATGCTTATAAATGTCAAGATTGATGTATTGAACTATCTATGTCTGAATTATTGTCTAGCCTAGTAGATATTTAAGTCCAAAAAAAATAAGTAAAGAGGTAATTTGTGTTTCGGAAATCGCTCAAAGTATAAGCGGGCGGTGTTTTACAGCGCGAATAACAAAGAAGTCATAAATGCCTTTATTCTATATTTTGAACGAATATTTGCACATGAGCGCTAATTTTACAAAAGCCACTGATAGTAGGAACCTATTGTGTTTACTGATCAAAGGATAGAAACCGTCTTAAATAACATTCGGAGAAAATATCGGAAAAAAAAAACAAAATACAACATATTTTTTTATATCAAAATGTTGATATCTGTACAACATTATTTATTTATTTTGTATTTAGTCGGTTCGATTCCGATATCACCAACCCCGATGGCTGACCGAGGTGGTATCCGTGGGGATTTCCGCATGATATAAATAGGGGAGTCTACTGAATATGCCAGAGTTATAAACTCATTGCAATAGGTACTTATATTAATTTATTCATAAAGTTTACAGTGCTCAAATATGACAAAGCGTACATGCAAGCGTACTTGTTGTAACATTATCAGTCTGGAACTTTGACAGCTCAGTCAATTTATCACCTTTTATACTCGAACAATAGACTTTCATGTTGAATCTCACAGTCATTAAGCGTTCCAAGATAAGGTTGACTTGAGCCTTTTCTTTGAATTTTTTTTTTTCAAATTTCAGTTTTGTATGGTTGAAAGATGCATTGCACTTGGATGTTTTTGCATGTAGGTATTTAATTACATTTAGAAGAACAGAAAGTAACACCATATGGCTTTACTTTTAGGAGGTAGTAAACACATTCAGGTTCGACTACTGCTCACAAAGTTGAGTATTAAGATTGGGCCGCTAGGAATCCAAAAGAAGCCCATATGCACTAAACATTCCTCGATTAATACCGAAATAGCAACGTCGGGAAATTCTGCTCCAAATATCGTCCAACCATACATTAAATGACGACAGCTAATTATACCAGCAGACCACCTTTCTCCCGAAAGAAGAAGCAAGAAATTGCGTGGAAAATTTCACTGATCTCTACCACTATTTCCATGCAGGCAACTACTACGAGTTGTACTTAATGAATGTAATCAAAAGTACAATCATTAGCGTGAATGCCACAAAACATTTTGGCAAGTAACCCGACTTAAAATAGTACACACAAAGAGACCGACCACTGCACCGCTGTCCATTAACAACCTCCACCCCGCTGTCCATTAACAACCCCCACCCCACTCTTTCGAAGCTCCCTGCTCGTGCGCAGGTACGTTGCCTATATAAAAGGGAATCTTATTACAGTGAAATCATTCCGTGTTCAGTATTGGCGAGTGAAGTTACTCAAGCCATTTGTACTTACGAACCAAATCGCAATTTAAAAAGAAACATGGTGTCTAAGAACGGTCGTCCTCTTCGTGGGAGGCCCAAAGGCTCGAAGCGGAAGCCGCTTACACCCGTAAGTGATTTCATTATGATACAGTGTATCACGCGAGTTTCTTTTTGTTCATCAAGAGGTGTTGTTTCATGAGTTTTCTGTTGGCAGGCAGAGAAACTAGCGCGTAAAGCGCAATATGAGCGAGAGCGTCGCCAGGAGGAGGCTGCGGGGATAGCGGACCTAGCCCGAGCACTAGGTCTTGAGGCGAAAAAAGTAAGACGACCCTAATATTTTGCACGTAAAATTTCATGACGAAGATAAATAAATTTATAAAGAAATACATTATCTTTTTGACGTGTTGCAGACAAGTGTGAAGAAGGTGATGATTGCCGCCGTCATGTTATTATCACAGAGGACCGGCCGAGAACCGATACAGAGATTAGAGAGGGCTGTCTCCGATTTAGAGATGCAAGGTAAATAACAGTTGTATTTCATACAAGTAAATTATAATAACAGCGATTGTTCGAAACGTCCCTTTAACTATCGTTCTTTTGTTATAGTTCAGCAAGTGTCGGTGGAAGTTGGGCTCTACGACGACAAAATTGAAGAGGAGGTCTCACAAGAGACACTGAACGTGCCAAGTAATAACACTTCTCTATATACTTGGTATAAATTATTTAATATACGAAAGTTTACATGTTATTCTAACTCGTATTTGTTTTACAGCTGAAGATCAAAGCCAGGATATGTGGTCCTTAGTGGACGAAATAATCACGGACGACATTCAGCAGGTAACAAACAGTAATCGAATACGCATGCATTGTCAGTTTGGCAAAACTTGTATATGATAATTTTACAACGTTATGTTTTGTTTGATTTACAGAATCAATAAATGCCGTCGTACGTCCGTACCGTGGTCGCGACCACGGAGCTGTTGTGACAATGGCAGGCCCCACATTAGGTAAGACAACCTAGTTCAGAGTTCAACACAGTGCGACCGCACGATTGGGCTCAATATATTTTTTTTATTTAGTCCGCTGGATTGACTGTTTTATTTGTTAGAGCTTGTGGATGTTGATTAATTTCAAAATTACTTCTTTTCAGCATGCGCCTCACTTCTCTACGGAAGGCTTTTTTCAAAGCCGCTTTTATCATACATGTGAGAAATTGTAACTATAAATCAATTCTTACTTATATGATAAAGTTGGCAAAAGTCTATACATGTCTACACGGCAGCGGTTCGCAAGTCCGTCTACCTACTGCAGAATATTCTACGAGACTTACTTCGTTTACTTTTTCGAGTATTGTCATTACCTAACGCAACAATATTTGTTGTGGCGGGTACCAGTCCATATGTTTATTTGTCAAACTTGGGGGGTACTTGTTGGCGACCGGTAAGTGGGTATATCGCTGATCTTAAAAATAACGGCTGTGAGTTTGCGAGCGGCGCGAGTCAGCTGATTTTCGCGCTGCACAAATTAGTCAAGCTTGGAGCTCCGTACGATAAGGAGGTCTCAGCAGCTCACCGCTTGAAACACAACTTAGTGTTTTCGCCCCGGGTCTACTGCGGATCCCGGACACCGCTTCGAGACGACATCGGCTGGTGGCCACCAGCAGCAGCAGAACCGGAACAGCAGCCGAACACCAGCGCTGGGTGAGTGATATACTCATTTTTACTGTGTTGATTGCATGGCCCCTCTGGTTGTCGGCAAAGACATCTTGGACTGGACGAACTCCACGGTCAGTCGTAACCTGTTCTCAACCCGCTTTGGAAGACACGGCTATTTACACGCCTGCCCCTCCATTTTATGGTCCTTACGAGCCTGATACGTTTCAGTATTATTTTAATAATAGGCAATTTAGTAATTAAAATTTCCTACCCGCTTTAATTAATTTAGTGCCGTTTCATACTTACGTAAGTCTTGGTAAGTGTGAGCGCCATACCGCATTTATTTAAATCGTTTCATATTGCTTGAGTTGTTTGTTAAATACATACCAACTTTACAATGTCTATCGAAAAGTCTCGAATAAATATAACGCAGCTAACTGCTAAAAAAGAGGCTATCTTCGAACGAATGAATCGTTTGTATAATTCGTGTAAAAATATTTCGAATTACGATTCGCGTTCGAACGAATCGTTTTTGGCGCAATCGGAGTCAATTACTGAACTGTACGGAAAATTTGAAGAAATAATCGATAAAATTAATCAAATAAATTTTGAAGTAGACGGTACCCCACCAGATTATTCATGTTTGAGTTCGATTGAGGATTTATACTCGAGTATCAAATATAAACGCAATCTCATACTCTCTAAATCTAATTTTAAATCAGGCACAGTTGCTCCGGAAAAAGTCAACATTATGTTACCGCCTATTAAGTTGCGTACTTTTGACGGAAATACCGAGAATTGGCCGATGTTTTATGAGATATTTCGAACTAACGTACATCTTAATACCGATCTCACGGATGCACAGCGCGTACTGCACGCGATTTAATTAGTAATCTGACTCACGGTGCATCTAATATAACCGCAGGTATTATTCCATCAGGACATACCTATAAAATTATCTGGGACAGTCTGATAAAAAAATATCAAGACACCCGCAGTTTAGGTGAACATTACCTAAACAATATTTTCAATACTAAATGTTGCACCGTTAATGCCGCTGGTTTAAGTGCTTATATCGAAAAATATTCCGCGTCTGTCGCTGCATTGAAACAATTAGGCATACCCGACCTATTAGGTTTCGTTCTGTTGTATTGTGGGTTGAAACCACTCGACTCACAAATAATTCAACAGTTCGAGAACAGCGTCAGTGGGAAAGAATTCCCTTCCAGTATCGAATTAATCTCATTTATACAAGAATATATTAAAGTACTTGAGAGGTCTCAAAATAAAAATTCTAAGGTCGAGCCGCGTGCGAAGGCTATCTAACAGTCGTGGCGCACAGAGCACGTCGAAAGCGTTCGTCGTTAGTAAAAAATCGGTTTCCGAGTCCCGCTGTATATTATGCGATAATATGGAACATAGGTTGTTCAATTGTGCTAAGTTCAAAAATTTTGATTCACCGCGGGCCCGGTTCGAGTTTGTTAAGTCGAATCGTGGCTGTATAAACTGTTTGAGCTTAACACATTCGATATATAAGTGCAAGTCGCGTAATGTTTGCAATGTTTGTGGCAAACAACATCATTCGTTGTTGCATTTTTCGAGTAAAAATAATATCCCGACTAATAATCAGTCTGTGACCGCGCTGGCGACGCAGCCGGTTCGAACTCCGGCCGTTGAGAGCGACAGCGCGCAAGCTGAGTACTTGACTACACCTGCTTTGTCGCTGAGCGAGACGCATTCGGTTTCGCTCACGGCGGGCGCCAATTCGTCGAACACTACGATTTTATTATCAACTGCGCAAGTTTATGCGCATTGCAAGGGCCAAGATAGAAGGTTGATTAGGTGTTTGATAGATAGCGGGTCACAAAATAATTTAATTACCGTGGATTGTTGTAAACGTTTGAACATACCGGTTGTTAAGTTGTGCAATTCGTCGCTGCAAGGTGTAGGCGCCTAATATAATATAATAATACCTCGCGACCCGTACATGGGTTTATTAATTTTACAATCGAATCGCGCATTAATCCTAATAATAAATATTATATTCATGCGTTGGTGGTTGACTGCATTACAGACAGACTACCCTCCAATTATATAAAAATAAATGATGATTTTTCATACTTGAATAATTTACCGCTTGCCGATTTAAGCTGGAATGTACCTGGTGAAATCGATTTAGTTCTTGGTGTACAACTATTTCCGTATATTTATTTGGGAGATAGGGTTGATTCGGGTAATCGCGCACCACCCGCAATACTAACTAGCTTAGGTTATGTACTCATGGGAGACATTGTATGTCGTAATGATACGAAACCTACCTTTTCTTCATTTACCGCGATTACGAATATTGACATTGAGTCAAATTTACAAAGATTTTTTGAGCTAGAGGAAATTCCGACTCAGCGATTTATTAGTCCGGAAGAGTTAGAATGCGAAAATAGTTTTAATTCCTCAGTTTTATTTAGAGACGGTAGGTATTTTATTGATTTACCTTTCTCGCGAAGCCCTTCGGAGTTGGGTAATTCTCGCGGAGTGGCTCATAGGCGCCTGCTTGCACTCGAGCGAAAATTCGCACAATCACCTACCCTACGCGAGAATTATAATAAAACCATCACCGAGTATATAGCTCAGGGTTATTTGTCGGAGGTACCCGACTCTGAAATAATAGAGGAAGGCTACTACATACCGCATCACGCCGTTATTAGACCGGACAAGGACACCATTCGGGTGGTTTTGGACGCTAGTGCCAAAACACACTCAGGGTTGTCACTCAACGATGTCCTGCATGTCGGACCTAATTTACAGGCTGATTTGTTTTTATTACTACTTGATTTTCGCACCTTTCCTGTAGCTATGACCGCAGACATTAAACAAATGTTTTTGAGAGTCGGGGTAAATGAGCACCATCGTAAATATTTAAGAATTTTATTTCATTTTAATAAAAGTGAAAACATACGTACTTTTCATTTTAATCATTTACCGTTCGGGTTAAAACCTAGTCCGTACCTAGCTATGCGCACATTGCGTAGCTTAGCGTGTGAGCATAGTGACCGCTTTCCTGAGGCTTCTAAATTAGTGGAAACTCAGTTTTATATGGATGATTATGTTTATTCAGTGCCCGATGAATTGCCCATTGGCAGTTGACTTATCTCGCCAATTAATTGATTTACTTAAGATAGGTTCATTTGATCTGATAAAATGGGCAAGTAATAAGCCCGCTGTATTAGAGACACTTCCGGAATCTCATCGCTCGCCGGTATGTTTCTCTCCGGTAGATAAAAATTCAAATAATTTTAAAATCCTTGGCTTATCCTGGGAACCCGCTGACGATCAGTTTTCTTTGACTACCGCCATAGTTGAAAATAAATGCACTAAACGCACTATTTTATCACTGGTGGCCCGTTTGTTTGACGTGCTGGGTCTTGTGGCTCCGGTCGTTTTGTACGCTAAAATCCTCATCAAGGAACTCTGGTTGGCTAAGATAGATTGGGATGAGATTCCTCCGGAACATATAGTCAATAGGTTCTCGGCTTTTACACGTGATTTTTCTGCACTCTCTTCTTTAAAAATACCGCGACATATTGGGGTTTTTAGGGAGTCTGTGGTAAATATTGTAGCATTTTGCGACGCCAGCTTTAGTGGTTATGGTTGTTGTATATACCTACACATAACTGACCCTGAAGGGAATATCACGGTCCGGCTCCTATGTGCTAAATCTAAAGTTTCCCCCGCTAAGATTACGACGCTGGCTCGTTTGGAGCTTGTCGCCGCTTTGCTTCTTTCCAAGCTTGTTCGCGTGGTCAAAGATAAGCTTTCCGCTCGCGTACCTATTCAGGGTATTTACGCGTTTTCAGATTCCACTATAGCTCTTTCGTGGATCCATTCATCTCCCCATAGATGGTCTGTTTTCGTAAGCAATCGTATTGCTAAAATACAGGAAAACTTACCCGCGGCTTGTTTTAATCACGTGTCTGGAAAGACAAATCCTAGTGATTGTCTATCACGCGGCATGCTGCCGTCGGATTTGATCGCACATGCGCTTTGGTGGGACGGCCCTACCTGGCTTCATTTACCTATAAGTGAATGGCCTTTGCAATTCACACCGACCGAATTTAATACTTTGCCGGAGTTGAAAGCGAAGGCGTTCCTGGCTGAGGCTTCAAAGACTGAACCGCATGCCTTGGAGTCCATAGCTAACCGCGTCAGTTCGTGGAATAAGATACTACGTATATTTATGTGGATTCTTAAATTCACGAACAGACTACCCGGTCGGGACGCTGTTGAGAATATCTACGCCGCTGAAAAGTTTATTGTTCGCGTTGTTCAAAATATTCATTTTTCCAACGAAATTAATCTGATTAAAGCCGGTGAACTCCCGTCTAAAAAGTTGCGCGGTCTGTCGGTTTTTGTTGACGACTGCGGTGTCTTGCGCATTGGGGGCAGACTTTCTAAGTCTGACTTACCATACGAAGCCAAACATCCCGCACTACTACCTAAACATGACCGGATAGTTGATTTAATAATTGATCACTATCAAAAGGCTTACTGTCATACGGGTCCCGGACTATTAATGTCAATTATTAGGCAGCGGTTTTGGATATTGGATGTTAGGACAGTTATTCGTTCTCGCTGCCGCAAATGCAATACATGTTTTCATTTAAAACCTATACATCCAACACCCAAAATGGCTGATCTACCTGGGTATCGTATCTGCGATGCTAAGGCCTTTGTGCATACTGGGGTGGATCTAGCTGGTCCTATTGCTTATATACCTACTCGTCGTAGAGGTCAACGCTCGCAGAAGGTATATATATGTTTGTTTATATGCTTGGTCACTAAGGCCATACATATCGAACTTGTTTCGGATCTTACATCCGAGGCTTTTCTTTCCGCCTTTAAAAGGTTTATTGCTCGCCGCGGTCCAGTGTCCGTTATGTGCTCGGACAATGGTACTAATTTTATAGGTGCGAAGGCACAGCTTAATGAAATATATTCATTTTTATTAGATTCGAATGTCCAATCCGATATCAAACAAGAACTTCTCAAAACTCGCATTAAGTGGACTACGATCCCACCGCGCGCTCCGCACTTCGGAGGTCTTTGGGAGGCAAATATTAAAAGCGTAAAGACTCATTTATTCCGAGTCATAGGGAAACAACTTCTCACTTATGAGGAACTCTTAACAGTTTTAGTACAAATAGAGTGTCTTCTAAATTCTCGACCGCTTAGCGTTTTATCTGCGGACCCTCACCCCGAGGTGCTCACACCGGCGCATTTTTTAATGGCTAGCCCGTTAACGTACTTGCCTTCTTCTGAACTAACGGAGGAAGGCAAAAATCTAACAAATCGTAAGAAACTTCTTGATCAACTTGTCTTATCCTACTGGAAAAAGTGGCGAGTTGAATATCTAAACACGTTACAAACTCGTCAGAAATGGTGCACGCCTGATCGTCCGATAGAGATCGGTGTTATTGTTCTTTTGGGTCAAGATAATGTACCACCTTTGTCGTGGCCATTGGGTATTGTAACCGAAGTTTTTCCGGGCTCGGATGGCGTAGTTAGAGTAGCTTCTATGAAAACCGCGTCAGGACTATATAAACGTCCTGTAACTAAGCTGTATCCTTTGCCAACGCAATAAATTCTTAATTTCACTATATTTAATTACACCCGCAGCCTAGCCTAGTATTTAGTTATAAGTATCATAATTAACAATCAACAATCGAATTCAATTTGAATATCTGTTTGTCTTGTTTATACCGCTGTTGTGTGCTGTTGCATCCGCTGTAACAGTTCATTAATGTACTCAGACCGTTTTATAATTTTATTTACTTAACTTAACTTAACCGCTCAGATTATCGTCACCCTATTACTTAGCTCTCCTCATTACTTATTGCTCTGGACCTCGTCAAGGCGGGGAGCGTGTTGTGGCGGGTACCAGTCCATATGTTTATTTGTCAAACTTGGGGGGTACTTGTTGGCGACCGGTAAGTGGGTATATCGCTGATCTTAAAAATAACGGCTGTGAGTTTGCGAGCGGCGCGAGTCAGCTGATTTTCACGCTGCACAAATTAGTCAAGCTTGGAGCTCCGTACGATAAGGAGGTCTCAGCAGCTCACCGCTTGAAACACAACTTAGTGTTTTCGCCCCGGGTCTACTGCGGATCCCGGACACCGCTTCGAGACGACATCGGCTGGTGGCCACCAGCAGCAGCAGAACCGGAACAGCAGCCGAACACCAGCGCTGGGTGAGTGATATACTCATTTTTACTGTGTTGATTGCATGGCCCCTCTGGTTGTCGGCAAAGACATCTTGGACTGGACGAACTCCACGGTCAGTCGTAACCTGTTCTCAACCCGCTTTGGAAGACACGGCTATTTACACGCCTGCCCCTCCAATATTATTGTTATAATTTTGGTCCCCTATTTTAACTGTTGTTCATTATTTACTGTACTAACATGTTATTTTTCATTATTCATGCAATCAGCTGGTGGTTATGGGTTAATTTTAAAATTACTTTTTGCAGCACGCGACTCACTCCTCTACAGAAGGCTTTTTAAAGCCGCTTTTGACATACAAGTGAGACATTGTACTTATATCAATTCTTACTTTTGTGATAAAGTTGGCAAAAGTCTATACATCTCTTCACGACAATACATCTACCTACTGCAGGATATTTTACGAGATTCACTTGGCTTACTTTGTTGAGTGTCGTCATGACCAAGCGCTACAGAATTGTTATAATAAACATATCCCTCTATTACTTATTGTTCACTGTTTAGTGTTTAACGTGTAACTTTTCCACTAATCGCTTACTCTTTGTTCTTATGCGTTATGTTCCTGACCATCATTGTCATTTGTCAGAAATATAAACATGTGCTACGAGCTCTACGATTCGCGCGTAGCTCGTAGCATTGTAGAGACTTACTCAATGTTAGCATCCTACGACGACCTCTGTGGTTTAACGGTAGAGCATCCGACTGCTAAGTCAGAGGTCGCGGATTCGATACCCACTCTGTGCAGTGTTGTTAACACTGTTCTGTTTGTTGATATGTAGGTATTCTCTGAACCTTTTTCCCAACTCAGTTGGGGTCGGCTTTCCAGTCTAACTGTGATGCGGCTGAACTTCGATATTTTCCGTGGAGCGACTGCCATCTGACCTCCACAACCAAATGGTCCTTATGACCAATGGCGGTATCGAAGTTTCAAGTTAGACTGGTTGGACTTTTGAGGGCTCCAACTATCCGTAACGACTGCCATAGATGTATATATGGCAACCGAGACCGACAGCTTAACGTGCTCTCCGAGGCACTAATAAACCTGCGATAAATACACACATAACTTCGAAAAGCATCGAAAAGTCATTGGTGTGTGCCATAGTAAACCTGGGATCGAACCCGAGACCTCGTCTCAGCAGTCCATTACCCAAACAACTACTATACCTTGGTTTAATAGTTTAAGGTATAATATCTACGTATTAAAAAAAATGTCCGTATCCGCATTCCAGAATACACAGCACAAGCTAGTTGAGCTCTTCTTATTTTAGGTCTAGTAGCCCTGTGTATAACCATAATATATTTATCACTTTCCACATCTGAAAGGAACAGAGATACGCGTAGATTACTGGAATAATACCCAAGCTACTTTTAGAATAAGGTTCCCATGGGTTGCGGGGCGGGATCAGAATTCCACGCGCGCATTAACATCTCCAGCACAATATCATCGTTTTAACTGTCACCCTCGCAATACATTATTGTACAGTACTTTTAAACTACAACTTTTCTATGAGGCCCTATCAACAACTTTGGGGTCTAAACTAGCAAGTTAAACTTAGATTTATTTCGAAATAGAAATTGTGTTAAAACCCTTAGCTTATGATTTATATTTTTCCATCCTTATATCCGAATTTCATAATAATACTAATAACAGTGACGAACAAAACTATTCAACCAAAGCGTTATTACTTATTCCTAGAGACCTATATTTGTAAGGATTGTTATCGAAACAATTTCGAGGAATCTACAAAACTAATCTGTTCACTAACCCGAGCCCTTTGTTGAGTAGTCTATTGTTTAAAGTCAGGTACACTCTGAACTTAGGACCACACGCAGAGTAGAAACCAAACCAAACCTCTTATAACCCGTAAATGTTGACGTAGATCGTGCAGTATGTAGTTTTCAAAGCAGTCAAAATTAATATACCTAGTTGTTTATGGTAGGCCATAGGGTAATGCTTATAAATGTCAAGATTGATGTATTGAACTATCTATGTCTGAATTATTGTCTAGTCTAGTAGATATTTAAGTCCAAAAAAATAAGTAAAGAGGTAATTTGTGTTTCGGAAATCGCTCAAAGTATAAGCGGGCGGTGTTTTGCAGCGCGAATAACAAAGAAGTCATAAATGCCTTTATTCTATATTTCAAACGAATATTTGCACATGAGCGCTAATTTCACAAAAGCCACTGATAGTAGGAACCTATTGTGTTCACTGATCAAAGGATAGAAACCGTCTTAAATAACATTCGGAGAAAATATCGGAAAAAAAAAACAAAATACAACATATTTTTTTATATCAAAATGTTGATATCTGTACCACATTATTTATTTATTTTGTATTTAGTCGGTTCGATTCCGATATTACCAACCCCGATGGCTGACCGAGGTGGTATCCGTGGGGATTTCCGCATGATAGGTAAAAATAGGCGAGTCTACTGAATATGCCAGAGTTATAAACTCATTGCAATAGGTACTTATATTAATTTATTCATAAAGTTTACAGTGCTCAAATATGACAAAGCGTACATGCAAGCGTACTTGTTGTAACATTATCAGTCTGGAACTTTGACAGCTCAGTCAATTTATCACCTTTTATACTCGAACAATAGACTTTCATGTTGAATCTCACAGTCATTAAGCGTTCCAAGATAAGGTTGACTTGAGCCTTTTCTTTGAAATTTTATTTAAAAAACAAAAATATTGAACACTTCAAAAAAGTCTTACCTGTATTATATAGAGTAACAGTTTCTAACGTCAAGTACTCCAGATAAGTTCCTAAAATTACGGATAGGCTAAGATCCGATATAAGAAATAAATGATAGGTAATATTCATATTAACATAATATTGCAAATAGGTTGGTTAGTTAAATCGCGCCCGGATATCAGTAAATAATTAAATTATTAATTAAATATATTTAAACTATTTCTCTCACTGATTGTTTGACAAAAGAATTGTATACTACTTCAAAGAATACATCGTACATTTTCGTAACTAAAGTAAAGGGGTCATATTTGTATCGGCAATCGCTCCAGGTGAAGGCGGGCGGTGTTTTACAGTGCGAATAACAAAGAAGATATTGATGACTCTTTTTCTATATTTAGAAGGAATATGAAACAATATAATACTAGGTTATAGGATTTATATAAAGATATTTGTATTTACGGCGTTGGACGGTCACAAAAAATAACTCATGCATACATACTCGTACGTAGTGCACGGACAGCTTTTTCAATGTTTATTGACACTAATTTAGGTTTCAGTTTATTTTCTTACTTTGTTTGTTGGATGCTAAAAGCTCATTTATCTTGAACTTATTAATATTGAAAGAGTTTTGTATGGTTGAAAGATGCATTGCATTTGGGTGTTTTTGCATGTAGGTATTTAATTACATTTAGAAGAACAGAAAGTAACACCATATGGCTTTACTTTTAGGAGGTAGTAAACACATTCAGGTTCGACTACTGCTCACAAAGTTGAGTATTAAGATTGGGCCGCTAGGAAACCAAAAGAAGCCCATATGCACTAAACATTCCTCGATTAATACCGAAATAGCAACGTCGGGAAATTCTGCTCCAAATATCGTCCAACCATACATTAAATGACGACAGCTAATTATACCAGCAGACCACCTTTCTCCCGAAAGAAGAAGCAAGAAATTGCGTGGAAAATTTCACTGATCTCTACCACTATTTCCATGCAGGCAACTACTACGAGTTGTACTTAATGAATGTAATCAAAAGTACAATCATTAGCGTGAATGCCACAAAACATTTTGGCAAGTAACCCGACTTAAAATAGTACACACAAAGAGCCCGACCACTGCACCGCTGTCCATTAACAACCCCCACCCCGCTGTCCATTAACAACCCCCACCCCGCTCTTTCGAAGCTCCCTGCTCGTGCGCAGGTACGTTGCCTATATAAAAGGGAATCTTATTACAGTGAAATCATTCCGTGTTCAGTATTGGCGAGTGAAGTTACTCAAGCCATTTGTACTTACGAACCAAATCGCAATTTAAAAAGAAACATGGTGTCTAAGAACGGTCGTCCTCTTCGTGGGAGGCCCAAAGGCTCGAAGCGGAAGCCGCTTACACCCGTAAGTGATTTCATTATGATACAGTGTATCACGCGAGTTTCTTTTTGTTCATCAAGAGGTGTTGTTTCATGAGTTTTCTGTTGGCAGGCAGAGAAACTAGCGCGTAAAGCGCAATATGAGCGAGAGCGTCGCCAGGAGGAGGCTGCGGGGATAGCGGACCTAGCCCGAGCACTAGGTCTTGAGGCGAAAAAAGTAAGACGACCCTAATATTTTGCACGTAAAATTTCATGACGAAGATAAATAAATTTATAAAGAAATACATTATCTTTTTGACATGTTGCAGACAAGTGTGAAGAAGGTGATGATTGCCGCCGTCATGTTATTATCACAGAGGACCGGCCGAGAACCGATACAGAGATTAGAGAGGACTGTCTTCGATTTAGAGATGCAAGGTAAATAACAGTTGTATTTCATACAAGTAAATTATAATAACAGCGATTGTTCGAAACGTCCCTTTAACTATCGTTCTTTTGTTATAGTTCAGCAAGTGTCGGTGGAAGTTGGGCTCTACGACGACAAAATTGAAGAGGAGGTCTCACAAGAGACACTGAACGTGCCAAGTAATAACACTTCTCTATATACTTGGTATAAATTATTTAATATACGAAAGTTTACATGTTATTCTAACTCGTATTTGTTTTACAGCTGAAGATCAAAGCCAGGATATGTGGTCCTTAGTGGACGAAATAATCACGGACGACATTCAGCAGGTAACAAACAGTAATCGAATACGCATGCATTGTCAGTTTGGCAAAACTTGTATATGATAATTTTACAACGTTATGTTTTGTTTGATTTACAGAATCAATAAATACCATCGTACGTCCGTACCGTGGTCGCGACCACGGAGCTGTTGCGACAATGGCAGGCCCCACATTAGGTAAGACAACCTAGTTCAGAGATCAACACAGTGCGACCGCACGATTGGGCTCAATATATTTTTTTTATTTAGTCCGCTGGATTGTCTGTTTTATTTGTTAGAGCTTGTGGATGTTGATTAATTTCAAAATTACTTCTTTTCAGCATGCGCCTCACTTCTCTACGGAAGGCTTTTTTCAAAGCCGCTTTTATCATACATGTGAGAAATTGTAATTATAAATCAATTCTTACTTATATGATAAAGTTGGCAAAAGTCTATACATCTCTACACGGCAGCGGTTCGCAAGTCCATCTACCTACTGCAGAATATTCTACGAGACTTACTTCGTTTACTTTTTCGAGTATTGTCATTACCTAACGCAACAATATTATTGTTATAATTTTGGTCCCCTATTTTAACTGTTGTTCATTATTTACTGTACTAACATGTTATTTTTCATTATTCATGCAATCAGCTGGTGGTTATGGGTTAATTTTAAAATTACTTTTGCAGCACGCGACTCACTCCTCTACAGAAGGCTTTTTAAAGCCGCTTTTAACATACAAGTGAGACATTGTACTTATATCAATTCTTACTTTTGTGATAAAGTTGGCAAAAATCTATACATCTCTTCACGACAATACATCTACCTACTGGAGGATATTTTACGAGATTCACTTGGCTTACTTTGTTGAGTGTTGTCATGACCAAGCGCTACAGAATTGTTATAATAAACATATCCCTCTATTACTTATTGTTCACTGTTTAGTGTTTAACGTGTAACTTTTCCACTAATCGCTTACTCTTTGTTCTTATGCGTTATGTTCCTGGCCATCATTGTCATTTGTCAGAAATATAAACATGTGCTACGAGCTCTACGATTCGCGCGTAGCTCGTAGCATTGTAGAGACTTACTCAATGTTAGCATCCTACGACGACCTCTGTGGTTTAACGGTAGAGCATCCGACTGCTAAGTCAGAGATCGCGGATTCGATTCCCGCTCTGTGCAAATATTTGTTAACACTGTTCTGTTTGTTGATATGTAGGTATAATATCTACGTATTAAAAAAAATGTCCGTATGATTATCCGCATTCCAGAATACACAGCACAAGCTAGTTGAGCTCTTCTTATTTTAGGTCTAGTAGCCCTGTGTATAACCATAATATATTTATCACTTTCCACATCTGAAAGGAACAGAGATACGCGTAGATTACTGGAATAATACCCAAGCTACTTTTAGAATAAGGTTCCCATGGGTTGCGGGGCGGGATCAGAATTCCACGCGCGCATTAACATCTCCAACACAATATCATCGTTTTAACTGTCACCCTCGCAATACATTATTGTACAGTACTTTTAAACTACAACTTTTCTATGAGGCCCTATCTACAACTTTGGAGTCTAAACTAGCAAGTTAAACTTAGATTTATTTCGAAATAGAAACTGTGTTAAAACCTTTAGCTTAAGATTTATATTTTTCCATCCTTATATCCGAATTTCATAATAATACTAATAACAGTGACGAACAAAACTATTCAACCAAAGCGTTATTACTTATTCCTAGAGACCTATATTTGTAAGGATTGTTATCGAAACAATTTCGAGAAATCTACAAAACTAAACTATTCACTAACCCGAGCCCTTTGTTGAGTAGTCTATTGTTTAAAGTCAGGTACACTCTGAACTTAGGACCATACGCAGAGTAGAAACCAAACCAAACCTCTTATAACCCATAAATGTTGACGTAGATCGTGCAGTATGTAGTTTTCAAAGCAGTCAAAATTAATATACCTAGTTGTTAATGGTAGGCCATAGGGTAATGCTTATAAATGTCAAGATTGATGTATTGAACTATCTATGTCTGAATTATTGTCTAGTCTAGTAGATATTTAAGTCCAAAAAAATAAGTAAAGAGGTAATTTGTGTTTCGGAAATCGCTCAAAGTATAAGCGGGCGGTGTTTTGAAGCGCGAATAACAAAGAAGTCATAAATGCCTTTATTCTATATTTCGAACGAATATTTGCACATGGGCGCTATTTTCACAAAAGCCACTGATAGTAGGTACCTACTGTGTTTACTGATCAAAGGATAGAAACCGCCTTAAATAATATTAAAAAAATAAAAAAAATAAAACATATTTTTTATATCAAAATGTTGACATCTGTATAACATTTTTTATTAATTTGTATTTGATATTATAATGGGTGAATATCATGGCACCCAAATAAGAATAATGTGTTAGTTATACTTTCTAGGTATGCGTTAAATTTAAGTGGTTTTAGTCGGTTCGATTCCGATATAACCGACCCCGATGGCTGACGGAGGTGGTATCCGTGGGGATTTCCGCATGATAAAAATAGGGGAGTCTACTGAATATGCCACAGATATAAACTCATTGCAATAGGTACTTATATTAATTTATTCATAAAGTTTACAGTGCTCAAATATAACAAAGCGTACATGCAAGCGTACTTGCTGTAACATTATCAGGCTTGAGCCTTTTCTTTGAAATTTTATTTAAAAAACAAAAATATTGTACGCTACAAAAAAGTCTTACCTTTGTATTATGTAGAGTAACAGAGTTTCTAACGCCAAATACTCCAGATAAGTTCCTAAAATTACAGATAGGCTTAGATCCGATATAAGAAATAAATGATATGTTTAAGTGTAACTCAAGATAAGAATTAATTTAGCCCTTTTATCTACTGGCTTATATGAATTAATTATTTCAAGTGTTTGTCCATAGCTTGAAATCTAAAATTTATTTTTTTCTAAACTACAGGTCGCGCCAAAGAACAAGCGTTCCCATGGGAGGCCCAAAGGTTCAAACCGGAAGCCGCTTACACCGTAATTTCATGCAGATGCAATGTGTCACACGAGTTCCGTTTTATTAGTCAAGACGTGTTGTTTCATTGAGTTTTCTGTTGGCAGGCAGAGAAACGAGCGAGTAACGCTCAATACGAGCGTGAGCGTCGCGGTGACACGGCTGTGGAGGCGGCGAACCTCAAACGGGCACTTGGCCTTGAGGCGAAAGTAAGATGACCCAAATATTTTACACGTAAAAATTTCATGATGAAAATAAATAAGTTCATAAAGAAATAAGTTAACTTTTTGACTTGTTGCAGACGAAAAAATCGATTATGCTGGCTTCCGCGATCACGTTCATCCGGAAGAGCCGTAAACCTATATAGGTTTTAACGGAGGGAAGTGGCGAATACGAAGAGGGAAGGTAAATAACAGTTGCATTTCATACTAGTGTACCTACATACATATTAACAGTGATTATTCGAAACGTCCCTTTAATTAGCGTTCTTTTGTTATAGTTTAGCAGGTGTCAGTGGAACTTGGGTTCTACGATGAAAAAATTGAAGAGGAGGTTCCACAAGAGACACTGAACGTGCCAAGTAATAACACTTCTCTAAATACTTGGTATAAATTATTGAACATACGAAAGTTATTTATTATAGTTATTTATCTTATTCTAACTCGTATTTTTTTACAGCTGCAGATCAGAGCCAGGAGATGTGGTCCTTAGTGGACCAAATAATCGCGGAAGTTTAGCAGGTAACAGCAATTGATTATGTATGCATTCTCAGTTTGACAAAACTTGTATTAGATAATTTTGGTAACGTTATTTTTTGTTTCATTTACAGAATCAATAACCAAGTGGGCATAGCCCTCGCACTCCAGCTGACCCCGGGCCATCTACGGTTTTAAGATGGCTCCCTCGATGCCATGTGAAAGGAATTTTCCGAATAGGCTTGACACTACACTTTGCGTCCAGTCCAGATAGTAGCGATAATCAATATCCACGCGGGCAGAGCCGCGCGTGGGTAAACTAGTTTTGTATAATATTTTTAATTTTAATTGTCCAATATATACAATGTTTAACATGTTATCTTTTTTTCATTCACACAATCACCTGATGGTTATTTTCTGATCAGAAAATAATTGGAAATAGTTAGCATGCAATTGCTTAAAAATTTTACACCTGATGGTTATTGGTTAATTTTAAAATTACTTCTTTGATGAAGTTGGCAAAAGTCTATACATCTCTACACGGCAGTACATCTACCTACTGCAGGATATTCTACGAGATTAACTTCGGCTACGTTTATGAATATTGTATTTATCAAGCGCTACAAAACAACAAGGAACTATTCCTAATTGTTCACTTTATGATGTTTATGTGTTACATGTAACCTTTCGACCAATCGCTTACTTTTGTTCACATGCGCTATATCCATCATAGGCCATCACTGTCGATTGTTAGAAATAGAAACATGTGCTACGAGCTCTACGATCCGCACGTAGCTCGTAGCATTGTAGAAACTTACATAATGTAATTGTAATAACTTTCTCTTTCTGAGGTATACTACAGAACTTACACAAACAGTACAGTTACAGTATTATTATAGTCTGGAATAACATATATGAGAACTTCCTGCAGGAGCGTCGCATTCGAGTGCTCTGTGATGGGCGGGCATCGGCGTTCTTGCAGACCAATGCTGGTGTACTGCAGGGGTCCGTTTTATCGCCTACTCTGTTTCTTCTGCACATGAATAATATGCTGTCAGTAGGCAGCATTCATTGCTATGCAGATGATAGCACCTTACACGGACGATATCACGGTCACCCTGCGGACAAGCAGGCTGACGTAGGGGAAAAAACGACAGCTTCTTGTCACTGAGCTTGATCGGGTCTTGAATCTCATTTTGCAATGGGGCTCTGAGAATCTGGTCGAGTTCAATGCCAAGAAGACGCAGGCTTGTGGGTTTACAGCAAAAGTATCTCCTTTCCACCCCCTCCCTACTCTTCGGGACACTCCCCTGCTCGGCATAGATGTTCGCTACAAACTGAATAATAATAACTACATCGAGAGCTCATCAAAACGGCCTGTCGGTGTTTGCAATGGTGACTGCCATTCTAGAGATTTTGCCTTTAGCTTACCATGAGGCGAAGTGAAGTCATGTTGACGTGTCCGACATAAAAAAAAAATAAGCTTCTTTTGAAACGCAGTACTTTTAAACTAGAACTTGTATATGAGGCCCTACCAACAATTTTCTCTAAACTAGTCAACTGACTACTCAACTGACTAGTCAACTGACTAGTTTAGACCCAAAAATTGTTGGTAAAATGAACCTAAGTTTAACTAAACTTAGGTTCATTTTGAAATAGAAATAGTGTTAAAATTTTTAGCTCTAAATTTATATTTTTCCATCATTATATCCGAATTTCATAATAATTCTGATAGCAGTGAAGAACAAAACTATTCAACCAAAGCGTTATTACTTATCCCTAGACCTATATTTGTAAGGATTGTTATCGAAACAATTTCGAGAAAGCTATCCTAAATGTCAGGTGCACACTATTCTCAAAACTTTTTGGCCACTCTGAACTTAGGACCTCACGCAGAGGTCATAAATGCCTTTATTCTATATTTCGAACGAATATTTGCACATGAGCGCCAATTTCACAAAAGCCACTGATAATAAGAATTGGCGTACACTCATAAATTCCATTGTCTGTTGTGTTTACTGATCAAAGGATAGAAACCGCCTTAAATAACATTCTGAGAAAATATCGGACAGACAAAGGGTTACCTACGTATTTGGTACCTGGGGCCTTACTTTGAAAATCGAACATGAACGTTTCGGATCCAACGAAAACGGACAATTTGTCAAACAACGACAGCGAAAACGTCAAATGTATTTTGGGAGTAGGAGGTGTACTGATAAGGATCGACAACCTCAATGTCAAACGATCGAAGACGGATCCGAAATCCGAAACTAAACACTTTCGGGGTAGCAAAATGGTCAAAACGTCAACGGATACGAATATTTTCGTTTTTCGGAGTACGACCCCTGTTACATTCGGTAAGATTATGGTATGGTAGGTACTAACAACAATCCTTCTCTAATTATGCTTCCTCGTTGCCACTCACGTGTCGTCAGAATTATGTGCGTGATCGATTATTTAGGAATTATTATTATTCTGGGATATGATGAAGTATCCTACCAATATTATGAACTAGCCTATTTCCGCAGTTCCGCCCATGGATGTCAGTGTGTGTGAGTTGTAAATGAATAAAACAAACTTAGAACGACATCCCATTTCATATTTTTTTGGATGCAAGCAGTTTAACTGTGGAGTTTACTACCGGAAAGTCACAGTCATTCTGGATTCTGGGTTATACCAATTATAACATTCTGAGAAAATATCGGACAGACAAAGGGTTACCTATGTACTTGGTACCTGTTACATTCGGTAAGATTATGGTATGGTAGGTACTAACAACATTCCTTCTCTAATTATGCTTCCTCGTTGCCACTCACGTTTGTAAAGTTTGATGAGTAAAGGTGTGTTGAAATCTAAATTAAAAGACTTGCTTCTCAACGGACAGACAGACAGACCAATAGATAGACAGACGGACAGACAGACAGATGTACAGACGCACAGAATGACGGACGGACAGACAGACAGACAGACAAACAGTCAGAAAATAGGTAATGTAAAAAAATAAAAAAGATCTTTTGTGTTGGGGGTTGTGGGTGTCGGTGCAGCGCCAAACCACATGCCTCACATGTTGTTTTGGTGCTGCAGTTGAACGCCTCAACTACAATAATTATTATTTGTAATTAATAGCCTTTTGTACTATAAGTGTTTTTGTAGTATTAGTACTTAAGTAAAAATGTATGAAATACGAGCGCGTCTCGCCATCAAACTTAACCGTTTGGCGAGAAAAAATTATAAAACGAATGTATATTGTTCAGTAAATAAATAAATAAAAAAAAAAAAAAAAACGTGTCGTCAGAGTTATGTCCGTGATCGATAATTTGGGAATTATTATTCTGAGATATGATGAAGTATCCTACCAACATTATAAACTAGCCCATCTCCACCGTTACACCCACGTGGATGTCAGTGTGTGTGTGTGTGTGTGTGTGTGTGTGTGTGTGTGTGTGTGTGTGTGTGTGTGTGTGTGTGTGTGTGTGTGTGTGTGTGTGTGTGTGTGAGAGTAATAAATGCTCGTGCAGAGCAGAAACCAAACCAAACATCTTATAACCCGTAAATGTAGATCGTGATCAAGGTGATAAATTTCGTAACTACAGCACAGAATACCATAATAGTACTACGTACAGAAGTTGCACTGCTTTGATCGTGAAGAATGCCGCCACTGTAATAACCTTCAAATAAAGTAGGTATCGCCTTTTGATCCGCCAGCTCGAGTGTTAGGGTTGTCACTTTATACTAAGAAAATTAAAATGCCTAATATGGTGAAAAGTAACATATGGCGAAGCTAAGGAAAGATTATGTCTGAGTAAAAATAAGTGGGTACCTTTTAGTACGGGACCCACTCAGACCTTGGGGACCCAAATCAAATTCAAGTCCACGTAATAGTTACACCAGCTGATGGACGAACGAAGCACTGGCGTAATCATAGTTTCGGTGTTAAGAGGTCAGAAACCAGTCATTCTCATAAAAGCCGAATCGAAAATAAGAGGCAAAAAAAGTACCTATTTTGTTTTCAGCATTTTTATTACGGTAAGTAGGTAGGCATTTAGAAAACTGTACTCCATTTTCTGATCTGAAACGCATTTTAGCACGATAATAGCACGATATTATAAATAAATGATAGTTTTATAATAAGTAGGTAGATACGGAACAATTTTTAGGTCTCGTGAACTCTTTATAAGTGGGTAAGTAGGTACTTAATATGTCACGGTTTGTTTTAATATCTTCGGATTATTTTATAATACGAATATATTAAGTGGTTACTAGTATCCACAGAACAAAGAGTACCTATAGTAGCGGCACGATAGGAAAGCCGTTTTGACATATTACAATAGTGATGTGAAATGTCAATTTATTCTCGATAAAAATATATAATCAACTCGATAAGATTTTATTGCAAATAGTGTCTGAATAAAATGAAATAAAAAGTTTTACTCAATATATTTGAACGAACTGAATATTGGAGTGAAATTGAGTATTATACCTACTTTATATGCACACAAGAATCAAAATAATACAAGAAGAGTCCAAAAAAGGTGCCATAGAAGGCCATATTTTATCAGATTCGTCCATACGAACTATTAGGTAATCGGTGTCCATGCTGCTATTTTCATTTTCGTCATTGCTATCATCACCTACATTAATTATAGGTTCGTTTTGTAAAATATTATCTATTTTCACATTTCGAAAAAACAAATAGGTACAGAGTTGTGTGTGTGGTAAATAGGTGGTAGTAGTTATAATCTTATAAAAATAAAAAATAAATGTAGGTACGCCAGACCGGACTTTAATATGTGTAGTTTAGTAATCAATGTAATAAATAAATGTCGTGTCCTAAAATTATACATTCGATACACTATTGGCAATAAAGAATAGCAATTTGCTCCTTTAAAAAACAATAATTAATACTAAACTTCATGAGCGGACAAACGTCAAAACAGTCATCCTATCTTGCTGCGACTATAGTGGCTTTGTTACTAATGAATACAAACCGTGTATAAAAATAGTAAAAATCGAAGAAGTAAAAGAGAAAGATCGAAATATTAAAAAAAAATATCTCGGAAACGGTCGATCGCTACGCTAGGCGAGGAGCGCGTAGGCCCCGACTACCTAAGCACCGTTGCGTTGCCGCGCGGCTGTGGGTGATTATCTCGGTAGGTACATGTAAGTATAGACGAATGACGGACGCCTGCCTACAGTATGTAATTTTCAAAACAGTCTAAATTAATGTAGTTATTTATGGTAGGCCATAAGGTAATGCTTATAAATGTCAAGATTAATGTATTAAACTATTTGGGTCTAATTATTGCTTGCTTATTATACAAAGACCATCGTAGAATAGTCTACAATGAAAATATGTATATAAGTAAAGGGGTGTATTTCAACAGGTCCATTAAAATCTTGATTACGTGGAATTTTATTACCTTAAATTTTTAAATAAAAAAAATTGCGTTAATTAAAGGTTTTGGTATGCATTCTTGCCTAATATCAAGAAACATGCGTGCACGGCAATGAAACAAGCGTCGACGACACTGAAAGAAATGTGTCAAAAAAAATGTTTTTTCCGTACAGAAATCCTTATGGATACCCCTCTCGTATCCCCCCCGTGGCCGCTTATGTGGGACTCTCACCGACTAAAATCGCACGCTATCTCCAGCTTCGAAATATCCCCATCGGGATTGGGAACAGTGTTCCCGTCATGTCTACTAATGACTCAAATTAATAGACACTTTACAAATATAAATAAGAGAAATGGCGTTCTATTGAATGTTTAATCAGGAGGATAAACTTAGTGAAATAGAAAGTTATACCTATCCACGGCGATGAAAGAAAAATATGTTCAGGAACGAAAAAATGGTATACTTTCATTTATGGCGCCGAAATGCAGGCACGTATGTACGTCCTTTCATATCGAGCACTTAGGTGGCACTATATGCAACGTTTAGCGCAGGTGAGGGAGGACGCAAGTCGTTAGATGAAACAATATTCTAAAACATGTTAAGAACACGGCGATGAAAGGTAACTCTGGGACAAATTAATTTTTATTAACCATTTGCTGTATTGTTTAAATATTTCGTAACAATACTTTAACTATTCACGTATCAAAAAAAACTAGGTTTTAATAAAAATAACCAATAGATTTTATCAATGAGGTCTCACGAATTGATAGGTGACGTGTGGACAACACGGCAATGAAAAATTTAGAGGTGTAGTAAATTTTTTTTATAGAATATTTGGTGCCCCACATAGATCACTATTTCACCTAAACAGAAAAATGTTATCTAGAGCATTATAACTATGATTTTTAGTACCGATTTCATCGATGCCACACAATTTTTGGTCCCGGGAAATTCACCCAAAGAGGTAATTTGTGTTTCGGAATCGCTGAAAGTATGAGCGGGTGGTGTTTTACAATACAAAGAACAAAGAAGACATAATGCCTTTATTCTATATTTCGAACGAATATTTTTTGTACATGGGCGCCAATTTCACGTATCACGTATGCTGATAGTAGAAAACCTAGTCATGAATTGCATTGTCTTTTTTATTTACTGATTAAAGAATAGAAACTGCCTTCAATAACATTCTGAGAAAATATCGGACAGACAAAGGGTTACCTACGTACTTGGTACCTGTTACATTCGGTAAGATTATGGTATGGTAGGTACTAACAACAATCCTTCTCTAATTATGCTTCCTCGTTGCCACTCACGTGTCGTCAGAATTATGTGCGTGATCGATTATTTGGGAATTATTAATATTCTGAGATATGATGAAGTATCATACCAATATTTTAAACTAGCCTATTTCCGCAGTTCCGCCAATGGATGTCAGTGTGTGTGAGGTGTAAATGAATAAAACAAACTTAGAACGACATCCCATTCCATTCCATATTTTTTTCGATACAAGCAGTTTAACTGTGGAGTTTACTACCGGAAAGTCATAGTCATTGTGGATTCTGGGTTATACCTATATTGACTGTATTTAAAATTGTATTCCTTCTAATTCTACAAGTATTATTATTCAAAAAATAATAGCAGCTCAACTCTGTTACTTTTTCAATTGCTTTTGTTTCTTTCTTCTATTGTTGTCTGTGAAAGATTACCCCATTGTATTGCACTAGTCACAACCCCCCACCCCGCTCTTTCGGAGATCCCTGCTCGTGCGCAGGTAAGTTGCTCGAACCTTTATAAGTGGCTTCTTATTAAAACAAATTCATTCCATGTTCATCTCTGCCGAGTGAAGTTATCCTAACCAGTTGTGCTTTAAAATTTAAAAAGAAAGATGGTGTCTCCTAATGTACGTACATTTGTATTTTCTGTACACTATTTGATTTTTAACGTGTTGTTAGTATCTGTTTAAGCGTAACTCAAGATAACAATTAATTTAGCCATTTTATCTACTGACTTATATATGAATTAATTATTTCAAGTGTGTGTCCATAGCTGATGATGTGAAATCTAAAATTTATTATGTTTACTAAACTACAGGTCGCGCCAAAGAACAAGCGTACCCGTGGGAGGCCCAAAGGCTCAAACCGGAAGCCGCTTACACCCGTAAGTAATTTCATGGAGATGCAATGTGTCACACGAGTTCCGTTTTATTCATCAAGACGTGTTGTTTCATTGAGTTTTCTGTTGGCAGGCAGAGAAACGAGCGCGTAACGCTCATTACGAGCGTGAGCGTCGCGGTGACACGGCTGCAGAGATGGCGAACCTCAAACGGGTACTTGGCCTTGAGGCGAAAGTAAGATGACCCAAATATTTTACATGTAAAAATTTCACGATGAAAATAAATAAGTTCATAAAGAAATACATTAACTTTTTGACTTGTTGCAGACAAAAAAAAAGATTATGCTGGCTTCCGCCATCACAATGATCCGGAAGAGCCGTAAACCTATACAGGGTTTACGGAGGGAAGTGGCGGATGCGGAGAGGGAAAGTAAATAACAGTTGCATTTCATACTAGTGTACATAATAACAGCGATCGTTGGAACCGTTCCTGTAACTATCGTTCTTTTGTTATAGTACACAAGCTGACAGTGGAACTAGGGCTGTACGGCGAAGCAATTGAAGAGGAGGTCTCACAAGAGACACTGAACGTGCCAAGTAATAACACTTCTCTAAATACTTGGTATAAATTATTTAATATACGAAAGTTTACATGTTATTCTAACTCGTATTTGTTTTACAGCTGAAGATCAGAGCCAAGAAATGTGGTCCTTAGTGGACGAAATAATCGCGGAAGTTTAGCAGGTAACAGCAACTGATTACGTATGCATTCTCAGTTTGACAAAACTTGTATTAGATAGTTTTGGTAACGTTATGTTTTGTTTGATTTACAGAATCAATAAACGCGACCACGGAGCTGTTGCGACAATGGCAGGCCCAACATTAGGTAAGACAACCTAGTTCAGAGTTCAACACAGTGCGACCGCACGATTGGGCTCAATATTTTTTTTTATTTAGTCCGCTGGATTGACTGTTTTATTTGTTAGATTTTGTAGATGTTGACTAATTTCAAAATTACTTCTTTTCAGCATGCGCCTCACTTCTCTACGAAAGGCTTTTTTCAAAGCCGCTTTTATCATACATGTGAGACATTGTAACTATAAATCAATTCTTACTTATATGATAAAGTTGGCAAAAGTCTATACATCTCTACACGGCAGCGGTTCGCAAGTCCATCTACCTACTGCAGAATATTCTACGAGACTTACTTCGTTTACTTTTTCGAGTATTGTCATTACCTAACGCAACAATATTATTGTTATAATTTTAGTCCCCTATTTTAACTGTTGTTCATTATTTACTGTACTAATATGTTATTTTTCATTATTCATGTAATCAGCTGGTGGTTATGGGTTAATTTTAAAATTACTTTTTGCAGCACGCGACTCACTCCTCTACAGAAGGCTTTTTAAAGCCGCTTTTAACATACAAGTGAGACATTGTACTTATATCAATTCTTACTTTTATGATGAAGCTGGCAAAAGTCTATACATCTCTTCACGACAATACATCTACCTACTGCAGGATATTTTACGAGATTCACTTCGGTTACTTTGCTGAGTGTTGTCATGACCAAGCGCTACAGAATTGTTACAATAAACATATCCCTCTATTCATTATTGTTCACTGTTCAGAGTTTAACGTGTAACTTTTTCACTTATCGCTTACTCTTTGTTCTTATGCGATATGTTCCTGGCCATCATTGTCATTTGTCAGAAATATAAACACGTGCTACGAGCTCTACGATTCGCGCGTAGCTCGTAGCATTGTAGAGACTTACTCAATGTTAGCATCCTACAACGACCTCTGTGGTGTAACGGTAGAGCATTCGACTGCTAAGTCAGAGGTTGTGGATTCGATTCCCGCTCTGTGCAAATATTCGTTAACATTGGTCTGGGTGTTGATATGTAGGTATTAAAAAAAAGTGTCTGTATGATTATCCGCATTCCAGAATACACAGCACAAGCTAGTTGAGCTCTTCTTATTTTAGGTCTAGTAGCCCTGTGTATAACCATAATATATTTATTACTTTCCACATCTGAAAGGAACAGAGATACGCGTAGATTACTGGACTAACACACAAGCTACTTTCATCCCTGGAATAAAGTTCCCATGGGTTGCGGGGGCGGGATCATATCATCATTGCTGTATAATAATAACATTTTTCTTTAACACAGGTCCTACAGATGGATATTTATAATATGTTACATGCATTATTTAGATTTAATTTTTTATAGTTTAATTGGATATTTTATTTTTCTTTTCTCTTTTGAGATTTCAAAAACATGCGCATAAGATTTCAAACTTCCAATTCTCACCATTGGGTTGTGAAGGTCAGTTGGCAGTCGTTTCGCGGAAAATATCGATGTCCAGCCAAATTCGCAGTTAAGACTGGTCAAGCAGACCCCAGATTCTAAGGTGAATGCGACTGGGTTGAAGCTTACGCTAGGTTGAAGGAAGAAAGGGAGGTGGGATGCCCTACAGCCAAATGGACTTAGAACCTAATACATAGGTAAAATAGATGAGAAAGGTGGAGAATTGGATGCCTTGGTGCACACTGGGCGAGGCCAATGCCCTTTTTCATACTCGTATAAGAGTTCGTTTGTTTGTATTTTAAATATGTAGGTATCGTTTTAAATACCCAATTTACACACTAACAATCTTATTTCAATACATACACATAATATCACAAAGTCAGAAGTACATAGTTTGATATAACGCTGTCGCTCATGCTCTAGCACTCCGCACAGGTGTAGGAGTATAGGTGAAGGTATGTATTGCTTTGAAGTCATTGTACTGCAGTTGTCGTATCGCTAACAAGCGTTCCTATGAGAGCCTTTGTTCTCAAAAATATTGTGCAGAAACATCTTCTATTTTAGAAAAGAAGCAATGTTATTTGCTCTTTTGTGAACAAAATGTAGTATTTTTGTTAGCGCTGCTACGTTACATTCCAATAATTCTAATTACGTCTTAATCGTATTACCATATACTTAACTATCTATTGTAGAGAAATGGGGTGTGATGTTCCTCCGACACAAAGTTGTATGTGGAACGGAAGCCTGATAATCTATATTAAATTCCACGTCACACACAGGTTCCTATCTGGCTTGTGGACTAAGAGCCCCTAAACCCCAGACCCTCGTTATTTCTTAAAAGCTGAAAGTTTGTCAACGCATGCTCCCAACACAGATACACGGTACTAAGGGGTAGCCGTAGGAGCGAGCGCAAGGCGCAAGTGGGTGCGGGTGAGACGCCGAGTCAGGTCTATTGCGATTCCTCACTGCGCAAGTATTGTAATTATAAAATTGGAATAATTAATAACTAATAATTCACCGTCTCACTCGCACCCACTGCCTTGCGCTCGCTTCTACAGCTACCCTTTGGTACCGTTTTCTACCAAAACCACGGTGACCGAAACTTCATAATGGGCCATCGTTCTTACCAGTGTGTTGGGAGCATGCGCTGACAAACTTTCAGCTTTTAACGGGCTCTTGCTCTATTGGAAACTAGTCTTCCAATAGCTTCTTAACTGTTATCGTACCTACCACCGGTCGTTCTATATTACCTTCTACAAAGATTCTGTTCTACTTGTACGGTAAAATATTATATAAGGGAAAAATAAAAAAAAATGTATTTGTGGCGATTTCCGTACGAACCAAAAGGGGCCATTAAGTATCAAATACGTTAGGTTTCAATCAAAGATTTAATTTCCAGAGCACTTTGCCTGTCTAATGACTATATACATACATACGCCTTTTTCCCTCCGGGGCAGGCAGAGACAACAGACCGCCATCTGCCTCTGTCCTGACATACTTCAGGCGCTTCCTCTACTGTAATTAAGCCTTTCATGCAAGCCCGCTGGTTTCGAATGCTTTTGTATTACCCTTTTAATAACTATTATCATAAAATATGAGAAACTAGCCGTTGCCCGCGGCTCCGCCCGCGTGGACGTCAATTTTCGCGTTTTTTTACTATATCGCCGGTTCTGATCAGCGGATTGCGACCAAATATGCATCTAGAGATGCATCTTTCGCCGCACCTGTCCCGATTTCAAAAGTCAATATGAGACTTAGTCATTGAGAAAATCTGTTATTTTGCCATTTGGGCATTTTTGGACTTAGTCATTTTGCAAATCAGACTTATCGAAGATTTGGATATTTTGGTATTCGTGTCTTATGAACCGGATTGGGCAATATCGTGAACCTATCGAGTTACTAAATTTTCCAAAAATCCATTGCAAGGATAGTACCCCCCACTTGCAACAGCCTGTTGGCTGCATTTTGTTCGAGTTGCAGGCTCTTAATAGCTTTAGCATATAAATATCAAGATACATAAGTACATATGCACACGCCTTTTTCCCACGGGGGTAGGCAGAGACAACAGCCCGCGCGCTTCCTCTACTGTCATTAAGCCTTTCATGCATCGAATATCTACGTAATAATAAATATTTAGTGGTAATTTAAAATTTTCGGGTATGGTTACTGATACCGACCAACCCCTCACAATGCCGAGACATAATTATTTTACACCCTATGCCTATGTGTGTGTGGGTGCTCTTCCCTAGACTAATTCACAATAAGTATGCCGTGATAATTGTTATAACTGAATGAAAAAACTTAAAAAGACATTAAAATTTCATGCATTGTGTGTTATACTTACCTAATATTGACGGCACTTTAAATGTTATTACTTCTAATGCCAAAAGTTTTAGTGAGTATTCAAATAATAGCAGCTTAACGCGGCTGCTTTTGCAAAAATTGATTTTGTTTCTTTCTTTTATTGTTGTGAATTACCTCGAGTGCTTACCTCCATTTTGTGCCCTTTGTATTGTTATCTTAGAGATTGTAAAAATACTTAATGTTCAAATAACAATTTGTTAGGATTTTAATGTTTTAAGAAATATATTGAACAAAGGAAGGCTTAAGTTTTAAAGTTTTTGCTTGGGGGATTATAAAGGTCTGACAAAAACTAAGCTGAAATGACCAATTTATCTTAGTGCGTATTTATGATTAGTGATAAATCATACTTAAATGTCGTGGGCATAGGTATAAATACATAGCAAAGCGGTTTCAATCATCTATTTAAGATGTGAAGGCCTACGACTAGGTATCACTATATAAAGGTAACGAAATATATGTAATAGATATTCATAACAAATCGCTCGTATAGATGCCAGTTGTAGACAGCCAGTACAAGAAAGAATTATACTGGTCGTAATGACCCTCAGTACAATTTTGATTGATGCCTTGCAAGGTAGCCAGCAGGGTGGCTGTGAATTTTTCATTAGCATCTGTCTGGTTCGCGTTCTAAAACAATTATTAAACAATACATATTATATATTGTGTTGTTACTAAGCGAGGTAGAATGTATAATATTGTTACGAGCAGTACCTATAGACAAGGTTTTGGTTCATTGTCATCTATACAACACCAAATGAAGTAAATATAAACATAACTTAAATGCCGATGGGTCAGTTTCTTATACCTACTCAATCGACGTCTACTGCCATACCACCCGATTCTCCACCTTCCGCATCCAGTCTATCGTTTCTTATACTCATCTTCAATTTCAACAGTTTCTTAATTTGATAGTCACCATCGGTCACCGCATCATTTGGGACTCAACCTATTAGTGCCTAGTACCTACTTACAGTATAAGTAACAATAGTATATAACACCAATCTCCGTAACAATCCGATCTCACAGCGCATCACCAGCGCCTGCATATCGTCTATCAGCGAGTCCAGTGTACGAGCGTCCCCAGGGGCCAATTCCACCAATGTTGGTGAACCAATAGAACATGCTCCTAATGAGTCACACACTTCTACCCATACAGAAGTCCCGCCATCTGTAATCAGCATGTTTATACCAATTCGCATGGATTACATTATGAACTTTCCTCAAACCTGCGCTCATAACAAAAAAACTAATAAAAACATAAGACAATATACCTTCCTCATTAATCACAATTATTCTTATGTCTTAAAAAAATCAAAGTAGTGGGCGCCAGGGGAATCAACTGAATGCGCTACATTTCAAGATTCACCCTAATAAGTAGGTACCTACTTATATCAATGTATTCGTAAAGTTTAGAGTGCTCAAATATAACAAAGCGTACTTGTTGTAACAATATGTTGGACTCGACGGCTCAGTCAATTTATCGCCTTTTATACTCGAACAATAGTCTTTCATGTTGACTCTCACAGTCATTAAGCGTTCCAAGATTAGGTTGCCTTGAGCCTTTTCTTTGAAATTTTATTTAAAAAACAAAAACCATTAAAGATAACACACAAAGTCTTACCTGTATAAGGTAACAGAGTTTCTAACGCCAAATGATCCACATAAGTTCCTAAAATTACGGAGTCATTATTTCCGAGTTTGCAAAAGAAGGTGTACTGCAATGGTCGTTTTAGGTCTACTATGGCAAGAGTACTAATTCGGAACATGGTCTCCATTGCCGTGCCGGCTTCTGGCATAAACTGAAATATAATAAATGGATACTATATTAGATATGTCTGACTTAGTGGATTCCATGGAGGATAGGAACTGAGATCAATTAAACCTAACCTTAGTTATGTGTATTCATTCGGCAACCACTGTGTGGAGCGTTCGACTGCTAAGTCGGAGATCGTGGGTTCGATTCCCGCTCCGTGCAAGTATTTGTGTGTATGAATATGAATATTTGATCTGGATGTTAGAAACATCCATGTACAATATGTATGAATTTGCAAACAAAATATCGAAGTATATCCACATTCTAGAACACGCATCACAGACAGGCTAGTATAGATATGCTTGGTTTGGTTCTAGATACCGCTATGTAGAATGTCGTAGAATAATTATTTATTTCAATTAAATTCTATCAGAAGCACATGAACAATAATATTAGCGGGTAACCCCTCCTTCCCCCACCCTTTCCTACCCCCGCCCTTTCCGTTCAGGGTCGGCAGCACGTGGGTGACGCCATTGGTGTTGCACACGTCCATAGGCCACGGTGACCGCTTCCCATCAGGTGGGCCGTGTGCTGTTTGTCACCTACGTGGTATAAAAAAAATTAAACAAATGAATGTAGGCTGAAGCTCATTACTCACAAGTATTTCACCTGGACTAGGTTTCTCATTTACTGCTAATTTCACATCGGCGTATACAGTACCCTCAGTACTACAATGGTCAATCATGTTACATTGGCACTTGGCGATAATCCGCGCAGTACCCATAGTGGCTTGCAATTGTGCCGTCACCAACTTCCAGCTTGTCTCATTCGAATAATCCGTCAACTCATTTAAAAAATTCTCTTCGAGGGAATAAAAGTTTATCGTATCTGATATTGGAACTTCACTCTGAGAAGGTATTAATAATGATTTAATCCATAAGTTTATTCATAACTTTATGCTACTCATTCGTTTGCTACTATATCAAAATTATCATTTAATGATTATATCTTTCACTGGTAAAGTGTTTTAAGATATTGCAAAAAAATCACAATCATGCTCGTAAACCCAAATAAAAAAGCTAGACTCTGTTACATTTAGATTCATAATAATAACATTTATGATTACTTAGAAATCCCTAATTATATCTTTTATATATTAAGTTATGCACGCAATTTTACTTCTTAGGTAACTTTTTTCGCTAAGAGTCCTAATCAACCACTAAAACTCAAATAAGCATCGACTTGACAATGATACAAACTGAATTTCCTGACAGCAATGGTCAAATCAGTTAATATTTTATCATTTACATTGGGACAAATTAGGTTTTAAAATATTTTAGGCAAACGAAATTTTTTTTTGACAGACGTGGCCGTGCTGAGATTTAAATGGGGTAGTCAGGTAAAAACAGCGTTTTTTCTTGTGTCCTTTATCGTAAAATGTAAGGTTGAATTGTCAGATTTCTCAGAACGGAAACTGGCTCCCTTTCATCGACAATATCTCTGGCGTAGCATACGCGTAGCGGTCTTGCGTGCGACTCGCTACGCCTACGTAGCAGTCGCACGCACGTCGAGGCTTCATTCCACACCTAAACCAGCGCATTGCTTTAGGTGTTTCTAAATATGAAATGTATGTATTTACAAAATAATGTACCTATGTATGTTTATGGGCAATCTAGAGATAGAATTCATAACATAAGTTAGTTAAGCTATACTTACATTGGGTCTAGATGTCTAGATTGCTATTGTACGACATTTTGTCATAGAATATTTATTTACTACTAGCTGTTGCCCGCGGTTCCGCCCGCGTGGACGTCGATTTACGCGTTTTTTTTACTATATCGCCGGTTCTAATAGCCGCTTGCGATCAAATAGGTATGCATAAGATTTGGAGTCTAACCAAGACCTTTCTAATAAAAAAGCCGCATCAAAACCCGTTCAGTACTTTTAAAATAAAAATACCAAACGGATTTTTTATTAGAAAGGTCTTGCTTAGACTAAACATTTACCGTATGTTTGGTTGTAATTGGTTAAGTAGAACCGGAGATATGGCCAAAAAAGACCTAAAAACGAAGCGCGGGCGAAGCCACGGGTATCAGCTTGTATAAAAAGTAGCCTATATGTTACCCAGAGCTATGAACTATAATCGTACCAAGTTTGATCAAAATCCCTCCAGTAGTTTCTGATTTTAGCGTGAACAAAAATTTAGTGCGGACAAACAGAGGCACAGACAAACAGACAAACAGACAAAAATTCTAAAAATCATAGTTTTGGCATCTATTACATTCACAAAGTCCCCTGATAATTTTTTTCTCATTATATCTTCCATGAACAGACACCGATCAGTTACAGATTTATTATATGTATAGATTGTATTTATCGTGTTCTGGTGAAACATGCTTCTAAGAAGAAGTAATTACATTACCTCATCCGTAGAACAAATTTTTGCATTTGTGGCATTCATAGGCGAAAAGCATTCATCGTAGATTAAATACCAAGTGACCGAGCAACCTGGAACCACATTACTGACGTTCGCAGATAGACTTATAATGCTGTCTTGGTTTACCAATCTCGATGTTAAAAAAAAATAAACCTATAATGGTGAGAAAATAAAGAACACTTATTAGCTATCCAGACTAGATTCTGACCCTGTTCTCACAACCCACGGGTACCTATTCCAGAGATAAAAGATAGCAAATTTTAGCTAGATCAGTAAAACCGTTTGAGCGTGATTGAGTAACACACACACATACACATGAACTTTCATGGCTTGGGTAGTTAGCTAGTAGAATGAAAACAAAAAGCTTTTGTTATAAGGCTGGACAGAAGAATTAAAAATAGTTATAAGGGTTGATCGTGAAATATGTGATGCATTATTTTTTGACAAGAATTATGATGCCATATTTTACCCTGTAACTGGTAAACTTCAAACAATATCGCAGCTTAAGCAAAATCGTAAATTTCTTTGAATAAAAATTGGTCGTATTTTTAGTAATTCACATTCTTGTTTTTAAACAATACGACGGTAATCCTCACCTCAATGACAGGTAGTTGGGGCTCCACGGCTGTAATGAGGGCAGTCGAATGGGTGGATAATGATTTGCCAGGTACAGCTATTTTAACTGATACTAAATACCTGTAATACAACATTAGACTTTAAAATATCTATATGTTGTTTTTATAAGGATAGAATAATTGAATATATTACAAACCTTTATAAATATTTGTAATCAGTACTACGATATCAGGTTCAGGAAGGTTCTATCCTTCGATTTCACAGAAGCTATACCTACTATTGTATATAGTATGTAGTCAGTATATGGAAACAAGCGCCTAACGAGTCACTTTTATAGACAGGGATTGAGCAGTCTATAAATAATCGTAAATATCGCGATCCAATACCGTGATGTCGGTGTCAGTATATCTTAGGTACGAATTGCGTAGGTCACCGTACATTTTGTAAAACGAGGAACCTGTAACTTCGGTTCGAAGTCAACTAAAACCCCATTTTCGAGGCTATACACGGCTATAGCCTAATTGAGGTCATAAAAGGTGCTATAAAAGGCTATATTTTATCAGATTCATCCATACGAACTATTAGGTAATCAGTGTCCATGCTGCTATTTTCACTTTCGTCACTGCTATCATCACCTACATTAATTATAGGTTCGTTTTGTAAAATATTATCTATTTTCACATTTCGAAAAAGCAAATACAGAGTTGCGTGTGTGGTAAATATAAAGTGGTTGTAGTTATAAAAAAAATGTAGGTACGCCAGACCGGACCTTAATATGTGTAGTTTAGTAATAAATGTAATAAATAAACGTCGTGTCCTAAAATTATACATTCGATACACTATTGGCAATAAAGAGCAGCAATTTGCTCCTTTAAAAAACAATAATTAATACTAAACTTCATGAGCGGACAAACGTCAAAACAGTCATCCTATCGTGCTGCGACTATAGTGGCTTTGTTACTAATTAATATAGAAGCAAACCGTGTATAAAAATAGTAAATATCGAAGTGGTAAAAGAGAAAGATCGAAATATTAAAAAAAATATCTCGGAAACGGTCGATCGCTACGCTAGGTGAGGAGCGCGTAGGCCCCGACTACCTAAGCACCGTTGCGTTGCCGCGCGGCTGTGGGTGATTATCTCGGTAGGTATATAAGTATAGACGAATAACGGACGCCTGCCTAGAGTATGTAATTTTCAAAACAGTCTAAATTAATGTAGTTATTTATGGTAGGCCATAAGGTATAAGGCTTATAAATGTCAAGATTAATGTATTAAACTATTTGGGTCTAATTATTACTTGCTTATTATACAAAGACCATCGTAGAATAGTCTACAATGAAAATATGTATATAAGTAAAGGGGTGTATTTCAACAGGTCCATTAAAATCTTGATTACGTGGAATTTTATTACCTTAAATTTTTAAATAAAAAAAATTGCGTTAATTAAAGGTTTTGGTATGCATTCTTGCCTAATATCAAGAAACATGCGTGCACGGCAATGAAACAAGCGTCGACGACACTGAAAGAAATGTGTCAAAAAAAATGTTTTTTCCGTACAGAAATCCTTATGGATACCCCTCTCGTATCCCCCCCGTGGCCGCTTATGTGGGACTCTTACCGACTAAAATCGCACGCTATCTCCAGCTTCGAAATATCCCCATCGGGATTGGGAACAGTGTTCCCGTCATGTCTACTAATGACTCAAATTAATAGACACTTTACAAAAATAAATAAGAGAAATGGCGTTCTATTGAATGTTTAATCAGGAGGATGAACTTAGTGAAATAGAAAGTTATACCTATCCACGGCGATGAAAGAAAAAAATGTTCAGGAACGAAAAAATGGTATACTTTCATTTATGGCGCCGAAATGCAGGCACGTATGTACGTCCTTTCATATCGAGCACTTAGGTGGCACTATATGCAACGTTTAGCGCAGGTGAGGGAGGACGCAAGTCGTTAGATGAAACAATATTCTAAAACATGTTAAGAACACGGCGATGAAAGGTAACTCTGGGACAAATTAATTTTGATTAACCATTTGCTGTATTGTTTAAATATTTCGTAACAATACTTTAACTATTCACGTATCAAAAAAAACTAGGTTTTAATAAAAATAACCAATAGATTTTATCAATGAGGTCTCACGAATTGATAGGTGACGTGTGGACAACACGGCAATGAAAAATTTAGAGGTGTAATAAATTTTTTTTATAGAATATTTGGTGCCCCACATAGATCACTATTTCACCTAAACAGAAAAAATTTATCTAGAGCATTATAACTATGATTTTTAGTACCGATTTCATCGATGCCACACAATTTTTGGTCCCGGGAAATTCACCCAAAGAGGTAATTTGTGTTTCGGAATTGCTGAAAGTATTAGCGGGTGATGTTTTACAATACAAAGAACAAAGAAGACATAATGCCTTTATTCTATATTTCGAACGAATATTTGTACATGAGCGCCAATTTCACGTATCACGTATGCTGATAATAGAAAACCTAGTCATGAATTGCATTGTCTTTTTTATTTACTGATTAAGAATAGAAACTGCCTTCAATAACATTCTGAGAAAATATCAGACAGACAAAGGGTTACCTACGTACTTGGTACCTGTTACATTCGGTAAGATTATGGTATGGTAGGTACTAACAACAATCCTTCTCTAATTATGCTTCCTCGTTGCCACTCACGTGTCGTCAGAATTATGTGCGTGATCGATTATTTGGGAGTTATTAATATTCCGAGATATGATGAAGTATCATACCAATATTATAAACTAGCCTATTTCCGCAGTTCCGCCAATGGATGTCAGTGTGTGTGAGGTGTAAATGAATAAAACAAACTTAGAACGACATCCCATTCCATTCCATATTTTTTTCGATACAAGCAGTTTAACTGTGGAGTTTACTACCGGAAAGTCATAGTCATTGTGGATTCTGGGTTATACCTATATTGACTGTATTTAAAATTTTATTCCTTCTAATTCTACAAGTATTATTATTCAAAAAATAATAGCAGCTCAACTCTGTTACTTTTTCAATTGCTTTTGTTTCTTTCTTCTATTGTTGTCTATGAAAGATTACCCCATTGTATTGCACCAGTCACAACCCCCCACCCCGCTCTTTCGGAGATCCCTGCTCGTGCGCAGGTAAGTTGCTCGAACCTTTATAAGTGGCTTCTTATTAAAACAAATTCATTCCATGTTCATCTCTGCCGAGTGAAGTTATCCTAACCAGTTGTGCTTTAAAATTTAAAAAGAAAGATGGTGTCTCCTAATGTACGTACATTTGTATTTTCTGTACACTATTTGATTTTTAACGTGTTGTTAGTATCTGTTTAAGCGTAACTCAAGATAACAATTAATTTAGCCATTTTATCTACTGACTTATATATGAATTAATTATTTCAAGTGTGTGTCCATAGCTGATGATGTGGAATCTAAAATTTATTATGTTTCCTAAACTACAGGTCGCGCCAAAGAACAAGCGTACCCGTGGGAGGCCCAAAGGCTCAAATCGGAAGCCGCTTACACCCGTAAGTAATTTCATGGAGATGCAATGTGTCACACGAGTTCCGTTTTATTCATCAAGACGTGTTGTTTCATTGAGTTTTCTGTTGGCAGGCAGAGAAACGAGCGCGTAACGCTCATTACGAGCGTGAGCGTCGCGGTGACACGGCTGCAGAGATGGCGAACCTCAAACGGGTACTTGGCCTTGAGGCGAAAGTAAGATGACCCAAATATTTTACATGTAAAAATTTCACGATGAAAATAAATAAGTTCATAAAGAAATACATTAACTTTTTGACTTGTTGCAGACAAAAAAAAAGATTATGCTGGCTTCCGCCATCACAATGATCCGGAAGAGCCGTAAACCTATACAGGGTTTACGGAGGGAAGTGGCGGATGCGGAGAGGGAAAGTAAATAACAGTTGCATTTCATACTAGTGTACATAATAACAGCGATCGTTGGAACCGCTCCTGTAACTATCGTTCTTTTGTTATAGTTCAGCAGCTGACAGTGGAACTAGGGCTGTACGGCGAAGCAATTGAGGAGGAGGGGCCACAAGCGGCACAGAACGTGCCAAGTAATAACACTTCTCTAAATACTTGGTATAAATTATTTAATATACGAAAGTTTACATGTTATTCTAACTCGAATTTGTTTTACAGCTGAAGATCAAAGCCAGGATATGTGGTCCTTAGTGGACGAAATAATCACGGACGACATTCAGCAGGTAACTGATTATGTATGCATTCTCAGTTTGACAAAACTTGTATTAGATAGTTTTGGTAACGTTATGTTTTGTTTGATTTACAGAATCAATAAATACGGTACGTCCGTACCGTGGTCGCGACCACGGAGCTGTTGCGACAATGGCAGGCCCAGCATTAGGTAAGACAACCTAGTTCAGAGTTCAACACAGTGCGACCGCACGATTGGGCTCAATACTTTTTTTTATTTAGTCCGCTGGATTGACTGTTTTATTTGTTAGATTTTGTAGATGTTGATTAATTTCAAAATTACTTCTTTTCAGCATGCGCCTCACTTCTCTACGAAAGGCTTTTTTCAAAGCCGCTTTTATCATACATGTGAGACATTGTAACTATAAATCAATTCTTACTTATATGATAAAGTTGGCAAAAGTCTATACATCTCTACACGGCAGCGGTTCGCAAGTCCATCTACCTACTGCAGAATATTCTACGAGACTTACTTCGTTTACTTTTTCGAGTATTGTCATTACCTAACGCAACAATATTATTGTTATAATTTTAGTCCCCTATTTTAACTGTTGTTCATTATTTACTGTACTAACATGTTATTTTTCATTATTCATGCAATCAGCTGGTGGTTATGGGTTGATTTTAAAATTACTTTTTGCAGCACGCGACTCACTCCTCTACAGAAGGCTTTTTAAAGTCGCTTTTAACATACAAGTGAGACATTGTACTTATATCAATTCTTACTTTTATGATGAAGTTGGCAAAAGTCTATACATCTCTTCACGACAATACATCTACCTACTGCAGGATATTTTACGAGATTCACTTGGCTTACTTTGTTGAGTGTCGTCATGACCAAGCGCTACAGAATTGTTATAATAAACATATCCCTCTATTCATTATTGTTCACTGTTCAGAGTTTAACGTGTAACTTTTTCACTAATCGCTTACTCTTTGTTCTTATGCGATATGTTCCTGGCCATCATTGTCATTTGTCAGAAATATAAACACGTGCTACGAGCTCTACGATTCGCGCGTAGCTCGTAGCATTGTAGAGACTTACTCAATGTTAGCATCCTACGACGACCTCTGTGGTTTAACGGTAGAGCATCCGACTGCTAAGTCAGAGGTCGCGGATTCGATTCCCGCTCTGTGCAAATATTTGTTAACACTGTTCTGTTTGTTGATATGTAGGTATAATATCTACGTATTAAAAAAAATGTCCGTATGATTATCCGCATTCCAGAATACACAGCACAAGCTAGTTGAGCTCTTCTTATTTTAGGTCTAGTAGCCCTGTGTATAACCATAATATATTTATTACTTTCCACATCTGAAAGGAACAGAGATACGCGTAGATTACTGGAATAATACCCAAGCTACTTTTAGAATAAGGTTCCCATGGGTTGCGGGGCGGGATCAGAACTCCACGCGCGCATTAACATCTCCAGCACAATATCATCGTTTTAACTGTCACCCTCGCAATACATTATTGTACAGTACTTTTAAACTACAACTTTTCTATGAGGCCCTATCAACAACTTTGGGGTCTAAACTAGCAAGTTAAACTTAGATTTATTTCGAAATAGAAATTGTGGTAAAACCTACTATAGTGAACACCGCGATTGGGCAAATAAAACTGCAATGCTTCGATATCGCCTAATGTCACCATTGGGTTGTGAAGGTCAGTTGGCAGTCGTTTCGCGGAAAATATCGATGTCCAGCCAAATTCGCAGTTAAGACTGGTCAAGCAGATCCCAGATTCTAAGGTGAATGCGACTGGGTTGAAGCTTACGCTAGGTTGAAGGAAGAAAGGGAGGTGGGATGCCCTACAGCCAAATGGACTTAGAACCTAATACATAGGTAAAATAGATGAGAAAGGTGGAGAATTGGATGCCTTGGTGCACACTGGGCGAGGCCAATGCCCTTTTTCATACTCGTATAAGAGTTCGTTTGTTTGTATTTTAAATATGTAGGTATCGTTTTAAATACCCAATTTACACACTAACAATCTTATTTCAATACATACACATAATATCACAAAGTCAGAAGTACATAGTTTGATATAACGCTGTCGCTCATGCTCTAGCACTCCGCACAGGTGTAGGAGTATAGGTGAAGGTATGTATTGCTTTGAAGTCATTGTACTGCAGTTGTCGTATCGCTAACAAGCGTTCCTATGAGAGCCTTTGTTCTCAAAAATATTGTGCAGAAACATCTTCTATTTTAGAAAAGAAGCAATGTTATTTGCTCTTTTGTGAACAAAATGTAGTATTTTTATTAGCGCTGCTACGTTACATTCCAATAATTCTAATTACGTCTTAATCGTATTACCATATACTTAACTATCTATTGTAGAGAAATGGGGTGTGATGTTCCTCCGACACAAAGTTGCATGTAACTGTATATGAACGGAAGCCTGATAATCTATATTAAATTCCACGTCACACACAGGTTCCTATCTGGCTTGTGGACTAAGAGCCAGACCCTCGTTATTTCATAAAAGCTGAAAGTTTGTCAACGCATGCTCCCAACACAGATACACGGTACTAAGGGGTAGCCGTAGGAGCGAGCGCAAGGCGCAAGTGGGTGCGGGTGAGACGCCGAGTCAGGTCTATTGCGATCCCTCACTGCGCAAGTATTGTAATTATAAAATTGGAATAATTAATAATTAATTTTTTTTTTTTTTTTTATACCACTTAGGTGGCAGACAAGCACACGGCCCACCTGATGGGAAGCGGTCACCGTGGCCTAGGGACGCGTGCAACACCATTCTATTTTCTATATTTCTATATTCTTCTATTCTATATTCTATATATTCTATATCTATATCTATATCTATATTCTATATAAAATAATTCTAATTTGAATAATTAATAATTCCTATTGAATAATTAATTATTCTTATTTAAATAATTAATCATAAATACTTCCAATTTGAATAATTAATAATTCTAATTTAAATAATTAATCATTAGTAATTCCAACTTGAATAATTAATAATTAATAATTATTTAGAATTCTAATACATGCGCAGTGAGGTGAGGAATTGCAATAGACCTGACTCACCGTCTCACTCGCACCCACTGACTTGCGCTCGCTTCTACAGCTACCCTTTGGTACCGTTTATCTACCAAAACCACGGTGACCGAAACTTCATAATGGGCCATCGTTCTTACCAGTGTGTTGGGAGCATGCGCTGACAAACTTTCAGCTTTTAACGGGCTCTTGCTCTATTGGAAACTAGTCTTCCAATAGCTTCTTAACTGTTATCGTACCTACCACCGGTTGTTCTATATACCTTCTACAAAGATTCTGTTCTACTTGTACGGTAAAATATTACATAAGGGAAAAATAAAAAAAAAATGTATTTGTGGCGATTTCCGTACGAACAAAAAGGGGCCATTAAGTATCAAATACGTTAGGTTTCAATCAAAGATTTAATTTCCAGAGCACTTTGCCTGTCTAATGACTATATACATACATACGTCTTTTTCCCTCCGGGGCAGACAGAGACAACAGACCGCCATCTTTCTGTGTCCTGACATACTTCAGGCGCTTCCTCTACTGTAATTAAGCCTTTCATGCAAGCCCGCTGGTTTCGAATGCTTTTGTATTACCCTTTTAATAACTATTATCATAAAATATAGAAACTAGCCGTTGCCCGCGGCTCCGCCCGCGTGGACGTCAATTTTCGCATTTTTTTACTATATCGCCGGTTATGATCAGCGGATTGCGACCAAATTATGCATCTAGAGATGCATCTTTCGCCGCACCTGTCCCGATTTCAAAAGTCAATATGAGACTTAGTCATTGAGAAAATCTGTTATTTTGCAATTTGGGCATTTTTGGGCATTTTTGGACTTAGTCATTTTGCAAATCAGACTTATCGAAGATTTGGATATTTTGGTATTCGTGTCTTATGAACCGGATTGGGCAATATCGTGAACCTATCGAGTTACTAAATTAATAGCTTTAGCATATAAATATCAAGATACATAAGTACATATGCACACGCCTTTTTCCCACGGGGGTAGGCAGAGACAACAGCCCGCGCGCTTCCTCTACTGTCATTAAGCCTTTCATGCATCGAATATCTACGTAATAATAAATATTTAGTGGCAATTTAAAATTTTCGGGTATGGTTACTGATACCGACCAACCCCTCACAATGCCGAGACATAATTATTTTACACCCTATACCTATGTGTGTGTGGGTGCTCTTCCCTAGACTAATTCACAATAAGTATGCCGTGATAATTGTTATAACTGAATGAAAAAACTTAAAAAGACATCAAAATTTCATGCATTGTATGTTATACTTACCTAATATTGACGGCACTTTAAATGTTATTACTTCTAATGCCAAAAGTTTTAGTGAGTATTCAAATAATAGCAGCTTAACGCGGCTGCTTTTGCAAAAATTTATTTTGTTTCCTTCTTTTATTGTTGTGAATTACCTCGAGTGCTTACCTCCATTTTGTGCCCTTTGTATCGTTATCTTAGGGATTGTAAAAATATTTAATGTACAAATAACAATTTGTTAGGATTTTAATGTTTTAAGAAATTTATTGAACAAAGGAAGGCTTAAGTTTTAAAGTTCTTGCTTGGGGGATTATAAAGGTCTAACTATAATTTACTACTGATTATAAAAAACTAAGCTGAAATGACCAATATAACTTAGTGCGTATTTATGATTAGAGATAAATCATACTTAAATGTCGTGGGCATAGGTATAATACATAGCAAAGCGGTTTCAAACATCTATTTAAGATGTGAAGGCCTACGACTAGGTATCTACTATATAAAGGTAACGGACTATATGTAATAGATATTCATAACAAATCGCTCGTATAGATGCCAGTTGTAGACAGCCAGTACATGAAAGAATTATACTGGTCGTAATGACCCTGAGGACAATATTTTGATTGATGCCTTGCAAGGTGGCTAGCAGGGTGGCTGTGAATTTTTCATTAGCATCTGTCTGGTTCACGTTCTGAAACAATTATTAAACAATACATATATATTGTGTTGTTACTAAGCGAGGTAGAATGTATAATATTGTTACGAGCAGTACCTATAGACAAGGTTTTGGTTCATTGTCATCTATACAACACCAAATGAAGTAAATATAAACATAATTTAAATGCCGATGGGTCAGTTTCTTATACCTACTCAATCGACGTCCACTGCCATACCACCCGATTCTCCACCTTCCGCATCCAGTCTATCGTTTCTTATACTCATCTTCAATCTCAACAGTTTCTTAATTAGATAGTCACCATCGGTCACCGCATCATTTGGGACTCAACCTATTAGTGCCTAGTACCTACTTACAGTATAAGTAACAATAGTAGATAACACAAATCTTCGTAGCAATCCGATCTCACAGCGCATCACCAGCGCCTGCATATCGTCTATCAGCGAGTCCAGTGTACGAGCGTCCCCAGGGGCCAATTCCACCAATGTTGGTGAACCAATAGAACATGCTCCTAATGAGTCACACACTTCTACCCATACAGAAGTCCCGCCATCTGTAATCAGCATGTTTATATCAATTCGCATGGATTACATTATGAACTTTCCTCAAACCTGAGCTCATAACAAAAAAACTAATAAAAACATAAGACAATACCTTCCTCATTAATCACAATTATTTTTATGTCTAAAAAAAATCAAAGTAGTGGGCGCCAGGGGAATCAACTGAATACGCCACATTTCAAGATTCACCCTAATAAGTAGGTACCTACTTATATCAATATATTCGTAAAGTTTAGAGTGCTCAAATATAACAAAGCGTACTTGTTGTAACAATATGTTGGACTCGACGGCTCAGTCAATTTATCGCCTTTTATACTCGAACAATAGTCTTTCATGTTGACTCTCACAGTCATTAAGCGTTCCAAGATTAGGTTGCCTTGAGCCTTTTGTTTGAAATTTTATTTAAAAAACAAAAACCATTGAAGATAACAAACAAAGTCTTACCTGTATAAGGTAACAGAGTTTCTAACGCCAAATGATACACATAAGTTCCTAAAATTACGGAGTCGTTATTTCCGAGTTTGCAAAAGAAGATGTACTGCAATGGTCGTTTTAGGTCTACTATGGCAAGAGTACTAATTCGGAACATGGTCTCCATTGCCGTGCCGGCTTCTGGCATAACCTGAAATATATGGATACTATATTAGATGTGTCTGACTTTGTGGATTCCATGAAGGATAGGAACTGAGATCAATTAAACCTAACTTTAGTTATGTGTATTCATTCGGCAACCCACAGAACATTAAAAAGGATTTTTCTTTGTTCTGTGCGGCAACCACTGTGTCGTAGCGTCGTTGGAGCCTTCGACTGCTAAGTCGGAGGTCGCGGGTTTGATTCCCGCTCCGTGCAAGTATTTGTGTGCATGAATATGAATATTTGATCTGGATGTTTCTATGTACAATATGTATGAATTTACAAACAAAATATCGAAGTATATCCGCATTCTAGAACACGAACCACAGGCTAGTATAGATTATGCTTAGTTTGGTTCTAGATGGCGCTATGTAGAATGTCGTAGAATTTTTATTTATTTCAATGAAATTCTATCAGAAGCACATGTACAATAATATTAGCGGGTAACGGGTAAAGGTATTTCATAATAGAGATAATACGAGTAAGTATCTGTATATGAAATACCTATACCATGATTGTGTTAATTTCCGTTAATATTATTGCAGGTACTTACCTGTACATATCATGTAACTCGAAAGTTTAACAGTAAGGATCACGTAGATACTCCACTCTCTCACAAGATCTGTGATATTTAAATACTAGTTTATGATCTGTCTTGTCTATAATCTGTGAGTAGCATTCAGTATGTCCAAACTATAAGTGAGCAACCAATACATATATAAGGCCTGTAATAAGAGTACCTTACGCAAATCAAAGTTGTATGTTCGTAAATAGTTATTAAAATTAAACAAATGAATGTAGGCTGAAGCTCATTACTCACAAGTATTACACCTGGACTAGGTTTACTTACTGCTAATTTCACATCGGTGTATACAGTACCCTTTTTTTTATCGTGCGGAAATCCCCATGGATACCGGGTTATGTCGGGATCGAACCGATTAAAACCGCACGCCGTCTCGGGCCTTAGTAACCGGGGTGTAAGGTTACCCAATGGGCATATCCCTCGCACCCCAGCTAACCCCGGGCCATCTACGGTTTTAAAATAGCCCCCTCGACCCGCTGAAGGGGGGGGTGGGGCGAGCATCACGCCATTTCACCGACGGTGGGGTGTAGGGTGACAAGAGGCCGTCCTGTCACACAACCGTCGGCACGCAGACAATCAGCTCGCCTCCCGCTCGCTCCCCACTGTGCCATCTGCTAGTCAGAGGGACACGTGGAGAGCCTCGGAGCAATCCTCTAAAGGGCCACTCCCACCCCGGCCGGATTGGCCGCAGGCAGCAGCGTCTCCCCTGGCGAGTGGGAGGCGCTGCTCGCCTCCGTTGCCCAGGTGCACCACGTTGAGGTTCCGGCCCGCACCCGGCGTATACAGTACTCTCAGTACTACAATGGTCAATCATGTTACATTGGCACTTGGCGATAATCCGCGCAGTACCCATAGTGGCTTGCAATTGTGCCGTCACCAACTTCCAGCTTGTCTCATTCGAATAATCCGTCAACTCATTTAAAAAATTCTCTTCGAGGGAGAATAGTTTATTGTATCTGATATTGGAACTCTATTCTGAGAAGGTATTAATAATGATTTAATCCATAAGTTTATTCTTAACTTTATGATACTCATTCGTTTGCTACTATATCAAAATTATCATTTAATGATTATATCTTTCACTGGTAAAGTGTTTTAAGATATTGCAAAAAAATCACAATCATGCTCGTAAACCCAAATAAAAAAGCTAGACTCTGTTACATTTAGATTCATAATAAGAACATTTATGAGTACTTAGAAATCCCTAATTATATCTTTTATATATTAAGTTGTACACGCAATTTTACTTCTTAGGCAACCTTTTCCGCTAAGTCCTAATAAACCACTTAAACTCAAATAAGCATATACTTGACAATTATACAAACTGAATTTCCTTACAGCAATGGTCAAATCAGTTAAATGTTTTATCATTTACATTGGGTACAAATTAAGTTTTAAAATATTTTAGGCAAACGAAATTTTTTTTGAAGGATGTAGCCGTGCTGTGATTTAAATGGGGTAGTCAGGGAAAACAGCGTTTTTTCTTGTGTCCTTTATCGTAAAATGTAAGGTTGAATTGTCAGATTTCTCAGAACGGAAACTGGCTCCCTTTCATCGACAATATCTCTGGCGTAGCATACGCGTAGCGGTCGTGCGTGCGACTGCTACGCCAACGTAGCAGTCGCACGCACGTCGAGGCTTCATTCCACACCTAAACCAGCGCATTGCTTTAGGTGTTTCTATATATAAAATGTATGTATTTACAAAATAATGTATCTATGTATGTTTATAGGCAATCTAGAGATAGAATTCATAACATGAGTTAGTTAAGCTATACTTACATAGGGTCTAGATGTCTAGATAATATTGAATATTGGATTGTACGAAATTTTGTCGTAGAATATTTATTTACTATTGTATTTATCGTGTTCTGGTGAAACATGCTTCTAAGAAGAAGCAATTACATTACCTCATCCGTAGAACAAATTTTTGCATTTGTGGCATTCATAGGCGAAAAGCATTCATCGTAGAATAAATACCAAGTGACCGAGCAACCTGGAACCACATTACTGACGTTCGCAGATAGACTTATAATGCTTTCTTGGTTTACCAATCTCAGTGTTAAATAAACCTATAATGGTGAGAAAATAAAGAACACTTATTAGCTGTTTCCAGACTATATTCTAACCCCGTTCTCACAACCCACGGGTATCTATTCCAGAGATAAAAGATAGCAAAATTTTAGCTAGATCAGTTAAACCGTTTGAGCGTGATTGAGTAACACACACACATACATACACAAACACACACAAACATACACATAAACTTTCATGGCTTGGGTAGTTAGCTAGTAGAATGAAAACAAAAAGATTTTGTTATAAGGTTGGACAGAAGAATTAAAAATAGTTATAAGAGTTG